>OX376375.1:67910926-69110926 GCA_947369275.1 Nemotelus nigrinus | reverse complement strand
CTTGGCCAATTTGGAATTGCCCACACGTCATCCAAACACCCGCTAAATCCCCAGATTTAAATTTGATTGAAAATTTGTGGCATATGCTAGAACTAGGTATTCGAAAACCCCATATTTCTAATGTCCAAAGTTTGAAAGCGGCGCTAAAGGAAGAGTGGTCAAAAATATCGCCAGATTATACTCAAAAGTTGGTTGACTCTATGCAGTCTAGATTAAACGCTGTAATAAAGCAAAACAATTATCCTACAAAATATTAAACAATTTTTCGAATGTTTTTGAGTGTTTTTGTTTTTACACGAAATAAGCTGTGATATGAGAATTATGTGTTTGTTTGGTTTTTTTCCAATAAATCGTTCTATGTTTATGTATGTGGAATTTTTTTGGATATTGGAGACTAAATTATCTAAAAAAACTGCATCATATATTTGTTGAGCTCAGAATCAAATATAAAAATTTTATGCTTGGTTTGTCAAAAATGTTGATCACACGAAATAAGCTGTGAGCCACTGTACATACAGCGGCGGACAAAAGTCTACGGCAGCACCGTATATTGAGGCTCTGGTTGATTGGAAGCTTTAATCAAAAATCCATTGATGCGTATTTTTCAGTAACGTAAATATATTTACAAAAAAAAACAAAAACTTTTCATAGCAAACTTGAAGATAAAATCATAAAAACATGGAAAAAAGTTTACGGCGGTCAATATATGCACAGAAAATTTCCACCTAAACCTAACGATATTTCTTTGATATTTGTTTATTTGCTCTTATTATCATTCAGTACATGCGCAGCTGGAACTCTATTATAGTTTTGTGGTTAGTTTCGAACCGTAAGGATCACAAAATGTCATCGCGGAAAGAAATTTCTAGTGATTTCCGAAATTTGGTCGTCCAGTGTAAAAAAGACAATAAATCATGCTCGAAAATTGCGAAATTACTGAAACTAAACTGAAGCTCAGTGTACACCATTATCAAAAATTTTGAAAACACTGGTTCCATAAAGATAGTAAGCCGCGAACTGGCCGACCGAAAAAATTTTCACTTTTTAAAAGAGGTGAAAAAAAAAATCCGACAATAAGTGCTCCCGATTTGGCAAATTAGTGGCTACGGTGAGGAAAAAGGATGTCCATGCAAAAACAATCACGAGAACATGAAATTCTAATGGGTAAAGCAGAACTCCACGTAAAAAACCATTAATATCCGCCAAAATCTGACTTCTGCGCCTAGAGTTCGCCAAGGCCCATATTAACAAGAACATTGATTTTTTAAATCGAGTCCGTTTTACCGATGAGTCGAAATGTAAAATTTTCGGGAGTCGTCGTCGCGTTAAAATGTGGAGGAAAAAAATACAGCTTTCGAGATAAAAAATTTGATTCCTACTGTCAAGCACGGTGGAGCTAATGTTATGGTTTGCGGAGCCATAGCTGTATCTGAGGTCGGCAGATTGGCTATTGTTGAAATTACTATGGACCGCTATGTTTACAAGAACCTGTCGGAACAACATTTGAAGCCATCAGCTGAGAAGCTGCGCTTTGGAGGGGGTTGAATTTTCCACCAAGATAATGATCCGAAGCACACAGCACTTTTCGTTGAGAACTGGTTGTTGTACTACCCTCCCAGGCAGCTTAATACGCCTCCCCAAAGCCAGGATTCAAACCCAATAGAACATGTATGAAAATTCGGAAATGTTGCATAAAAAATTAAAATTTGTTGAATGAAGAGCTCGTTACAGAATGGGAGAAAATAACATCCGCTGAAACATAATTTAGTCGCCTCTATGCCCCGAAGACTGCAATTGATGCTAAAGAGGGTCCAACTAAATAATAAGCCAGCAAATAGTTTTAGAAATTCCGAAATGTTTAGTTGGAAATTTTTTGTGCATACGTTAGCCAGCACTGACTGCCGTAAACTTTTCTCCATTTAATTTTTTATGTTTTTATGAATTTATCTTTAAGTTTGTTTGTTTTTTTTTTTGTAAATATATTTACGAAAATATACGCATCAATGGATTTTTAATTAAAGCTTCCAATCAACCAGAGCCTCAATATACGGTGCTGCCGTAGACTTTTGTCCGCCACTGTATATATTTCCCATGCCATCATTCGGTTTTTATTGTCAAACGACAACAAAATTCTTATCATTTTCATTGATTCACGCAACCATAATCGCAAATGGTTCATGAAGGGTCAATGTACTAGTCCCCAGACAGTTAGTGCATATTTCAACTTTAGTTCAGTATTGCTAGTTAGAACCTTAATATTTGGTTTTAATTTAATATGTTCGAACAGGTGGTATATTTTATTTTGAAGGGTGTAAATAGCTATCATACCAGCATTATTTTCTTTTAGAGTTTCTTAGAGCTAATGTTAAATTTATCAAGTAACCAATATGTGCACCTTTGCTAACATTTCACAGTCTTTGGGGCAAGCTTTACAAGCGGCTGAAGTTGACAAGTGTAATGAGTGACAAATGCATTTGAATACTTTTATACCCGGGCAAACTTGTTATAAACATGCTGACACAGAGTTATATTTCCCCATCATCAAGTTATAGCTATCACTTCCAAACCCGATTATATTTTCTTTCGGTATGTTCCTTGTTTCGAATGCGGACATAAGTGAATTTAAAAAATTTTTGCTTGGCGTCAACTGATCATTTTGAACTATATCTACCAGCTCATAGAAGCTACTTTTGACCATGCCACAAGCTTCATCATAGTACCTTACAACTATGCAAGCTGTTTTTTGACAAGTGATGTCAGTTGCCTCTTCTACCAAGAAACTGAATTTGCACTTACTTAAATTATGGACAAGTATTTCTTTTTGGCTATAACCTCTTACATTTTTAATTATAACACTTCCTTTAGTTCTTTTTAGCTTCAAATTGGAAGCTTTCTTTGAATCCGGGAGGCAGCTTTCAATTTAATCGGACATATGATCCATTACTAAAAAAGGTACATTATGCTCAGCAAAAAATTAGTAAAGCTTTATTTCAGCTCTCTCTCTCTGTACTTAAATTCACAGATATGAAAGAATATGGATACGGAATGGCTATCCGTGTACCCATTACGTCAGTGTGCCTTTTTTAATACACGCACAACATTGCTCTCTCACAAAAATTTCGGTCAGTATGCCCCTTTCAACCGCACTCACAACCGAAAAGCCTTAAAGCGGTGTCTTAATGCTGGGAACGCCATATCGGTGTAAAAGCGTGCAACGGGCAACACGCAAAGAAACGTCAATGTCAGTTTGATTTGTGTCGGGGACTGAGAGCACTGACTTTCAGTCAAAATTTTTCAAATAAAATGTGTAAATTTTTCGGCGAATTCGGTGGAAACGTACACCTACGTTTGTGCGCAATCATATGTGTCGATTTCGCGAGTAAATTAGCGGTAAAAAAATATAAAATAGTGCGATAATGAAGTGCCGCGTTCCAGGCAGCAAAAGTAGCTACCGAAATAATTCGCGGGGGATATCGTATTTCGGATGAGTAAAAATAAATCGTTGGCATCAATTTCTAATGGTTTTTGTGTGAAATCATAATTAATTTCATTGACAAAAAGCATTTTAATCTCCACTCGCCGTTTCGGGGAAAGAAATGTCAAACGACGTTCAAAATGGCGATCTCTCGTGCTTTTTGTTACCAAATGAAGCGCACTCCAGTAGAGCACACCAATAAGCAAAAAGTCGAAAATTAACACATTCCTCTCGGTTAATTTCTAATCGATTCTCTCTTATATCTGTGCTTAAATTTAATTTCTTTTCTTCATTCTGCACTGAATTATAAAAGCTTAAAATCGTTTTCGAGGAGTTTCTACCGCATTTAGCCTCATGTTTTTTTAGACAAACCATGTCGTTTTATCGCTGCGATGAATTTTTATTCGCTTGGCGGTATAACCTTCTCTTGACTTCTTTCATTTCGCCTCGTAGTCTGACCAGATGTGGGGATCTGAGGATTTCCTTAAATTTCCCAGATGAGTTGTTGAAATTGATCTAGATGTCATTGTTTTTCATGTTATGTAGCTATTTAACATAATCATGGACATTGTTTTTCAAAGACATCTGATTTTTCACTTAATTTGTTAGTATTTGTTTTCGAATGATTGAAAGTAAAGGTACGTATATGTGAGCTTCACACCCATTTTGAAATTTCCGTAGGGCTCATACAAGGTAATTTATTTGTACCGTAGGCTAGATTTTCTAATAAACTACTTGTACCTTGAAACTACGGTAATTTCCGTATGTCTGGTAACGTTGGTTGCAATTGATTGTCAAATGTGAGTTGTGCTATTAGCAAAGATATAGAAGAAATGGATGGGCGGTATACACGTACATGAGCTTACGTGTATGGACACGGACGGTACATTTTCCACCATTAGCCCCTTCAATCTTCTGGCGCACAAACCATGTTAAAGCTGCCTTTCCGCCATTTTGATCTTATTGTCAAATTGGAGGGGAACTACTTAGATTTGACTCGATTTGACAATGAGCAGACAAAAAATTACTACCATCCCCTTCAATGTAAATCTTATGGGCATGTCCACTCCATTTCTACTACCTCACTGGTTTTCTGAAATTCTTCTGAGTTGGGAGCGTCAAATATTGCAAAAAGTACGAATTTTAAAACAGCATATGAACAATTAGTTTCGTTCCAATTCGCACGCCGAACATGAGTCTCTCCACGTTTAACGTGTTTAATCTACTCCACTCTGCTTGTTTCATTTTTCGGCTGTTGACAACATTCATGTTGTCCAAATTATACAAGCTATCTGTGCAAGTTACTGCGTATTCTATTTCGATAAGTTTAGCGCTATTCGTAAGAATTTTGTACGAAAAGACAGTCTAACCATTCAAGTGAATTTTAATTGAAACGTGTGGTATTTAAATTAATTGTAGTCATTATGTATGAAATACATATTGTATATTCTAATTTTATCCTGGTTATTTAGTCCTATCTAACCCACGTGAGCTTAGATATGGTATTATACATTTAAAAGCGCTAGTAATTGTGACTTATAAGACAAATATTTAAAAACTAGACATGAAGTGTGCAGTGATGTGTTGTCCACACAACAGATTTTTGCACCTGGCTTCTTTTTGTGGTAAAATTTGGCTTGCAGCAAAAGTACAAAAACGACTTGCTGCGGGGTTTTTATTTTTAAATATATTATAATAGATTCAGGTACGCGAACAAACCAATTATATATTGTAAGACACCTTATAATATCAAATAAATTTACCATATAAATGGCGATTCAAACTTACGCGCCAATTGCCTGCCCCCATATTTATTGCAAATTATAAATCACCTACGATCTTTGCTATATATGTTGTGTGAAAGAATGTCGCATACTAATATAAACCGGTGCCGCACGGAAATCTACAGTTCGAATCCACTTCTTCTATATCTTTGGCAATTAGATCATTTCTTTCCATTCCAAAATATTTCTCGAAAAATAATACAAAAGTTTGCCGCTCTCTTCTTCTTGTAAAGCTTTTTCGTAAGCCATACGTGTGGTATTCCATTCCACACAAGCCGGGATTTCCCCGATGTTTCAAACAAAGTATAATCAGCTTATATCAAATTTGCTTTCGTGATGCGTTCAAAAATAAGGTCTGTTCGCGTACTGCAGCAGCAACAGATTTTTGCAGCTGACATCTTTTTGTGGCAAAATTTGGCTTCCAGCAAGAGTACAAAAACGACTTACTGCGAATCTACTTTAATACATTACAATACATTCAAGTACGCGAACAGGCCTAATAACTGACTGATACGAGGAGAATCACAAATCTAACATGAATAATTTCCAAATCTAAAACATATCTTACTTCTTTTCTTGCTTAAATACATCGCTACTACCGTGGTTCACTCGATTTCGTTTCAAGAAGATATCAAAGCTATTTTCATAATAAAACACTCCATTCAATACGTGTTCAAATAACTCGCTCTCATGCGCTCCATGTGAACGAGAGAGCACGCTCGCAAATACATATTTCCATTATCAGCTCAGCATTTATTTTATGATCCGATTCGTAGAAGATACGAGGGAGCAATGATTCAATTATTTCATGTCAATGCGAAATTAAACGCTAATTTCGAGTGAAAATTAATACTTTCTGGCCAACATTGCATTGAACTGTCAAAACTAAGACACTTTCTGCTCATCATCCCACAAAGAAACATTTGTCACCTCAACAATATGTACACTGAGTTCCTATTTCGACAAAGAATGAACTCACCTTCACCTTGAGGTGGCAAATTCACAGCCGGACACTGATATTACACTCAAACTCTAACTGACCGATAAATTAAATAAAACTAATATAGCTACAAGCACCAAAATTGAAATAACTGAGCGTCTTGTTTGATCACGTCCGTCTCGCGTACAATGGAACTGCAGAATGAAAAATCTTAGTCAGTCGCCAAGTGTACGAACTCACACGAACTGCTTGTTGTCAATGAAAGCTTACCCAAAAAAATCTAGACTCCATGTGATTACTGCGAAAAGCTTGCTGACTCAATCTAAATCAACGGGGAAAAATGTGAGTTCGTTCATCATAATGCAAATCGTAAACGCGATTAAGCATTATGATTTTGATCGACTTTTGAAAGACTGGTTTCGGAAATATGAAATTTATTACATTGTGCACACTATTGTGGATAAATTGTCATGTGAGGTGACGCGTCAAAGGCAAATATTTACATCGGTTGACATTAAAAGGGTATTCCCATTTAAAAGTTGATGAAGTGAGACTTTAATCGAGTGCTGAATAAGCTTTCACTCTGTACAATCGGACAAATATGTACAACTGCCTCTCGGTAGATGTGTGGCGCTACTATCGTTTAGTGCTCGGAAGCAGTGTGGCCAGATATTTGCGAGAAAATATAGCCCAATTTTAAATTTTCATAGCCCAAAATAGCCAAAATTTCTTATTTGTAGCCCAAAAACCGCCACACGAGATGTATAACTAAATTAATTCACTTAAGCTGATTAAACTATAATATTTAAATCCGTAAAATTCGTTCGAAGTAACACATAAATGCTCTAATTGTTGCACAGAAGTCGTTTGAAACAGTAAAAATTTTCGATACCATATACAGATAAAATTTTATTCACAAAGTATTTGAAAAGGGGGAAATGTGAATAAATTGCAGGAATTGTGTGGAAATTTTAGAAAAGTTCTAAAATGTTCACACAGAATTAAAGCTTGCTAAAACAACTTGCAAATTTGCGTGGCACAAAAATTCAATTAGTATAAGAAACAGTCTTAATGGCTAGAAAGGCTGAATATTTTATTTATAATGTAAATATTTTATCCGATTTCATACATTCAAAACTATGAATGCAAGTTTTGAAATAAATTATTTTTTCGATTTGACGATCAGATATTAACATTATGTTTAGACGTTTAAATACTTTCACAAAAAGATATACGTCAAACAATTTCACTTGCGGGTCTCCAAATGACGTTTCGCGAAAAAATTGAAGTGTGCTTTGAAATAAAATGAATAATTTTTAAACATTGAATTTTGAATGACTGCGATTTGAATTCACTATCGGAATTAGCAAAAGCTGCTATGGCTTCTTGGGTTTAAAATTAAAAAAGACATAATTATCCTTTAAAAAAGACATCTACTCAATCTTTCGGGAGAGATTCGTTTGTGGTCGTACATTGATCGTATCTGGCAAAATTTTGAATGTCTGCTGGAATATTTGAATTTCAATCACTTTGAATTTGAACTTTCTTCACGATTCCGCTTTCGACCCTCAGATTTGGAGGGAACCCACATTTCCAAGAACACTTTTGTAATTGTAAGTGGAGACACTTTACTCCAAATAGATCGTAACCAGCAGAGAGTTTCAAATACAGAAGCTAATTTTATTGGGTCTGAAGAACGTTCAGTATTTTGCAGAGCTCCCAATATTAGATTCATCATGTAAGTGCAGTAATTTAGTTTTATGTTTGGTTTAATCCTCTGATCTAAGGGCTGTAAATAAGAAGTGCAAATAGGTGGGAAAAATTGTAGCTTGATGTCTTCCAGATTATCAATGCTATCACATCTAGCTTTATCAAAAAAGATGGTGATGTTTCGGTTTTGTGTTTCATTTCAATATCAAGTGTGCATCCATTCTTTAAAAATAGCACCCGTCATCTAAGATTTTGTGTTAGCTCGCCAAGATGTGCCAAAACTTCGCCTAATGTCAATTCTTCCCAAAAATCTTGATCTTTCGGTTTTTCCTATGCAGCTTCCATTGCAACTGCCACGCGTTTTTTTCAAGGTTTTCCATATGTACATTTTTTTATTAAAGACGTAGTGGTTTTTGAAGTGTTGCTCTAAAAAATACTCCTGTCTCATCAAGATTATAGATATTTAAAGCATCATAGCCATCACATAATATTCTTAGCTGTGACTGAAATGCCTGAACTGTGTCTAAATCAACATCAGCTTCTTCGCCACAAAGCGTGCCGTAGTGAATTTTTGAAGTCCTTTTTAACGGATTTTAGCTTTCTGTTTGATGCCTTGAAATCACAAAGTTTTAATTTTGTGGTGATTTGACGGGCTTTACTGTGAAGTATCTGGCCGGATATTGGCAAATTTTTGGAGCGTGTCTTAGAAGACCATTAATACAACAATTTATCTTCAACCACTTTCTCCCAGTGTCTTCAAAATTTTCCAACGTTATTTAATTTCCGTTTTAGTTGGTTTTTGTTTCTTTAAATACGATGCACCTGACTCTTACTAATTTTAAAGCTATCGGCAGTTTTTCTTTGGATGAGCAATTGTTTGTCGGATGACTGTATTACTTCTAACTTATTGCTAATACTTAGAGCGTTGTATTTTGCACTCATAGTAGATTTTTTCAGTTATTTTGGCGTTACCTGAACAAACGCTCAAATATTTACATTATAATTATTAAATGAATTACATTCATACTTGCTTAACACGTTCACGCCGGCGCGGTCCACCGGTGGCCCGCGCTAAACTGTCTCATCTGGCGGCGCGTACCACCGGTGGCCCGCACAAGATTGTCTCATCGGGCGGCGCGTACCACCGGTGGCCCGCACTAAATTGTCTCATTGGGCGGCGCGTATCACCGGTGGTACGCATTCGATTGTGCATATTAGATGCTGAAAACTAAAATAATGAAAATTTAACGTATTTTCATTCAAAACATTTATTTTTAATTGCTATTATAATTAATAACGTATCATAAACATAAGTTTTATTCAATAACATAAACATAAAAATGCAGTATTATAAATATAACTCAAATTCGGTAAAAATAACGTAAACATTCAATATTATTTTCTTTATAATTTCATTTTTTATTGTTTTGTGTGTAATTTGTTAAAACATTTCAAGCAAAGTGCTGGCTGACCCTTGCAATGCCCACAATACGTCTTAACTCTTGTTGTTTTGTTAGTGGCATAATCTCTGCCCTTTTTCTTGGACAAATTTTTATAGCATTCCTTGCAGCGTTTACGGGACTCTCTTGCAGATCCCTCATATGATTGAAGAACATGTTTATTTGACGGTATATGACAGTATATTTGTTCTTTTGCCAAAAGGTGATCAATAATCACTTCCCTAAATTGTAATATATTCATATTTTTAGTGCCCCATCTTTTATGAATATACCAGGCATTCACGAGGGAAGTTCCGCATATTAATTGTAATATTACTTTTCGGTACCATTTAATGGTTTTTCGTAAACAACTGTAATACCCCGATAGTTGGTCTGATAAATCAACACCTTTTTTTGCAATATTATAATCAAACACAGCATCGGGCTTTAATTTGCCATTTGTTCCTTGTACAAATTTACACCGGTGATTCTTTGAGGTAGTTAACATGCATACTGGTCTTTTGTCAGTCCATTTCAGAAATTTTACACCGCTACGATTTTCGAAACTTATCATTTCACCACGTTTTTGTTTTGTCTTTGCCTGCGGTGGTAGAAATTTTTTGTTTATTTTTACAGTACCACACATAAATGTATTGGTCTCTAAAAGTTCTTCGCCCAAAGGGACACTTGTATAATAACTATCAATAACTAGTATGCGGCCCTCAAATAATAAGCCATTTAGTAATCTCATTACTACATCATGAGAATGTGATTTTTCAATGATCGTTTCATTTTTCCCGGCATAAATTTCGAAATTATAAGTGTAGCCTTCAGGCAAACACAATTTGTATAATTTTACGCCGTACTTATGTCGCTTGCCTGGGATGTACTGACGAAAACCTAGGCGTCCTCTCCACGGAACCATACTTTCATCGATAACGATATTTTTTCCAGGATTTATAGAACTCTTGAAGGTATCCACGATTGCGTCACTAATGTTACGAATTTTGTACAACCGATCTTCAGTTCTGGCTGTAGTATTGTCTGAAAAATGTAAAAACTTAAGAATAGATAAAAAACGATCACGTCGGATTGCATTTTTTATGCGTGGGTTCGCATACATGTCGTTGTTAGGCCAATACAATCTAATTTCTGGTAATTGCACTACACCCAAAATAAGCAATATGCCAATAAAAGTATTCATTTCATCTCTTGTAACAGACTGCCAGGCCTGTTGGTGCGTTCTACTGCTAGATGTAGAATTATTTATGCATTGTATAGCATATTTATTTGTTTCTTCAACTATCAAATCTAGTATGTGATCCGTGAAGAATAGTTTGTATAAATCAAAAGGGTCATTACAGTCAGTGTTTTCATTTAAAAATTCCTCTTCTTCCGAATACTCATTTATGACTGAAGTTCTTTCTTTTACCTCTTGCCATTCCTCATCGTTATCCTCGTTCTCTGATTTAGACATCAAATCTTCTTCTTCCGTGGAACATTCGTTCACTTCACTGTTTATATTAACAAAATCCTCATCTGAACAGGAAGAGAGTATCCGTAATCTTGATGCCTTTCTCCTGCTTCTATTTATAGATTCATCAGAATCACTTATTTCAATTTCAACCACCTTTCTAGTTATACTTACTGGTAGAAATCTGTGGTCAGGATGAAAAAACGGCACGAATTACACAACTTGCACAATAAGCATTCACTTTACTACTGAGTAAACATACAACGCGTATGCAGGTTTGTACAGGAAAAAATCGCTTGCCGCCAGATGAAGCGCGGCATTAATTTCAGCGCCGCCTCACAGCAAAACAAATGAAAATCGGCCCCGGCGTGAACGTGTTAAAGTGAAAACATACACACACCAATACTCAAATAAATCAATATTTTATTATTATCAGAATACTAATAAAATTCAAGCTATCTATAAGGTATCGAATTCTACACATAAAATAATTTTTCAGCAGAAAGTTATGCAGAAATTATACGAAAAATGTTCTGGACCTTGAACAGATATTTTTCTGGAAAACTCATTTTTGCACCATTTTTCATGCTGGTCTTAAACCCGTTTTTGGCCCGATTACCAAGTACTACCAATCACATTTTTGTGTAGCTAATCTGGTTCACGGTCTAATTCTAAAGGTTGCCCGATTACAGAGTGAGTTTTCTTCAAGAAATAGTATGTGCGGTGATGTTATAGTTCAATTGTTCAGGTGGTTCCAATTATAGTGTCCCAACTAGTAGGTTTTACTGTATAGCCCAAATATAGTTTTTCATAAAAATAGATAGCCCAAAAACCGCCAACCCGCGAAATGAAAAAACGTCCCGCGAATTCAAACTTTAGATAGCCCTTGGCGGGAAATAGCCCAATCTGGCCACAGTGCTCGGAAGCGTTAGTGACAGCTGATGAAAATTAAATTCGGCTAAACTTGAACATCTGCGTGTATGTGCGTAAAACACGACGTGATGCACCGCAGGACGTGAAATTTTGCCATCACAGGGCGAATAGGTGGAAGTAAGGGTCAAATATTGAAGATAACACACAAAACTATGCGAAACCTACACGAGAAGACAACAAATTTTAGAAAAACAGAAATAAAACAAAAACAAACACACCCAGAAAAACACAAACATACTAGCCAGACATCTTCCAGCAAAATCGTCTAACGGCTGTGGGGTGCATCAAGTCCACTTTAGCCCTGAAGTCAGTACTAAGCTTACGTACGAATATATGAAATTTAAATTGAATGAATTCGAAATGCTGCTAACAAAGGATAGAACAGAATGGAAAAAAAACACATTTCCCGGGTACATTTGAAATAGTAACATTACTTGAACGAAAGATTTTCACGAATTCAGCCGACAATCGTTTTGACAGCACGGAAAACACATCGGTCAATACCATTGCTGCCACAATAGAAACGTGAAACTCTCGGCACGTACTATGGAATTTCACACTGTCGTCGAAGGAAAACTCAAACTTTTGACGGGAGTGTTTTTGTCGTCGGTCTTGCTGTGGTTTGTTTTGCGCTGTACGCTTAAATGTCGCGAAATCTGTGCAATTAGTTGAATTTAAATGTAATGCATAACTTTATCGCAAACTAATTGACACGTGTATGTCCGAAATAGGCGTGGAAGCGTTTGATTTGCGGTGTATTTCGGGCGATGGTGAAACGAATGGTGCCTGAGTCAGTGCCAATCCCCGTTGCAAAAACACCGAGAAAAATGTGGAATAAAATTGGATAGTGCTATGGAAATTGTGCGCTTGGCGAGCGAGATAATCGCCTGCTTGTGTTTCTGATCGAAAGTGATGATTTGGTTGCGGTAGAAGTGTGTTGCAGGAAGAGTATCGTTGCAGATGGAGAATTTCAGTGTGCCCAAACAATTGTTATCAAGTTACTTACCTGGGCCTGAATTTGCCCCGTGTAGTGAAACTCGATAAGATATTGCGAAAATCACAAGTTGTTCGCGATATCCCGTAGTGCCGGACTTTCAGGTGTTGTGCTGTCAGTGTAAGATTGTGCAAAAAGTAAAATATATATTTATAACGTGTGTGATCTTCAAAGTGGAGGAAAATCTGAAAACGACACCGGCCAAATCGCCCCTGGATGTAATGGCAAGCAGTATGGGTCGCACTATGACAGGTGCTCCCGGAACTGCTGCCGCGAATGTCGGGGCTGGCAACGGTGGCGCCGGGGTAGGTGTAAACGCTTCGCGTACACGACGTTCCAGATTCTCGTGCTCCCGATGGTGCAGTGACATTGTCAACTATTTGCTCAGGATGCGTTTCACACCGGAGGAACTCGAGCAAAGGTACAAATCACGGGAAATCGACAAATTCCTAGAAAAGGAGCGACACGCTAGGACTAGACAGGTAAGGTGCACCACGATAGAGTGTAACGAAATTTTTTCGTATCTAAATCTAAATTTCGATAATGTAAATAAATCGTTTCATTATGTCAGTTTGAGAGGATTTTGAACTACTCACCGAATGATTTTGATTTTTAGAATACATGGTTTCCCATTGGATTCTTTCTGAAGCTTGAATGAATAAATCCCATATAGCTTTAAACGGAACGTCATGATTCAATTCACGAATTTCACGTCTTGTTGAATCAGACTACAATAGAATGGTTAAACTGTTTGGCGTTATTGAACCTTTAGTGAGAGAAGTTCTATGAAACTTTTGTTTTATGGGTTTACGTTGAATATGCATTGATTCTTAATCTCATTTCTTCCTCTCCCGCAAAATAATGAAACGCAAAATCTTTGCAAATAAAATTGATCGAAGACATTTTGATGTCTAGTTTCACTCGAAATGGTGAAATTAAATGTATTTTGTAGTTGGAACTTGGAGATTCTGCAGCTTATGTATATGGAAATAGCAAACAAAACAAAAATATTGAAGAACTGATTACAATCCCATCACAAGAATCCCATCCACCAAGAAAAAAAATTTTTTGACAGCTAATCCAATAACAAAACTCTTTGTTTAAAAATTTGACATACTTATGTATATCAAATTTTAATAATAATATATTTACAAGTAACAATTAACGAGAACCACTAATTCAATTCTTTATTTCTCCTGAATTCGACATTGGTATCAAACACATGTACAGTATTGGACAAAACTAAGTAAAGTTGTTCTCTAATATTATTAAGAAACTTAAATAAAAAAATGCTCTAAGCTATTATTTCTTTACGTATACAGTGCCATGCAAAACATTAGCAACGCATGATGTGAGACAATATAAAATGCAAAAAGAATGAAGAAACTCTTTATTTTCAGATATTTTTTGTTAAGTAATGTAAGGTTATTGCCAAAACTTCAATATTCCATTCATTTTACGCACGTGCAAAACAATAGCAACGTTCAGTTTTTTAAAAAATATTTTCATATTTTGTGTAGTATCCATTACGTTTAATGACTTCAGCGCAACGGTCCGACATAGATTTAATTAATCTTTCAATTATTTCAGGAGAAATACTTTCCCATTCACTTTTAAAGACTTCCATTAATGACGCTTTATTACCAAATTTCCTTCCACTAATTTTTCTCTTCAAAATACCCCAGAAATTTTCAATAGGGTTCAAATCAATCAATTGGGCCGGCCAAACCGTGACTTGAATCTTTCGAAGTGTGTTTCGGATCGTTATCCTGTTGTGTACCCATCGAAGTGGCATTTCTTCCTCAGCGCATGGTAACATAATCGTCTGTAGAATATTTTTATATTTGAAACGATCCATTGTACCGTTGATTTCATAAAGAGGACCAACTCCACTAACCGAAAAGCAACCCCACACCATAACGCTGCCCTCTCCGTGTTTGACTGTAGGTATGCAATGTCGGCGGTCAAGTCGTTTTCCTTTTGGTCTTCGAACAAAATGAATTCCATCGCAATTGAACAGGTTAAATATGCTCTCATCACTAAACAGAACAGCTCTCCACTTCGCAATCGACCAATCAATGTGATCCAAAGCAAATTTTAATCTAAAAAATCGATGTCTCATAATTGCATAGGCTATGAAATAAGGTGGTAGATTTACCTCTTTTTGGCATGTCTCTTTGCTTTTCCAGGCCTTTTTGCAGGACCATAACCACGTGAATTACTCTGTATAGCTCGCCTTCGTACAGTGCTGGGATCAACTGTTGGATTCAAGGTCCTGATAATTTCCGGTGCGAGTGTGAATGAGTCATTTTTGATTATGGAAAGTATTTTCCGATCTTGCCTTTCTGTTGTTGCTCTCGGTCGACCACTTGTATTTGGGGCATTTCACGTGTAGCGGACAACGAAAAAAAGTCGAGGTTCCGGATTTCGTTCATATTATGCATAATGGTACTTCTAGAGGATATGAACGTGGATGCACAGTTTTTTTCTTCCATGAGGTTCAGTTGCCGAGTTATGGGCTTCTGAAAAATTGAAGAAGCTGATGAAGGGTTTTTTTTGGAAGCCGATTTTGAGATTGAAAAAAAAATATTAAAAACATTAAACATATTGATTGGTATAGAAAATCAACTGTTCTTTTTAATTTTAAAATTAGATTTGGAAAAAAAAATTACCCTGTGTAAAACCGGAAGTAACCATTTCAACTCGTTATTTGAGTAACTTGGACAACCTCATCGAAGAAAAAAACTGTGCATCCACGTTCATATCCTCTAGAAGTACCATTATGCATAATATGAACGAAATCCGTAACCTCGACTTTTTTTCGTTGTCCGCTTCACGTGAAATGCCCCATTTATCGTCTCTGTGTGTCCTGTTTCCCGAAATTTCGCAAGTATTCGACTTACGATTGATCTGTTAATGCCATATTTCTTTGCAACGCTGAATTGCGTACTTCTTGAACTAGTTTTAATTTAAACTCACTACTATATTTCGTAGCTGCCATATTTTAAACGATTTGCAAAATCTGACCAATTACAATTACTTACCAAACTAAACTAATTTGGTTAATTACAACTGCAGACTATCATATAAACTTAACAAATTTGAACCAACTTATAATTACCGTTATTTTAGCAAAGTTGACACAAGCGTGGCTGTTGTTTTGCACGCGCGCAAAATGAATGGTGTACAAAATTTTGAAAAAATTATAGTTTTGGTAGTAGAAAAACATTTCTTTCGTTTTTATTTACTTAAGGGGTGAGTAGGGTTAATTCGTGTAAAAAAAGGCACATTTTTGTGATTTTTTTTAGATGAAGCAGTTAAAATCTATTTATTAAAACCAATGGTACATTATAGTATAACATTTGAAGAATATTTTGCGAAATTTTCATGAAAAAATATTAAAAAATACGACAATGGCAGCAATTCTTCTGAAAAAGGTGAATTGCGGTGCCCATCATAACTCGGTGCCGAATCATCTAAAATCCTAAAATCAAACGTATTTCGTTAGATAATCGCTTTCTCCAGGTAACGCCGGGAGGGTTTTTTGAAATTTAAATTTTTCACTTTTTGGGAGCACTTTGAACGAAAAAACGCGATTTTTTGCAAAAAAAATCGGTTAATTCGTTATTATAAAGTTAAAAATATAAACAAATTCGAAAAAAACTCTCCGGTGTTACCTCGTAAATTCTGTAGAAAAATAGAAAAGCGCTTTAAAGTTTTGAACACTAAAAAATTTGGGATGAAACGTTCATAAGCAAGTTCTATCGGCTTACTTCACACTGAATCATCAGTGTCAGGTCCATAAAGGATGTATCTATCATCCACAATGTCTAGAGCATCTTGTTGCTCCTGTCTACGATGAATCCTGCCTTCTTTTGTTTGCTTCTTTTTTAGTCGGCCTTCTTTTTTAGTCGAATGAAAATTTATTTTTCCATCACATTTTATGCATTTAACTACTGTTGCAACTGTTGAAAAGATTAATACAAATTTTTAGGTCGATATAATCTCGCACTAGTTGTTGCTCTATCAGATCTTGTAACTTTTTTCTGCATTTTAGCAATATTTAAGCACAAAACTGAACGAAAATGGAGCTAAAATGATGCGAAAATCGGAAAGTGCGTGTATTGCTCGATATAACGTTTACTGCCACACTAAATTATATACTCTACATTGACTAAAGTTAGAAATAATATAATATAAAGTTATTATTGACTTAAGTTAACACGTTTGTACTCTTTTTTAAATTTCTATAAAGAAAGATAGGGGTAAGTTTTAAGGTATTCTATAAAAATCGAACCAGCTGCCTGGTAACAATAGCGCGCTCGAATCAGGTTGGTATAAAAATCCGACAGGTATAAAAATAGTCATAGCTTCGTCAATTTTGCTCTGATCGACTTGAAATTTAGACACAACATTCTTGAGATATTAGTTATTCCTTTCAAAATAAAAAATAAAATCGAAAAAAAATAAATTTAAAAACCCTACTCACCCCTTAACCTCACTGAACTTGACAAGAATAAAGAAAAAGAAAATCTGAAAATAAATAGTTTCTTCCATTTTTTACATTTTCATTATCTCACACCAAGCGTTGCTAATGTTTTGCACGGCACTGTAAAGTAAAACACCATAAGAAAAATTTCACTTAGCTCAGAGGGAAATGATATTTCTTTGAAATAAATTCAAGTGGCGGATACATAAAGTAGTTGAACGAAGCGTTGTTCTTACAAATCTCATATTCAAAGGACTTGATTTGGTCATTATCAAAGTTTTTTTTAAAATTAGTTTCAAACTTATTTTTGTACCCAATTTCGTCTGGGCAATTATCCATATTTTTTTAACTTCGTCATGTCATGTACCTAACTTCGGCCTCTAAGGGATATCGATATTCAAATTCTATTGGGAGTAAGATTTGGATGATATGTTCGAATAAATAATTCAACAAATAAAAAATCGATAAATACAAAAACAAACACATTCTTTAGAAAAAAAAATACTGAAAAATTTGAATTCACAAATAATTTACGGCAATTTACTTCGCATCCTTTTTTGTTTTCTTTACCCTTGCTTTTTCTTAGACTTTTGGTTTCCTTTTCTTTTTCCTCTCCGTCTACTTTAAGCTGATAATTTAAAAACTCTTCAGCAGTAGTAACGCTTAGTGTAATTTTACTTTTAACTCTTGTGGCTTCCGTGGTTTTTACTTCAGGCCAAAATAGAGCTTATTTAAAAGAAGAATGGACGACAACTTCAAGCCTCTTTTATGTCTGTAGTTTCATTTTGGGATATTTTAGATTTTTGGGATATTTCAGACGTTTCTTCCATATTAAATTCTGGGGTTTTTTGTTTGGTCTGCTGATATTTTACAGTTAAAATTTGGTTTTTAGGATGTACATTACCTTTTGGTGTAGACGCGATTAATGATTCATCGAGTTGTACGTCGAATTCCAAAATATTTGAATTGTTCCACACCGCTTTGTCTATATTTGCATCTAGGGTTATGTTATCGAACACGTTTAAATGGGTTTCATTTTCACAGGAAATTTTGACAGATTTCCACAAATAGAAAAGACTTTAATCTTTTTCGCATCCCAGCCACGCATACTCTGAATTCGCTCTAAAAATTTCAACCTTTGCATCTCCTATTTCTTTTTCAAGGGTGGATAAAAATGAGATGTAATTGACAACACGTCTATCATCAGCGAGGTCGTCAGCAAAAATCTCGTTACAAATAATATCTTTATTCGCTTCAGGCAAAGCACTGATGTTCTTGTTCGTGAGGAGTTTGTCGTATGCAACAGTGTAAGGATTGAATGCATGCAAGCCACATTTCTTGAAACCACTTTTAATTGCATCTGACTTTGCTGCTTCCTTTAGGCATGAGCCTGCCAGACGTCCTAATTTCATTATTACATTTTTAAGGATCCTTATATATGGCAATAGAGTAAGAGGAGGCATAAGCTTTCCACTGACTGAGGCCCCTACAAACACTGTAATGCAGTCCTTTCCGTCGTTGGCCGTGTGATTATAAGTATGGACTGAACCTTTGCGAACTAGCACTCTCTTGTCTTTGGGACACAAAAAGAAGATTCGCAGTTGAAGATTCGATTAGGTTTACTTAAAATTTCCTTTAGCTCAGGAAAACTCTCGAAATAGTTTGACATTTTGGTAAACCAATTTCTAATAGATTCTAATCCTAGACCTCCCAGTTGTCAAATTTTGAGACATTCTCAAGGAAATCTCCGGATCTCGTTTTAAAAATCTTTTGTACCAATTTATACCGGGGACACTTTTTGAATTTGTTCTCTCTATTTAATTCTTTTGCCAATTTTGACACACTTTGTTATAGGAAAATCTAGATTCGCGACTTCAAGAATCCATTTAACAAGAGTCTGCTCTTCTGCTTGGGTAAGAGTTGTAGGCGCTCCAAAATGTTTTCAATGCTTTTTTAACTTCTTGTCTTGAAGCGTCGTTCTCGGAATACCAAATCTTTTGGTAACGTCTCTGATAGACTGCTCATTTTCAATTGCCTGTAGCGCCATTGAAAACTGCTCTTGTGTGTATTTCTTAGAAGTCATATCTATATCTGTAACAGAAATATAGTGCTCTTCTTAATTGGCAAATGCTAGATGAATCTGATACACTTAGAATAAGGCTAATTTTTGATCTCAAGTCGTTTAAGTTCCTTTAACTTTGCACGTCGATTAAGTGACGAAATTAAGAAACAATGCATTTGAAAGAATTGAAAATCATCATGCAGGATAACGGAATTTTTCTCAACATATTTTTATTGGCATAGTATCAAACTAAATCTTAATGGTAATAATACTTTGTTGCGCCAGAAAACACACGATTTAAAATAGATTTATTATCAAAAACATTCTTCATCGTTACATCTTCCCGAATTGGGTAAAAAAAAATAAAAATTTATCTAATATATAATGATTGACAGGACGAAATTATGTCATAGGTTTAACCCTCCGAGAACACACCTATTTTTTCGATCATCGAGAACAATTGGGGTCAAATTGACCACAACCACTTTTGAACGTCTATAGAATCGCCGCCCCTGAAGATTTTCATTTGAAAAATTTTTTAGGTATAATTTGAGACCTCTTTTAGTAGTTCTCATGCATTAGAAGTGGCCTAAATGTCCTTAACATACCTAAAAACATTCGCGAAAAAACAGTTTTGTCGAAAATCTTCTTTTCTTACAAAAAATAGTATTTTTTAATTTTCAATATTTGTGGCTAAAAATTTAGGTGGGCACTCACAAGATATGTCAATTAGCCCTATAGTGAGCCTTGATAAAAAGGTATTTATTTTGCATATTTACGGTGGCGATTGTGAAGATTTTAAAATTTGCATATTGAAAAAAAATCATAACTTCGGCAATTTTTAATATTTTGAGCTAAAAATGTATATGGATACTCTCAAAATATAGTAAAATAATAAAAAACATTAGCCCTACATAAAGGGTTGCAAAAAAGGTATAATCTTCTGAATAATCAGATTCTGATTGCTCCGTGACATGGTCGTCTTCGGAGGAATCATTGTCGCCAAAATTCTTATCATTGTCTTCAGCTAACAAATTATTGCGTACACTAGAACGCAGATTACACGTCATATTGCTAAAAACAATAAATAAAAACACTTGCAAACTTATTTTTTGGCCTTTTTAAATTAATCTGTCGATTTATAAAGTAAAAAAAAAAATTGAATTTTTACCTCAAAATTGACGTCGAGTACATATGGGGTCTATTTGACCCCTTGATTTGCTTCAAAGGCTTCTCAATGACGACTAACGACTTGGGACTGTATGCGAACGGTGTAAACTTATAGTCAAGACACAGAAATACACTTAGGATCCTACAGTACTCCCCTTTTCCCGCAGCCATAAGCGCTGCAATCGGTCAAAAAGGTTTGTGGGGTCAATTTGACCTCCTGTGTTCTCGGAGGGTTAAATACTCTATTGACATTGATTATCCATTTTAATTTGGCAAAAATTGTTGCTAAATTTAGCAAAATTCTGCTGACAAAACGACGGTCTAAGAACTAAATTTCGTCACTATGACGAAATTACCTACATTGCTGTTAACGCACCATTGGTAAATTCATCATGCCTTTTTCTTAGTAATTTATTGGTGAATTATAATTTTTTTTACTGATTTCGTTACTAACGATGCGCTAACTTTTACCCTTGTATGAAAAAAACCTATAGCTTACCAACCTTGTTCCTGGCACCCTTAACAATGTTCACGTCCGTACTACTCAAAACACTAACAAGCAATGAGCTAACTACGAGACGCAGCACTGACGCATGCTTCTAAGCGAACTTTTACATAATTTGGAGCCAATACGGCACTCATATTAATTTAATCCAATTAAATATTAAACGTCTTTATATCAAATGATAAAAAATCTGCATGAGCGTTCGAATTTTCTTATTTTATTTGAAAATGAAAGAAGTGACGAAATTAACTACCCTGACGAAATTATGATGTTTTACCTTATGTGTATTATACAAAAATCATTTTTCAGCACTCAAAATTTGCCTGCATAAAACTAAAGCACCCCTAACTTATGATCAGCCTTTATAGCAAATGCTAGGTACTTTTAGTATTTTGTCACAAATCCTATATTTGTAATAAAACCCCATCTTTTAAGACCACAACTTAATAAGATTTTTACTTTTTTTTTTACTTTATTTCTTTATATATATATATATATATATATATATATATATATATATATATATATATATATATATATATATATATATATATATATATATATATATATATATATATATATATATATATATAGATATATATATATAGATATATATATATATATATATATATATATATATATATATATATATATATATATATATCAGCAAAATTATTAAGGGAGATAATCTCTGGAGTGGCCGATCCGATTGAGCTGAAACTTTCGGAACACTTAGGTGTATATAGTAGGTAGGTCCATAACTCGCTAGAATTCAAATATCCTAAACCTTTTGGAGGCGGCGAGCGTTTTAGTGAATTTTGAGGTACTCCTATATTTCCAAGCAGCGTGAATTTTTGTTCAAGCAAAGTATTGGGAATGAAAACTTATTATGTTCTAAGCTTGCCTATGACAAAAAATTGGAAATTTTGAGCCGTGGGTGGGTGCAGCGTGCCTAAAAGTAGGCAAGGATTTTTTTTTCAAATTTTGATTTGTCATAACTTCTGACAAAAACATTGGATCATCGTGAAATTGGCAGGGAGTATTGATGTTGACTAAAATTTAACATACATGGATTTCCAAGCTAGTGCGGGTAACCCTGTAGCTCTGGCAGGCTCCTGAAAAAAAAATCCTTCAAATCATTGACCCTCCTGAAAAATTTTTGTTTTTTGACAAAATATTCAAATCATTGATAAATTTTAACGTTTGTGCATCATGTCAAATTGAAACTTTTAAAATTCCAAGTTGCACGAGAACGGCAACCCATCACCAAATTACCTCTATTTTCAGCACTCAAAAGTTCTGTTCACGAGAACTGACGACCGGATTATTCGATCATAATGAAATTTACAGAACATGTTGGTATTAACTAGGACCAGGTCTGATATGGATGGAATGGATAGAATGCGGGCAACCCTGTGGCAGTGGTGCCATCTTGAAAAATCACTGAGAAAAAAAGCTGTTTTTTGGCCTATAACTTCCGATTCAGCCATCACATTTAAACAAAATTCACATAATATTTGGACCTTACTTTAGGTAACATTTGGTGAAAATTTGACTGAAAAATTATAATAGAGTTGCCAGCTATGGTGATTTTTGTCTCCTAAATCTTGCAAATTTGCTCAGCAAAATAAAGCTTTTTTCCCTATAACTTCCGGTGGAGCCATGATATCAAAACGAAGTTAAAAGCCTTTGTAAAAAGCCTTTGATGTGAGCCAAATGTCATAGGTATTTCTTTAAAAAATCATGAAAGGGCTGCCAGCTATGACCATTTTTGTAATTTTTTTGAATTTCTTTACTGCGCGATTATGTCATTAGACTTGCAAATGGGAATGATCCTGCAATGAAAATTAACTACAAATATTAACGCTTTAAAAATTTGAAAAGTTTTTAGGGTGGTAACCCAAAATTTTTTTTCGCCCGTAAGACTTCTAGCGCAGTTATTCCATCGAAACGAAATGTCCTTGTTGGGTTTAGCTTAACGTGAAGCAGATTTGTTATATATTTTGCTTTGCTGCTGACACAGGGTAACCAGCTTTAGCCATTTTCGTAACTATTGCATCAACAGATGCTTCAAATCACATACTCATATGCAAAGCATTTGAATAAAAATAAGAAACCAGTTTTTAAATTTTCCGATTTTTGAATATTTTTCGGATGGTAGCCTCAAACAACGTTTAACCGCTAAAACTTTCAATGAAATCCTCCGATGAGAACGAAATTCAAAAGATAAGTTGATTTAAGTATGAGCTTGTTAAGGTAAACTTATTGCTGCTTCGTTGGGAAAATTTTGCCAGCACTGAACATTTTCATCATTTGTGTTATAGTTGAGTTCTATTGCTTTGGATAAGGAATGGTTGATATGATTATACAAAAAAGTATATTACGTCTTTCCACATTTTTTTGTCGCTCAAAAATAATTTCTTCGAAAATTAGTTTTCTAGCGGTTCAGGTGCGCTAGAGTTTTTTAAATGCTAGAAATACGGATACCCATTCAAATATTATACTAGAAATATTATGTTTGTGTCAAATGTGCTGATAAACATAAAACATAGGCTTTTATCTCCGAAACACATAAATATGTCAATTGCGACGCAAAGAAAACCACATTAAAACGTACTTATTGCCAATGGAACAAATAAGTCAAACGATTCATTCGATTCAAAGCGACGAACTGTCAATCGTAATTCAATAGATTTTGATAAATTTCCATCGTATAATGTGCGAATTGAGACTTTGCTTTCATTAACACACTAGATCTTTACTGGCATACATATGGTTGGGATTCGAATGATTTGATTATGAATCAACAAATGACGCCAGCCCGATTGTGTATCGGTTGTTAAATGGAAATTGAATCGATGGACCATGTTCGAAAAATTTGCGGATAATATTTGGCCGAAAGTGCTTTATTTGACTGTTTATGTACCTTAATAAATATGGAAGAAAGCATAGATCCCCGAAGTGGAATCGACCGATGTACTCGGAATAGAAACTATAGGTTCACGTTACCCAATATAATTTAGCTAGTACGTCGCCGAAATACTCCTCCCACTGATACACATCACCAGACTCACAAATTTCTCCATCTCGATTTAATTATTCATATTTACAAATATGTGACCATGCGAGACAAACGGTCAATAGGAACGTCCATAACGACGAAATTACCTAAAATCCATATCTGGCATGTGTCTTCGCTATGTCGATCGCGTATGCTTGACAAGTTGGATTTTATTTTCTACGTTTTTTTCCTCGGACATTTAAAAGCGACAACAATTCGATCTTAGTGTCTCACATGCACCTGATCGCGTAAGTAGATACACGTTTGTATGCTTTTTTCGACAGTGGATTTTCCACAAGAAAAATTAGTCACAATGTCTTACTGAAATCAGCGGTTGCTAGTGATTGTTTTTCGTGTGCAATAGCGCATATATGGTAACTGCCGTAAATTGCTGTGTCATACACATATTTGCTGCCTGTCGAGACTGAAACAGCTAAAGCCATGACAACAACAAAAAACCTAACAAAGATCTGACGGCAGCATAACATTTCGAATAAAAGCAACAATTTAAGGTCGTTGAGGTAATGACAACGTTTCATGAATTTACGACAAAATAAAAAAATCGGTTGTGGTTGGAATAGATTGGAACGCTTATTGTATGAAAAAAGCATTTGTCGACTTATGGGCGACATGTGAACGGGAGTCTAAAAAAAAACCATTCTGCTTTGCATTTCCATCTAGGCGATGTTTTTTTATCTAACCAACAAGAATAGAACAATGCGATCAGTAAGATTTCGATTTTTATATAGACGTGTTCACTGATTTACCTTTCCGCCCCCTACCTGGACTTGGTGTTGGCCAAAACGGAGACTTTTCATCCCTAAGTCTGCGGATTCATATTTAGAATTAGACAAAAGTTTTTAATACTCGTTTCCACACATCGCTCCAATCACAATTTTTATTTGCACGAGATCCTTCTGTTTTGCGCGGTTCTTCGGGAAATGAGTGGTTTATATACACTGTATCAAAAAATTGCACGTGCAGTACCCTTACTCCAATAAAAACTCTTCGATTTATTAAACAAAAAAAACTTTTCATTCTTTAGGTTTTTATAAATCCTATACTGTTAAAGCTTTTTAGAGCAAAGCAGTATTTTGTTATATCAGCTCTTACTGTCACAGTACAGCAAACATATACTTAAAACAATTGCACGTGCATAAAAAAATTACACATACACACAAGATTAACTTATGATCTCATGCAAAAGAAAAGTAATGGTACTTGTTTCCAGTGCAGATTTACACAAGATCTTCATTTATTGAAGGTTGTAGTTGTAAATACTCAATAGAGCAGTGCAGTAATTCTTTTTTTTTAAATTCTAAAATATGCGAATCACACCGCAATGTTCCTGTTGAAGTGAAGAAATGAATCGTAAATTTGAAGGAGAAAGGTAAAAGTTATGTTGAAATATTAATAATCATTGGCACACCACGTTCGACCATGCAAACGGATATAAAAATGTTAAAAAGCAACAAAAGCTTTGCTATTGCCCAAGGAAGGGGTTGGAAGAAAATTTTAGCTGAGCATTTGGATAAAAAATTTAGAGAATTATTAAGAAGGATCCAAAAACAAGTGCTCCCAAAACAGCTGCAGACCTTAAAAGAAACGACGGAATATCGTTGAATGCCCAAACAGTGCGAAATTTTCTCCATGAAAAGTGTTACAAGGGATGCATTGCAAGAACACAAACGTTCATTTCGAGGAAAAATGTTGCTCGACGCTTTGAGTGTACCAGAGAGTATGTAAAAAAGTCAGATCAAATTTGGGAAACTGTTATTTTTGTAGATGAAAGTAAGTATAATCTTTTTGGCTCTGATGGGCGGCAATTCAGCGTTGGAGTCAAAAAATTTGGGACCCGCTCAGAAACACGAAGGTGGACGTTATGGTTTGGAGGGCGATGGAAGCAAATGGCGTTGGAAATTTGGTATTTGTGGGAAGCACTATGGACAAGCATCAGTACTTAGAAATATTAAAGCCTAATTTAAGAGCCAGTGCTTCAAAAATTGGAATTAGCGACGAAATTTCACTAGCACATAACAATGATCCAAAATATATCTCGCATCTAGTAAAAAAGTGGTTATTGTATAACGTGAAATCTGTGCTTCCTCAGCCACCTCAATCACCAGACCTTAATTTCATCGAATATATTTGGAATGCTTTCGAAAAAAAAGTGCGGGAACATCATATTATAAGCCGAGCTGACCTTAAGGAGGTTATTTGAGAAAAGTGAGAAAAAATAACACCTGAAATTACTAGAAAACTAGCTCATTCAATGAACAATTGCTTCAAGGATGTAATTTCAGCAAAAGGACACCACACACGCTATTAGAAGTGGAAAAAGTAATTAATTTTTTGAATGTATAGGGAAATTTTTGATGTACGTGCAAATTTTTTGACTTGAATTATAGCTTAATTTTAAAAATTAATATTACCGAATGCTGTTTTCTTTAAATAGTTTCAGTTGTGTAGAACTCATGAAATTACTAAAAATGACGAAAATTTTGCTTATTTAAAAAATAAATGAGTTTTAATTTATGATAAGGTGGTGTACGTGCAATTTTTTTGATGCAGTATATATAAACTGGTGCACAAAATAATAGATGTGTGTACCATATAATTCTAGACATATTTTTGTACCTAAATCAACACGTAAATACATATCCCACAACCCTTTTCATAAACCCTTTTCATAGATACAGCTTTATAATTTGGAATTCATCGTGGACAAAATCTCTCAGTAGTTCTGTTTGCAGTGACTTTACGTCTACTTTCTTGGTGAAATGTATTTTAAAGTGTGTTTTTCTAGCCCCACTTCATTATTACCTGTTGCTTCAGTCTACATTCCCTGTAATAATCCTGCTTCATTCTAGTAACTTTTCTTTGCAGAGCTCACATTCTATCTCCTGTGCCGTTTACCTTCTGCTCCATTGATTTTAAGTGGTGATTCTAATATGCCTTCAATCGAGTGGGATACCTCTTTTTCAATCATCACTTCCAGCAATATTCTTTCCCTTACCTTGTCTACCTTCATATCTTTATGTTTTCTCACTCAATCAAACGCAGTACCCGATATCAATGGCCAAATACATGATCTTTTTATCTAATCTTCCAGTGTCTTCAGTTTAGTTGCATTCCGCTGTTCCTCCCGATCTTCATCATCCTCGTCTACCTTTAGAACTTTCTCTCAATCTTCCTCTTAGATCACAAGTCTTTTGCTACTTCAATTTCCATAAAGCCAACTTGGCCGGAGGGACGAACGGAATCAATCATGCTAAGTGGTATTCATTTCATCGCTATTCGGACGTTGATAAGACTCTCCGTAGGCTTTACGTCTTCTTCTTCTTCTTCTTCTTCTTCTTCTTCTTCTTCGTTTCACTCCCACATACTGCTGTAAAAGAGCCATAGGAGCGAATTGGAGATTACAGCCTCGTACTGTTGCTTGGCTTTATACCACTGTGGTTGAGCCAATTCTATTGTTTGGGGTAGCGTTCTGGTGGCAGGCTACTCTAAAGGCTATCTGCAAACGGCAGCTTGAAAAAATGCGGAGGATGACTGCATTGCTGGTAACTGGAGCGCTCCGATCCACCCCTACTAAGGCACTTTTCGTGCTGCTTTATTGGCTGCCAGCCAATCTACTTATCGTACAGCAAGCCAATCTTGCTGCTGTGAGACTAAATTGCATCTTGGCATGGAATAGAACAGAAATCGGCCATGCGAGGCGGGTGTTGACTACATCGCTCCGCAATGCATACTAGATTTGGAGTTCGCAACTCGCGTTCCTGGTAATGCCTAGTACTATACTCTTCGCGAAGCGAATTCACGGGTCAAATCCCATACAAAAAGAGCTTTTCAATTCGTCAGTGAACAAAAAAAAGCTTTTTTTGTATGGGATTTGACCGTTGAATTCGCTTCGCGAAGAGTATAGTACTAGGCATAAGGATGAACGGCGTGATGGCGTCACCCTCGAAAGTGGGCTTATCCATGTGTACACCGACGGCTCAAAGCTGTATACTCAGATGAGCTGAATCTCAAGCTGTCCCTCCGTCTACCAGACCACTGTAGTGTCTTTCAGGCAGAGGTTGCGGCTATTTTTCAGGCTATCGATTGGCTTCTGTGTAATCGAATATTCGGGGTCAATATTGGTATTTTCACAGATAGCCAAGCGGCTATTAAGTCCCTTGGTGGTACTTTTACAGTGTGCATCATAGTTGCTGAATGCCGTGCATCTCTTAGGGAGATATCGAGACATTCGGTTGTTCAATTGATCTGGGTACCTGGACATAGGGGATTTCAGGGCAACTGTGAGGCCGTTGAGCTAGCAAGGCTTGGAACCTTGTTACTGGAGGTCTCTTGTTTCTCTTGTTTCTGACTTCTCTTGTTTCTCACTAGGAATATCGATGACATCGGTCAAATTGGCCATCAGGCACAAATATTTTGAGCACGCTAGGAAGTCCTGGGCAGAAGAATCATCCTGCGCGATAACAAGGCAGTCCTGGTTATCCATGGATGCGCATCGCAGCAGGCAGTTTTTAGGCTTAACTCAAAGCGCTCTGCGGTGCACTGTCGGCGTTCTAACTGATACCCTGGCACCCTTTCTCGCAAATCTGACGAAACTGTCCCTGGTCAATTTAAAGGGGATAGTCCGGTTTATCAAAGGAAGCAGATAATTTCCTGATTTTAGTGAGTAGGAGAGAGTCACTAATTTATTATGGCATCACAACGGGCCTCTCTTGTGCCTATATGTGTCGGTCGTTAGGCCTCTGTAGATCGGCAGCCATTTCAACCTAACCTAACCTTCACTCCCACATGCCGTCGCAGAAACTCTAATGATTTTCTTTGGCTTATCGCTGAAATTGCTACTGAACTTAGGGAAAAGCATGTTGTACGCGGCAAATTCGAACTTTCTGCTTTGCATGATTACTTTCTTATGTTTAAAACTACGCTCTCATGCAAAAAGGTTAACTACAGAAGCCATGCGTGCTTACATTGCCAGAGTTGAAGCTTCTATTATTTCCAACGATTCGAAATCCTTCTGGTCATTTATTCATTCCCTGAAAAAGCTCTACGTTATCCCTCAAAATATGTTTCTTAATTAAAGCTCTACCGCCACAACTGAAGAGACTTGTGAGTTCTTTGCTCGTTTTTTTCTCGTCATTTTCTTCCATATAAAAACCTCTTTCTCCTCCACATGTTACTTTCTTAATTACTTCGTCTTTTCGTGCTAACCTTAAAGCGCCCTCCTCATTTCACTCCTTAGAAGTTGAATACTTAGTGAATTATCTCAATTCTAGTTTTGATGGTATTCCTAACATACTAGCAAAGTCACTATCTTTTTCATTTTGTTTATCCCGTTATATTTTGTATAAAAATTATTTTTATAAAAATCATCTTTTACCGCAGCATCTCAACTGGCGATCCTTGACCCCTTGTGGTGCAAATAGTGCAAATAGGTTTCGAGACGTGCCATGTTAACTTGGCGGTACGCAGTCATCACAGGATTGGTAAAAAAAACTGTTCGGGGATAGTCTGCAGCGGGCTGTGCTCCTATAATGTCAAGAATGAGCGTTTAACTTGCTTTTTCATGCTCCTAGGGATATGATATGTTACAAAACCTATTTTCAACTGTTCGGGGATAGTCTGCAGCGGGCTGTGCTCCTATAATGTCAAGAATGAGCGTTTAACTTGCTTTTTCATGCTCCTAGGGATATGATATGTTACAAAACCTATTTTCACCAGCAATGTTGTTGTTTTGTCCTGCTCCTTAGTGGAATATCCCATACATGATGCAGCAATACAGTTTGTTTCCGAGAAGAGAGTAGCGAGCAGATGTTCCTACAAGTTTTACGGCAAAGGGGTCGAGGGGTGGTGGGAACTTTTCGGAGCACACTTTCCCACCTACCCTAGAGTCTGGTAGGTAAGCTTATTTACATGTTTTTTTATGCGCCTCTTAAACATAGAAAAAAAACTCACAAACATTCCAAGTCGTAATCAAAATCGGATAATATCAACATGTCGTTGAGAAAGAGGATGCTGTTAGTAGCAAATGTTTACATCAATATATCTCAAAAACGGTATAATTACAGGAAAAACTACCGAATCTTTTTTGTTGGAAATTTTCTCAGCTACAAATTCGTCATCCATTGTTTTTCTCAAGACGTGACCGTTACTGAGATATTTAGAAAAGGTCACTTTTGGTGATCTTTGACCCCATATTAAAAGTAACGCAGCACTCGGATCGATGGGGACTTTTGACATTTTGTTCAACAGGCCAATACCAAGGTTCACACCAAAATTCAGCTTTCCCCTAATTTTTCCGAAGTTTCGCTATTTTTAAGTCGGATTTCACTGGGTTATTGACCCGTTATGTCCCAAGCCACTCTTACCCAAAACTGGCCGATTTTGTCCGATTTCAGCTCCTTTTGCCCTAAAAACTTTTTGAATATTTGAATAAAATACTTGCAAGTACGAAAATGCTCGCAAGTACGAAAATACTGTTTTCCGCAGCTAAACAGTTTTCCACTGCCAAACAGTTCGTTTTAATAAACGAAAAACCGTTCGTTTAAAAAAAAACGAAAAACGATTCGTTTTATAATAACGATTCGTTTTTAAAAACGATTCTTTTTAAAAAAAAACAGTTTATTTGAGAAAAACGAAAAACGATTCGTTCTAAAAAAATGATTCGTTTCAAAAAAACGATTCGTTTTAAAAAACGATTCGTTGTAGAAAAAGAGAAACGATCCGTTTTAGAAAAACGTTTGGCTTTGGAAATACTATTCGTTGTAGAATAGTTGGAATAATTGGTTTTAGAAATACTAATCGTTGTAGAAAAACGGTTCGTTTTAGAAATGCTGTTCGTTTTAGAAAAAATCGTTTTAGAAAAGCTGTTTGTCGCTATTTGGAAAAAGTGTGCGTTCGTTTTTTGCAGCCAACCGTTCAAACTGTTTGGCGTTTTTGAGCCCATCACTAGTGGACACTACAATTACATAAAAATACGCATTATGTAGATTTTTTCCATTTACAGACTTAACATTTAACTTTATTTAACGGACTTTGCACAAATTATTATCGAACACGTGTTTAAGCATTTTTGGAAACTTGTCTTCGAAAAACTAAAAAGTACATTCGTACGCTCAGCTATTTTCCTTTTTGCTGTTTACTAGCAACTGATTATAAATTTCCGCCCAACCTGCTACTATCAGTGCCAGCCGTCGAAAGCGACAAAAATCACTTTCCAGCATTATCTAACCATATCCAAAGCCGATGCTTAGACAGTTGTACGTCTTTCTTTTCAAAGATTCGTGTTTTGTTGGCTTCTCCAAAGACCTGCGTAGCCACGTAGTACCAGCTCTGAACGCAACGACTCTAAGTACTTACAATCGTGTATATGTATTAATTGCTTGGATTTCGCCAAACTGTCGTGCACGGGTATCTGCTTGCCGCCGCATCCAACAGCACATAATCCGACAACAAAAGACCTGCTCATCACGTCAGATGCGCTGATGATCCACTTAGCTTACAGCGCTAATGGTCGCCGGTTGTTGGTCGGCTTGAGCAACAACCAAAAAAAGCATATGATCGTGGTTCTTCGATTAATAACAATAACACTAGTTTAAATTGCTTTTTAACAGTGCGACTGGAATTGGTTGCTGAGAGATTGCTACGAGATGTGCAGAATGTTGTATAAAGTGGCGCAAGAAAGTATTGCTACTTCGGAATGATCGTAAGAGCCTCCCAATTCCATTTAGTAGGATTTTTTATTGAAACTTTTTTACTTAATTTGAATCGAAATTACTTTGTCGAAAATTCATATTTCTTGATTCATATACAAAGCATTCAAAATTCGATATGAATATCCACAAGTTTTTCGCATTTCGTAAAATTACTCTTTCCTTACTCGTGAAGTGCAGTGAGTAGAACACTGGCTGCTATGGTGTGGGCGGTGGGGTCTCTGGTTCGAATCCAAGTTCTAACGGGGGACCTAGCTTTCAGATAACGTAGGTCTAAATATGTACCGGATGTAAATCAGGGGTAAAGTGAGCCGTGGAACACTCGTAGACATTGATTGCAAATTTTAATTTATTTTATTTTATTTATTAACCAAGCAAGGTACAAGTTACATAAACATTACAAAGCAAAGTTGAAAATTGAAAATTAATATACTTACGTATATAAAATAAAACGAATAATTCAATAAATTAAATAATTAACAAGTAGATCAATCACAATAAATAAATAACAAATGAATACAACATTGACAAATAGCTTAGCATAAGGGGTTGTGGATGGCTTGGAAAAGGATAAATTTGAAAGATAATTTTGAGGCCGTTGGAGAATACAGATTACTTATGCTATTGAATATCCTGCAGCATCTATTTATCGGTTCATTAGCTGCGTAGGTAGTGGAATGTGGATACTCCTTAAGTAAACGAGAGGACCTGGTGCTCCTGACAGGGTTATTTAACACCATTTTACTACTCAAAAACTCAACTCTGATCACGTCTCTAATGACGTCAAATGTGAAGCAGGCCGAAATCATCTTTCTTCTGGATGCAAGTGTCAATAAGTTTAGATGACCCAGTCGAAACTCATTAGGAAGATGGGCATTAAAATCGTAAAGGCTGTGTAGTTCTCTCAACGCGAAAAACAAGAATTGCTTTTGTATGGACTCAAGTCTGCTACTGTGCGTTTCGAAAGCCGGATTCCAGCAAATGGAAGCATATTCGAGAATGGGGCGTTCAACTGAGATGTACAGCCTTGGCCAAAAGTTTGAGCCCACCCTATTTTTCGGCTGTAGATTAAAAATACTTAAATGCTCGTTATTCATCGGTTGTTCCTCATCGGCGAGGCTACTTGTTAACTGTAATAAAATGATTTTAGAAAGTTTCTTGAAAAACCCGGACACGGGATGGGTAATAATGGAAAATTCCGAAATTTTCCTACATAAGCCTTTGCAGTTTTTTGGTCTGTTACAGTTTGCGTACGCTGTTTAAACGATCAACAGTGATTCATTTAGTGAGTTAAAATTCTTTGTTCTCGAAAATGTCCAAAACAAAGTAGGTAAGTTCAGTTATGCGTGCACAAATTCAATTGCTACATGCAGAAGGGTTCAGTTCGAGAAAAATTGCCGTACGCCTTGGATGTTCGCGCGGAGCGGTTCGCTCGACTATTCGACGATTTGAGCAAACCGGTTCGCATAAGGATTTAACAAGGAGCGGTCGAAAGAGAATAACAACCGTACAGGAGGACCGTTTGATGGTACGTGCATCTTTGAGAGATCGGAAAAAAAACATCTGCCAAGTTAGCTGCTGAGCTGTCCGACGAGTTTGGGAAAAATTTGTCATCCAGAACAGTACAGAGACGCCTGTGCGAAAAAGGGCTGAGAGGCTGTAAGGCGAGAAAGAAGCCGTGGCTGTCACAAAAAAATCTGAAAATTCGACTAGACTGGGCTCGGAGGCATCAACATCTCACCGAAGAAGATTGGTCGAATATTATCTGGTCAGACGAATCTAATGTTGAAGTAAGTTCTCAAAATGTTGTGTGTTTTTATCTGAAAGCATCTAATAAGCTCAAGGTCAGATGCATTTTATGTAATGGGCTATTTTCAAGGAGATGTTTTTTTCACTTATTGCAGATTTTTGGAACACCGGGTGCGGTCTTTGTGCGACTACGAATTGGTGAAGCGTAGCAACCACAGTGTGTGGTACCAACTGTGAAACACGGAGGAGGCAGCATAATGGTTTGGGGTTGCATGGCTTCAAGCGGAGTTGGAAGTTTGTGTTTGTGTGAAAGTCGAATGGATTCTTCAAAATTGGATTCTTCATTTCAATACTTGAAAATGTACTTTTCGAATCGGCCGTTAAGATTTTTGGGGAAACCAACCTTGATCATGTTCGATTCCAGCAAGACAACGCATCCGGCCGCAAGTCTGGTGTTGCGATGAGCTGGTTCTGTGAGCATAGTGTAGATTTGTTAGAGTGGCCTCCTCAGTCTCCAGATCTTAACCCGATCGAGCATTTATGGAGCATTCTGAAAAGAAGGATCCAATACCGACCCATAACTTTGAAAGAAGAGTGGGAATCAATTACTTCGGAAGAATGCAAACACCTAATTTCCACTATGCCACAAAGAATCGCTGTAGCTATTAAAGCCAAAGGAGGTCCAACAAAATATTGACTTATTTTAACAAAACAATATGAATACTAATTACATTTGACATTCGCTTTCAACCAATATCAAAGCACTTTGATTTATGTTACTTTTCTGGGGTGGGCTCAAACTTTTGGCCAAGGCTGTATATCATCAGGTTACGAAATTCCTTGGCACGTCTTTTGCTGAAGCCTAGTTGTTTGTTTGCACGGGATAGTATTTTATCATAATGCAAGATAAAGCGGAGTCTCTCATCCAAGAAAACACCAAGGTCAACAACGTTTTCAACTCGAGCTAACAAATCATTGCCGAGGAAGTACGTGTTATGTGAGACGATGTGTTTTCGGGAACAACTTATAACTTGGCACTTAGCAATGTTGAAAGAGCTTGTTTTCATTGCACCAATAATCAAGTGAATCAAGTTTGGATTGGAGAAAGAGTGCATCGGATTTAGATTTAATGATTTGATAGACTTTGAGATGGTCGGCATAAAATAGATGAAGTATATTTGCTAGAACGTCAGATCGGTCAGAAATAAATATATTAAAAAGAAGTGGGCCAAGATGGCTACCTTGTGGTACACCAGAGGTAGCAGGAATATTTTTCGATAAAAGTCCTTGAAATTTTACCATTTGTTTTCGATTTCGAAGGTAGGAAGTCAGCCAGCTAAGCAAAGATCCGCCAAATCCGAATTTCTGAAGCTTTAGAAGTGAGGTAGGATGGTCAAGAATCACACTTCTGACACCAAGTGTTACATCCGTGGATTTAAGTAATTCCAGATTTTATAGTTTTTTTTTCGAGATGTGAATTGAAAATAGTAAATAAAAACTCTAGCGCACCTGAACCGCTAGAAACACTAATGTTCGAAGAACAGTAGAAGAATCGTGCAGGTTTTGAGTGCATATTCCACCACATGTGCTGCTTATTACGGCCAAACTGTTTCAAATGCCACGTTTTACTTGCGTCTTAAGAATGCATTATAACTCATATGGTGGAAGGTTTCAGATATTACCACTGGCATGAATTTCAACGTTTATGAGAGCAAAACACGGGTTAATTATATTCGTTATCAGTTGCTTATTTCACATAATTTTGAAAGCAGCATCTCATATAACATCAATGAAGAAAATGCTCAGTGCCTGCAGCACTGTAACTGAAGTTGGTATTTGGGGCTGCGATCCGAAAAATTTGCAGAACTTTGCGAATTGTAACATCGGTTATTTATTTTCATTGTAAATGTTTCCGGTATGTATACTAACTGTAAGCATTTATTGATACAAAAGTAGCACAACCGACTCGTGCTGGCAACCTTTCGCCAGTATCAAAGCCAAGAATATATCAAATCTGCCTCACGTTTTTTAATTACATTCGAAGTGATAGGAGTATAAAGAAATTTAGGGTTACCTGCAGCGAGTTTTTTCAAATGATCAAAAGCTTAATATTTGCTGTTTATTGTCACTACAATATCATTACCATTTGAAAATTCTACGATAAAACCGCTTAATAAAGATATTGCAATTAAACACAAAACCAACAATAGCTGGCAACCCTATCGTGGCTTTTCAACCAAATTTGGCCTGAATAATGTTTATGACAGGTTTCATTAATTGTATGAAATTCGTATTGATTTCATGACTGCACTGGAAGTTATAGTGCAAAAAGTTTTATTTTTCTGAGCGAATTTTCAAAACCAAAGACACAAAAATGCCCATAGCTGGCAGCACCAATCAAATTTTTCAACCAAATTTCCACCAAACAAAGATTAGAGTTAGGTTTAGCTACTGTGTCAATTTCATGAAAATCTGGTAACTTATTCACATTTCATAGGGCAAAAAGCAGTTTTTTTCTTTGTAATTTTTCAAGCTGGCACCACTGGCACAGACTTGCCCACAATTCAAAATCGCTTCTATCAAATCTGGTCTTACTTAAGTCCAATGCATTCTGTAAATTTTAGCTGTATCTGATTATTGGTTCGTGAGTTTCCGTGAACAGAAGTTTTTGATGCTAAAAATATAGGTTAACTGGGAGAGGGTTACCGTTCTTGTTCGACATGAAATTTCCAAAGTTTTATTTTGAACGTGTAGATAAAACATAAAATTTATATAAAGATTGGTTTTATTGTAAGAAACGGACATGTTTTTGAATATTCGATGGTTTGAATGTTTTCACTTCCAAATTTTTTTTTCAAAATGAAGACACCAAAATTATCATAGCTGGCAGCTCCAACCGAATTTTTCAACCAAATTTCTACCAAACGTGGTTTAAAGTAAGGTCCAGCAATTGTGTGAGTTTTGTTAAAATCCAACGATTCAATCAGAATTTATGGGGCTAAAAACAGTTATCTTTTTTAGTGGTTTTTCAAGATGGCACCACTGGCACAGAATCGCCCGCATTTCAAAATCACTTCTATCAGACCTGGTCCTATTTAAGGCCAATACATTCTGTCAATTTCAAATAATTCTGCTCATCGGATCGTGAGTTTCCGTGAACAGAAGTTTTTGATGCTAAAAATATAGGTAAATTGGGCAAGGGTTACCAGGCGTGCCCGTTATACCATATCTTTTTTTTTTTTTTGGTTATGTAAACAAAGCACAAGGTTTACATATGAGTGGCTTTTTTTTGAAGAAACGGCATTTTTTCAAGAGAGACGATGATTTGGAGGTTTTCACTTTCAGTGCCTGCCCTAGCTACAGGGTTGCCAGCACGCTCATTAAAAGCTACACAAATCTACAACTAAATAATATCAATATGTCCTGAAAATTTCGTAATGATTGAATTGCTCTGTCAAAAGTTATCGAAATTTAAAAATTTTCAAATTTTCCCGTCCTCTTTTTAGGCACCCAGCGCACACATAGGGTTAAAAAATTCCAAAGCATTATCTGATTCATATGTAAAACACGTTAGAAATTTATTTTGTTAACTTTATTTTTGCGAAAATTATTTGTGCACGAAATAATAGGTATATTAAAAATATCACTTAAATGGCCGCCGGCGCTAAAAGGTTAACAATAACTGACATTTAAAGAGACTTGGACCTATTCTGCATATACACCAATGTATCCTGAAAGTTTCAGCTCAATCGGATGGCGCGTTCCCGTGATTATCTCACTGAAATTTTTTGATGATGTATATATATATATATATATATATATATGTATATATATATATATATATATATATATATATATATATATATATATATATATATATATATATATATATAATATATATATATATATATATATATATATATATATATATATATATATATATATATATATGTATATATATATATATATATATATATATATATATATATATATATATAATATATATATATATATATATATATATATAGATATATATATATATATATATAAACATATATATATATATATATATATATATATATATATATATATATATATATATATATATATATATATATATATATATATATATATATATATATATATATAAACAGATGTGATGGCAGTTTTTCCGTCTATTATTCTGCGCCAACGCTTGAATTTGAGAGGGAAATACAGATTTGTCCATTCCTTCAAGCATAAAGATTGGATAGTTGAATTGGAAACCAGCTAATGCTATTTAGTAGATAGTGTAAAAGGTTTTAACCTGACTGATTTCTAGACTTCACAGTCTCCAAAGTTGGCAGTATGATATTCCCCGCATCTGCTACATTTATTCTGGAAAACCTCGCTTTTTTCAATTCGACACATATGACAATCACACTCGACAGTGATAACTAAGATTTGATCAAATTGTTGATAATTCTGAAAATTGAATCAACCATTAACTTTGTGAAGCTCTACACTCTATGATGCATTATATAGTGTAGACTAAAATTTTGAAAATTTATCTCTATTATTTGCTTCGGGATTCAGAACTCAGATTAGCAGCAAAATTCTCAAGCCAGCTTATGATGGATTTAAATTTCAATTCGTCCCTTTCGTTGTTTTTTTACTTCATTATTTATTTTAAATTCCTTGAAATATTCTTTTACCTGCTATCTGTTTATTTTCTAGGTAGTCATGATGAATCAGTGCAGAGCAAAAAACTAATTTTCGATAAATTTTGTTAAGCAATAAATTTCGTTGTAACCGCACTACTATTAATAAATTCAAGTATAGAATAAAAAGTTTAACTGATTTCTAGTCATAGATTCACATACACATCTCCACTGATTTGCGAATTTTCCTACTTTTTTATCGACACTGATTGCATAATTGACTCTTGCACTCCAACAATCGTCAGGTCAGCAATTGACTCAATTCTTGCTAGAGCCGGTGTAGGCAGTCACATAATATAAAAGACAAGCTTGTGTAGTAATTGTAAAGGAAATGTTTTCTTCTTTTTCATTTTTGACTAATAAAATTTAGTTAGTTCGACGGTGCTATTGCATGAGAACTTCACTTAAGTGAAAGTGCAATTTTTGGCGTTCTAAAAATTAGAGTTGAATGGCTTTAGGCTTATTTTAATAGGCTTATGTGTGGTTAGATTGCAATTTCGTATCATTTGTTGGAAGCTACTTTTATTTGAGTGGCTAACATGCGATTAGCTAATAGTATGTATACATTTTTCTTTGCGCTCGTATTTTTCCTGCTGGTACATTCGATCAAGAATACAGTGTTGACTGTAGGGGAGTGTGCATTTGCATAGGATGCTAGACAAGCTGTCCATAGAAGAAACAACAATATTAAATATGATGTTGAACTAAGTCATGACCTAAAAGCTCTTGAGGTGTTTTAAAGCCCTAGGTTGTAATAGTTATGCCTGAGCTTTTTAGTCTTGTGATTAAGAAGCTAGACTGATTTAACACCAAGGAAGTGAATGTTATTGGAGTGGATGAGGATACACTTGAACGTATTCTTCCATACTCAGAGAAATAAATTTTCAAGATAGAGTGGCGTAAACTTTACCCACAATATATTGTTAAATGCGAACAACATAGAACTGTAGAATTTGTGATGCAAAGAAGAAGTAAATTGAAACAGTTACATATACTAACAAAACAGCTAGAAAATCCAACGATAAAGCCGAATAATAAAAAGGCACTACGATAACCACAAATCTGTAAACTATGTACATCTCGAAATATCGGTACCTATCTCATGATCGTATGTAAGCTGGGAATCGAAGAGCACACCTAAGCTTGAGTAAAAAGGTCTGAAGAGATCGCACTTGCCAAGCTTAAATACAAAAAAATCATGGCTCATTCATCATTGATGAAACCAATATTATAATAATAAATATATAAATATATATAAAGTTACAACTCATGACTTAATCACTAGCTTCGAGAATGTCACTACGTCTGACCTTCAGTCAAACTCTTAAATCATGAGGTTTCGCGAGAAGGCATTAACATCTCCTCATATCAGGTTGAGGCTATCACTAAAAATAAATAACCTAAGATGGTTAGAGAGCATAGCAAAAGTTTTAGAGTTGGTCAACTTTTCCCGTGGCTTTCATCACACAGCTGCTGATAGTGAAGAATCTCTTAACACTTATACACCTGAAGCTATCAAATCACTAGATCAAGAGTAGCCTCGCGACAGCCACTGTTTTGTCTTTTTCGAACTCAAATACCAAGATCAGTTTTACGATGTAGCATGGAGCGCCTCGCTTGAGCCTGTTTTGCAACAGAAATTTCAAGGCTCTTGGTAAATCCTCGGTTGTTACGTGGCCATGTTTCGTTCGTGGTATCTTCTTTTTGAAGAGCGGGAACTTCTGTTTATACCGGCCCCAGTCTGCAGCATTTCCGCGTCACCATAAGTTATTTAACGCCCTTCGTGTCCGGCCTCTAGCCTCCGTTATTTCGCCAATCCACCACACCCATTTGAAATCTGACACTAAAATTCTTGTTCTTGCTGTACTCGTCAAATCCAGGTCGTCTAATGCCTTGAGGTGTTTCTCTGATTTTCTGTAGTTAATCTCTCATTGCACTTTTCTCAGGTTCCGAACTTTTTGGGGTAAGATTTAAAAACTACCGATATTACAGCATATCCATTGGTGCTGAGAGTGCGCCGGTAAGTCAGACTCGTGCCAGTTTTGGACACTTTCCATTATACTTGAAGTTGCCAGGGTATTATCAATTATCTCAGCACTGTTCCTAGCAATAAATGTAGGTTTATTATCTATATTGAAAATATTGAGGATGATTGAAATTAAAAGTTCTAGTAAATATCTGCCTCTATCGTCTATATTGGTGCTTTCCTATTATATCAACATTTGCATCACAGCCGAACATAGAATCAGCTGTCATAGCCGCTTCTGCTGCTCTTCACAATCCAGGGGTGATGGAATTCGTATCGCATTCTAGATACATCGCCGACAGCAGGCAGCGCTGCATCCTGCCGTCCGCGATCTTTCTCTCAGTGGCCGTATCCTCGTCACAAAGCTGCATAATCAAGAATTGACGACAATACATACAAGTTCTTGCCTTGTCCCTACCTGTTGGCTGACACTAGTGATGGGTCAAACCAGCACACTTTACTGTGCTAGCACACTTCGCACACCACACTTAAGTGTGCTAGCACTGTGCTCCCAGCACTGACACAGTGCCGCACACTGACACAGTGCCGACACACTGACACAGTGCCGACACACTGACACAGTGCCGACACACTGACAAAGTGACGACACACTAGCACAGTGCCGGCACACTGACACAGTGCCGACGCATTAGCACAGTGGCGACACACTGACACTGCCGGCACACTGACACTGCCGACACACTGACACAGGGCCGACACACTGACACAGGGCCGACACACTGACACAGGGCCGACACACTGACACAGGGCCGAAACACTGGCACAGTGCCAAGACAGTTTTTGCCAAACTATGCCCAAAAAACCCATTACTCCCCTACAAAACCGAAATCTTTGTATCACAGCAATAGGTCTTGGCCCGTTATGTCCGAAATCACTCTAACCCAAAATTGGCCGATTTCAGCTACTTTTGCCCTAAAAACTCCTTTAATATTTGAATATTTAAAAACATAGCACTACTTACCATAAACCTTCTATCTGCAGCAGATCATTTTATCGCTATCATTTTATCGTTGCATGTTACGACAAAACCCTTCTATCTGCTCAAAACCTATTTTCCACAAATATTTTCAACGTGAAAGCATTTCTTTCATATGTACCGCAACTAAACGTATTTGTATCTGTGTTTAAACTTTCATCCCGTTTGCATTTAGAAAAACACAAATCGTCGGTAGTGTACTCAAAATCAAAACTTTCACCCAGAAAATATACGAATAACAAATCTTATCTGCCTGTTTTCGTTCCCTAATTATCTCATTCATCAGCTAATGCATTCAATAGCTAATGCTTTCCAAACAGCAAAATGTGTACACATTCTGCAATGCAAACAACGCCTTGTTACCGAAGCACATCATATTAGTGGGCAAAATCAACGCCACTCGTACAGCATTCGTTCCCGTGGAGTGTGCCTGCCAGTACAAGTGTGCCGGCAGTGTCGGTGTGTCGGCACTGTGTCAGTGTGTCGGCCCTGTGTCAGTGTGTCGGCCCTGTGTCAGTGTGTCGGCAGTGTCAGTGTGCCGGCAGTGTCAGTGTGCCGGCAGTGTCAGTGTGTCGCCACTGTGCTAATGTGTCGGCACTGTGTCAGTGTGCCGGCACTGTGCTAGTGTGTCGGCACTGTGCTAGTGTGTCGGCACTGTGTCAGTGTGTCGGCACTGTGTCAGTGTGTCAGTGTGCACTTATAAAGTGCCGCACTCGCACAGCACACCGAAGTGTGCTAGCCGCTCTGCTGTGGTGGAGATTCGCTTGGACAGCCCGCACTTTGATTTTTCTCAGTCACCGTCTCCGCCCAAACCTTCTTGGTTCAGACCGAAGTGGATGACGTTGGGCCGTATCTCAATCGCAGACTCTAGATAGATTGCCGGTTAGCACTGTTTTTCTACGTTGACTAGATCAGGTTTCGCCGAATGATTTTAAATTCATCCGCCTGGAACAATCTCCAGGTGGGTAATTTTAGATCATGGTTTTGTTTTTTCAAGAAAGATAGAGCCTCTGAAGTGTGAAATAAAATAAAATAGATTCCTCAAGACGGTTAGCCGAAGCAACTCCGTCGTGAATACGTTGCTGTAAGTCATCGCAATGTACCCGCGAGCAATTCTGCTGCCTTCAAAGCAAAGCGGTTCCTCCGTCGATATGGCAAATTTGAAAAGTTCTTCAGTGGTCACGTCATCCTCGAGTCTCCATTCCAGGTGCTCGCAGACATATGAATTAATTTTCTTTGAGTACCGTCAGCTATTCCTTTGGACTCTAACGGTACCATACTCATAACCACTCGTTTCCTTAGATCCGCTACCAATTTGCTAGGAAGCTGGTCTGCTGAGTGGTAAAGCCACATCCATTGCCTTTATTGGTGATTACCTGATCTTTGATCTATTTTGGAAGGGGCTCTTTTCTAGTGACGTCCCTCCAGAAATACTGGCTGGAAATTCGGTTTTTGTTTTTTTTTCTCAGAGCCATTAATTGGTTTCTTATTGATTCAGGTTTGGGCTTCGCGTTCTCGGACCACAGCCGAGACAATGGCCAGCATTTGCCACTCGCTGCATCCTACGCTACGTACTCCTTCTTCTTGAGATCGTGAGGCAGACTCTGCCACTAGTTTCCGAGGGTACGCTGAGGCTGAATCTGAAATACTTGCTGCCGAGGCCACTGTGGCCAGATTGGGCTATTTCCTGCCAATTGGGCTATCTAAAATTTGAATTCGCGGGACGTTTTTTCATTTCGTGGATTGGCAGTTTTTGGGCTATCTATTTTTATGAACAGCTATATTTGGGCTATACAGTAAAACCTACTAATCAGGACACTGTATGATCGAACCACCTGAGCAATCGAACTATAGCATCACCGCACATACTATTTCTTGAAGAAAATTCACTCTGTAATCAGGCAACCTCTAGAATTGGGCCGTGAACCAGATTAGCTGCACAAAAATTTGCTTAGAGTTAATCGGAGCAAAAACGGTTTTAAGACCAGCATGAAAAATTGTGCAAAATTGAGTTTTCCAGAAAAATATTATCTGCTCAAGGTCAAGAAAATATTTCGTATAATTTCGGCATAGCTTTCTGCTAAAAAATTATTTAATGTTTAGAATTCGGTACCTTATAGATAGCTTAAATTTTATTGGTATTCTGATAATAATAAAATATTGATTTATTGGAGCATTGTATGTTTTCCTTTCAAGCAAGTATGAATGCAATTCATTTGATATTTATGATGTAAATATTTGAATGTTTGTTTAGGCAACGTCAAAGCAACTGAAAAAATATACTATGAGTGCAAAATACAACGATCTAAGTGTTCGCAATAAGTTAGAAGTAATACGGTCATCCGACAGACAATTGCTCATCCAAAGAAAAACTGCCGATAGCTTTAAAAACCAAATAAAATGGAAATTAAATGACGGTGGAAAATTTTGAAGGCACTGGGAGAAAGCGGTTGAAATTAAATTTACCATACTACCAGATAGATAAATTTTTGTATTAATGGTCTTCTAAGACACGCTTCAAAAACTTGCCAATATCCGGCCAGATACTTCACAGTAAAGCCCGTCAAATCACTGCAAAATTAAAACTTTGTGATTTCAAGGCATCAAACAGAGCGCCAAAATCCGTTAAAAATGACTACAATATTCACTACGGCATGCTTTGTGGCGAAGAAGCTGATGTTGATTTAGCCACAGTTCAGGAATTTTAGTCACAGCTAAGAATATTATGTGATGGCTATTATGCTTCAAATACCTATAATCTTGATGAGACAGGAATATTTTTTTAGAGCAACACCTAAAAAATCATTACGTCTTAAATAGAAAAAATGTACATATGGAAAACCTTGAAAGAAACGCGTGACAGTTGCATGGAAGCTGCATAGGGAAAACCAAAAAACCAAAATCGTTCGGAATAATTGACATGAATTGACATGCATAACTTGGCGAGCTAACACAAAATTTTTGGATGACGGGGGGTATTTTGAAAGAATGGATACACACACTTGATATTGAAATGCAAACACAAAACCAAAATATCACCATCTTTTTTATAAAGTTAGATAATCTGAACGACTTTAAGCTTCGGTTTTTCCAACAATTTGCACTTCTCATTTACAGCCCTATCTTTTTTGAAGGGGTTTTAATTCCGATAGTGAATTCGCGAAACAAAATGAATTTCGTCAGCAGAATACTAATTCCATTATACGGAATATCAAATCTTTAAACGAACATATCTAAAGTTTTGCAAACACTAAAAGATTGCGCAGTTTTAATGAAGTGGGTACATCTTACGAGGGCAAAGAAGAAAATTTCTGTCTCTAATTATTTTAAATCTTTAAACTGAGCGTGCGTTTCTGTGAAAAATTAAGCATTTGTAAAACATTCACGTGAAAAGCCTATATTTTGCATTTTATTTTCTTGTATTCAAGATTCGATAGTAAATATGTGAACATAATTTAGAGTAACCTTTGATAAAAAAAAATATTAGGGAAAATATCTTCAACGTTTTTTAAAAATTTAAAATCGGACCACCTGTCAAATGGGACCATTTAATTTGTGACGCTGATGTTGTCCGATTTCAAGGTTTCACTGTGGTTATAAAATATATATGTACAAACATAATATGATATATCCTATCCATTTCATTGTCAAAAAATTATTCATCTTATTTCAAAACACACTTCAATTTTTTCGCGAAACGTTGCTTGGAGGCCCGTATGTGGAATTGTTTGACGTATGTTTTTTTTTGATAGTATTTAAACGTCTAAGCATAATGCTAACAGCTGGTCGTCTAATCGGAAAAATAATTTATTTCAAAACTTGCCTTCATAGTTTTGAATTAATGAAATCGGATAAAATATTAATATTTGACTCATTTTAAATAAAATATTCAGCCATTCTAGCCATTAAGACTGTTGCTTATACTAATTCATTTTATGTGCCACCCAAATTTGCAATTTGTTTTTATTTTCTGTCTAAAAATATTAAAAAAAGTCCTTAAAAATAAATGCTCCTCTACATTTGTTTTTTCACGGACTTTTCTAAAGCTTTCACACAGTTCCTGTAATTTATTCACATTTTTCCTGCTTTCCATTTTAAATACTTTATGAATAAAATTTTATCTGTGTAAAATATCAGATATTTTTACTGTTTGAAAAAACTTTTGGGCTGCATTTAGAAAATTTATTTTACTTAGTATGTTTTTTATGGGTACAAATATTATAATTTAACCAGCTTAAATGAATTGATTTAGTTATAAAGACAGTTATCTGATGTGGCGTTTTTTGGGCTACAAATAAAAAATCTTTGCTATTTTGGGCTATGAAAATTTGAAATTGGGCTATATTTTCTCCCAAATATCTGGCCACACTGGACGAGGCATTCAAAGTTTCTCTCCTAGTTCTGTTGGTCGGCGGTCGCTAGTCTGTAGATCGCGGTTCACTTGGCTCCCGAACCGGGCAAAGGGAAGTGTTAGATCCAGATCTTTGAATCTTCACTTCAGCCAGCCCAGAGCCTTTACCAGGCCTCCGTGTCACTCATGCGGAGATAAATATGGGCGCATCTCTGACTAGTCTGACCATATTTGCTATCTTCCCTTGCGGTAAAATTGTTTCCAACGTCCGGTTGGATCTATGGATCACACTTCTACCAGTCTGAATAGGTACGACACTGACATATTTACATATACTACATGTTACTACCCCTATTCCGCTGGTGATAATATATAATTTGGTGCGATATGCGATACGTAATTTACTTAATTTCAAACAGAAGATGGAGAAATCACCGTTTGTATATCTTTTCAATCTTTTTTTCTAAAAAGCGAAATTTTTCCGTGAGACTTGATGGCTTAAGGTTTTTTTAAAACGTGTTGGCCGTATCTATACATAGTGTTACTTCCGCATTTATCAAAAATTACAAAGGTTTACGTCTTATAAGTACTAATCTGTCCTTTAAATTTCGTAGCGATCTGATGTCTCTGTCGGAAGCTATCGGAATTCGAATTTTTTAAGGCACTCAGATTCAACATTTCCAAAAGTTTATCATAACCATAAAAAATAATGAATATTCATTTCGTGTATTATTTTTTAAATGCCTTTTCTGCATAGAAATACAAAGGTACATAAAAATACACTGCCACCAAATGGCTAAAAAAATATTTATATATTAATTTAACGCATATCTACTCATATAAAGCAAGACTTCCTGAAAATTGCATCCGATCAGAAACTAAAAATCAAATTCCTGTTCAATGAATGACTCATTTCTTTGACGCATTCCTATTTTGAATTTTACAAATGATGATTCGAGAACACCATAATCATAACGTTCCGGCGTTAGTCAGTTACATACCATCTTGATGGATTTGTTGTTTCTGTAGACAAACAATCAGAAACAAACAAAAAAAACAGAATATCTCCTTTGAAAATCGACTGTGATAATTTGATCGGAATTTTATTATTGACATAATTGCCGACGATCGACGCTAGAGCTGGTGTGTTGTCGTCATCGTTGCGGAGAATGTTACATATCAGCAGCAGTGGCAATGTAGTGGTAGTTGTAGTAGCAAAATGGTACGAATCTTTATGTATCTGCGAAGATTGATTTTGCGGTTAGATGATGAAAGCTGAAACTAGTGCTGCCATATCAGGTGGCATACTGTTTTGAAATCATCAAATCAGTTTGTTTGGGAAGTATTGTTTTCCAAACAAACTTCAAAGAAGTCAAGAATATTATTTCGAAATTTTGTAGCATTTTCGATTTTCGAGTGAGTTTCGAATTAAAAAATAAAAAAACAACTTTGCTTGCTGCATGTTTCATTTCTTCTTATACAGCTTCATATGCTACTTTAAATTCTCCAAACACAACCCACCCATTACACGCTTGACCACACTGTTTCAAATCACACATATCTGGTCTCTCTGGCTCTGAAGGTCGTCCAAGTCATTATTTTCCTCTTCTTGGTACCTACACGAACAAATTATCCGTCTTACACTCACTTAGTCATTTTTTCAAGACACCTCATCCACACAATAGATACAAATATTTCACTCTTTTGCATCGTATAGCTTACTGTGCTCAACCATAGTCGACAGTCACTGAACTGTTTCTTATAAAATTATTTTTCGCTGTATTTGCCGATCTATTACAATCATTGCTATGCATTCAGCTCACTAGTCCGGAACGCAACCATATCATGAATGCATCAAAAGTTTTTACGCGAAAAGACAATAACAGCATTCGACTATCATTTTAAGAGTGGGATCTTTCTCATTTTTGTTCTCTCTCTCGATGTCTTGTTGTTTTTGTTGATGAAATGCTGCTTTTACAATTCGATTGGATTTTTCATTTCGTCTTTCTCTTTTCTAGGTCAAACTTTTACTACTGGGCGCTGGGGAATCTGGTAAATCGACATTCTTGAAGCAAATGCGAATCATTCATGGCATCAAGTTCGAAATGGAATTGATACGCGAATATCAGTATATCATCTATCAAAATATCATCAAAGGTGTAGTATGACAGATATCTTTTAAATTTATTAATCATCGATATGAATTAAAATTATATTTATTTTATTTATTAACCAATCTTCACTTTTAGAAGCTAGATACATTTCAACTCTTTGGCAGACGTAGATATTCCAAGTCCAACTCTCTTCCTGAGTGTATATCGGTCTGTAAACCGGCCAAGTAGTTGAAGTATATCTGAGCTGAGGGTAAAAATTAATATCTGTTTTTCCTCTTAGGGCTTGAGTACATTTATTCTCCAAAGTTAGCCATGAAAATTTTAATTAAATCTCTCAAATTTAAAATTAAAAATATATATTATCGCATAGAGTTTAGACTATCATTAAATTGTGTTAATTTCCAGTTTTTGGTACTTAGCTGTTTCAATAGCTTTTAAAGTTGTGTCTGCTGCAATAATCGAAAGCGCTTACTTTTATGTTCAAGCTCGCCAATTCTGATAGGTTGAGATTCATCCAATGCGGCAGAAAAATCTTTTCACTCTATCACAAGAGCTAAATCAAAATGTTGCGAAAATTAAATCAAAGTTAAACATATTTGTTATTAAATCTGATCCGACTGCATGAAAATTTATAATTTTATTTATATCATGTTAAATTTTTATCTTAATTAATTGATATTATGATTATCATATAATATTTACATCAACAAAATCTAATTAAATTTAAATTACAGGTATGCAGGTGCTAATCGATGCACGTGAAAAACTTGACATTCCTTGGGGTAATACAAATACCGAATGTGAAGCAACACAAGCCAAATCTTTTCATAGTACGCATGGTATTAGTACGGATATGTTTCTAGATTATGCACCTGTTATAAGAAAATTATGGCAAGACTCTGGGATACGAAGAGCTTATGAGAGGCGAAGAGAATTTCAAATTGTAAGTATGAATCATGTTAAAATATTGCATTTTAATTTGATTAGAAACTTTTTGTAAACGGATTTTACAGTAGGATCTAGCATCTACGGCGTTGGGGAACAGATATTCGAGTTTTTCTGAACATTCAAATCGAAAGCATATATATTTTTCAGCATATTACTTTGCTCAATTCAATTTTCTATTTTCATACAAAACTGACTTGGGATTTTCAACTATGCATATCAGATGCAGATGAAATTTTCAAATCAAATTATTGTAAACATACAGGAAGATTTTGGAAAATTGTTTCCATTCAAATACATGATTCATCCAGTATCTTCAATTACTGCATGCCCATTACAGACCTGATCGATTAACTATTAGCAATGCATTTTTTAATACCTTCTAACAACTAACACATCAAAATCTACGAAATATTATTTTTTTTTTGGGGTTAAGTCTCCAGATAGACTGACTTTCATGAAGACATTTAACAGTGAGCCGAATTAATTTGGATACATAAACTGCGCTTCAATTTTCGTTTTTCCACTCGTATTTGACAAACGAAAAACTTGTGCCTCTTTTCGAGGCGAGATGTCATCAAAAATGTGCCTAGTCACATCAACAATAACATAGCCATTTCTCTATTGGCATCGACCAACTACTTTCGAAAAATGGATTGTTCAAATGCGGTTGGCATATCTAAGGAGGATTCAGGGCCCTATAGTGGCAGCGTTGAGCATTAGCATCAGTAATCTAATTTCCTCCTTCAGCTTTACCACCTTCACCTCTCATCAATGGCTTAGTAATCAGCTCCCAATATAACGAATATTTTTTGAAAAACAAAGACGAATTATGAAAAACAAAGACGTGATCTTTGAGAAAAAAGCCCACCTATCAAATCGATGATTGCTTATCCAGCTCCAGATCTAACATCTTTCTTCGAGTAGTCCGTGAAGTAAACCTTAGAATATCCTCCCGTACAGACATCTAAGTGTTCCTAAATATTTCTGCTCAAGAAAATTACTTACGCAGCAGGAGCAGTGGCTATTATATTCCGAGGCACAGAGTCCTTTGAGAGTAATTTGGCTCATTTGTTGCGAGTTAAAGCTTGAGTAAGCTTCACTTTTACATGTTTTTTGCAGACACATTTTTTTTATGTTTGACTTCATATGACTGTTGTAGAGTTGTACCCTTCATATTAGGAAGCCCTAATTTTTCCAGTGGTTTTTTTCTGGTAAACAGTACATAAGTCTGCGCGTACAAAAGTTCTTAGTGCAGTTCATTTAGTAGGGAGAGGACTAGCGTAGTTTACAAGAACGGCGATAAAACATCTCCATGAATGCTTTGATTGGCAGCCTCCGTTCGTAAGTAGCAGTCGGTCCCAGCTTCCGACAGCAATAGTCTCTGTGTTTTGTCTTCCAACGCCATGCGCTTTCGCAACTTCACATAACTCTCTGAAGAGCATGCAGCCAAAGACCCCTTCATTTTGAACAAATACTCCCATCGCCTACTCACCTTTTGAGATCGATTCCGCAACTTTAGAAACCACATAGTAAAGGGCCAAATCCCATGATTTTCCTTGCTAGCACGCATGTTGTTCATAATTTAAGGGTTAAAACTTAAGTGCCTTAGTGCTTATGTGTCATTCAACAAGGCATTTCAGTCTTCTTTGAATCTGAATAGTCATCCCTCCAGTTTTTGTATGCAGACTACCTGAAACAGTCACCAAACTGACAGAACATATCACAGAGCTTGGCTTCCCCAAAATATTTTATTTAAGTCTGCCTCGAGGTGATCAATTCCTTAGCATCGCCGAATGGATGGCATTCAGGCTCGGCGATTCGAAATATTCAAAGGACACGATTGCATCCCTAACCTTTTCATTGGTGATAGATAGATAGATCTAGCTGTGCACCAGAATTTCCTACTGTTGCGAAGATCCAAAGGAGATAGCCAACCCGTCCCGGGGTTGTAAAGAATACGAGGCCGCGGGTGGTAAGGAGCCCCTGGACTTCGGTCCAGCCTTACCACTGGGATTGGCCCCCTAGTGGGAGCAACGCGGTGGTTGTGATTTTAGAGCCTAGTCCGGGGAGGCTGCTACATTCCATCTAAGTAGTAGTACAAACTGGCGCTTGGTTAGTCTCTTGGAATTAAAATCTCCGGAGGCGACGTGGAGCCGCGTATATGGCCGGGTGTTGTACTCTATAGTATAGCACAGGTTTGGGTCAGCCTCGCATCTACCAATATGGTGAAGGGCCTGCCCCCAACACAAACTGGTAGACACAAGTAGCAAGGGCTTGTTCTTGTTTGCTCAGTCGACGGTGGCTGACGATCAGCCCCAGCCCCTACGGGGGGCCGTTGATTAAGCGCAGGTGCAGACGTTAAGCAACGAAATGGGTTCAACTATTGCGAAGATCATTAGATTTGGTCAGAGAAAGGCAAGTGAGTCGCAAGTAAAGTCTATAGAGACTCCTTTCTGGGCTTGTTAAATTCACCATCAAGGCGTTTTAGAGAGTCCAGATTAGCTGATTGGCCCTTCTTCAGGTACTTGCACAGCCTCGATGTCTGTAGTGCACCTTGGAGGCCCTCACAAAATTATCTGAATGAGGTCTTTACCAAATACTTATATGTTCTATGTGAGATTGTTTAGGCGAGCCAGTCATCGTCTGTGTTTCTTTTACAAGCTCGGTTAACGAGTTTTCTGGTATAATCCTGAGTTTCTGCAACTCCCAGTTCAACCAAGGAACCGTCTTGTGGCAAATACTCTAACTATCTCTTTAAAAGTGCCTATTATAACTCTAGTCAGTGCAATTAGTTAAAGTCCATTTAACTTCTCCAGTTTTGCAGAATAAATATAGATCACTCTCAAAATATCGATATTTGCGTCAAGAAATTATTGAAATATATCTAGCTTCTGAAGGAGAAATTTTCCATTAAACATTACTATTTGGTTTAGAAAGCTAAGAAAAATTGAATCAGATTCAATTAATTTATTTAAATAAATTTAGCTGGTTAAGGAAAAAATTGGTCTTCGAGCTTTAAACTTGGTTATGTAAGCAAAGAAAATAATTGAATCAATTTTTTGATTTCTTAGAATAAAATTCTATTTGTTTCGTATGTGCTGCAAAGTGCATTGCTTTTTATGTGATTGTAATCAGCATTTAAATCGGTTAAAAACCACTAATTCCCAGTCATAAATACTAGAATACAAAAACAATATTTTTTATAATCAAAACTCTGTGAGTTGTACTAGTCATAATCCACTTGTACATATGTATATTTCTATCATCTAGTGGCCTCGCCTATGGTATTTATCTACTAGCCATTTATTTCCACAACATAAGCATGACCAGTTGTCGACGTATTCACTTTTCCTCGGGTTCAGCATTTTATTCAATCTTCAACTCGTTATGTTACAAATATTTTCGCATTCAATTCGATGCAATATTATGCACATAGTCTTTGATCGATAAAATTGTACTGTAGTTATCACTAGTTACTGGTTGTAAAACTGAAATAGATATCTGGGCGTAAAGAAATCTTTGAGCTGTACGCTTGTTTATTGATGCATTTAAGATATAACAAAAAATGTTATTACTAGGTAATGAAACATGTTTATTTGAAAATTTAATAATCTATTGCTACCGACCTTGAATGCTAAAGAAAGTGTTGTCGCTCTTATTGGAAAAAAACTATTGTGATATAAAATGTGTGTTTTAAGAACGGGTTGCAAAAATTCCTATTTTTAAATTTATTTAATATTTTGCCACTGAACTCCGAATAGATCTGGCCACATAATCTACCTGTAATTATATGTTAAAGACCTAACTATTTAAGTCACAGTTGAATATTTTTTGACGACTCTTGGTGCATTTTTATGGTCTTCTTAAATGCAAGTAAAAATTATTTTTTTCACTGAAGTCATAATAAATCAACCCTGTACTTTTAATCTCTAAATTTACATATTTCCATTTCCATTGCGCTTTAAGCTGTTGGTTAGAAAATAAATAATTTTTGGTAAATATTCTATTCAAAAATTTTTTTTTTGGAAATAATGAGAATCTCAACAGCTGGCAGCCCGAAATTTCATCACCAGCAACCATCTAATTCGCCAAGCTTTTTATAATTTCAATAAGAATTATCTCAGGAACAATTTTCATGATCAATCATATAAAAGACAACGTACTCAGATCTTTTTCATAGATTCAATGACGCACGTGGAAAGTATAAAATAAACAATGTAAAACATACAACATTGCATAAGTGAAATAATTTCCCAGGCCAGAATACTCTATCTCTTGTCACTCGTTGTTTACAATATTTTTTTTTAATTTAGCCTTAAAACCATTAATTTAGCCAACGAGTGATTTTTCTTGCATGCCGCTTTTCGAATATGAATCATGCACAGGTCATTTTGAATTAAACTTTTGCACAGAAAATTTCATTGTCTGCGTTTGCTTTGGCAGTCAGAAAGAGTAGATTAACTATGCAAAAAAAAGATGCGGCCAAGAAGATGTGTGGTTGGTATTGCAAAGAAATATATGTGTATGCTATTTTTCGCTTCTCATGAATAAGAAAAAATAAGCTGGAGTCAATGATATACATCCGGGCAGTGTTAATTGAATGAAAAAGACGTCGCTGAAAGTAACGCATAAAGTAGGGTCAATTAGAGATTTGAGTAATAGTAGCAAGTGCATTGAAAAGAAATTTTAAAATCGCTGCGTGGCATGGTTTAAATTTAATTGCTTTGAATGAAACTGGCATTAATATGTTAGAATTCTTTGATTTACACAATTATCGGTTTAACTTAGTCTGTACCTTAGGTTTGAAAAGCGAAAGTACATCAAAAGTTACTATTTCTCACATGACTCGTCAAATTAACCTATCTACTAGACTATAACAGTCGGGTCATGATCAAATAAAAAATCAATTTAACTTCAAATTAAAATTCCATGTTCCAGTTTATTTAATCCTATTTTTTTCAATTTCAGAGTGATTCTGTCAGTTATTTTTTCGATGATTTAGATCGAATAGCACGACTCGACTTTGTACCAACACATAAAGATATTTTACACTGTCGAAAAGCAACCAAAGGCGCATATGAATATACAATAAAAATTCAGGTTTGTAATGACAATATATCATCCAATTAGAGATTCGAAACAATTAATATTATTGTCTGATCGATTTGAATGGTAATCGAAATTTTAATCATTTCATTTGTGAATGCTCTTGATATTTCGAATTTTATTTGATTTTCATTTTAAATTTCTTTTTAGAACATTCCTTTCGTATTTATTGATGTCGGTGGACAGAGGACGCAACGACAGAAATGGACAAAATGTTTTGATTGTTCAGTTACATCGATATTATTTTTAGTATCGACATCTGAATTTGATCAAGTTCTGGCCGAAGATAGGTGAGTAATATTTCGATTAAATGAATTTTATGAAACATTTTTGACTGTTTTATCTAGTAAGAAATGCGTTAACTGGAAGAAAACATGCATTTGCACCCGAAATGTAGAATCAATTGAGATTGGAAGAATAATAGCAATACGCTTAATGCGTAATGCAGTTTTTTGAGTTAGGTCAGCCAAATTTATTAACTTATTCTATCGTCATCTTGACCTCTTTAATACATCGCCTCCAGTCATCTGGGCTCAATAAAAGCGTCCTCTAATTCCGTTTTTCTGCCAGCGCTCGCGTGGATTCCCGCACTCATTCGTTCCATGCGTAGTCGAATATATGATGGGTATTAATTTTGATACCAGATATGATGGGTATTAATTTTGGCGGAGACTTCCATGTCGTCATATAAATTAAATAACTCGTTTTAATATCGAATTTGCCATCCATCGTCATTCCGTTTTCAACCGAGAACTCTACACAATACAATAAAAGGTATTTAAGACTTTTCAATCGCCTGGGTCAATGTCCAGGTTTCGCTTCCGTAATATAACACGGACCTGATGGTCGTTCTGTAGATGCTGATCTTCTTTTTCAAGATTTTAGAGTAGAGAGTACTGAAAAAATGTCTTATTAACTACTTGAATTTGCCGTTTGATTTCATATAGTAAATTGCAATCCTTCGAAAGGTTCGTCCATAAGTATACGAAGATGTGCACGTTTTCAAGGTTACTGTCCCCTATCGTTATATTTTATCTTACTGGCGTCCGTTTCCTTAATTGAGCTATGATTTTTGTTTTGTACTCGTTAATTTGAAGACCAACTTCTTTTTCGGTTTTGTCTAGAGTTATAAACACATACTTCCTTGGCGACGTTGAAGGAACGTGACATAATATTCAAGTCATTAGCGTAGGCTAATAACTGCGTTGACATAAATAGTATAGCTTCGCTAGTGTGAACGCAGATTTTCCTGACGAAATAGTCAAGTTCTAAATCAAAATGTACAGGAGGTAATCTGTCTCTTTGAAAAAGATATAGCGAATTGTGCTAAATTAGGACTTGTGATATTGAGTTTGCCATGATCATTTTCACCAAGTACACCAGCTTTGCTGGGATTCCTAACTGCAATATGATGTTGTATAACGCAGTTCGGTCGATGCTATCGTCGGCTTGTTTGAAGTCAACGAAAATCTGATGATAACTGTGTTGGAATAGCCGTAATTTTTCCAAGTTTTGGTTGATTCTTAATATTTAGTTTATTGTCAATCTTCCACCTTTAACTCTTAAAGTGCATTGTGGGTGCCTGACACCCAACAACATTAAGTTAAACAAAGCCATTTTTTCACCTTTTTTTCTTTCAACAATTTTTTAAACAAATTAAAAATTAATATATTAATATATAATTTACATAATTTTGAAGGAGATACTTTAAAGTACATCCCATAATTTTTTGGTAATAAAATATTCCATAGCGGCAGAGCAAATCAGCATAGAACACGTGTGCACTTTACGTGATTCCTAAGAAGTATTCACTTTAAGGGTTAAAACCACTTTGATGTTCATCAAAAATTTCTAGACGTGATGAAAAATCCTAAATTCTAATATAACTTCTTCAATACTTTTAAAGCTTGTCGAGTTTTGACTTCCATCAAGTTGTGAGTCATGCCATTTAAGTTATTGTCAAATAATGTCATTTCTCATGCCAAATGATTCTATTAGCTACTCCACTAATATCGTGATATTTTTTCTTCTGGACCCTTGTCGGTTGGTTTATGTGGATTATGTAGACTGCATTTTTTTCGCCCAGCGTTTCTTGACACTTCACGTCGAATCATTTGTTTATATCGCACCGTGTTGTATATACCATTATTTTCTTGGCTGCTACATCCACTGCGTTTTTAATTGGAGTCCCGACGTCGTTGCTAGATATGGTGTTGGGCGTGGAAGCTGATTCAATTTCCAGAGCAAATGCATACTCGGCTTCCATGGTCTTGCTTCGAAGATTCTCTGCATCGAACTAACGTCTTGACCTTGATCTGATTTTATATGTAAGAAAGATTCGGCGCCGATGTCGAGTCAGAGCCAGATAGTAATCGGAATCCCAGTTAGCCGAACGAAAAACTCGCAAATCAAAAATATTAGAATCCTGCCTCTTTTGAATCACATTGGAATCGATCTGATTATAGGTGCGGCCGTCTGGGTATGCCCGCGTCCATTTATTAATGTTTCGATGCAGGAAACAATTGAAGTTTATGATAAAGTCTCTGCTACACCGAGTTTTTTTCTGCTATACCTTTGCAACCTTTACGTTGAAGCACCCCAGCAGAAATTTCACATCATTTGATCATAGAGAATCATAAAACTTTTCCAAAAAAAACCTTACCCTTATCTTCAGTGGTGCGTGAACGTTTATTAGGCAAACGTTAAAAATTTTTGCTCGAATGCTGATTCCACATGGCTTTTCGCTGACAAAGCTTGAAGTCGATTATTTGCGGTTTTATATTTTCGTCCACGTCGAAAGCCATCCCAAATTAATGATTTCCAGATAACTTTCCGCGTTTGAAGATAATATAGATATAACCTCAGCATTAAAAAGTTACGTTTCCTGAACTGCGAAAAAATTTAATCTATATTCCGTCACCTGTTCTAGGATAATCTTAATGGCCCCCGGTCTGCACAGAGCTCACACATTCTAGGTTCCAATAAAATATTCCAAGATTCGTTTGCGTAATTACTTCCGTTGGTCCGATCGAAGTGTACGGGGCAAAGTATCTGGTTTCACAATGAATTGTTTTTGCGGAAACGGATTATTGTCCCATCAAACAACTCCGAACCTGGAAGGCCTGTCTGGTTAGAGTTGCCAGTTTAAGGCGCGATAAACTCGTCCTTGTCCTCCGCTGCTGGCAACATTCATGGTACAAAATATAACAAAATTCCCTGGCAGTTAATCGATGTGAAATCACATCTTCAAGGAGTTCAAAAATAGTATTCAGTGACTGCTCTGTAAATATTGATCCAACAGGCATTCTCCAGCTTTTAGGTTGCATCTTTGGTGACCAGCCACTGATTTATGTTCAAATGTTACTTCCCCAATTTAGTGGTTGATATTGAGCGACGAACTATACAACAATTTTTTAATATACTTCATATCACTTTTTTACTTTTTTCTAACGCATTTACAATCACCTCCATTAAATATTGAATAAAACAACGCAAATTCACTTAAATATTTCTTTTTCTCAATTTCTATTTTCAGAAAAACAAATCGACTGGAAGAATCGAAAAACATATTCGATACAATTGTTAATAATCGTACATTTCAAGCAATCTCAATAATATTATTTCTAAATAAAATCGATTTATTAGCACAAAAGGTGCGTAATCCTGAGACTGATATACGTTGGTACTATCCACAATTTACTGGTAATCCGCATAAACTTTTAGATGTACAAAATTTCATTTTAGAAATGTTTATAAAAGTTCGTAAAAATACTCACACTGCCATTTATTATCACTTTACCAATGCTGTCGATACACAAAATATAAAAATTGTTTTCAATTCTGTTAAAGATACAATATTTCATAAAAATTTATCCGATCATTGCTTGCAGTAAGAACAATAAAAAACTAATTATTAAATTTAAAAAAGAAAACGTTGACTCATCTTACAAAAGTAAAAACGTAATGAAGAAGACAAAAACAAAGTGTCAGCGAAGAAGAAATAATGTAAAAACTCATAGAATTTCGATGATAAATCAACGAAAAGTGAAAGTAGAATCGTGAGAAATTTTAGTAATAAAAAAGAAGATGCTTTACATTTTTGTACACGTTTAGACCAGATATTTAGATAAAAACTGAAAATAGTCATAGCCAAGGAAAAGATGTATCGTGTTTTCTTGTAAAATTTATGTATAGTCGAACGGAGAATGGAAAAGTAATGTGTGAAGAGCGGATGATATTTAAGACAAGAAAAGAGAAAGCAAATACGATTATATTTTACATAAGATTTAATTTATATACGTATATAAATAATATATATATTCGAAATGGATCAAATTTAAAAACAAAAACAAACGCGAACAAATTAATTGAATTCGAATGGTGTACATGAAATTAAATACATATACTCATACTAAATTTACAAATACAGATCCACCATAAAATACACGTACATACCTGTCGTCCTAATTAATATTGTTTATTTTTTCCTGTATTTCTTGTTGATTTCGCATAAATTTTTCTTTGTGCTTTTAATTGAAACAAACCACAGAAAGATAGAGAGTAAATTTATTAAAATATTTATTTATAGTTAAAAAAATGAACCAAAAAATGCTATTAACTTAGACGATTTATGTATACAACAAACACTACAACGGTAATGTGAAGCAGAAGAAAGTGAATGATAAGCAATAACATGATGCATTTCCATGATGCATAAATCGAGATGTGAATGTTAATGAAAATCTTTAAAATACAAATTGATAAATATATTTTTGTATTATTTTTTTGTAGTATTGAATTGATATATTTATTTAGTATTGATTTTTTCTTACAAATTTTAATTTTCGTCTTCAATTTCAGCTACTCTGGAAAATTTATAGTTTCGTTCAGATCGTTATGTGTTGACGCACGAAATTGTGATAAATTTATTTTATATTGAAGAGTATTGAAAATTCATCGAATAAATAATCCCATAGCAATGTTGCTCTAAATATTGATATTTTTAATTATGGGATTGTAAGAACTACTTAATTCAAACGAAACCAAACATAAATCGTGATTTATGCTCAAAAAAATATCATTTATTGTATGTTTTTATACAAAATTGCTGTTTCTTGTTGTGTTTCGCTTGAAACGATACATATAATTTAAATACTGAACAAAAAATTGCAATTGAGATTGCTAAAATTACTGCAAATACTGTAAGTAATGCAGGTTGCTAGTGTAAAGATGGGCTAAGTAGCCCAAGTAGCCCACGAGAAGTATTTCAATAGTGCTTAACTTTTCTTTTTTTTTAACTCAACCGAAATAAAAATGAACCGGACAGTGAATGCATTCGGCAAAATAGACATACCCACACTTTTTTGTACCAGTTGGGTACTCTACCCCAAAAAAGAGATCAACTATTGGGTGTGCAGATGATTCCGCTCTTTTATTTGAATAATTGAAAGAAAATTATTTGCTTATGCAATGAAATATAAAATCATTCAAAGTATGTTCCATCTAAAGCTTCAACATTCACTCATCTTTCAGGCTATTTACGGATTCCCTCTCTACAGAAGTTTAATTCTTTGGTTGCGATTTAATTATTCAGTCAAATTTCGATACTTTTGAAAAACAAAATGATCCGTGCTTTAGAACGGGCTGACTGCACCGATTGGAACAAATAGTAATATAGAGCCGCGCTGTCTGATGAATACAAATGTATGTTGGTTTTGTTCAAAGTTTGAATCCTATTCCATTGTGTTCTTTCTTGCACTCGCGAAGTTAGTGCTTGATTTTATTTACGCCAAAATTGCTACAATAGCCGCAAGCTTGATTCTGCCGCTAAGCAATTGAACTTATTGGTTTAAGTCTCAGTTCATGAGCGGAGATTGTGTTCAACTATGACTTCTACTGCCGTGCAGTAAATCAGCCAAGCCACCAAATCGAATGCCTGGTCAACGTGAACAAATACAACAACAACAAAAAACAGCAACTGACCCTACGTGTCCAACTATACCTGAAACTTTCGGATCAACAAAAGCATAAACAAGAACCACTGATTCGAGAGCAGTGGTAAATGCAGTCTCAAGAGCAACAACAGCCACAAGTTAGTGATCAGCAACAATTCCAGCTGCATGAGCCATCAGCCGCCACGGTAGCCTAAGGGGTACCAACAAAAACAACTTCTGCGTCAATTGCTGAATGTGCTGTTGTCCGTGTTTTCTATCTTATAACATTTGTTTATTACTCATTTCCGTGTATGCACCTTGTAGTAGATCACTTTCCACGTATGAATTTCCTTATATTATCAAAATGACAGCTCGAATGAATTTCTTTTAACTCTTTTCTTGCCCTAGATGGTTGTTTTCTGCCACGCTAAAACGTTTCAAATGATGTTAACAGCATTGAAGTATTTCCAATGTGCTAGGTACTTCGAGAAGATCGTAATTGCTCTCATTTTTGACAGAGCACTTGGAGGAGGTGTAATGATTCCCTTGAACAAACCATTACACGTCGTGATCTTCATCCTTCTTCTCCTGTTTCACATATGATGGTTCGTATTTGTTTTGTAGCAGTTCTTGTATTGTTGACGAAAATGTTATTTTACTAAATTCATTTCGTATTTTTTTCTATTTGACCCAATAATAGTTTGTGGAGATTTCAATATGTCGTTCGTTGACTGGAATCCGGTTACAGACTGCAGTAAAACTAGAGTTGTTGTTCCCCAGTCGAGAAATGTCATCGCATGAAGGCGAATTGCCGTCCTATGGAGTCTACGTCGACTATTCTTTGACTTGTTCAAGTCATAGCAAGTAATTATATTCGGTTTCGCTGATTCGATTCACCCTGCAGCTTACGAGTCAAGAGGTTTAAGGAGTTCTGCACTATTCTCTTCGCATGTACAAATATGTATTTTTCCTCTACTCTGGTCAGAATCCTTAGGAGTCATAACGAGTTTCGGCTTGGTAATCTGAAAACAATCTTACTTTATTCATGAAAGATTCCATTGAAGAAATTTATATTTGACTTAAGCTTTAAAGCGACGGATTTGTGAATCGTATTTTCTGATATTTTTGTTTGATAATTTATCAGTTTTTGCTATATTTTAATCTTGTTTTAATGAAGTTATGTAAATAAATAAATAGATCCACCCTCGCAACAAAATAATGATGATCCATTAAAATTCAATCCATACATTAGCAAGGCCTAAAACCCATTTCCTTTAAGATAAGATTCCCAAAAAGTTCTGAAACGTATGGCGTCATTAAAAATATTCCGAGGCAAAGTAGCGAATCCTTTTTTTGTTCTCAGCACAATAAATTTAACGTAAAAATAGTTCGAACTGTATATTTATTTTAGAAACGAGAAAAGTTCATTGCACACAGTCGTTTTCTTTTAATAATTTGATAAAGTATTGATGTTTGTTCGCAGAAAGCATTCATTGACTGATAAAACCAATTCTATTCAGTTCTTCTTGGTCTAAAATTTAACCAAAATCCCTTTTTGGGCTGCAATTGTGTACCGGCACTGAGAACCATTGGAATCGGAGATTTTGGGGATGCTTCAAAGGTGAACTCGGATAGCAAATGAAATAGGATTGTCTTACTTTGCATTATCGCGAACCTCGAACCTTAAAGAAAATAGTGTTATTTCATTGGTATCTTATATAAATTTTGAAATATATTTTTTTTACCTATACAATGTCGTGGTCCAGTCCCAAACGGAAGATATGTGAATGGTTTGATTTTTTGCTTATTTTCGTCGCTAAATCTCTCCGGATCGAATCTACTTGGATCTGGAAAATGTTCCGGATCGTGATGTAAGCCAGCAATGACAATGGTAACGTGATCTCCTGGTTGCATTTTTACATGTTCGCCTTGCAAGTCTCCGATTGTACATTCCTTGTTGCAAACACGATCGGTCACGGCATTCGGTGGCCATTTTCTCAATGTTTCGGAAATCACCATATCGAAATATTTCATTTTGTTGAGTACCTCATACGTCAATGGTTTCTCGCCTAGCTCCTCTCGAACCCGGTCAATTTCGTGAATTAGTTTCTCCTGAACATCGGGGTTTTCCATGAGTTCGTGGGCACAGAAGCACATAAGTACTGATGATGTGTCGAATCCAGCCAGGAAAAACACAAAACATTGGGCAACAAGCTCGTCGTCGGTCCAATTGTGCTTGACTTTTTTTTGTATTAGTTCCGGTTCCTGAAGTTCAGCGAATTGATCCTGAGAGTCTGATTTGTCAGCATCGGTCGCGTTTAGAACACCTGCCCGAGCTTCCATAAGAAGGTGGATCATGTCGGGCCGAACAATGCCTTGAGCAGTTCGTTGCTGCATTGCATCCAACACGAGACTGTAGAAATATTTTGTGTACTCTTTACTAAATATTGTGATTTCAAAAAACTGAAAAAAAATCCAAGCCGTAGATTAGGTATAAAATCACGATAATGTACCCGTATATACATACCTTGGACAGTCTGGGAAACGTGATCAATAGCAAAAACTTAAATGCCATCGAACTCAAATTAGTAGCCACTCTTGATTTTTTGTAAAAGTCATTATCCTTTTCTTCAAGTGAGTTGGTGCGTATACCGAAGGCACATGTTGCCACAACATCAGTACCGTACCGTGTAAATAAATCCTTACAATCCACTTCGATCGGACTTACAGTCTGTGCTTCTGATTTTAAATACTGGCTCGCATTCTTGCTGCATTCGTTGATGAATTCGAACATCAGACGCATTTTACTGCCTGTAAATGCTGGGCTCATTGTCGAACGCATCTCTTTCCACTTCTGATTTTGCAAGTTGATAAGTGAAAGAGTAAATAGAGGATCGACGTCATTGGTTACAAGACGATGATTTAGAAAATTTTCGAAATTCTTCACAGTAACTTGTTTAATGATTTCAGGATCGATTACGACTAAGGTCGGAGAACGAAATTGAAAGAATCCGACGAATCTGTAAAATGCATATTGTAGTTAGAAATCTGGAGAGAGCATGAGGAGAGCGTTAATCTAATTCAGTATTTTAAGTATAGTACCATTGGCTTAACTTTGAAATAATACGACTAAGTTGAAGATATGGAAAGAAGCAAAATGTACGAAACAAACATAGTTCAATTTTGAAATTGGAAACCGTTTTTACCATATTAAGGAGCTGGTAGCGCCGCTCGCTAGGACATCAGTCCTGGGCAGCGATCTACTATCAGTGGTTTTAAATCCCTTTTGGTGCACATGGTTGCAGTTTTTCGTATTGTTTTCTATTCAAAAACCCGCAACTGGGCATGATACCAGTGCTCTATTAATTAAGTTTCACAACTTAGCTTTGCCGGTGACTGGGTGTGAAATTAAAAAAACGTGTGGTACCTATTACAACGAATAGTCATATTAAATAAGCTTCCCCCACATTTGTCTTTCTACTGTAACAGCCCGAGAACTCAAAATGAACAAACTAGGCAAAATTTCTTTATTTTCTAAACCATCATCGATGGCGCGACAGCCCAAGTCGGGCCTTGGCCTCCAGTAACGTCCGCCTCCAATCGTCTCGATCCGGCTACCTGGTTCTCCAATTATTGAGCCCCAATATTGACTTGTTGTCTGCGTCTATCGTGTCTTCCTAACGTTTTCTCGGCTTACCAACTGGACGCTTCCCTTGTGCTCTACCTTTCAACGTTCTTTTAGGTAGTCTATTGGCCTCCATCCTCTCGACGTGGCCAGCCCATTGTAATTTTCGTAATCTAATGCATGTGGATACAGGTGGGTCGTCATATATATCGTACAACTCATTGTTGTATCGTATTCTCCACTCTGTCCCTTCTTGTATGGAGCCAAAAACTCGTCGTAGCACTTTGCGCTCGAATACGTCCAGAGCCTTTTCGGAGTCCGTAGTCAAAGCCCAGGCTTCGCTTCTATAGAGAAGCACAGGTTTAATGAGTGTTTTGTATATGCGAAGTTTATTATTCCTGTGCACGTTCGTAGACTTGATTATGGGGAGTATGGAATAGTACGCCTTGTTTCTTGCATTTATTCGTCGTAAAATTTCGTCCTTTTCACTGCATGAGCTATCAAGGTGGACTCCTAAGTAGATGAAGTGATCTACATTCTCGATGTTGTAGTCTCCTAAGGTCAAGTTTTGTCTAATTTGCGCCATTTTTCTTGTCTGGGTCATTAGTTTGGTTTTATCTTCGTTGTCCCGTAGATTTATTTTCTTAGCTTCTGACTCCAAACTTAGGAAAGCTTCCTTTGCTTCTGGTATGGTCCGTGCCATAATGTTGACGTCATCGGCGAATGACACTATTTGCGTGGACTTGAACAGTAGCGTGCCTGTTTTATCAGCTGGTATTTTCCTGATGACGTGTTCCAGAGCAAGGTTGAATAGCATCGGGGCAAGTCCATCTCCTTGCTTTAAGCCTGAGTTACTGTGGAAGCTGTTGGTTATGTCACTGTTGACTTTGACCTGAGATTCGGCGTTCATCATTGTCACCTTGGTCATGCGGACGCGTTTTGTTGGAATTCCCAAGTCGAGCATGATTCGGTAAAGTGCATTTCTATCTACACTATCATATGCTTGCTTGAAATCTACGAAGACCTGGTGCACGTCGATATTATACTTCCAGCATTTCTCAAGCACCTGTTTGATTGAGAATATTTGATCTATCGTAGATCGTCCGGACCTGAAGCCACCTTGATACTCTCCTATGATGTTATCATAGAAGGGCTTCATTTTGCGTTCAATAATTTTGGACAACACTTTATAGGACGAGCATAATAAAGCTATGCCTCTGTAGTTTTCGCAACGTAATTTGTCTCCTTTTTTGTAAATGGGGCATATAATACTTTTTCGCCAATCGTTTGGCAACTGTTCTGCTGCCCAAATTTTTCGTATTAATTGGTGGAGAATGTTACAAAGAAGAGTTCCACCATTTCTAAGTAATTCGGGAGGTATTCCATCTATTCCAGAAGCTTTATTTATCCCAAGGTTACATATGGCTGCCTGAACTTCTTCGAATGTTGGTGGAGAGATGTGAATGTCCTGCTCTGCTTCTGGGATATTTGGATCTGCTGAGTTTGTCGTCGGCGCGGGATTAAGCAGCTGTTTAAAATACCGTGCCCATCTTTCTTTAATCTCGACCGAGCTACTGATGATGGATCCACTTTCATCCTTACAAAAACTCTTTCGCGGTTTGTTTCCCTCGCGTAGCTGTTTGATTGAGAAATACGCAGCTCGTAGATCGTTATAGGTCATGTTTTCGTTCAGTTTCTGAATCTTGTCGTTGGTAAGTTGGCGTTTCTTTTGGCGACACATTTTTTTTGGCTGTCGCCGGAGGATGTTATAGTTTTCGGTCTTAGCCCGTGTTGGTCGTTGGATTAACTCTTTGTAAGCCTCATTTCTCTTTGTAATAGCATCTTGACACTCATCATCAAACCAGTCATTCCGAGGGTTTTGGCGTTTATGTCCTAAAGTCTTTTCTGCTGCTGTTTTGATTCCTTCCTTTACCTTCGTCCATATGGTTTCGATATCTGCATCGTTTACTTCCGCTAGCGAGATATCTTGGAGTTGATTTTCGAGCGTCGACATGTATGTATAATAATAGCTACCGAGTTTTCTTTGAGTTTTTGTAGGTCGTATTTCGGAATTCGTGATTTTGAGTGTTTTTCACACCTCAATATACGACATCGGTATTTCGCTCTGATAAGGTAATGGTCGGAGTCACAGTTCGCGCCACGTAGTGTTCGGACATCAAGAATGCTGGTGACCACTCTTTTTTCTACGAGAGCGTGGTCTATTTGATTGTAGGTGCGACCATCTGATGATGCCCACGTCCGTTTGTGAATGTCTCGATGTGGGAAATATGTTGAGCTTACAAGAAGATTCCTGCTAGCTGCGAAGTCAATCAGACGCTGCCCGTTTTCGTTCGTAATTGGATGAAGGCTATGTCCTCCTGTGGTTCCTCTATCAGCCTCCTCGCGGCCGATTTTTGCATTGAAGTCACCTAGAATAATTTTCACGTCATTCGAGGGCAGTGCGTCAACGGTGCGTTCTAAGATCCTGTAAAAATCGTCCTTCACTGCGTCTTCCTTGTCTTCGGTTGGAGCATGGCAGTTCACCAACCAAACATTAAAAATTTTGTTTTTATGCGAATCGCACACAGTCGCTCGTTTATTGGTTTGAAATCGGTGACGTATTGTTTGAATTTATTGTCTACTATAAATGCAACTCCAAACTGTCGACTTACCGAAGTTTTACCACTAGTAAACACTGTGTGCGTTCGCATCTCATTAATTTCGCTGCCAAGCCATCTAGTTTCTTGAATCGCCAGAATGTTGATGCTGTATGCTGAAGTCTCATTAAGAAGCTCTCGAAGTGCACCTGCTCTATATAGCGATCTAACGTTCCAAGATCCGAAAGAGTGATCCATGTTTCGTTGCCGTTTAGTCAATCCGATCCGAGGCTGATCTCCTGGTTCCGTGACAATTGATATTTTTACGGGGATGCGTTGTCAGCGCCTCGCCCAACGGGGATGCGTTGTCACCTTCTAAATGGTGCTAGTAAATTCCAACCTGTTTTTGCTGTTGTAGATGGCAAAAAAATCTTCAAAATATACCTGAATCTCAAAATCGCGGGTTATGTACAATTTTTAATTACTAAAAAAGTTCATCTACGGGCCACGAAGCGAAGACAATCGATATTCTCGTCGGCATGACGAATTCTGTCTTCGACAGCTCCAGCTTCCATTCAACAAACACATAGGTGGTCATTACTAGGCACATTAGGCAATCGTAAATGATGTTCCAGAAGTCAGAACCGAGGATTGACCCTTGAGAGGGCAAGTTCCTTAATTGTCCCGTAGCATGCCCAACAAGTAGTCAGAAATGCGGAAGCTATGCTCAAGGGTCTAAAGTGTGTCTGCTCACCTCAGAGAATTGAAAGTATTTTGGACATGCCTCCGTCCGATCACTGCTGAAACGGAAACAACAGTTGAATGCCCTTTTTTGGAAACGGAAATAACAGTTGAATGCCCCTATTAATCTAATTTATGACAGTAGCGTCTAGCATGCAGAGCGGACGGTACGCGGATGCAGTGTTTGGGTCTCCATTTTCCTTATCGATGAGCGCATACCGGGCAACTTTCTATTTCGATGGAAAAACCTCTGCCACTAAAGAAGAATTATATAAATCCAGTAATAGCCATGATTGACCAGTAAAACTTTAAGTGCTTCGACCAGTATTCTATAAGGGCTTCATATTTTACTATTCTTCTTCTCAGACAGCGCGATGATCGGCTCCTCCTCCAATGCGCCGAAATCAATTAACAGATGATATGTCCGGAGGTCACCAAGTCATTGGGAGCGGTAGACTACGTGCAGCTGAGTCTGCGGGTAATTAGTTTGTACCCTTCCCCTTACAGGTCCAAGTTGACCTCTTCGCAAAGGCTCTGCCATTTTGAGCGTTTGCTTTTGTTAATTGCTTGGCCAACTCGTTTGCTGCTGGCGGTTGTGCTACAGGTAACTCCGCTGCCTCTTGTCTACTCCTAGCTCGGTGTGCTCTGCGCCTGCACTCTAGGGTAATGCGCCACAGTCCGGCAATCTCATCGATCCACCAGTAAGCTTGTTTCCTCTGACGGAATGGTTTTCGCTGCAGCATCGAGACCTCACAAGCTCTCCGAATCTGCTCCATCGTGTTTCCAAAATATTCTCTCCTGCTGCTCGATACGCTATGATTCTAGGGGATAGTCTTTTATTTTCTGCCCTCCAAGCTTTCATTTAATGACTCGATCATCTCACGTCTGTTGAGCTTGGTGGCATGTTATTGTGGTGTAGTGTTGTTGATATAGCCCGTTTTCTTTTGTCTAGTTTCTTGCCTTATGGCTGCGGCTCCCTCCTCACTAGTTGTGAGAAAATTGAGGTCTATGAGCACAATAATGTCTCTAGGCCACAAGAGCTTCACAACTCCTTGACCACTTCGGCAGTCCTTATCGAGTCGTGCAGCTTTGTGGGACCGCTGCATCGCGTAATTTCAACCAGAATTTTCCCTTTAGCAGTTGTTCGAATCCAGCGAACTTGTGTGTCGGTTTCATGCTAGCATAAACCCTTGCCGGTATTCCCAAAGACTTCCGAATGAGTTTTATGGAAAACTGATTTGACGGCTCCAAGGTTTGCTCTGCTACGGCAGATTTATTTTCATTTTCGCATCTTTTTTCCCAGTAGATAGCAAGGGAGTCTTCATTTTTCCTTTTTTCTCCACCACGGCGACCCACATCGAAGCTTAGTAACAGTAGTATTCTTTCAGACCCTGGTATCCTGCGCTTAGTCTTTTAAATAGTGCTCGTAAATATCAGCACTACGTCTTCTGTAGATCTCATTTATGTGAGCTATTTGCATTTTATCGAATACCATCATGAATTTCAAAAAACACAAAATAGAAATACTGAAGTGAAATTTTGGCATACTGAGATTATTATGAGTTGCTAAACAATGGGCGAGTCCTTCTAAATTAGAGTACGAATAGTTGATTATAATGAACATTTCAATGAGATACACCCGTTTTTAGGATCGTGACTCATAACAGCTAGAGGCAAAATACTTTTCATGAGGCATATTTCAACTGGCCAGCAAACGCATTGACCGTCGGACATCAAAAAAATTTCGGATCTCATAGACTTCGGAATCTCGAAGTGATTCTGTATCGTATTTCACAAAATCAGAAGCAGCTTTCGACTTGTCCTCAGGTCACACTTGTCTTCACTACTTTGGATATTCATCCCTCTTCTCTTGCGGTCAGAAGTACAACTAACCAACTCAATATTATTGACTGTCACTGAAATCTTCAGATGATTGTCAATTCGGCAGTTATTATTGTCAATGAGCATGTCTTAGAGGCATTCGCCACCGCAATACCTAGCATTAAATGGTGTTCCCCACCTCAGAAAATAACCTACGCTTCATCAATGACAATCACAGTGCAAGAAAAACGACTGACACCATGAAGCTAGCAGCTGCACAGGTTAACCCCAAACTAAAGACGAAAGACAACGAGTTAGAGTTTCACTCATTTTTAGAGAGCCTTATTCCCACTAAAAATACTGATTATTTGCTGTGGAAAGAGGTCAAGAAAATTAGCAAACCTACCATCAAGTAAGCGCCATTATGGAAAGTCAACAGACAATGGGCCAAAAGTGGCGCAGGGAAACTACTGTCGTAGTTCACCTAAAATAGGGGTTCACACCTTTCACCACGACAAAATTCGCCCATCCATCAAATATCAGTGTTAAGGACTCTGAACCAACCAAAACTTCGGCTAAAGAGGTACAAAATATTATTGCACTTCAACCTTTAAAAACTGCTCTAAAATCTTTCCAGAAATTGGTCTCACCACCAATCCTATGCTCAAACAATTACCGCTGATCGTTTTCTATTCTCTTCAACGGTAAATTCGGAATTGTAGATTGAAACTTGGAAAACAGGCGTGATTATCAGCATCATAAGTACTCTTCCTAAGTGAAGTAATATACACTTATTAAACTTTTTCCCTGCGTCTTCAAAGTTTTCGAGAAAGTTCTGGAGGGGAAACTACTTCCAATACTTGAAGATGCAAAACAAATTTCTGAACATGGATTCGGATTTCGAAGACGTCACTCCATTAACCAACAAATTCATCGAATTATATCAGATATCCTTCAGTCAGTCCTTTTAGACGTAAATCAAACCTTCAACAAAGTCTGGCATAGTAGATTGATCTTGAAATGATCAAATATTGATGAAATACTCTCCTTTGTCACTGAATATCGTACGCATGCTGATGTATCTCTAGGAAATGTTTAGGGACTGCTCTACTTGATCTTCACATTTGAAGTCTTAATAAAAGACAAAGCAGCTTCAGCTACCTTTGCGGACAACGTTGCCATTCAGGGCTGCCAGGTCTTCTGGCTTGAATTACCGTACAAATGTTCAAAAATTACCTGATTTTTACGTTTTTACCGTACACCATTACTTAGTATTTGTGTAGACCTAAATACATGAGTGTTTGATAGAACATTCATTTTCTCCATGAATATGATCTTTATTCGTTAATTATAATATAGTTTTATTAGGGGCCATGTTTATTATTTGGAAACTTGTGAGTAAGAAGGAAATAGAACACGGCTACAAAAAAAGTCTAGCTTTTCGGTCGAAAAAAAAAATTATGATTGAGAGAAAAAACGTGGGTTTTCAGTCAAAAACTATAATTTATTCGAGGAACTATTTTATAACTAACAAAATTTATTAACATGTTTTTTTCTTACTTTCTGGAGGGTTAAATTTCATACAAATGGATTCACCGATACAGTCTGACGTAAATATTGTTGCATTCAGCGTTTCTAAGTTCATTTTATCGTTATTTTTCATTTTGATCAAATTAAGTTTCGGAAAAATCTTTTCACAATCAGCGTTTGAATGAGGCAAACATAGAAGATCTAACGGCAATTTGGACAGGACAGCTAATTCTTGTTTTCTAGCTTCATCTATAATTTTACCCAAATTATAATAAAAGCAACAAATTTCATCGTCAATCGGCAATTGTGGGAAAATTCGAAGTTTTTTCCACTCATCATCTAAGTTTTGAATATCTATTCCTTTACATATTCTGGGACAAAAGCTGCATAAGTATTTTAAGGAGGGGTATTCGTCTGTTTTTGAAACCAAGACAAGAGTGAGCTTAAAAAACCAAAAAACCACAAAAAACTAAAAAACCACATTGCTTTTTCATTTCAATTGTGTGCAATTCCGGATAAAACTTTGATTCTCCTGTTCGAAGTCGGTTACTAAGTTTTGATATTTAATATGCCGCAAATACTCTTCCACACAATGAGGAAGATAAATTTTGGCTATCTCTATAGTAAAAGTTGACAATAATCAGCACTATAGGTATCTCTGTAAATAAGCACTATATCTCTGTTGAAACCCGTGAAGATAACTTAACATTTTTCGGAGAATAAGCTGACGGAATGTTTCCGTTACAGCTGTTAGCAAAGTTAGGCACAATTTTTGACAAATTCTAAAATGCTAAAGGTGCATCTAAACGAAGTATACGAAACTGCAAGTGCGTAACATTTTCGAAATAAATTTATGGGGTTGCTTGGAAAATTAATTGGTAGAATTTTCAAGAAGATCAGGTAATAGAAGTTGGCACAAACATACATAAAATCAGCCACTTATAGAAAAAGCCAAAATTACCGTACGCTAATAGTTTATTACCTTTAACCGTACGACGCTTAAAATTACTGCACAAATACGGTAATTACCGTACACCTGGCAGCCATGTTGCCATTCTATGCACTGATTCAGATCCAGTTACGTCATCCCGAACACTGCAACCTTACATGTCACTTCAAAATGAAGAATCAGAATGAACGAAACCAAAAGGATCCGCGTCACTTTGACATTGCTAAAACTAACTTGTCCTCAAGTATATGTCAACAATGTACCAGTACTTCAAAGTTACGAAGTAAAGTATCTCGAAGTGCACTTTGACTGGAGACTCACCTAGAGAAGGCTCATTGAAGCAAAAAATCAGCAATTGAAGCTCAAATTCATCAATTTTAAATCAATGTTCAATAAAAAATCAAACCTTTCCTCGACTCTACAGTGCTCGTGTACAAGTCTGTCCTGAAGCCAATTTGGATCTATGGCTTATAATTCTGCGAAGCAAATCGTTCCTTATTAACTTTGCGTTTAATTATTTTGCGATTACGCAATGCCAATATATTTTCCCCAATCATATCGGTTGTTTATTTTCTTAGCTATTATTTTCACAGTATCTATCTATGACCTCCAAACAGTTGGAAGGTACCTATTAATGATAGACGTGATCGAACTGATTGTGTAGTCACGAAATAATCCTTCTTTCCTCGAGTATCGTTTCTTTTTGCATTTGGCCACCTGCAAATTAATCCTAAACTAAAATTCATGAAAAACCTTATCACCACTTCAGAAATTATTTATGCTCTAAAATGTTAGCAGGCAATCACCAATGTGGTTTGAATTCATTAGATCAGATCTGCAGTTCTAATGATTTAATTACACTAAATACAAACAATTGTATCACTTTTTCTGGACTCATTTTTTTTCTTGACAATTTTAGCGTTGTGCACATTAAAGCCTAAAACTCATGTTTTCGTGGAAACTGTATTGAAAAATAGTATCCAACACATCAAACTAATCTACGTGCTACGAATTTTGAAGTTTTATTTTTAAAGAGCTCGTAACTTAGCTGCTAAACTTGGAATTTTTGATAATTTAGTCATATTATTTAGTCTTATTGCATTGGTTTTTCTCGGCACTGTATTTAAAAGCTGTGATTTTTTTCTAAACATCAAAAATTTAATAAACTGAAACAGTAATCAAATAGACAATACTATCTACAATTTTTTGCCGAAGCAATAATCAAACCACCTATCTGTACTTTCATCAAATTTTTATTCGCTTGTGCACTTACTATCTAGTCATAATACACATTGCTTGTTTGGCACTCGTTTAAGCTATCGTATTTTAAGCTTCAAGTTTGCATGAAAACAAATTGAAAAGCTTTCGAGCAAAACATAACATAAACATTCAATTTTTGGCCTTGAACGAATATAAACATATTCCCTCATTGGGCGCGTCATATCAATTACTATAGGAACAATCTAATAATAATTCTAAATGCATTTAACATGCCTAACTTACTTGTGGTTTTTGTATTTCAAATGTAATCGTTTGGACATGTCAAAAACCGATTCCATTTGAAAGATAAATTCTTTGAAGTTTCCGACGAACGGGTAAGGTTTTTCGTAGATGACATTTTTTTTCTCGAAAAAATCATAAGTTGCGGTACTCCACTTATACAAAACATATAAAATAACACCAAATATGATCGTCCAATGGGACCACAACACCGAAAAAACTGTTACGATCGTTTCAAACATGTTCAATATTTCACCACTTTTCAAGACCACAAACTCATTTGGACTAAAGTACTTGCAGCTATTTCGAATGCTCGCTTCTACAGCAAATCTACCGATATCAGGAAGCCTATGGGTAGATAATTTTTAGATAGAGGCAGATAATCAGCAAACATAATCAATTCATTCATAAAGCTTTGATAGTGAGTTCAATATTAAACGAAGAATTGCATCACTTTCCCAGCTGGAATTTTATTGACTTAGTACTTATTGTGGGTGACTCTTTGGAATAAGTGAGAAAATTAGGTTTTATAGGAATTGATTAGCGTAGCTTCTTTCTAGAAATAGAGCTGCCTATGTAGTCACTGTGTAAATTATAAATTAGGCGAAAGCTTATTGAGGGTGGTGCGGAGCCGGTGTTGAACCATTGTATTAGGTCAGTCCATAAGTTCCGCGTTTTTGAAGGTAGTTTTAAGTTGAATTTAAATATCAATCGATTATATATTTTCCTTCATTATCTACAATCTTCTCTTAGCTTTGTGGTAATTTTTGAATTCCATCGGAATAAAATTTCTTATTTTTTAGAGTAGAAAATGTAGTTAGGCTGTTTTGAACAACATTTTTGTTTTTTTCTTTCATCTTTTCCACCCATTGTCTTTTCCGTACGACGTTGTTGTAGACTATCCAGTTTTCGTCCCCTGTTACAATACGATTGCGAAAAGGTTCCCTTTCGTTGTGACGTAAAAGATGGGAACAAATGTTCACTCTTTGCTGGATATTTGATGTTGATAACTGAAGTGGGACCCATGTAGCGATGGCTACTGCCACTTAAGAGGCAAATTCAAATTAAAAAAAAGAATTGCCCCGAGAGCAGGGTACCCTAGAAATGGGCGTGAAGGCCCCTCGTTCACATTAAGTGAGTCCATAAAAACAATGGAGTCGGTTGGCTCTCAGAAAACGGGATGCTACTTATAATTTCATCCGTCATTATACACTAAAAAAAATTTTGGTTGAATTTTACCCTTATAATAGTAGGAAACTGGTTTCCTACTATTAAAGATGTAAATTTACAAAAGTGCGTATAAAGCATATATTTTACGTCTAAAATTTAAACATTTTTACGACCAAATCGTGTAATTTTACCCCAAAAAGATCTAATAGTACACCAATAATAAGTCAAATTCCAGAAAATGATGTAATTTTATGACTTTGGCGCAAAGGTGAATAGCAAACTAGTAAATTTACACTCTTTTTGCTTCAATTTACAAAACGATGTGTATTATTCAGCTGATATGATGTAAAAGCAAAAAAAAGCACATCAAATGTGTAAAAAAAAATTTGTGATTCGTTATTTTAAACAGAAAAATGAATATATTTCCTATTATCAAAGTATTAATTATAGACCCACTTTTTAGAGTGTAGTGTAATTGCAAACTGGTATAATAAATATGCTCAGGGGAAAAAGGGGCTTAATTCCGTAAAGGAAAGTACTCGTGGCTCTGCAACATGGGCTGTCTAAGCAGACTCAGTGCTCGTATCGACGCACGGAGCCAGAAAGTTGAAAATCTTAAGCGGAAAAAGGGAAAAACACTACCTCTCTCTTCACAGGAACCTGGGTGAGGCAGACAGCCCCGGGCCTCTGATGGTGGCGGAGCCCTGACTCCCGATGGTCTCGGGTCCTACACCCTCTGACATTGGCCTTATGATAAAAAATGAAAATTGAAATCTAAGAATGGCCAATGTCCCTCTCATAATAAAATCTGAAATTCAAAGGAACCGGAAATCTACTTACTCATTGGCCAGCCAGAAAGAAAGTCTTGGGCTGAAAGCTCTGAGAAAGAAAGTCTTCCTGAGCTTTCAGCCCAATAAGAAGGTCGAGGGTTACTTTTAACAACACATCATTCATCATCACAACACTCATAAAAAAATAAAAAGGTATTGGTCTCAGATTATGAGTTCCTTCGGAATATCTTTAGCACGTATTTCTTGCAACGTGAAGTTTTGCGCCTGTAAAATCATACATACAACCCATTTCGATTACTACTCATTATTTCACATTTAGTCCAAAATTACTCTTTAAAAAGAATACATTTATATAAATTTCCACTTAAATATTAGTCATATAGTTATAAGGGAGAAAAGAAAATAACATTCTCCATCAACATTTTTTTAAAGGTAGGTGCACATTCAAAACGAATTCTTGCGATCAGTACATATTACAAGAACCGTATAAGTCAGCCTCTTGTAAATTTCATTAAACTGAAGAAAAAAATCTTTATCGACTTTATTCAACTATACAAAAAAATTCAAAAATATTTTTGGCGAACCTTAAAGTCTGTCATTACTCTTGATAATTATCGATGGATGTATTCCAGAATTTCAGTCTTACAAAAAAAGAATTGAAGTTGAAGATGGTTCTCGGAAGTTGCAAATGTTATTTAATTTTCTGTGGTACAAATTTAGCCGAGGTTTGATAATTTTTATGGTTTCGTTACACGTTTTTAAGCAGTTTACTATGTTCTGATTTATTTTACTTAGCTTTCTGTAGCTGTTCTACTATTTTCATCAATTTTTTTTTATTCAACTCTTAAAGACTTTTCTCTTATCATATTGCATAATGTTCAATCGAAACAATTTATTATATAAAAAAAATTTACTCGTATGCCATATTTTTTTACCAGTTTACATATTTGCTATCACAAATTTCTTTGCACAGAATAACCAAAAATACTCGTTATTTCAAATAAAACTCCCCGTTTAGAGTTTATTGTATTGTATATAAGCCGGTTTTTGATATTTCTACAAATGCTTACGTTTTTCTTGAACGGGAGACTCGTCCACTGATGGCAATCGTATTTTCGAACTGCAGCGTGTAAACTTTCACGGGAACCTGTTAGAATGAAGAGCCATCAAATCGCTTCCGCCACAACCACTACTGACTGCACTATTCCTAGAACTCGGACTACTATTCGTGATAAGTTCACTTTCGCCGAGGGAGCTGTTACCTTTTCTTCATTAATTTGAGCTCAATATATCATTTGCTAGTATTTATGCTTTGTACAATGTTAACTCGAGTTTTGATGCCATTATGGTGAGATGCCTTATTCTGAAAACTGTTGGCATCCAATTAAAACATCCAATCAAAACATCCACTAACAATGATGCATTTATAAATTAGTCCCCCAATATGCCAGAGTTTGTGCATCTTATAAGCCCCAAATGAACTGCATCATACATATCTCGATTCGCAAGTGTGCGCGATTAGATAAAGTACTCAAGTACTCATATCCAAAATAATACTATATTCATATATTCGGCAATTGTCGCGCATTTATGCAAAAATTCAAAAAAAAAACAAACCTTTACTGAATTCAGCGACAACATCTGGTTCTCCAAAAAGCATCACTACTTCCCACGTTTAAAAAATTGTACGAAGCAAGTAGTCAGACTAAAGGGTCCGTAAGGCAATATACGATTATGGACATTTATCCACATATGTACCCGTACATGTCGTATAATTAAATTGTTATCTCTCCTACAACGAGGCCACGGTTTTGCGCTTTTCGCTTGTTGCACTTTACCGAGTTGAGCACTTTATTTTATTATATGTCGCTGGAATCATTGATTGTAGGCTATATTGCACTGGAGAAACTTTACACAAAAACAAATAATATGCCAATCCGCTTGCAAGTGCTTAAGACGTTAGTGGCTGCGGTGTCGCGTAAATATCGAAGACTTTAATTTCAGCCTATGAGTTAAACTCACAATGAAATATATGGCCAGGAATTTAAATTTGGTCTTATGACGGATTATTGATCAGAGGAATTTGCGATGCTAAAAAAAAATTTTGTGGTTTGTTGAGTGGACTCGAATTCAGGAAATGGACAGGAATCAGGATACTGAAGACGGAACACAAAGGTGAACGGCACACGACAAAGGCGACGAGTTCAATCAAGCCACTGCGGGTAGTCAATTGGATTAGATCACGAGAATCTTCTATTGAACAAACGATACTGAATAAACAAAAGGACAAAACCACCACCCACGTACGGTAATTTGACTCCAGCAATTCGTAAGTACAGCAATTCACGAAAATTCACTTAGACCGCACAATATTTAACTTCAAAAATGACTAATTTGTCAAATATAGTCGAAAGGAGTGTGCCTTGGTATCGATACTTTGGTCGATAACTTAGGCATCGAAGGGTTGTGAGCAATCGTTGGGAGTGAGTGAGTTTTGGGATGATACTACACTCTTTTTTCAAGCTTAGATATATTTGTATATGCTCCAAATGCCGATGAATTGTTCCATGCGAAGACTTGAACCTCTTTGCAATCATATCCACGGTTAAAATTAGTTCTGCCGTCAACAGGTTTTTTAATGCCGTTTCATCAAATTCAGTGGGACGTCTTGAGCGAGGTGCATCTTCTGCTGTAGTGTATTTATCCCGAAATTTTTTTAATCACTCCTGTGCAGTTCTTACATTAAGAGTGTTTTCACCATGAATCGTATACATATATCTCTGCTGCACCTGCTGTAAAATTTTAATTACCTAAACAAAAGGAAGCTTGAGTAGCCTAGTGGAAGAGCACTGGCTTCTTGCGTGTGGGGTCCCTGGTTCGAATCCAGGTTCGGACGAGGGTCCGCGCACCAAGCTTTGAGTTCACCTAGCTCTGATTAGGTACCTGATTTAAATTAGGGGTAAAGTGAGTCGTGTAACTAATCACACCACAATCGTATCCACAATGATTAAAAAAATTGTAATGAAGCTCTCTACCAGCTTCAACCCCTAGACCCGTACGAGGGTTGCCGTGGGATTGCTTTACTTTACTTTAAACAAAATAAAATGTTCTTTTGTACTCTTTAGTATTTGCCATTTTATGACAATGACTTTACATCCGATCTTCTCAAAAACTGATTATAAAATGACTTACTGTATATAATTTCAGAGAGGTAATAAAAATGTAGTTTTCTTACCTCTTTTCAAACAAATATGACTCATACAAATGACCAAGGAAAAATACGCAGCCTATCGCGACCACCTATCATGACCATCCATGAGATATCCATCATGTTTAGTGCCCCACTCGTCAAGTAAAACATCAATTGCATTCGAGTTATATTTTAGAAAATATAAAAAGGAAAATAAACTTTATTTTACAGAATCTGACACTCCTTGAAAGGTTTGGTTCGTTTTTTTTTTACTGAAACATCGACGTCTTATGTTTCTTTAACGGGGAAGATGTAAAATACGATGCGATGAGCTTTTGTGGTTGATGCCCTGTCTTACAGGACCTGAAAGCTGCTGTTATTTGTACCCGATCATGAATTAGATCTTACCAGACTCTTTTATAACTGATAACAGTGGAATAGCTAAGCTATTATGTCAGGTACCAGCAAGCAAACACAATGTGTTCGACTTCGCCTACTTGGCTTAGCAGCACAGCCTACGAACAATACAAAGACAAGTGACAACTAGACCCCGTGATCGTCAACTGTTATACGAGAGAGAGCAATGCCAGTACCAAGATAACTGAATTTGAACGAGCTTGATTTGGTCTGTCACATTTTGTTACAACAAGCTGGAGATAAAAATGTTAATTCGGAAAGACCCAAAGACGTAGTAACAAGTTTGCAGTCCTATTGGTTCTTCGCGCTGCGGTTCACGGCTGTGCCCAACAGGAATACAATGGCTCCGATCGCCGCGAGTTTGTTGGCAATGATGTTAATTATGGTAACTTTCACTTGTTCCTTGCAAACTATTGAAAATAATAGGGAAGTTTCCTCTTTTATCTCAAAATCTGAGAAATAGAATCAGCTAGTGACTAAAAACTGCAGCAGGCGGAATATCCCTTAAACATAAGGAAATACCAATCAGTGGAAAGTGGTGTAGTAGTTTCGCCATTGCTTTTTCAACTGATGCGCTCAGAAACTCAAAGTCCGGTATGTGTGGTGTTCTCAAAAACTCTTTTTTAGGCTAAAGTGGGTGAAAACGATGCATGACAGCTTATTCCTTTTTGAAAGGGTGTCGAAAAGCTTTCAAATGGTTTCCTGCGAACGATACTGGATTTTATGAGATTTTTACTCACTAAAAAACATAACGTGGAACCGCTTCATCTCGGGCGTGCTACTAGCACTTACCAGGTATCCCAACGACTAACTTCCCTTCTGTCAACTTTCAGGAGTGAATGAGGTATCTTTCCTCTTCTTTCAAGCAAAAGACCAGCTCCACGTATGCTGACGCAGCTGCCCAGGCGACCTCTGACCGTAGCATCATCTCCACGATTGTCTCCGGTGTCGCAGGACCAACTACGAAGAAAATCATGCGTCACTCACGACTGGCGTTTCGAGCAGCGGGCGATATTCGTCGTTAAGGATATGCAATTTTCTGACGCATCGGTTATTTTTCGCATGTGCTGCCCCTTAAAGTGTATTCCAATACGAACAAGTATGCGATAGTGCAGATCGTAATTAGTTCCGGTACATAGAAAGCCATCTGAGGCCACGCCGTGAATAAGCTATACCTGAGCGTTCCCCCAGCGCGCGTGAGATAGGTACGTTTGAGATGTTCTAATGCGATAAATATGTTCCAGATCGGAATATCCTTTTGCACACATATTCTACACGTATGTAGCTTTCATTTTTTGCAAAACAAAAAAAAATCGATTTGTACGAAAAAATCTGAAAGAACCTCCCCTTAATCCGAAAGCTGGTTGAAAAGCTTTCAAACAAATGTAAAGTTGAACGATTATAAACATATTCCCGCATGGGGCGCTCCATATCAGCGTCAATTGGAGCAATTGAATAATAATTTTAAAAGCATCTAACATGCGTTACTTATTTGTGGTTTCTGTATTTCAAGTGTAATCGTTTAGATAAAAATCGATTCGGTTTGAAAGATGAACCCTCTAATGTTTTCACCTAACAGATAAGGTTTTTCGTAGATGGCATTTTTCTTCTCGAAAAAATCTTATATAATGGAACTCCACTTGTACACACCATATAGAATAACACCCAATTGCGATGAGCACCGAAAAAAACTGTATCTACGATCGTTTCGAACATGTTTAGTATCTCGCCACCTGCCAAGATCACAAACTCACTTACACTCAAGTACTCGCAGCTATGTTGAATGTTGTTGTGAAAGCAAATCTGTCGATATCAGAAAGCCTATGGGTAGATAATCTGCGGTATCGATTCATTCATAAAGATTTGATAGTGGTTTCAATATCGGACGGAGATTTGCATCACTTTACCAGCTGGAATTTTTTGGTATAGTAAATAATCTTTCGAAGAATTGAGGCAACCGGAGCTTATAGAAGGTGAAGAAGGGCTCCTTATGTAAATTGTAATTGCAGCGACCGATCGTCAGGAAAAGAAAAACTGATATACTTAAAAATAATGGCGTGGAAAGGAGTGGCGTTTCGTGAAAAGCAGTGGCACCTCGACTTTGAGACTCAGAGAAGCACAAATATTTTGCATAGTTTTGTGGGATAATCAAGTTCGAGATGGGTTCATACGATTCCGGCCTTATAAAGAAAAACAATTTTTTGCGGGTTGTTTTTTAGTTTTATGTTTCTATATAATCTCCATAAAGACTAATACATTTTTCAAATTGATGCTCTTAAGCAGTAATGCCTTCAAAATGCGCATTAACAGCTTTGATGACTCTTCGTTGGTTGCAAATTTTTTACCTCTGAGCCATTTTTTGAGATTGGGAAACAGATGATAGTGACTGGGTGCTAAATCTGGGAGAATGGGGTAACAATTCGAACTTCAGTTGGTTTATTTTAGTCATCGCAACGACCGAGGTGGGGGTGGTTGCGTTGTCGTTGTTAAACAAGATTTTTTTCCGCATCAAATGAAGACGTTTTGTTGATATCACATCCTTCAAATGCTGCAACAAGCAGAAAATCCATTAAAGCAATTAAGTAACATCCTATGTTAAACAATAAATCAATAACAGTAATCTTACATACAATGAACATCCTAAGATTAGGCGTCCACAGCAAACCAGCGCCAGGCTTTGTAGCGAAACAGGAAACGAAAAAAATACGCTGGAAGTACTGTTGCGTTAATGCACAAAGATTTTTGGGCCATTCAGCGGGTGGATAAGCAAGGTCATTTGAATCTCTCTATTCAAGAAGTCGTGGTGAGCTGAGCGGCGTCTGGGCTGCTATTTGGGAACATTCGTTGCAAAGATTTTATGAATCTTTAGAGAGCATTGAAAAAAATCCACATGGCACCCAGAGCTATGTAACATAGCGCATTATTTATGGCCCCATATGCTATGTACATAGTACTCTGAGCTATGATATATGGCTCCCAGCGCCATAATGTCAGAATCTACATAGTGCCTGGTCCTATGCAACATGGCGCAGCATTTATGGTCCCACACGCTATGTATATAGCGCGCGGTCCTATGTAACATGGCGCAGCATTTATGGTCCCACACGCTATGTACATAGTACCGTGAGCAATGTAATATGGCTCATGGCGCTCCAATTATAAATCGCAGCCATACTGTGTGAGGGGACGTATAAATGTCAGCAAGTGACATTTGAGTATTGCTTGAGTATAGGAGAGACAATGGTCTTTGATGTCATTTAGCCCTCGGGAATTTCGTCGATAGAATTCCATCACCTAACATCAACTGCTCTACCTCTAGATGCTCAGAACCGAGAAGGCTCGTGGCCTTTTGTTGGATGCGAACTGGATCATCTTCAGATGCACTGAAGACGAGCTATCCCTGGCAAAAAGTTATTTTCTTTTAATCATTTTTGGAAAACAGGCGTAGCAAATTTTAATAAAATTCCTTAGTCTTACCAACGTGTGCATCTAAAGACTTAAAACTCGGCTTAACTCAATAAACTTAGCTTAAATTCAGATTGTGATTCATATATGTGCTTGAAACTTTTCCGAAATCCACAATCGGAACGGAAAATATGTGGAGTATATCTCTGGATCAAGGAGGTAGAATCTACTACAGACTTGAACATAAATATACGGCCCTATTACAGCATATTAGCGATAAGTGTCATCATCATTATCGGCGTTAAAAGTGGGGCTCGTCTCTGACCTCCTTCAATTTTTCCATCGGTTCCGATCGCGAACCGATGTCATCCAATTAGGCAGCGCTAAACTTTGAGCATCCTGGACAATGCCATTCTTCTAGGACATGCAGGATCTCTCCCTCTGTCGTCTGTCGCAAAATCTGCCGCAACGGGTTTCCCGAGCAGGTTTCTATTCTCTAATACAAGCTTTATGCCCTGCCCACTGCAGTCTACCGAGCTTTATCTTTGTAATTAAATCTGCTTTCAGGTAGACAGTGTACATGGTTTCAGCGTCTTCGGAATCACCCTTTTTCACATATTGGGCGAAATATTATCCGCAAGACTTTCCTCTCTAACGTGACTAAGACCAATTTTAAGATCGAGGGTCCTTTACTAAGAACCTACTGGCAAGATCGTGGTTTGGTGCAGAAGAGGCTTTTATGTTCGGGTGAGATTTCGAGATTTGATAGACTGTAGCCTTGATAGACTGTAGTAGGCTTTGTTGAATTTTTCATTTTCATTTATTAAATTCGTCTAATGCAGACTATACACATACAATAAAAATTAATTATTCTTATACAGAATTCGTTTAAGTGATGCTGTAGATAAATGATAATCAAACTTATAATAAGCTTCGTTAAAGCATCTACTTATTGCAGTGACTGGTTCATTGCAACCATAATTGGTCCGATGTTGAGGGATCGACAAAAAGTTAACACGCCTGACACGTTTGTTATTAGTGTTAAAATTAAGTTGGATTAATAAGTAGTTTGAGTCAACGGTGCCATCCAAAATTTTCGCGGCAAATAAGATTTTGGAGTTTTGACGTCGAGAGTCCAAGGTATCCATTCGTAAAAGATTTAAGCGGTCATGATAAGGAGGTAGATGTAGAGGGTCATACCACGGAAGACCGCGGAGGCAGAAACGTAAGAACCTCTCTTGAATTGACTCAATTTGGTCTATGTAGACTTTTTGATATGGTGACCATACAATACTTGCATATTCGACAATAGGTCTTAGGTTAGGTTAGGTTAAAGTGGCTGCCGGTCTACAGAGGTCTGCCGTCCGTCACACGTAGGCACAGAAGAGGCCCGTTGTGATACCACACTAATTAGTGACTCTCTCTTATTCACTAAAATCGGGAAACCATCTGCTTCCCTTGACAAATCGCGTTATCCCTTTTAAATCAACCAGGGATAACTCGGTCAGGTTTGAGAGAAAGGGAGCACCAATTGCCGCCAGCCTTCTCCTTGCCAACGCCGGGCATTGACACAAGAGGTGGAGGACGGATTCCGCCTCATCCTCAGAGCCGCAACTCCGACAGAAATCGTTAAACTGCACTCCCAATCGTTGTGCATGCCGTCCTATGAGGCAATGGCCCGTAAAAACTCCCACTGTGCAGCGTAGAGCGCTTCGATTTAAGCCTAAAAGCTGCCTGGTGCGACGCGCATCCATGGATACCCAGGACTGCCTTGCTATTGCACAGGATGATTCATCTGCCCAGGACGTCTTAGCATCCTCGAGATATTTTTGCCTAATGGCCAGTTTGACCGATGACATCGGTATACCTATTGAGAGGGAGCAGGAGACCTCCGGTAGCAAGGTTCCAAGCCTTGCTAGCTCATCGGCCTCACAGTTGCCCTGAAAACCCCTATGTCCCGGTACCCAAATCAATTGAACCACTGAATGTCTCGACATCTCCCTGAGAGATGCACGGCATTCAGCAACAATCATGGAAACTGTACAAGGACCAGCAAGGGATTTAATAGCCGCCTGGCTATCTGTGAAAATGCCAGTATTAGCCCCGAATATTCGATTACACAGAAGCCAGTCGATTGCCTGTAAAATAGCCGCAACCTCCGCCTGAAAGACACTACAATGGTCTGGTAGACGGAGGGACAGCTTGAGAATAGGTCTTACTAAGCTACAAAAGAGGGTCTTAGTTAGAACAATTCCTTCGAATGTCTTCTGACAAAACCTAAGGCATTGCTAGCTTTCACAACGATTGAATCGATGTGATCGTCAAATGTGAAGGATTGATTCAGCAATACTCCTAAATCGAGTACTTTCACTGATCTACTTAAAGATGTACTCAAAAGTGAGAATTCATAGATTACAGGATTATTTTTGCGTGTGTAAGATATAATCGTACACTTGTCAGGATTAATTAGGAGATTATCATCGGAACATCAGCTGGCAAATCTGTTTAGATCCTGCTGCAAATCATTGCAATCGTTAAGGTTTCTCACAACTTTGAAAATTTTAGCGTCATCGGCATAAAGAAGAACAGAAGATGACTGTAGAATGGAACCTACGTCAATAATAAATAAGGCGAACAGTAAAGGGCCTAGATGACTACCTTGTGGAACACCAGACGTGGTTCTAATTTCAGATGACAAGGCACCGCGAAAGGATACACGTTGAGTTCGATTCGTCAAGTAAGAGTCAACCCAATTTAAAAACAAGTAAGGGAATTGAAAGGAATGAAGCTTAGCTAAAAGTATAGAGTGATCAAACTTATCAAAGGCTTTCGTCAAGTCTGTGTAGGCGCAGTCAGTTTGGAGCCCAGCTTCAATTGAGTTGGTTAATTTGAGCAGCTGTCAGCGTATTTCTTCCTTCATATTGCTATCAGCTGCTACTATTAACCCAAGGTATTTCAAGGATTACATTACTTAATATTGATGTTCCATTACTTTGATGGTTTGACCAGCTCCAGATGCTCTTCCTACAGATGCTGCCACTGTGAACTTTGTCTTTCTTTCATTGATGTGCAGCCCCAGGTTTTGTGCCAATGGTTGGATCTGAATGAAGGACATCGTACAGCTAGATCAGACTTTCCAGCGGTGTCAATATAATCCGCATAAGCCCGTATCTGGTTGGACTTGTTAAAAATAGTCTCTCTCGTTGACGTGCCAGAGTCTCAAATTGGTTTCGCCAAGAGGAGAAGGACGAGGCAGGTCAGGCCATCCCCTTGTCGGAGTCCATTGAATATATCGATCAGTCTACTTTTATTTTTCTTGTTACATTGGCCATGGTTAACCTATGCAATTGTGACATTTTGGACAGTATGACGAGGTCTTTCATAGCTTTCTGCTGTTCTGTAAACAGATAGTACAGTGGAATATCGAATGACAGACATGTTTCCATCGTTTGTTTAAGGGACCAATTCTGATCAATTGTTGATTTTTATGGGCTGAAGCCATACTGATATTGTTCTATGCTAGCTTTAGCGTATGCGGCTATCAGCTCTTGCAGAACAAAGGAAATAATTTTAAAGGAAGTGCTGAACAATGTTGTAATGCAGTGCCAGTGGTATATTCTCTTTCCAATTCATTCATAAAGGGCATATTATAAAAAACATATTATTAGAGCATATTATTTCTTTGCAACAGTTTTCTAGGACCTCTCCATGCCCTATAATGTTCAATATAAATTAATGAATTTATTTGTTATCATTTATATATGTTGCGTTTCAGTCAAGTAATCAAAGAAAGAGATGACAAACTGAGACAATGCACGACCGATTAATTTTTAAACATGACAACTATCAATGAGTATTTCTGCATATCAACCTGCCAGCTTCGTTAGAAACAACGTCATCGATTCACAACTAACACACAGCTTACAATGCATACTGATTTAAACCATATTTCATTGAAATTGGTCCTGAATATACATACAATAGTGCCATGCGCCCACATTGGGCGCAAAGATAAACAGAAGCATCTTATGCTTTGGGATGCATTAGAAGTTGCTGCGAGATGTAGAATATTCTTCAGTGAGTGTTCCAATGAATCGTTAATTATATTAGGCCTAATGCTATGATTCAATGAAAACACCAATACAAACTTCTTGATTTAATTCTCAAAACGGGCCTCAACCCACAATTCTATACGTCAGCTAGCAAATAATCATCGTTGTTTTTCTGAAGTTTTTGAGAAAAGATTCACTACCTTCAAATCTTAATGGAAAATTAATTTTTTCATAACTTTAACTATAAGTCGATGCAAATTACATGGTAAAATCTTGCTTGTTATTTACATTCTTCTGCTTCTTCTATGATGTTATTTTATTTTAATGCAACAAAAACACACATACATACACAGCCTACCATTAGCAATGACATGTATTTTAAAAATATTTAACTGCACATTTGCTTGTTCGCAATAATAGTTACTAAAAAAAATTTAAGACTGACTTTTGTAACATACCCAAGACTTATTATGCTATATATGGCCTATTCGAACTTTTTGATGAAACTTAAGATATTTCTTTTTATATAAGTGTATTCACAGTGTTCACATATAAGACGCTAATATGTAATAAATATACATTTGAGACCATTTTTGAATAGCATTTTTAAAAACATGAACCAGCAGAGTCTGTTTTATACACGAATTTCCAATATTGGTTGTCTATTAACAATTTTGATATGAAATTAATAATGAAAGAATATGTCGAGAGTTTCGGAAATTTCACATAAATCGAAATATTGAAATCGACTTACAAAAAGTTTTAATAAACTTCTCTTTAAGAGATCGTGATTGAATTCAAAGTTAGTTTAAACTTATTACAAATTGAGCTTTAAGTTTGAAAAAATTTAACCAATTGATTGATAGATTTGAGCTAAGAGAGCTCAATTTTCATTTGGCGACATTAAATTTCTTATTGAGGAAACTCATAAAATTAAAATCACCAATTGTATAAAATTTGTTGTATTTTTGCCGTTTAAAATACTTTCGGTAAATTTTGCTCAGATTTGTCACACTTTTTCATGAAAGTAGATACAACAAAATGTCTTGTCAAAATTTTTATAATTTGATTCTGAATAATTGATTAAATAATTAATTTCTAAATATATGTCTCATATCATTTACTGAGTTAAGTTAGACTTTTAAAAGTTATACTTTTTGGAATTACTCAATGTACTTTACATGAAATAGAGATATCATTTCAAGTCAATATGTTAGTGAAATTTGACGCATTTTTTTGTATTTTGATATCTTTTTTAATATGGCACAGAATTTGTTCAGAAAATGGCAGCACTGGTGACAACTTATTATAATTTTGAAAAGAGAAACTATATTGTAAAGCCTAGTAATGTATTCGGCGAACGAAATGCAGCGAAAACGTCTGTGCGGAATCGAACGAAATAAAGTTCCGCACCCCGACACCGGGGGCAGTATAAATTGCCATTGATGACATTTAACAAGTGCATTACATTTGAATTCGGTGCATATAAATTTAACCAACCGCCATCAAAAAAGATATAATCGGCAAAACAAAAACTATTGTTGCAAGAATGCGCTGTTCATCCATCCATTTTCACTCATTTTTCAATAAAATATCCGCAAACTCGAATGAAATTATGAGCTGTCACATTTATCGCATCAATTTAAGGTACCTGGGTTTAACTTATACAAATTGCAGTGCCATCTCAGAGTGAGTCACTGTGCTGTCTTCGAATACAGTTATACGTCTTCGAACACATTACTGACGAGCAAAACTAAACGAAACGGAATTCCGCGCAAGGCTGATTTTGTATGGGATTTGACACTTCGTTTCGTTTCGCGTCGAATACATTTCAGGGCTTAAATTGCTATTCAATAGATATGTTCGTATTCAAAAGAAACAACTAATGTAGACTGAATTCACAATAAACCAACGAATAAAACTAAGCATAAAAAGTTTTTTACAATTGGTCGAATATAATCTAAAAATGTTATATACGAATAATGGTACCAAAAAACGGGTTGGGTACGTTATCTCGTATTACAATATCCCGTTTACAAAATCCCGATTACACAATCCCGTATTAAAAAACCCCGTAGCATTAAATCCCGTATTACGAAACTCTGCGCCTGATTCTATATTATGCAAAACTACGGGATTTTTAATTCAGCCCCTCGTCTGAAAGGTAAGGCAAGTTGTTCAAATCATGTTTGTGCTTCATGATGTTTAAAATACATATCGGTATTATAATAATTCAGTAATGTTTTTCTATTCAGCACCGGGGTGATAGGCTTCAGGTCGATTACTGATTACTTTCGTTCGTGCGTAAAGGCTGGTACTGAGGTAATCGTGAAGCAAAATTTTGACATGTCTCCATTATCTGGTTATTGTTTCGAGAGAAAATTTTGTAAATGGAGAAAAGCGGAGAGACATCATTTCTGACGAATAAAATATCAAGAATTTCAATTTTCGAACGATTTTCTTATTGGAAAGACATTTGCACAATTCAATTTTCAAATTCAAACACCAAATGTCACTTTTTAGCTCGAAAGAATGAACTGCACAAACTTAATTGGCGTGAAAAGATTGGAGACATGTGTCAATGCCATCTGCATTCCAATTTCAAAAGTTACTTTTGACAGAAAGATGCAACTTTTCACGCTAAAAAGTCAGTACAACTCTAATTTATTTTCAAGCTAAATTTTCGCTAAAACAAGGTAAGGAGTTGTCGAGATCGGTTCCATATTTTATTTAAATCGTAATACCGGAAAAACTTAAGGGGTTATATACAGTCATGAAGCCCAAAAAAGCGATTTTCCAACAATTCTTCCTGAGAAGACTTTAAAATTTGTTAGTGTAAAAGTTTGTACACACAATATGATAACTTTTAACTGTATTTTGAAGTTTTTTTATTTATAAAATAATAGTTTTGAAAGCTGCTATAACCTATAACTGCAGGAGCTCCTCTTAAAAACGGCGCATTGCGATGACCATAATATCTCTGGACTAGATCATTTAAAATGAAAAAAAAAACAGACGAATTTTATTAAAGTAATGTATAATCTTGTAATTAATCGAAAGATTTAGCAAAATAATTTTTTAAACAAAATGGCTGCTTCTCAAAAAAAAAAATCGATTTTTCGCCAAAATTTTAGCCTTAAATTGTTTATTAAAAAATAAATATTCATCGGTGAGAAAAAACTGTCGATTAATTACTAAGAAAATATACTGAAGAAACTTGTGTTAAAATTTGAGACTGATATCGGTTCAACCGTCTCCACGAAATCTTGGTTACTGACTTTAAAAACACAGTTTTGAGAGAAAAACACGTTTAAAGTTTCCAAAGCACTTTACATAGAGTAAACAATTTTTTTCAACTTACATCGGCAGCTTCTAATAACTCGAGTTGGTGTTATTTGCGGATCATTCTCCCCTCTTGTGTGCTCTGTGGTCGGAGATCTTCATGCGCTGTTCATCCTTTCTTTCGGCATATTAGGTTAATCACAATACAGCGGCATTGCGGCAGCGGCGCTGCAGGGGGAGGCGTGAATGTCGCAGTTGAATTTGGTGAAGCACAATACAGCGACAATGTCGCTGTCAATGCAATCAAGGCACCAACCAAATTCATTTTTATTTTCTTTTGTATTGCTAAATCCTGTTGCACGAGGATTAGGTTGGCTTATCACAATACATATCAGCCATTGCTTGTCTATTCTGCCAGACCATTCAACCTAATTAAAACAGAGTTAATTCAACCTAGTGGTGATGCCAACCTATGGTAGATATCACCGCTAGCGGTGCGGCAAAATTAGAAATTTGGTAAATTCTGCCGCTGCGGCAAATTCGGCCGCAGCCATTGTGCGCGTTACCATAGAAAACAGTGCATTCTAATTTTTTGACAGCACTTTGCCGCAGCAAATAACGTTGTATTGTGATTAACCTATATGAATGCGCATTGGGGCCGAACTGAAATCCCTATTGCATTCATATAATACAATAGTGATACTGTGCCTTCATTAAATATGTCGGCATCTGTGTATGCAGCCATTTCGACAGTTTTCAAACCAGCTGGTACTAGTTTTGGAGAGATTTCGCGTATAAGTTGATTATAGCTCTCGTTGTTGTTTTGGGTGAAATTACCCACACATCTTTTTATTAATTTCTCATTGCTTGGATCTGTATAAATTGGAAATATAGCCTCAGCAACATCGTTTAGTAATGATGGATAATCATGCTTGAAAGTGGATAATTCATTGGCAGCTACTGCCCACTGACAACTGCACCGTGACTCTGTTCTGATCGGGCACTTCTCGTGCTGACGTTTTTTGTCCGTTGAGCAATGATGATAATATGTGGCCCAGGTAGCATTATGAATTTTTACAACGGTATCACAGTTTCTCCTAATTGCTAAGCCATAATAAAAAGTCAACTTATCGATAATTTACCAGTAAGTTTGCCTTTTCTATCTAGATTATTTTTATTTTAATGTTTTTTTTTATTTTTGGGGAGAGAAAAATGTGAATTTACCTTGCAGGTAAAAAAAAACACTAATGCACTGTAACTTTACGCATCTGATTACACTAGAAAGGAACATTTACCACAGGTAGGTAAATAAAAGGGACAGCGTTATAGGTAAGCGCTGCCGCTCCGGCCTCATACTTTCAAACGTTCTCACACATCTTTACAAATATGCGTGGAATTTCGAAAATAATCGCCGGATTGATTTGAAATTTTCTGCATGCGTACTTAAATATGAGTACATTGCAAAAATGATATAAACAACTAATCGATTTTTTTTTTTAAATTCTAACTGTATATAACCCCTTAATAGAGATTTTATTTCAGTTGTGATCGTAACATAGTTGCAGAGAAAGTACTCATCAATACCCGTCACGTTTCGCAAAATGGAAATAATTGTTGTGTAATACAACAAAGGGGGTGACAAGCTCCCACGATCCCTTGGCGTTTGAAAATAACAGAGCAAAGATAATAATATAGTCAAAAGTTTCGGAACGTCGTCAAATTTATCTCCATCGCAAATTATTAGAAAATCTATTGTTGAAGCGGAAAAAGAACATCTATTGTTGCCCAGCAACGCCTCACAAAAAGAGAAATATTTCACGCCACGCTTTACGGATTTCAAAGAGTAAGCATAATTGGATGAAATCAAAATTCCCGAAACAATTAAATTTGTGGAAAGAGCACTTTTTATCTTATCCGAAACCAAATTTTGATGGTAAAAAAATTAAATCTAACAAATATGGATTCGAACAGGTAGCAATGTGCAGTCCTCTCGTTGAGTGCTTTGAGAGAGCTCCACATTTCACATTTGTTCCAATCACGTCCTATTAGAAAGAAGCCTAAATTTTGGACAAATCGAATTTTTCGCATTACCAGCGTCGCGGCTAATGTCTTTTGCGCCAGATGCCAGATACCAGATTTTGCGCCCCTGTAATATATTTAATGGGATTTTTACGAAGGGTGATCCAAAAGTAGTGATAATCGGTTATTTCCAATTCACATGAAATTAAAAAAAAGTAAAAAAAAAAAGTTTTTTACTCACCTCATATACCTACTAAATTAGCATAAAAAACATAAAAATGGGCCACGATTCCAAGGATTCGCATACGAACCGTCAAAGAGAGATCATCAAAATGGAGAATAATGAAATTAGAGATATCATTAAGTATCTGTGTTTGAAAAATATGTCTACCAAAGATATAGACAGGGCCAAGGAGTTTAAGCTGCGAAGAATATCCACTAAAGATGAACACCGCGAAGGACGTTCATCCACGCCCCTCTCTGAAGACAACCTGAAAAAAGCCGAATATGTCGTGTTGGCAGATCAAAGCTTGACCATTAAACATCTAGCTGAGGAGAAAGGAATCTCGTATGCTAGTGTTCAAAGATTCGTTGCCAATTAATTACATATGAAGAAGGTCTCTGCTCGTCGGGTGCCGAGATTGTTAACCGACGAGCAAAATAAGAAATGAGTCGACATTTCGAGGGGGAATCTTGAAAAGTTCCAGGCAGATCTGAAGAAGTTTTTGTCGTGTTTCGTAACATGCACGAGACGTGGATACACCATTTTGATCCAGAAACCAAACAGCAATTGATGACTTGGAAGCGACTCTTTTCAGTGATGCCGAAGAAATTCAAAGTGTTCGGCAGGGATGGCTATGCATCAGTTTTTAGGGGCGATGAAGGAATCATTTTGGGAGAGTATTTGGAAAAAGGAGGCACTATACCAGGCTCTTACTACGCAGGCCAAATAATAATATTGCGGGAGGCTATTAAAAAAAATAGACGCGACAAACTGCGAGCCCGAGTGCTGTTTCATCAAGATAGCGCACCGGCTTACAAGGCTGCAGTTGCGATGGATGCAATTAAAGAAACTGGACCCACCCTATTTGCCAGATCTAGCTCTGAGTGACTTCTAAATCTTTCCTCCGCTAAAGGAACACCTTCGGGTCAAGAAATCAAAAGATGATAGCGAAGTGATGGCCGCTGTCAAGCCGTTTTGGGAGATATATCCTGGGTTTGGATAAAAGATGGACTAAATGTATTAACTTGTTAGGAAACTATGTCGAAAAATAAATATTTTTTTAAAGCCTAACTAGCTCAGTTTATATTGATTGTCATTTCTTTTGGATCACCCCTCGTAAGTACACCTACATTTGTGAGTATACTTATGGGCTTCATACACGGTTGCATATGCTGTACAAGTTGCCGAATGAACCAGTGCGTTTGTTGTTGTTAAAATGTAAGTGTTAACCTATTAAGAACAACAAATGCATTCGTTCGCATGCCAAGGTGTACAACGTGTGCGATCGTGTACAGAGCCCATTAACTTTTGAATCTGCCGACTATTTTTGAATAAATGATCTGAAAATAATGTATTTACGTAGGGAAAAAATATGACAGCGAGGATCAATGTTTAAAAGCTGTCCCATGATATTTACTAGCAATATTAGAGTAAAAATTTGTTTTTTAGTTTCTTGATGTTAAGTAAACATGGTTCCAATGCCAAGAGTAGAATATAGTTGTGGTTTGGAGACATTTATTTACGTTATATTAATGCGCCGCTGATAACAGAAAATTGTTGGGTAGTGTGTATAGAGAAAAGCTGTTACGTACAATAATTGAAATGGAGGCAGTGGTTGAATAATGATAGAATAATCAAAACCATAGAATAATCAAAAACGAGACAGACAACAAGTTGACAGAGTTCGTAAGTAAGGCAAAAACAATTGCGCATGACTTAGATATTTTACTGTACATTTCGCATCCCCATCCCCCTCCCTCCCTCCCTCCCTCATCTTTTAAAATAAAAAAGATCTATCTCTGCTCACAAAACAGAATTGAATCCTCAGAAAATTTCAAAATGGATTTATATTACAATATAATATTAAATAATTATTTATATTAAGACTATAATATTCCTAAGGGGTTAGGTACACTTGGACGTCCAAAAAAATCTCGTCTTGACGATTTTTTTTAGACACAAGTTAAATAAATAATAACAAATGTTTTTTTTACTTGAAAGAAATATTTTTGTAGAAGCTATTGTAACCTTTTTAAGGCAAAATGTTGAAAATTAGTCGAAATAGAGTAAATTTTCGAGGGGTCCAAAAATAAATAATTGTTTTGCCGTGATCACTGTAGCTTGCCACTGGATCATCCGAAATAAACAAAAATCGGGGATTATTAGTTCATAACATTGTGCTCCGGATGACCGAAAAACTTTGGCAGATTTTGATTTTTCGAAAAATGGCGGTTGTTGAAAATCAAAATTGTATTTTCGACCAAAATTTCACGCACATTTTCGGCTATTGACAAAAATATACCGTCCAATCGAAACATCCTTCGCTCATCCGAAGGATAATTACATCTACAATAACTGAGGGAAATTTCATGCTGATCTTTGCTTAAAAGAGACGACTTCATTCAAAGCTATTTATCTCCACAAGGAATTGTCAAATTCGTCTGAAATTTTCAGAGAATTCTAAGTGTACCTGCCCCCTTAAATATTCGACCGAGAAATCGAGCGTGATCAGTTGTTTGTATATCATTCCTTTTATAGTCGCAGCTGGCAAGCCTAGTTTTTCTAAATTCAAACTCAATAAGAGCTATATTAGGCCAACGGTTGAAAAATTAGTAGGCCAAGAACAAAAGTCATCGAAGGACATTGATTGTAGGAACTAAATTTTGATAGCGATTTGTAAAGATAAAAGCAAAGATTGAAAAACTTTGGTAAGGAAAAATTAATTAAGCATTTTGCTTACCGTTGATTCAACATTACAATGTGTTTATTACTGCTGCTTTTTTATAAGCAAATGTCAATACAAAGTACGCTATTGGGATCCTTTATTTCATCTATTGCTACTAGGAAAACGTTAATAAAAAACGCGTCTTATGTTCTACATAAGGTTATGGAAATATAGCTCGAATAGCTAAGTTCGTACATGTTGCATGCATATTTTGCATGAAATGCATGTTCGTGCATATTTTCATCATTTTTGTTCTATTACAATTTAAATTCGTACTACTGATTTTTCCATGTGATATTTTACTTCCATATATTTTACTTCCATATACCAGCAATTACCAACGATGACGTTTGGCATACTTTATACCACTGCATATAACATCAGAGCCATCTTTAACGGCATCGTAAAAAAAAATCAAAATGCTATAATCGGAAGGGCTCAAAATAAAAATTAAAATACTCCGACATCATTGAAAATTGTCTCTAGAATTTGGACGAAAGATAAATGCATCAAAATTGGACTACCAAAGATCGGAAAAGGATCCAATATGATTCTTATGGGAAACTTATTTTTTAAATTTCAATATGGATTTTTTTCAGTTTTTTGTAGCCCACTTGGGGCGCAAAATTTTTTCTCGATTTTTCGCATATATTCAGCACCTCTGAATCATTCCAACATTGTACGTGTCAATCCTGCTTTGATTTAAGCATTTTTCAGCCAAACCCACCTTTTTGCAACAAACGTAGCTAGGAGCGTAGGGCCAACGTTTTCGCCTAGGATCACATATGCTCTAATACCCGCGATATGGCTAACAGCTGTCATATATTTTGACGGATAGCTAATGACTAAATGAACGAAAGTAAATCTTAATACATAAAGAAGTGAAACAACATGGCCTTACACCATTTCAAGGCGGTTTATTGCGGCACTTAGTTTCTATCGTCATTTTGATCAACAGAAAACCGATCTACACAGATCGACTGATAAATCTTTGACCAGTTTACTTCTATAATCACACAAATTTCGATTGCTTTGTTTTTTTTTGTTTTTTTTTTTCTCAATGCTTTACATTGTTTGCGTATTAAATACATATAGAATATTATTATGTTTTTTTTTTCAGTTAATTTTTAGTTTTTCTTTTTGACATCTTTTGACGTCTCCGTTCCGTAATAACCATATATCGTTAATTTTTAGCTTGTTCCGTTTGTTTCTGCATCTGTCGTGGCAACCGATTTCGTATCACTGTTTGAGTTTTCCTTTATTCCGATCCACGGTAAACGTTTTTCGAGTTCCATTCTGAAATGAAATATTTTATTTAATGAAAATAATTCTCCATTAAATTTAAACTTAATTTTCGGAATTGAATTTATTCAGTTGAACTACTAACCGATATCTCGGGTGGCTAATAGCATATACCCAGGGATCTATACATGACACTATTTTACATGCAACGGCCGGTATCATTGCGGCTGTAGGGGTCAATAAAATTCGATTTCCAAACGCACCAGTTAACGTTACAATTGCATACGGTGTCCAAGCACATACAAACAGGAAGAATATTGTGAATGCTGCCTTAGCAATTCGTAATTCGACACTTGTTGTATTCTCGTCTTGATTGGCAGCTAATGATTTCACGTTCATTTTTTTGGCCTGTTCCCGAAGCATTTTTTCGTGAGCACAAATCTGAAAGGAAAGTAATAATTTTTCAACAATTGGTACAATTTTTGAAAAGTGGTTAATATGGTTTGAAAAGTGGTTAATTTTTTTTTGGCTAGTTGTTTATTTGATTTTGAAAATTTGTTTAATCTAGAAGTTGTCAAGTGACCCGTTTTTGAAATGTTAAATATATTACTATGTGTGGCGAAAAATATATCATTTAGCACAATTAGGTACATGGATATAATAATTTTCAAGTAACGATTCAAAATTGTTTATTTATTAAGCTTAAAAAACATTAAAATAATAGTTTATTCATTTAAACTTTACTCAATCAAAAATAATACTTTATTCATGTTCGCCGCGTAATTTGCACATTATTGGGTTCTCGAAGGCACATTTTCCACACGCACATACTTGTTGCATTTGAAACAGATTTTTGTAGTTTTCTTTGCAAAAACCTATTTGGCATCTTATTCGCATTTGGACACGAGAATACGAGCTTGAATTTGTTGACGTTTTCTGTATGATTTCTTGTTCTTCCAGTTGTTCATGTTGAAAATCTTCGGCAAGCTCTTCAACTAATTAAAATAAAAATGGTTGTCGAGAAATTTTTTCGTCGGTTGTTTCCCTGCATAAAACCTATTAGTTGATTCCAACCGGATCAATAATATTGAAGGAAAACTGTGTTGAAACAGCGGTAATGAAAACACGTCTTTGTGTCTTGGGCGTTTATTGATGAACTGAACATAGGTATAAAGATAATGACAGAGGTATGAGTGCAAACAATACTTAAGGTAGGTTTACATATAAATTATAATTCAATATTCCAACACTCCTCCTTAATTTATATGGAAAGTAAAAATGACATATTTCATTAGCCATGAAAAAACTTTTGAGGAATGATTCTATACCTTAATCTACTATGACTAAGTTACATTGTTTTCTGAATGTTTCGAATTTAGTTTTGGCAAGTCCTTTGGTGAATAGGTCTGCCAGCATCTTTTCAGTCGGGCAGTACTTTATTTTGACGAAGCCTTTGTCAATGAAGTCCTTAACAAAATGGACTCTTGTGTCGATGTGTTTAGTGCGACTGCTTAATTTATCATCCACAATTATTTTGAGAACACTCTGATTGTCTTCGTATATTAGGGTCGTTTTGTTGCCGCCCCATTGAAGATCGTCCAAAAGACGTTGAAACCAAATGGATTCCTTGCAAGCTTCCGAGAGAGCGATGTATTCAGCTTCTGTAGAAGATAAAGAAACACAACTTTGACGTTTGCATTGCCAACTTACTGCTCCATTGAATAGGAAAATGTATCCTGAATTGGATTTCCTGGTTTCACGGTCTTCAGCCCAGTTTGCGTCTGCATATCCAATGATTTGATCCGCTTGTTTTGCACCACCCAATTTGAGACGTAATGAAGACGTAGTCCTCAAATAGCGGATGAGTTTCTTCACTTGACACCAATCAGTTTGTGTCGGCTGCGCCACCTTTTGCGATAAAATCGCAACTGCTGCGCTGATATCTGGACGTGTGTTCGTTGATACGTACAACAGACAACCAATGGCTGCGCGGTAGTTGTCGTTTTTTGGCAGAACATCTCCAGCAGGTTCACTATGGTATGTTGGACTAAGCGGAATGTCAATCGGCTTCGATTTGTCCAACTGAAATTTATGAGCAATGCACTCAATGTATTTCTGCTGGTCTAAGTAGAAAGCGCCTTCTCGATGTGTGACTCTGACACCCAAATAATTTGCTATTGGTCCTAAGTTTTCAATGTTGAAATTGGATTTCAACGTTTTCTCGACTCTTGCGATGCTCTTCAATGACGCACTGATAGCAAGGATGTCGTCAACGTAGATCAGTATATACAGGAAACCATCGTTGCCATTGTAGACGTACCAGCAGCTATCAGCTTCGGATTGTTTCAATCCGAAATTGATTAGCACATTATGCAGCGCCCCATTCCAAACTCGCGCTGACTGTTTGAGACCATAGATACTTTTCTTCAAAAAACATACCCTGTGCTCATTTCCGTCGACGATGAAACCGGGTGGTTGGCGCATGTAAATTTCTTCGCTGAGCTCGCCGTTCAAAAATGCGGTTTTTACGTCGAAATGATACACGTTCATGCTGTTGGTTGCAGCCATTGAAAGCAGAACGCGGAATGTGCAATGACGTGCTACTGGTGCGAAGACTTGATCATAATCCACACCGTATTTTTGGCTGAATCCTCTGGCGACCAACCGAGCCTTATACTTCTTCACAGCACCATCGGCGTCAGTTTTCAACTTGTACACCCATTTGCAGTCGACTAGGTTTTTGCCGTTGGGAAGATCGACCAATTCCCAAGTATTGTTGGCCATCAACGATTCGTACTCCTCCTTCATGGCGACCAACCAATTTTCTTTGTCGTCGCATGATAGAGCTTCAATGTACGTGGATGGCTCGCCATGAATGACAACGTTGATATCTTCAAAACCAAGTCGACAGGGTGGTTTTCCTGCTGTGGTACGCGCGGTGCGCCGTGTCGTTTTATCATTGTCGAACGATAGGTTTGCTGATGTTTCGATAGTTATTTGCGATTCAGGTTTGTCTTTAATAGTTTCATCCGCATCTGAATTGACTGAATTTTCTGTGGCCTCAATAGGTATTTGAGCCGCTTTGGGCTCATCGTCATCGAACTCAAAATCGATGAATGCTTCTTGTTTGCCCTTTTTTTGATAATGGAGGTTTTCTTGAATTCTCGCGAACGCCATCATGCACAAATTTAACGTCCCTTGATATTACGACTTTCTTTGTGTCTGGAATATAACAGCGGTACGCTTTTGATTCGGCGTCGAACCCAACCAATATTGCTGCTTTTGCCTTCAAATCAAGTTTGCGCCTATGCTAATCTGGAATGTGCACAAAACATTTGCTGCCAAATCGTCGTAGGTTTGTATATGAAGGCGTTCTTCCGTGCCAGAGCTCGAATGGGGTGCGACTAACTGACTTCCATGGCATTAAATTTTGTAGCCGATTTGCCATTGTTACGGCCTCGCCCCAAAAACTATTTGGTAGGTTTGCATCAAGAAACATGCAGCGAGCCATTTCGATTAATGTGCGGTTTTTCCGTTCAGCAACACCGTTTTGTTGTGGTGTGTACGGAGCCGTGCGCTGCATCTTGATGCCGTTCTCTTTCAAATACTTGATGAATTCATTGTCCATATATTCGCCGCCGCGATCTGAGCGGATGCACTTGATCGATGTGCCAAACTTATTCTGAACTAGTTTACTAAACTCTTTAAACTTTGAGAACGCTTCTGATTTGTGAGTGATCAGGTAGATTTGCGTATAGCGAGAGAAATCATCAATCAGTGTCAATACGTATCTCTTACCTGCCACTGTGGGCGTCTGCATTGGGCCGCATATGTCACTGTGAATCAGCTGCAGAAGCTTTGTGGATCGATGTTTGGCTTCCTTCGGGAATGACAAACGAGTCAGTTTGGCCTGGATGCACACTTCACAGTCGACCGCATAGTGACAATTTTCGCTACATTTGGCCACTTTCATGTCGTCGACCAATCCATTTTTGTCAATGTCTTTTACTGCATCGATGTGCCTGTGACCGAGAATGCGATGCCATGCATGCACGCATAGTTTTTGTTTGTTGGCTATGAGGTTAATTGCTGCATTGGCGAGTCGCATGCGATACAAATTATTGATGGCGTCGCCAACAGCGATTTGACGCTTGCCGTCATTTGTCCAGATTTCACATAGTTCGCCATTAAAAATGATCTTCAAACCTTTGTTGCTCAACCGTTTTACCGAAATTAAATTACCACCGATTTTTGGAATGTAGAGCACGTTCTCAATCGTCACTTTATTTTCGTGCCCTTGTGCATTTACAAATCGCACCACAACTTACCTGCCGCCGCAACATGTTGACCATTTGCCACAGTCACAGTTTCTGTGTATGACTCGTCCAATTCTGTGAAAATGCTGCGGTTGCAACATGTGTGAACCGACGCGCCCGAATCAAGAATCCAATCGTTTGACAATCCTCCGAGCATGAACAGAAATGAATCAGAACTATTTAGCTTGACAATAGCTGCCGTTTCCTTCCCACTCGTGGATACGCTCTTCCTTTTCCATTGTGCGAATTTCCTGCACTCATTACGAATGTGGCCTTTCTTTTTGCAAAAAAAAACAGGAAATGCGTTTCGCTGATGACGCAGAATGATCATGGCTCAATACTTTCAATGCACTTGAGTTGTTTGAGCCGCCATCGCGATCTTTTCGTCGACGATATTCCTCTGTGATTTTTGCACTAACCAATGCTGGTGTTAATTCGTTGGAATCACGTGCTTCGAGTGCAGTGATCAAAGCATCGTAGCTGGTTGGTAATGATGCGAGCATTGTTGCACTCATGAAGAAATCGGGTTTCAGATCTTCACCAAGTGCCAATAGTTTCTGGAACAATTCATTCAGATGACTTATATGTACATCCATGTCCGTTTCCTCTGTTGCGCACTTTCGCATTATTTCACGGAGCACTCGAACCTTCGAACCAGGAGAATCACGTTCGTGGAAATTTTTCAATGCCGTCCACGCTTCTATCGCCGATTGGCTGTTCCGAATGTGATGAATTTGATCATCGTCGACCAACAGCGAAATCGTTGAATGCGCTTTTTCGTCGGCTTTCACCCAATCTCCAGCATTTTCCGCAGGCTTAACGGTAGTTACAGAATACCACACAGCTTCTCGTCTCAACAACATTTCAACACGATAACGCCAATTGAAATAGTTGTTTGCGTTGAGGCGAGGAATTTGATATTTCAAAATATCCGACATAATGCGCACGATACTTTCACTAAATATATCACCAAATGTTTCTGTTTCGATATTCTGCCGAAATTCGTCGAACTACTCACTTAACTGTACTTGGCTGTACTTTTCTGTATGCCTGGGCCCATAACCTTTGTTGAAACAGCGGTAATGAAAACACGTCTTTGTGTCTTGGGCGTTTATTGATGAACTGAACATAGGTATAAAGATAATGACAGAGGTATGAGTGCAAACAATACTTAAGGTAGGTTTACATATAAATTATAATTCAATATTCCAACAAACTGTGCAGGTCATCTTTGCGATTTATTTAGTATTTATATAGTATTTTCTTGCCGTCTGATCCGCCATGTCTCAACGTATTTAGTACTATTATAGAATCTGATCGTTTCAGGCATGTGTTTCAGGTATGCGCTTATCGTTTTTCCGATGCTTATAGATTTATGCTTTGAGCTTAGTAGAAGCACTTTTTTGTTTGGCTTACTTTTGTAAATTGTAAGTGAACAATGACTCGATTTATGTAGTTTTGTTGAGAAGCGTGGCATATCATATTTTGCCTGCTTGGCGTATTTTGGTAGTTCTTTCTTATATCCACGTATTTTCTTTTCATCTAGTAGTTTTGCAGCTAGTCATGCGCTCGTAAAAAAAATATATGTAGTGACGCAGCTTCTGCATACTGCGAACGGTTCCAGAACAACGAATTCCCCAAGAGGAGATTAAGCTCCTCTGTTTTCATCTTTTCCCAAATATGGAAAACTATTTATAAAGTATTTGATGCTGATATACAGCTGGTGCTAATGTATTTGGTACTGATACATAAATATGGTATAGCTGGTTCAGTATTCCGCTAGCAATTATTCGGTTGTTTTGTATGTGCGTATGTGGGACAATAGATTAGATCTTCTGAGACAACTGGTTGGCAGAGACTGCTTTAGTATAAAGTATATATTAGGTATTTGACTAGTTTCCCGATCGAAGATAGGAAACTATTTGGTCTTCGGTTTTGCGCAAACATGAGGTCTTTGCGTAGTTTTGGAATCACAGTAATAGTAGCTTTTTTCCAGGGATTCGAAAGTTTTTTTTTCGGAAAATCACATTGGCAATGTCCGTTATCTCTTGGATTTTGTTGTCTGGCAATTGTCTGAGGCAGGTATTTGTTTTCATGTTCAGTGCTGGTGACACGTTTATTGAGCCATGCTACCAATTGTTTGACCTCTTCTATGCCCGTGGGACAGATCTCTTCTTCTCTTTGGGTCACTGTCGCTAAAATTTTGGTTTGTTTTTATTCAATATCTTTTTCAAATTCGCATTCCTCGAAATTTGTTGGGTTCTCTTTGAATTGTAGTTCTAATGAGTCTGAGAAAGCTTCTGCCTTTTCATCGTTATCGTATTTGTGGCCATTGTCGTATTAGGGCCATGCAATGTTGATATAGCGATTTTGTTCTTCTATTTGAAATATTTAGTCAGTGTCCAATAAATGTTGGTTCTTGGTTTCATACTTAGTGGGAGGTTTTCCCACTAATAGTTCCAGAACGGTGAGATTTGTTGGCTGATGTGATTTGTGACAGTTCATTTCCCGTTTCGAGTTTTAGTCTCCTGTGCTTTTAGCTCATCTTCTAACTCGATTTCTCTTTTGAATTAGCTCTTTAATGTCTTTTGGGAGCTCGTAGAGATTAAAGCCCTCTGTCGAGGTCTTCGTCGTGAATTCTTCCTTCACCTGGGCTATTTTTACTGACAGATTTTCAATAGCTCTCTCAATGACGCTGGTAGTTTCAAATAATGGCTAGGAGATCTCGGTCGCCATTGCGATCTGAAAAGCCTACCAGTTAGTTTTTTTTTTATCGTCAATGTAGACATTTTCTATTAGAAAGAGTACTGACTTATGGTCTGTTGAGCGCCCATTCAATACTGTGGTCCGCACATTGTGCTGCAAATCCAAGAAAGACCTATGCCCAGTGCATGGTTGTTGGTAATCCCGAAGTGGGTAGACTCACTTGGAATATGTGGGCTATCCATGACAAACTTTCTTAGCACTGTTCCCGCTCTGTTACTACTCCTGTCTCCGCAGATTCGGTGGTAAGAATTTAGATCTCCTGCTATAAGGACTGGTCAAAAAGTTTAGAGAGATTTTGGCTGAAATTGAGTGAGCTTGGGGATTTGTAAACAGAAATCACAACGAATTCAAAAGACTGATTGTGTCCTTTGATTGCAGTTCACTGTAGTTGATCAAGGTTGGGAATAGTGATACGAGAGTGGCTGATATTTCTTTTTACGAAGATGGCGGTGCTACCTCTTCTGCCAGAGAGTCTATCATTTCTATAGAAGTGATAGTTAGGAAAACGGAGTTGATCTCCAGGTTTAAGGAATGTTTCTTGAATGAGAACTATGTCGCCTTTGCAGTCGAAGAAGAATTGCATCAGTTCTCTCGTTTCGTTTCTTATGGAATTCGCATTCCACGTGAGGTCTGAAAGATAGTTGGTGGCATTCATTGTGGAAACTTTTTAGAGGGAGTTTTGGAGCCTGGGAATGCAAAAAACATTCCTTGCACCATTTTCGCCATAATGCTTTTGGGGGGTATTCCCCGCTGTAGTTTATGCACTTGGCTTTGGTTTGGTGCATTCTGAGTGATGGTCAACTCAATCACATTTGAAGCATCTGATTTGGCATCGAAAAACTGCGTAGCAGTTGTTCGCTGCATGACCAAATTATTGGCAATTATTGCATTGTGAGTGTCCGTCAACTGGTTTTTGAGCTTTTACTTTGCATATGAGATGTTTCTTGATCAGGTAGAAGGATTTTAACTAGTCTCAAAGGACCGTTTCTCAGTTTGAAGAAAAAATTCAAATTGGTTGGCAGCATTGCTCTTCAAGGTTTCTTTGATGTCAGCTGGAGTGAGCCCGTGAAACCCTCTAACGATAATCTTGAATTCTTTTCTTCGAGCAGAAGATAGGCGTGAAAATCTATCTTCTCTGCTTTCAGCAAACTGGTGAGCTTTCTATGGTCTTGCGAGGATTTTGGGATAACCTGGATTCCTAGGTACACTCTTTTTGCTGTCTCATAACCAATTGTTCTAGTGACGTGACTCCACTTCTCTGGTTTCCAAATAATAATTGGCACTGTTGATTTGGTCATGGCTGCGTCTTTTTTAGCCTGGGTTGTTGTGATTTTCTCTTGGGCATCTGGTTAGATTGCATGTTTGCTGCTTCGAGAGAAAATTGGCTTCGCCAAGAGGACAGGTGTTAATTTTTTCGGCGTCGGCAGGACGGGAAACTCTCTTTCAAAAAATTTACCTGCTGAAGTCTCTGCTTCCACTGGCGTACTTTCACTGTCACCAGGTTTCGATTCTGTGCTGGCTAGCTTCTCTTTTCTTTTCCGTTTTGTTGGCACGGCTTATGGTGGAGTACTATTCACTCGCAAAAGCTGGTTCATTAGCTCCTAATTTTATTGTTCCGCCAGTTCTTTTTGGTTCTCTTTGAGTTGTGGCAGGATATCCGCCATCCGTTGGTTTATTTCAATAATCTGGACCTTAAGCTCGAATTTAGCCTTGTTTATCGCTCTCAATGGTTCTTCCTCCTCCTCACATTAGTTTTTGTCGGAGTCTTGGTCCGATTTACTAGCCTCATTATCGGAGACTTGCTCCGAGCGGTCGTTTTCTTCATCTCGATGGATATGGAACTCCTCTTTTTCTTTCCAATCTGTTTGGGTTTTATAATAAAACCAAGAAACAAGTCAAAACGGAAACAAAATAATTTTAAGAATGTTTCGTCATAGGTTGCCAGGATTCTTTAATTGCTTTTGGATGAAAGTGCTCTCCCACGTGTGTCTTCCGGTCTTTCGTTGCTGGCTTACGGGTTTTTCCTCATCAAGCCAATCGTTGACTTTCATGGTTGTCTTAATTGTACGGTGCTGGTCGTTAATCCGTCGTTTGGTTGTCGGCTGTGTGAAATTACTGTTTGTGAAATCCTCCTCATTACCAGTGCGAAGTGATCGTCTTGGCGGTTCAAGAAGAACTGGGTGTACGATTGTATTTCCTTAATCGACGTCTGATAAAACCTAAGGCATTACTAGCTTTCACAACAATTGAGTCGATGTGCTCGTCAAATGGGAATTATTGATTCAACAGTGCTCCGAAATCGTGTTATTTCGCTGACTAACTTAAAGGTCTACTCAAAAGTGAGTATTCATAGATTACAGGATTGTTTTTGCATGTGTTAGATATAATAGTGCACATGTCAAATCATTGCAATCGTTAAGATTTCTAACGATTTGGAATATTTTAGCATCATCGGCAGAAAGCAAAACAAAGGATGACTGCAATAAGGAACCCACATAATTAATAAATAAGACAAACAGCACAGAGTCCAGGTAACTGCCTTGTGGAACACCAGACGGGATTATAGTTTCCGATGTTAATGCTTTGTGAAAGAATACACGTTGGGCTCGATTCATCAAGTAAGAGTAAACTTAGCTCAAAAACAAGTTAGATAATTGAAAAGAATTATCCTTAGCTAAGAGTTAAGAGTAATAAAACTTATCAAAAGCTTTCATTGAGTTAAGTATCATTCGTGACTTGACGAGAAAATTTAAGGTTTAAGTACGGGGCAATAATGGATTTGTAATCAAATACTACAATATCGGTGACTATGGCTTCAAAAAGCAGGAAAGCGACATAGGGAAGTTTTGCAATAGGTCAATAGTTGCATGCATCATTATGATTTGTCTTTTCGAATGTAAGAGTGATGGTAGAGTATTTTAAAAAGTGAAAAATGATGCCTGCTCTTAAGGATGTATTGAAATTATAAGACAACACAGGTCATACAATCTTGCATCGACTAGATACCTACTCGAGTTAACACGGACTGATTGGTTGGAATCATTACAGGTCATGGTCTCGTAGTAGCACATGCTATGAAAATGGGTCTCCTAACCAGCGACACCTGTAGGATGTGTCAAGAGCCGGGGGTCTCAGAAACAATCCATCATCTCCTGTGTTACTGCCCGGCACTGGGGAAAACCAGACTGCTATACTTCGGTGAGCCCTGGTTGGTGGATATCTCGTAAAGCAAAAGCTGAAGGACATCCTTCAGTTCATGAAAAAGTCCTTTGATTGCCGCTTGGACTGAATTTTCTTCTCAAGGTCCATTTATCTGGTATCACTATGGACCAGTAGGTCTATGTGTGGCCTTGTGCCAGTCAGTTCAATCTACCTAACAGGTAGTAGTGATGATACAAAATAATTTAAAATCAAATTAGATATGTCATCTGGGCAAGGTGTTAGCTTATTGACAAGATTTTTAACGAATGTGATAATGTTGTCGTCAGATTTTTTTAAGTCCTTTACCTGCAAAGAAGAGACTACTAAATTCGTCTTGTAGGAAGGAAAGAGTCTGGAGTTAGGCAAGCCCGTACTGTTAACTTTTCGGGTATCAGAAGCAAATAAATTACTAAAATTAAAGGATCATCAATTATTGAGTCGTTAAATTTAAAAGTGAGACTGGTATCTAGTCTTTATGTGTCTTAGAATTAACAAAATGTCGTTCTCTGATATGCAAATGAAACTTTTTTATGACAGTGATCTTCCTATGTTGAAGAAAGTTGGTAGTCAGGCTGTGGACGTGTCGAAAAAAACTGTTTCCAGGCTTTGGTTTTGGAATTTTTCAAATAGCAAAGCTGCGAAGATATCTAAGGAAGGTGAATCTGGGCGTTACTTAAGAAACAAGTAATTGGCACGCATCGTAAAAAACATCCACATATTATGATTAAAATACATAAACAGAAAAAAATCGATTGTTGTTTTTGATTTAGCTGATAAATAACTATTAAGTATATTTTTCACTTACATGATTGAATAGCCGGGAATAAAAGAATGCAATCAACGTCATTGGAATAACATAGGCCCAAGTGAAAATACAAGCAACGAAAATACGTGTTTCGTTATCATCTGTCAGGAAATCGAACGAACATGTAGTTAAAAATCCCTCTGCAAAAAAAGCATCACGTTATCAAAACTGTTGTTACTATCTGTTAATTTTCAAATATGTGAGATTTTGTTATTACATTTTTAGTCACACGTATTTTTAAACGGTGTAAAAATTCAAACTGACTGTAAATGTGTGAATGAGCCAATTTATATTATCCAAGATTTGATACTTTGCTGGGCGCTTACAAAATGGGATTTTTTAGACTTTAAACTATTTATTTATCGTTTCTCCAATATTCTTTTTCACTATGAATTGTTTCGAAATGAAACTCAGCTTGGATTTTCCAGCTGCTCTCATACAAACAGCCATTATAGTACATACACACCTGGCACATATCGGCCCCAAATATTTGAAAATGGGAGAATCGTAAACGGCATAGTATACAGCCAAGTGATCCAAACCAGCGTACCAGCCTGAGCGAAATTTAATCGACCGTCCAGAGGGCTTGAAATCGTTCTGAAGACATAAAGTTATATTCTAAGTATTTTTTCATTTTCTAGCATACATACTTGTAACGATCGTAGGCAATCATAACATTAGATATGGCCGCTCCAATTCCCGATACACTTCCCAGTGCTGCATAAACATTGCATGCTAGCTCGTAGCCGATTATTCGTTCGAAATACGAGTTGACCAAAAACATTGGAATTGCTAGCATCATGACGAAATCGAAAACTGCCAGATTTACGATGAGTACATTAGATGGAGTTCTCAACGATTTCGAACTGGAAATAGATATAGAATCTGTAAGTTTCGTTTCTAGGCGTATTCGGGAGACTTACGTTGTAAAAATGTAGATCACAGCACCATTCCCAAGTATCGATGAAATCATTAAGGCGAAGTAAATCACCCCTAGTATCAGATGATAGTAGAACGGTGGAGCTGGATAGCCTTTCCAATGCGTGTGAACTAAGTGCATTGCCTCTGGTGGAAGATTCCATCCTAATAGTTTGATAGCTTCACTGCAAAATCAAATCATTGTAAGAATAGTTCAAATATAGTCCCCAATAACACGATCACTTGTCTTTCATAAATCATTCATTACGTTGGTAAATTTAAATTGTTACGCGCATGGATGACCTGTATTCATGACCAGGGGGCGTTGAGATACAGTGGCTCACAGCTTATTTCAACCAGCACGTAAAAAAAACTTTAACTTCCTATAAAAACTAACCGAAATAAGTTATCAACATTATTTAAACGCAGATTATTAGACTAGAGTTCACAATTATCATTTATTCAGTTTATTATTATTTTTATTTTATTTCAATAGGTGATAACAATTAATGACGAAAAAAGTAACTAAAAATAATGTCACAGCTTATTTCAACCAAGTAACAGAATCAATGTTTAAATTAAGTTGCAAGGCACAAAAAAATATTTTAATATTTAGTATGACCCCCCTTCTGGTCAACAACCATTTTTAGCCTCTTAGGCATTGAATCGACCAGCTTTTGTGTCACTTGTGGGGTAATTTTGGCCCATTCCTCAATCAATGCAGTTTTGAGATCGCTTTTGTTGGATATCTTCCGTTTTCGGATGTTTGTATCCAAAATGGCCCACAAATTTTCGATGACGTTAATATCGGGCGACTGTGCCGGTGGTTGCATAACATGCGGACAATTCTAAACCAGCCATGTCTGTACAATACCCGACTTATGCTTCGCGTCATTGTCTTGATAAAATCTGAAGCCACCGCGAATGCCCAGTTTCTCCGAACTTTCAATCAAATTGAACTTCAAAATTTCGAGATAATGAGACTTATCCGTTATAGTTTCAAGAATTTGCAAGTTTCCAACTCCCGCTGCGGACATACAGGCCCAAACCATAATGCTGCCACCTTCGTGTTTGACTGTACCTTTCAAATTTTTGTTTTGCAATTCTGTATTTGGCTAACGCCAAACATATGAGGCTCCATCAGGGCCAAAAATATTAAATTTCGACTCATCAGCGAATATAACGGTATTCAAAAATCCAGAATCCTTATGCAAATATTCCTTGGCAAATTTTAAACGGCACTTCTGATTTTTGGCACTTATAAATGGTTTCTTACGCGCGTTTCTACCATTGAATTCATGCTTTCGGAGCACACGACGAATAGTTTCTGGGTGGCAGAACTTGCTCAACTCAGTTTCCACTTCACTTACAATTTTTGTAGCCGATAGCCTTGGGCTTTCCTGGATTTTCCGAACAATAAAGCGCTCGGCCGTTTGATTGAAAATTTTTTTGGGGGCACTTCTCCCCTTATCGAGCGTTCTCTTTTCGTGGGCAAATCGGTATATGATACCCTGCACTGTAGAATCACTAAGTCCAACGATCTCACCAATATTCCTGCGCGAATTTCCTTTTTTAAAATTACTGAGAACAAGTTCTCGCTGATCAATTGTCGTACGTGGTCCCATTTCAAAAAATTAATTTTTCTGCACGATCTTTTCAAAGGATTCAGCAAAACTGAACTTGAACACATTACAAATATAATGACTAAAGCAAAGACGAAGAAATAATTGCTGCATTGTAAGATAACGGATCATTGCACACCTACAAAGTATTTGGTTGAAATAAGCTGTGGCATTGTTTTTGGTTGCGTTTTTCGTTGTTTTAGAATACTAAACAAATAAAAAAAAAATAAAAAAAGTCATATTTAATTAGTTTAAACATTAGACTGATAACCTGCTTTTAAATAATGTTGATATCTTCTTTAGTTTAGTTTTTATGGGAAGTTAAAGTTTTTTTTCCGTGCTGGTTGAAATAAGCTGTGAGCCACTGTAGCTCTATGCTAAAAATCAACTGCGAATGGTCAGGATAACCACATCAAGGTAGTGCAGTTAGAGATGCTGAAATTTTCTTCAGGGAGCTATAAAATCGAATAGGAGCAAGCCCATATTTGGAAGTTTTTTGCTCCGTGTGGTCTTGTAATAGTAGTTAAGTAGTTTTAAACATCAACTGTCTTTGACTATGATGGTAAATAATAACAAAAGCATTTCGTAAAGCAGGTGAAATGATAATTAAATAAGTTTTGTCGCAGATTCACATCAAAAGTCTACAAAGAATCAATTTAGAGCTGATGGGGCAGCTTCCCACAAGCAGAGAGATAGCAGATGAAGCGACCATTTATCTGGTAGACACCACCAATCAAACTGTGTTAAACGGCAGCGACGAAGAATGAAAAACAGACGCTGAATAAATCGACACGAGTATGATTCGCAGCAGCAGCTTAGAGGCAGTGAACTCCGATCGCAATGAAGAAAGTTATCGATCAACCGTCCATATCTTCCTGTCATCTGGCGCTATCTGGTAGAAAATGAAGAAAAATCCCAGCTACACCTTCCTCATTATCTATGATCCGGGAAGAAGGCCTCTGATGTGAATGTGACATCAAATATGAATCTTAAAAGGTAATGCTTCTGCGCATCTACCTTCTAGTCCGAAATCAACCCCAATAGCTCCAAAACTTCCGTAGATAAAACTTTTGAACCCTCAAATTTACAACACATAAGAGTAAAGTAACAAGATTAAACCAATAGTCTGCGACCAGCAAGACGTAAAATGAATGAAAGAACCAGAAATTCACTTGAAGGGCAACTGCATCTATTCGGCGTCCCTGAAAGATGATCAGACAGTTTAATCCCAACCATCAGTGATGATGGTTGAAAAAATCAAATATTTTTCTCAATTGTCGCTGTAAATGGATTTTCACGGTTGATAGGAGATTTTCTGAAAGAAAGTGGTGAATTTGGAAACAAAGACCATAAGCAGTGAAATTTTGAAAATTCACCGTACTTTTTCCACAAATTTTTAGGAAAGCGGTTGGAGTAAGACCCTTAATAGAAATCGATGGACTAAAACCGGATTTTTTTGTCATTGAGATTCGGTTTTTGGCAGTTTCTGCTGTTGGGGATTGCTAAATGCATTCTCCGTAAGTGCTCACGTTAATTGTCACCAAGTAAAAGTTGGATGGCATTTCAAGGACATCTTAAGTTAGGTTAAAGTAGCTGCCAGTTGACAGAGACTTGCCAAAAACATACATATGTATGAACGTTGCGTTGCTTCAATTGATTTCTCTCCTTTAACCCCTATAATCAAGAAAACATATGAATCCTTCGGTAAATTGCGCTATCCAATTTAGGCCAGCAAGGGGTAGATCAGTGAAACTTGTGAGGAAGGATATACCGAAAGTTGATAATATTTTCCCCCGCAGCTGGTCAGCTGCACATGAGATGAAAAACATTCTTGAATCGAGCGCCCAGCGACTATGCGCGCGACTTTCTCAGGTAGTGGTCCATGAGAGTACCTATCACAAAACGAAGAGTACTACGGGTTAAAACTTGTAGTTCTCTAGTGTGCTGCCTGGTGGACCACTTTCAATTCAGTGCTTGGCCAGAGTTCAGAAATCACATGGTCATAGAAATCAGTCAAACGATGGTCCCTGACATGTTAACAACAGCCTTATTCCTTTAGACCTGCTCGCATCTTCCACTGCAGGTGAAGGCCTCAACCTAATTTTTTGTTGCTGACCCTAAAATAGCCTACTTCACCCTTAGTAGCATCAATAATAAATAAATAAATAAACAAATAATAAAAAAGTCTAGCGCATCAAAACCGCTAGAAACACTAATGTTCGAGGAACAGTAGAGGATTTGTGCAGATTTTAAATGTATATTCAACGGCTAGCTACTTAAAGCCACTACCTCTAGCTAATTCTGCTACTTAAGACCAAAACGTCCTAATCCAATTTAGTTTTGATGACTTCATCGAAGGTAATAGCGACAGAAAGGTGTTTGGGGCTGCCATTTAAAAAGTGTCTAAACCTTAGAAAATTTAAACATTGTTTACTTACTAAATGTTCGCGATGCGAATACTTAATGTAAGTATTTATTGGTGCAAAATAACAAAAATGCTTCGTGCTGGCAGTTTTTTGCTAGCACTGAAGCCAAATACATGTAACATTTGCCTCACGTGGAAATCAGCCTACTCTGCGAATTTCGAATTGAACCGATGACTGCATTGGAAGTTATAGGGATACAAAGAAATTCAGGACTACCACTAGCAAAAGTTTTCATATTTTCTAGATCTTAATAATGGTTGTTTATTTTCACTACAAGATCATTACGATTTTAAAATTTAAAATCGCGTACTCAAGATATCCCAAAAAAATGCAAAACAACCGTAGCTGCCAACCCTATCATTGTTGTTCAAATTAGTTTTTTACTGAATATTGCCTACAATAAGTATAATTTGCCATATGAATTTCTATATGATTCCATGACTGCAGCGGAAGCTATAAATAGGGCAAAGAGCTTAATTATCTTGAGCGAATTTTCAAAATTTAATATACCTAAATACCATAGCTGGCAGCTCCAACTTAATTTTCAACCAAATTTGTATCAAACGGGATTTATTCATTTATTTACTGTCCAAATCCACAGAAAAAATCCCGTTATAGATTAGACAAGAAGAAAAAATAAAAATACTGTTGTGTTTTAGCTTTAAAACACCTTTCGTGGGTTCGATATTCTCCAACATTCGTGGAGAATAAAATAAAAACATAACAGCTTTATTTTACTTATTTACAAACATAATTCTGAACACTAGATCGCGTACACTTTAATGATCATACAATCAATACTCTCACTGTTACAATTTCGCGTTCCAATTTCAAACTATCGCTTTTCAAAAATATCCGCGCCCGAATACACTTAATTTGTACTCACTCCACTGTATCAGTGCACTAATTAACTTCGAAGGCATTTTCGCAGCGATATTTTCCCCCTTTTCCACCTTTTCCAAATTTGGAACTCAATGATTCGAGATCCCTTGAAAAAACAAGAAAGTTCTAAGACTGGTTTGGAAGTATGCTGAGAAAACACGAAAAAATATATACAGGTGAGAAAACAACAAATGTAGCAAGCGCTTTGTGATGAAGTGAACATATGACCACGAGCTGGATCTATAAGCTAGTATCGGGTAGGTTTGGTTACAAGATCCATTAATGGAGGCGGATACTCTGAAGCATATCGTGGGCTTACTGTACCTAGCGCATCACGTGAGAGTATAAACCGTTCTCACGGTCCCTCAGAAAGATATTCTTTCCATTACTCTAGAAGAATTTCGCAATATGGCTATCAAAACGAAGAACCGACAAGCCTCTGGTCCCGACAGCATCCCAATAGAAGTGATGTGAAGCGGTGCTCGAGAACTAACCGTCATTGCTACTACGAATGTTTTTCCAGCATGTTGTAAAGAGCCGTAACTGGCTTTGATAGCAAAGGGAGATGACAACTCAAAAACACCATCAACACCCAGACCTCTTGGCACGCTTGAACTCGTTAATGAGGTACTTAACCCACGACAACAGCTACGACTATCAGCTCCCATATCCATGACAGTTGGCTTCAAAGAAGTTGAGACTAGGAAATCTGCTTAATATCTCAAGGCTATTTTCGACTCGAAGCACAACCGAAAAGCATGTGATAGAGCATTGGAGACTGGTTGAGTAGACAACCCATGCAATGCTGATATATAGGCACCGCCTTGAAATTTCAAGATTATCGGACTATAACGTTGAATCTTCAAAGCAAAAAAGCGCTGCAAATCATAATCAGCTACATTAAGGTATCAGAAAACGCCACGCTGGTAATTCAAGTTAACTTACTGTCAAGCGAGCGTTGGAAGGCCTTCCTGGGCACTTTAGAAGTGGGAAGAGAGATAGTAGGCGTGCTTTTTTGCTCCTCTATCCAGCAGAGAGCAGAGTATATGCATTGAAAACAACAACACTCCTGCACCAGTGAATTCACTAGTACAGAAATTCTATTCCTCATTTGTAGTTCACGTGTTGAAGTGTAGAATGTGCTGATAGAAAAAAGAAAAGCTCATGAGAAGTTGTCTTTTTTGCTGTGAGGTGGCTTTGGGTTTTTCATGATTATGTTGAATGTTTTGGTAGTTACGAAATTATAAAAAGCTCTCATAATGTGTAGAAAGTTAAAAGAAGTAATTTTATGTTAGTTCTTTTTCTATTTTCTATCGATTGTTATAGTGTATAATCGTTATTTTCTCCCTTTATTTTCAGCTGTTGTGTGCTACCACAGCAAATGCAGCAACCTATGTCAGTCTTAGCGAATGCACTGCTGTTTTATACTAGATCGTTGTTTTTGCGGCATAGTTGTACTCTGCTCTGCATCGGAGCAAAAAAAAAACACGCCTAGTAGTTGTTCAAGCACGGGTATGAGGGTTTGAGCTTTGAGAGAGCCGTGGGCTACAAGCTCAATAGAAGCATGGATGACTAGCCTTATTTTCACGATAAATCCTTGACATAGTTGTGACTCCTATGAAATAAATTTCTACTTGAGCCAATTTCTATCAGGTCACGGATACTTTAAGAATAAATGTGGAAAACCATGACGGAATACTGAATTAATGAAATTATATAATTATAACGAGTACCTTTGGTTCAGAAGAGAATGGGAAGCGCTCTTTTCTATAATCGGCCCTGCGATGCCGAAAACGTCGCTTCTTTCAGAGGACGCTTGGATATGTGTTTTGGCATGTATACTGACAGGATTGCGGCCGAAGGGAAGAGAAAGGTGCCTTACATACTCCTCCTGATAGAGCGAAAATATGCGTTGGGGCACCGAATAAGTGCCAGTGGCACGGTCGAGTCGAAGAAATGCGGAAGCGGTCCCGATTCAAAATGTTTTCAGTGAGTGAGAATCTCACATAATCCTGAATCGTTCTCAGGAAACATTATGAAGGTTTTTAGACACCCGCTCAAAAAAAAAACCGTGTCATCGTGTGTTTTCGTTTGAGCACTTTCACTACTAGCGAGGATTTTGTGACTCATACGCACTCTTCTCGTCCTGTGCACACAGAATTGATTTAACAATTTCCTCTTTGACCTTGCTCGCGATTAAATCAATCATGCTATTTTTCGAATTATTAGCACAAAAGCTTCCATTCTTCAGCCTGAAATTACCTGTCACTAAGATTGTCATTCTCCCAAGTGTTTGTCAACCTGCTTTAATGCATTGACGAAATTTTAGCATTTGCACTAGTAACTTTTGGTCAGCTGCTTTCGTGATTATTACGTAAGCAATGTGCGAGTGAAAAATCGTTTGATGTACAAAATTATCATTTTACAGCTGATTTATTAAAAAATGGATACCTCAGAATTTCATTTGTCCCTCCAAGTGATGAAAGTATGTAGCAAACGCAGCTACCTTTATTTCAATTGAATTTTAGGAGGAGGTTAAAAGAATAATAATGGTATTGTTTTTACTAATTTTAATGGTGTATATGCAATTATGTACGAAAAAATGGCCATCTATCGAAAGTTGTCCTTACTAAAAAACTATTTTCATATATTTATCAAACCTTCGAAGATATTTAACACTTTGCACCTCAGCGAACGCGCTAAATTACCGAGCTGATGGTACGTACTTTTTTAATTCAGGTTGAATCCCTATAAATTTTGAGTGAATATTATGGTGAATATTCAAATAACTATGGAAGAAAGTTAAAGATCTAAACATTTATAAAAAACTTTAACTTCACCTGTCTAGTTGATGTAGTGCCAAAGGCTGAAGAACAGCAGTCGCATTAAATTCTATATTCGCCGAGTCCATTTGCGACAGATATTTTTCTCTGAAACCCTCCTTTATTTATTCACTTTTTACATCGTCCACATTTATTCACTCAATTCAATTTTCGACCGTAAAGCTCAATACTTTTCAACGAAACTTATCGAAAACGAATGGGAACGTTATTAATTTGATTTTTTTCTGAGATCTACCGTTTTTATACAAACAGCACGGTATCACTGTTACAATTAATTAATTTCCTTAACATACCCTCATTTTTATAGTAAGACGCTAATCATATGACTAACGCAGAACGTCTTTGCTTTTGTCTTCGTTTTAATCGCATCGAAAAAGGATTAGACAGGATGATGCGGTTTAAGAACATTCCGTTACGATAGAATTTACTTTGCTTACATTTGGTTGCAGGGTTTAATTTTCTTGAATTTGTTGTTTTCGAAGAAACACAGGGCTTAACTTAGAATGGAATGTGTGGTATTCTTGGGGTGCTATGTGAAGTTTCGGATATGATTGGAATGTGACTTTGAAGGTTAATTGTATAAGCTGAATGTTAAGATTATAAATTTCATTTGTCAAGTTTATGTGACAAGGTCACGTCGTAAAAGGGATAAGGCTAAGTGTTTGAAGCCAAGATTATTATCCGGCATGTATTTCAGTTGTGTTTTGGATAAATCTTCACTGCTCGCAAGAGAAATATTCTAAATATTTTCAGAGGGTAAAGATGATACTTCAGCTATTCAAACAAATTTTTAGAGTAAACTATTTTGTAGTCGGGCAAAACTAAAAATAATGTTTGACTGAAATTTGTCGTGCCATATAATATTATGAAGTATTTCATCATTTGACGTGTCTTTCACATCATTTAGCGTGACATCAAATAAATAAAGTGAAGTATTTTATCCAGTGGCGGCCTTACTATATGTGCACATGAGCACGTGAACCCCTGACCCAAAGCCATATCAGGTAATATAATAATTTAATATTGACCAAAAACTCATTTCCCAAATTTTATATGAGAGCACTATTAACCTGTTAATCTTCATCGTGCAACAGCAGCATCGCGTGAAAGAAATGTACCCATGAAAATTTGTGCACATGAAAATTTGTGCACTGATCGATACTGATCCACCGACAATTTCGCCGGCATATTATGCAGCAGTGAGCACACGCTCCAGTATTGGGTATCACAGGGGCTTGCGGGGTAAGGGGATATTCTACGCTGATGGCTGTACGAGAGATTATGGTGACGTTTAGTGATGGGCTCAAAAACGCCAAACAGTTTGAAAAAAAGTTTGGCTGCAAAAAACGAATGAACAGTTTTTCTAAAACGACATTTTTTTCTAGAACGAACAGCATTTCTAAAACGAACCGTATTACTACAACGAATAGTTTTTCTAAAACCAATTATTTCAACTATTCTACAACGAAGAGCTTTTCCAAAGCCAATCGTTTTTTTTAAAACGGACCATTTTTCTTAAACCAACAGTTTTTCTAAAACGAATAGTTTTTATAAAACCAATCGTTTTTCATTTTTCTCAAACGAACCGTTTTTTTAAAGCGAATCGTTTTTCGTTTTTCTCAAACAAATGGTTTTTTTTAAACGAACTGTTTTTTACAAAACGAATCATTTTTCGTTTTTTAAAAACGAACTGTTCTTTTAAAACGAATCCTTTTTCGTTTTTTTTAAACTAACCGTTTTTCGTTTGTTAAAATGAACTGTTTGGCAGTGGAAAATTGTTTAGCTGCAGAAAACAGTATTTTCATACTTGCGAGTGTTTTCGTACTTGCAAGTTTTTTATTCAAATATTCAAAAAGTTTTTAGGGCAAAAGGAGCTGAAATCGGACATAATCGGCCAATTTTGGGTTAGAGTGGTTTGGGACATAACGGGCCAAGACCTATTACTGTGATATAAAAATTTCGGTTTTGTAGGGGAGTAAGGGGCTTTTTTGGCCATAGTTTGGCAAAAACTGCCTTTACCGCGCTTTCGATGATTGTAAGTGGTCGGGGAGTATAGTAGTGATATTTTGAGGGCAAAAAACTTTTGATAGGGAAACTGGGCAAAAACGTTCATATTTTCCATTTTTTTTTATCTAGCATGAATTCGGGGACCTTTCTGAGTTGTTTCGGGCGAAATTTCCATACATGTCTGCGAAAGGGCGACCTAGTTTCAAAGATACGGCAAAATAAAATCCGCCGGAAAAACTAAAAGTAGCATTAAAAGTGCCAAGGAGGAACATGTTGAGATACTTTTTGGTTCATCAGTTGGCGTCTCCGGGTGTGCTGAGGCCCTCTTCCTGATTGCAGGTCGCCACGAGGGTGTCTCCATACCTACCGGGGTTGGAAAAATTACTAGACAATGGGAGGTAAGGTGCTCCTGGACTCATGCCCAGCCTTACGGAAGAGGTTGGCTTCCTATTAGTGGGTACATGTTTAATAAACGAAACATTTTTTTTATTGCTTAATAAAATCTTCATGCTTCAGCGAGGCGAACTGGAAATCCAACTGTTTTAGATTAGCCAGGAAAAGTTTGGTATCAGAGATCGCTCGATGAAAAGTCATATAGATGACAACAGGATTAGTTGATCTTATCTTAGTATTTTTTTTACTTTTATCATTTGAACGAATACAGGAGGTGTTTTTTGCATATAATAAAATGAAAAACAAATTAAATTGATTGAACTTGATCGTTTTTCTTTAGATGGCCCCTAGATTGGAGAAAAACATGCCAAATAAATGACCGACCATTGAAAAGTTACGGACAAGCTGCACAGACTAATGACTCGGTATTCTTTGAAGGTAATCTTGCACCATCACCATTCTAGCTTGAGAACGTTGGGCATATTAGTCCATTTCATTACATTACTACAAATCATATGCATATTATGTATACATGTACATACTTCAAATAGGTATTTGGAACAGGTATTTTTCGTACTCGTACTAGTTATACCTAGGGTGTGAAAATCTAATCCCAACTCTAATTGTCGTACAGCATAAAATTTGTTTCTCTCGTTAATTCAAACTGTTTTTTTCAGACAGTTTTAAAAAAACAGTTGTTTTTAAAAAAAAACAGTTCGTTTTCGTCTTTTAAAAACAACAGAAACGCCCATCACTAGTGACGGGTCGTTGTAGACACAGTAAACATATTTGTGTGATGCTTGCTGAAGTAATGAAAAATTATTTACATGCACATTTTAGTTTTAGGGAGACTTTTATTTATGTTTGAGTTTAATGGAATTATATCAGCTAAATGCTTAATATTCACACAATCATTATGTTAACACACAAATTAAAGAACTATTTTAGAGAGGAAAAAAGAGAATCATTATGCTCTTATTTTGTAGGTTAAGGTATTTTAAATATTTTATAACTAACCGCGAAAGCTAAATAGAAGCTTAGTATTTGCTGAAAATATAAAGAAAAAGTGATTAAGGTTTAGAAAAAGTGATTAAGGATTGAATCTAAGTAATGCATATAAAAAAGAGTTCCATGATCTAAAGTTTTCACTTTACGTTTTTCACATGTATTTAGGTTATTGCGATTGTTTTTTGGCAAGAACGATGTACTAAACTATTGATTCAGAAATTTTTGATTAAAGATCGATTAGTTTTATTATGATAATAAATAAGAATATATGTTTTAATATCTTTCGCCGTTAAAAAACACTATATGTATTTTTTATCATTCCCATGGTAATGATTTATCAACGCAAAGTAAACTGTTTAACAAAAAAATTCATTTGAAAAATAGCTTTGAACTCTGAATTTTGTAGTGAAAAGATTTGAAATTTGAAGCCAAATTTTTTAAGGCGCTGCTAGTTGAGAGAATAAAATTTGGTTTTAGCCCTTGGTCCTGTGTTACCTCAGTTTGAACTATAATGGCTTCCCCTCAGCGCCGGATTAAGCTTTATAGGGGCCCGGGGCTAAACAACGAAGGGGCCCTCTTAAGGGCAAAGAAAATCCCAACTTTTGCGAAAAGAGAATAAAATCCGAATTATTCAATGTTAAACATTTTTATTTTGACAAGTAAACATTTTAATTTTTACAGGTAATTACAATATACATTATAATTAAAAACATTTCTTTCTCGCCTTCTTTGCTGCATATTCCGCTATTACATCATCAAAATCAAGCGATCTCAGCAGCTCTTTTTCAATATTCAATCTTGCTAAAGAGGATAGTCTTTCGTTCAGCATTGTCGATCTAAACATATTTTTTATTCTTTTTAACGTAGAAAATGACCTTTCTGTCTTGCAATTAGCTATTGGAATAGTGACTAGAATTCTGTAGGCAATATACGTATTAGGGAATACTGAGATAATGTCATTAGCGACTATCCAATTCAATACTTTCACAGGGTTCAGTAGTTCGTCAATTGCTTTATCAGATTCTTTTGAACGGTTCGAAAAGAAACCTCTCTCTTGCAATTTCAAAAGAGGAATGAATTGCTTCAGCTCGAGAAAAAAACTGTTGTCTAAATCATTTGAGTAAACTTCTACAAGTTTATTTGCTTTGATTTGTAAATCGTCTTCATCCATGACCAGCAAGTGCAGAAGAAAACCAAACAATTCAGTGATGTGAGTGTAAGCTTTGCATCGTTTTTGCAATTCAACGACTAGATTGTCTATTATCACATAGTAAGTATTGATGCGAAAGTTATCTGAGCCAGACAAAGTATATAAAATAATTTTTCTCTCTGACAGATACTGTAACTAAATTCTTTTCAAATAACAAAAATCAAATCCGCAGTATGAATACCTAAAAAATTGAGTCAACAAATTGAAAAAAACAATTTTTCTACGTTTGATATAATGTTTTTTGTTATATTATTCGTAATTTTTATTCTTATTTTTCGAGAGTAAGGGCCCCTGGGATCTTTACTAGTTGCAGCAGTAAATCCGGCGCTGCTTCCCCTCTCTTATCATTATCGTTTTATTGCAGGCTTCGTTATTTAGCAGAGCAACCTAGGATTTTCAAAAACTATGCGAAATGAGCTGTTAGATTTTATGCTAGAAGTTTTGCAAGAAGTCATGAAACAAGAAATAATTACAGCGGATTTCGTTTCGGTGATAGCTGATGAAACAACCGATGCATCATCAATATTTCATATATCGGTGGTGTTCAGGTACATTCTTCAAGATGGAGCTCTGGTGGGACGATTTTGGACATTTGCTGGTCCCCTAGATTATGATGCTGCTAGTTTGGCTCAAACAATCGAGTTAAATTTGCAAAAAGTGTTAGACAAACCTGACTAAGTTATTTCGCAAAGTTACGATGGTGCTTGTGTTATGCTTGGAGAACATGGCGGCGTCCAAGCTATCATTAAAGAAAAACATGCATATGCTTATAACGTTCATTGTTAAGCTCATCAATTGAATTTAATATTAATTCAAGTAGCTAAAAAGAATCAGCAATTTCGCGTTTTTTTTTTACCATTCCGTTGAAATCGTTGGTGCTGGGATTCCACATACTCCAATGCAGCTAATGCGTACCCTTTTTTAGATGCAGTAAGGCTATGAACAGAGCTAGAAATTATGTATAGAAGACCAGACTTATGTCAGGCGCTGTTTATCTTCTAAAGTTCATTATTGAAAATGATCTTCACACTATTTTCCCAGCTGCTTCCCAAATTCTCAAACTCATGACGACAGTACCAATGTCAACAGCAGAAGCAGAAATATCTTTTTTCACCCAAAACAGAATAAAATTTTTTTTAAAAGAATGACGAATCGACTTTAGATTTAATCACTGCAGCTGAACTATTTGCTGACTTTTTTTGCTACAGTAATCATTTTATTGTAAAATACTTGTTTTATATAATATTTTAATTTGTGATGGTAAAAATGTATTGTTATAGCTTATTTAGCTAATTAAATCTCATGATCAGGTTGTTTAATTTAGAAAAGAGTGAACCCCCCAGGTCAATAGCCACGAGCCGCCACTGATTTTATCACAATTTAAGAATTTTGTATAAAAGAGTAGAGATCGAAAAAGGAAAAGGTTTTAATGAATTCCTACGACTAGGCAGGTAGGGGTTAAAAAGCGTTGATTCGGAATATTTAATGGCTTATGGTTGGGATGAAATTTTATAGCCCATATAGAATTTCCCCAAAATTTGCTATAGTAATTTAAATAAACATAAATTGCCTTTTAAAGAATTTAAATGATACTTTTAATTTAGAAACATGGAAAGCTCTGGGTAGCACTTAAAAATGTATCCGAAATGTTTATAGCCCACACACACATCAATCGTAATTGTTCATTTGTCATTATTTATTTTGTACACAATATGATCAATTAAAGTTGATGTGTGTGTCTAGGCTTTAAGTAGCGAAAGCGGAAGCTTTAACTATTCATACTCCTACCAGTTTGCATAGTTTAATCAATCATAGATGAGAGATACAACCATTTTTACTAAGTTTGGTTTGGTTTTTAATAGGTTTGAGCTATCGAATAATACTACAGAATTTCGATATAAAACCACTTTGAACAAAACTACGAAAATTATTATAGTAGTTCAAGCGTCTCTTTCATTAATTTCTTCCAAATAAGCTTGTTTCACAAACACTGATAGCACTTAAAACACCAAAAGCAAAATAAATTCTTTTTGGGTTACAAAAACTATGAATTTTGGTATGTACATATATCATTACCAATATTTTGAAATCAAAATAAACTAGTTCGTATATCAAACCTACAGCCTACCTTCACCTGACCCATTTAGATATTTAAAATCTAATTACTCAAAACAGATTTTTCGGCAAGTTAGAGTTCAGCTTAATTACTTGTCATTAGGTGCTAACTCTTACACATGTGTGGAAAAATGCAGTTTAAATCTTTTATCTATATACCATTTCATTTCAAAACTAATAGAAACCTGACTTGAAAGTAAGTAGATATAAAAACGTTAACGCTCCATTGCTGGAGGTATTCGTTTTCTGAGTTTCAAACAGTCAAGATGAAAATTTTGGTAAGTTTTCGTGTCCATACTGTTTCTGAAGAGTCTGAAATTATAGTTTCTAACAATTTTTTCAAATTAAATTTTAGATTCTACTATTAGCTATATGTGCAGTATCTCAAGCGACTGTTTTACGGTGGCTTGGATGGGCACCAAGCAGTGCAGAAGAAAACTCGACTCCGTCACAGCAGCCCGTATCCGTACCAGTCACGTTCCAAGTGCCTGAATTCGCAAAACGATTTTTCGATGTCTACTACTTAAACTCACCGGAATACAACATTGCGAAACAGCCGATAAATTTCTTAACTATTACTCCGACTAGACGTCCACATCCACCAGTTCCTTTACTGAGGCCCCAAATCGATCCGATCTATGTTGGTTCACTAGTACCACAGGAAGCAGTTAACGCTGTACCAGGACAAGTAGCTCCAGCAATACCGTTTTCAGCTGGGCATATTGTGCATGTTAGCGGTGGTATACGTCCAGAATATGTACAGTTTGTGCCTTCTCAGGCGAAACCTGTAGTTGGTAGCTTTGGTGTACCTGTTACTGAAAACCATTCCACTCAAGTTTTGGGAACTACGTCTACCAGTGATTTCAATTCGATACCACCTGGCTGGCACGATCAACCTACCGTAAAACCGACTCCAGCCTTTGAGTTTCCCAACGTTCAACGACTTCCACTTGAGGATCAGATTGATTTCAACGATGAAATTCATTACCAAGTACAAAAAGGGCTAGAAGAACTTGTGGCAAGACCAGTTAGCCGGGTCTCTGAACATTCATACGAGTTGGATGATGGTAGTCGCGTTTCGGAGCAAACTAGTTTGGTGACATCAGGCGATGGTTCTGAGGAAGAAGTAGTCAAGTCTGGGGAATATCAATTGCATAATGGAGATGGGAAGCTGGTTAATGTTAGATGGGTAGCAGATAATAATGGATTTAGAGTGATTCCCTGAGAGGAACTCAACGCCGTTACTAATGAATAAATTGTTACTGATTAGATTACAAGAAATTTAAATAAATTATTTTTTATACAAAAGCCAGATTGAGTTGATATTAATACCTTAATTTCTACACTTATGCAAAAGTGAGCCCCCAAAGATGTGTCTTAAAATAAATAGCTTATATGAGTATATGTTTATATTTATACCACAGTTTTTTTTGTGTATTTCGGGTATGAAAGCTTGTATAGTGCAATCAATCAATTTTTGGTTGTTTTCAAAAAAAGACATAAAAGACGTGATTATTATTTAAAACCAATAATTACTGAAGAGGAATGCAGGTTACCCTCAAAATGTTGATATCTGTCAAGAAAATGAGATATATCGAGCTCATGAAGTCTTGGCTGTCGATCCGCTCTTTTGAACCTACTCCGACTCTGAACCACTCTCAAGTAGATCCAGACTAAATGCACCTCATGCCAAACACACTTTTGAATATTCACACCAGCAAATTCTTGAAATGTTCTGCTTGTAACATAACTTTTTAGTATTGCATTTGTAATTAAAATAAATTATATAATAATTAAAAAAAATAAATTTACAATAAGCCCCATATGCAGGTCCAATTACCCATCCGACCCCATCTAATTATATTCGTAAATGGTACATACATATTACGAAAAGATTCTTTTACCCTTTCATATAGGCTCTCCATTTTCGCTGCATGACTGGTAGATATTTTTAAGAGCTGTCTAAAAAATCTAAAATAAAACAAACTGTTTTTCGGTAATATATGAGTAACATGCATACGAGGGTTGATCAATAAGTATTGATAATGAATACAAACTAAGCTGATTAAACTACCGCAACGACCTGCTGCTGAACAGTTTGACGTCCACCTGCAGGTTCAACATCAGGTCGCATTCCATCTGCAACAAGCTGGCCTTACCATAAATGATACATTTAATACATTTAGTCCATCTTTTTACCACACTCAGGATACCCTTATAAAAAAATTCTTTATGTTGATTCTCCCAAAATGCTTCAACAGCGGCCATCACTTCGCTACCATCTTCAAATTTCTCTTTCAAGAAAAGAGGTAAAAGTCACTGGTAGCTAAATCCGACAAATAGGGCGGGTATTTAAGAAGTTTGAATCCTTTTTCTTTAACTGCAGCAATCGCAACTGCAGTATTATGAGCCAGTGCGTTATCTTGATGAAACAGAGCTCCGGCTCGCAGTTTGCCGCGTCTTTGTGCCTGATATAGTGGCTCCCTTTTTCAAATGTTCGACCATAATAATTCCTTCAGTGTCCCAAAAAACTGGTGCCATAACTTTTCCTGCCGAATTCGACACTTTGAATTTCTTCGGCGTCGGTGAAGACGACCGCTTCCAAGTCATACATTGCATTTTGGATTCTGGATCAAAATGGTGGCTGGATCAAAACGAAACTTGACAAAAAATCCTCCTGATCTGCCTGGAACTTTTCGAGATTCATCCTTGAAATGTCGACTTGTTTCTTCTTATGCTCGTCCGTTAACATTCTCGGTACCCAACGCGCAGAGACCTTCTTCACATGTAATTTTTTGGGAAAGATCCTCTGACCTCAGCTACATCAGCTGATGGTCACTCTTTGATTTGCCAATACGACATCTTCGACTTTTAATTATCGATGTAAAATCGATTTGGCCAAAAATTCATATTCCCATATATATATATATATATATATATATATATATATATATATATATCATCAAAAAATTCAGTGACTATTTCTCGGGAACGCGCCATCCGATTCACCTGAAATACATTGCTGTATATGCAGAATAGATCCAGGTCTCACTAAATGTCAATTATCTTTAACCCTTTGGCACCGGCAACCATTTTAGTGATATTTTTAATATACCTATTATTCCGTCCACAAATGGTTTTTGCAAAAATTAAGCTAACAACATAAATTTGGAACGGGTTTTACATGTGAATCGGATAATGTTTTGACATTTTTTAACCCCATGTGGGGTTACAACCCTGCAGCTAGGGCAGGCGCTGAAAGTGAAAACCTTTAAATAATCGAATCTCCTGAAAAATTATTGTTTTTCACTCATAAATAAATTTTATGCTTTGTCTCTATAGTCAGAGTAAAAAATTTGAAAATTTACAACGGGCACGCCTGGTAACCCTTTCCCAATTCACCTATGTTTTTAGCATCAAAAACTTCTGTTCACGGAAATTCACGATCCGATAATCAGAATTAGTTGAAATTTATAGAATATATTGGTCTTAAGTATAGAAGAACCTTAAAAGATATCAACATCAGCAACGAGGTATCCTAACGAGTTTATCAGTGAATCCAGGACATTGATAATTCATCCTTAGACCACAAGAAACTAACTAAACAACTAATGACAGAGAATAAAAAGTATCATACCTATCTGTAATATTATAATAAGAACCCTTTAGGGACTATGTCCAATTGAAGCAAAGGATTAAATTGAACAGCGAAGCTTACAATACATGCGAGACATCAAGCAAATACATTAAGCAAAAGGAAGAAGAAGCTAAGTACGTCAACTAAGATAGCGATAGCGGATTGACATTACAAAGTTATTTGCGTAAGTTTAACAACTGTAACTGTCACAGTTCTGTCACATTCCAGCGATTGTCGAACACAGAATATACATATTCTCCAATATTCTACAAAATTCTAGAGGAATCCCGAATGATAATGAAGAATATGATGCTGAAAATTAAACAACGAATGTTTGCTGTAACCTCACTTTCCACTAAATATTCCCCTTTCTAATCATATTTCAATTCTTATGTGGCAGTCAAATTTTATCGTGAGCAAAATGGTGAAGTTTATGCAAGTCTTGGACTTATGCAAGTTTTTGTGAAACCCACAAACCACCTGCGTATTTCTAACTATACCTTAAATAAGAAAGACAGATTTTCGGGTAGAGAAAGCTTCACGGCCAGCTTCATGCAAAAAAAAAACACAAGCCGCGGTCATAATCCTATCCCTAATCTCCAACCCAACCCTTGAGTCTGCCTACATGACAGAATAATAGAAACTCTACTAGCCAGAATAGCTCAGGTGAAAAAAGAATACATGACTAGATCTCTGATTGAGGGCTTTAATCTTAAGAGCACCCAGAAACATTAAAGCGGACATTAAATAGGAGAAACCATAGTGTTTTTTTTTGTCTTCCATTGAGCCTAAAACAGAAGCTTCTGGCGCATGATCAAAATCCTTGGTCAAAACGGCTTCAAATATGACAGCGTGGGAAAAGCAAAAGCTTTTGATGTTGATAGGAAAGAAAGCTTTTTGGCCTCTAATTTTGTAAAAAAGTAAGACTATCGTCTGGTTTAGAAAGGACTAAAAAAGATTTTGGGGAAGGTGAGACTACCATCAAATGAAAGTTCGGGGGCTACAAATCTTGACTAACGGTGGCTCATACAGGGAGCAGGTAACAAAGATGTGCAATAAACTGGCTTACTTACGTTAAAGTAAAAAGTCTTGGATTTGAATGTTATGTTTAAATAGCTATTTCAAGTGAAGGTTTAAGACATCCGCTCCATCGGAAGGGCCTTACACTTCCACAGAGTCGGTATAAGGTCAAATTTACCGAGAAAGCGTTGCCCATGAATATACATATGTAAGAGAATATTAGTATTAGTATTAGTTACGACTTTTAGACCTTAGTGAAGTTAAAAAATACTGAAATTTTCATTTATACATACTTTTATGTATGCATATATAACTTTCCCCTTTCGAAGGCACGAAAACTATTCGGCACAATCGACAGACATTCTAACAACACCCTTGCTATATTAAAATTCCAACAACAGAGAGAAAACGATATCTACTTAAACCTACGAACATTAGGATCCTAAAGTAGTAGATATACGAGGGAGTGACCAAGAGACTAGAATAAACTAGAGAGGAAAAGGAGAGCGCATGAACGCTCACTGAGAGAAAGGGAATCAAAGTGCAACGGGCACTAGCTTCAAAAATATAACAGTTCTCAGGCAGTTGTGAAGCTAAAAGTCGAGTTTCTTACTTTTGATGACGAACAGAATTTTAGGGGTTTCAGTAAGCTCTAAAGTTTCTTTATCCCATTGAGTGTCAATTATGTTTACCTCTGTTACGTGTGCTAGTTTTGGAAAATTTGAGAGATTTGAGGAATCAGCGTGAAGCCGGTATTTATAATCTCTAAACTCAGCTCCGCATTCAACATCAAGGGGGAGATAGGATGATCGTTGCCTTTTTTTGTGCCTACTTGGGATTTTACTTTGTATTCGGCTTGCATTTAAAGAGCAGCTAGTCATTCCACTTAATTAAATAATGTCGCTGTTTTTTTTTCAGCACGGTCATTTTATACGAAGGGCATTCAAATATAAACGAGCCGTTTGCAAGAAAAAATTTACTTTATATTTAAGAAGAAAATACACTTTATAGTTATTTTTCCACACAGTAACCCTCTTTAGTAATGTATTCATCCCATCGAACAGGTAGTTGGTTCATGCCGTTTTCGAACAATGACTTCAACCAATTGCGCACAAACAGGTTGAACCTGCTGATCGTTCGCAAAATTCTTTTCTTCAAGTGCTTCTTTGAGAGGCCCAAACATATAGAAATTGCAAAGTGGAAAGTCAGGGCTGTAAGGAGGATGATCAAGTGTATGTAGTCCAATGGGTTGACGGCGCTTTTTTGACCGATATGCAGCTCGAACATAGTCAAAAAGTTCACTGTAGTAAGCAGCGTTTATTGAGCAAAGATCGTGAGAGAAATCAGTGAGTAAAACTTCTTGAGAGTCCCAAATAACTGTCGACATCATCTTATCGGCTGACATGCGAGGTTTGGTTTTTGATGGTCCTGGCTCCCTCTCTTTTCTCTACTTTATTGAGACCCTTTTTGACTGGGGAGTGTGGTGATGAGCCCAGGTTTCACGCACGTCATAATGCGTTTCAAAAAATGCCTGCTTTTCATTTTGAAAACGAACAAGAAGCGTTTGACAAACTTAAACTGTCGCATTTTTGTTCTCATGGGTAAGCAGACGTAGAACTCATCTCGCCGAGAATTTCCGGAATTTGAGGTGGTCTCGGATGATGGTGTGTACACTTCCATCACTGCTTCCTGTTTCTTTACTGATTGCTGCCACAGTGGACTGACGATCTCTTTCATTGAGCTCGCGAACAGCTACGACATTGCCAGGCGTAATGCTTGAGCATGGGCGGTGGCTCACATTTTCTACCATTTCATGTTCTTGTTTGAACTCGGCACACCTAGCTTTCACTCGAGGCCATGAATGTACATTCTGCTTGAACTGTGCACTCACTCGGTTTCGAATTTCGACTAATTTAGCGCCTGCGTTCGTTAAAAACTTTATAATGCTTTGCGCAACTGAAGGATGAACCTCTCTTCCGCTCATTCACAACTAAATAAACCGGGTCGGGCGGCCAGCTTAAGCCGGCACCAAACGATGCGGTGAACGTTTGATTCAAACGTTTGCCTCTAACGTTTGAGTCAAATATTAAAAGATCGGCAACAGACCGAACATGTTCCAGCGCCAACGTTGGACGCTGAACATTGGACACTGGTAGCTGGCGCATCGGCCACACGATGCGTCCAACCATCAAGTGCCCAACGTTGGAATGTGTTGGTAGCATCGTTTGGCGCCGGCTTTAGCCTTGAGTCATCCAGACGGGTTTCTTCCCTACCTTTCAGTCCTCAAAAGTAAAAGACTCGTTTATATTTGAATGCCCCTCGCCCAACTTGTTAAACCGCAAGTTATATTCAATTTGTTTTGAATCGCAATTATTTTTCCACGGAAATTTGGCGTAGTACCGTACTTAGAAGTACGTATTCAAAGTAATGTCTTAGTTTTTTGCTAATCATATCAATTTCTTCTGCATCAAGTGTCTAAATAACCATTTCTTTAAGCTGCTCCAAATTTTGTGATTGCCGCATATTTTTTTCGTCAGTTCTTTAACACTGTTTTTGTCTTGGCTCCGGTATTCACGTTGACTTTTAAAAGTTTGTTAAACTGTTTTTTACCCCGCCAACATTCAGAGTTTATTAAGTATTTATTAAGTTTGATTTATATTAAGTATTTTTATAAAGCAAACAGAGTTTATTAAGAATTTCTGCCTCATAATTTATAAAAACTACATGAACGGAATATAAAATTACTGAAATGTTGGGCAAATTTTTACAACTGCTTTACCAATAATATGTGATCGACATAGAAAATAACTGCTCAACAGCGATTTTAAGTGAATCTACAAATTGTAGTAGATTTCCTTTTCTCGGAAAATCGCCTAATATAACTGCGATTCGCATTGACTTTGTTTTGATCAAGGTGTTATTTTCCGTAACTATATTCAAAAATTCTTCTATTAGTAAAATAATGACATTATTATTGCCCCATTTGCATTTAGATCAACCTGGAGCTCGATCAGCACTACACACTTACTCGTACATATGTAAATCGGCGATGCAAACTTTCATGAATTGTAAAGATATTTGTTTTCTCTCATTCAAAGTCTATATAATAAGTCGCAGATCTTGTTATGCTGAACAAAATAACATCTGTAGGGCTTTGAACTAACCGTGAGATTCTTGTTTTATCTATTTACAAGATTTATTTTCATGTCCCAAAGCTAACAAAAAGAAAAAATGCCTGAAAACAATTTCAGGTGGAAACTGGTCGCAACCAATTCAGCCAGTTTTCCTTCTTAGTTGTGAGTTAAAAAAAATTCCAAATTACCATTCACCCAGCACAACCATAAAACTGTGCTTACGTTCTTTAAATTCATTCTTCTTGACGCCATAGCATATTTTCTTCGAAACAACGGTACACAAACATTATCCATTGAAACAGTCAAATCACATAATTGCTAAATTAAATCGATTACAAAAATAGTCCATTTTCAGCGAACTCATGAAACACGGCCTGTCTATTTTTGACTTTATACTTTTACGCATCGAACCGTATCGATTTTCGCACACAAAATTCAAAAACGAGTTCTTCAGCTCACGGATCTACGTCACAGATCTAAATCGACCTTGCTGATTCACAGCGATCGTGTGGTTGGAGAATCACAACCACCTTCAGCATCACTGCCGAAAAGTTGAGTCTTCCGGGCAGACGGCAGCGCGAAAAACGATGAAAGCCATACCAAAAGATCCAAAAGATCGATCCAAAATAAACTTGAAACGATCGACGTGCAAATTGCTTGATTTACGTGCGCGTCATTTGTAAAACAATAAAATAGCAACAAAAGCATCAGGAACACAAAACAGACAACTGATTCAGTTCATTTATTTGTTGATGCCTCCGCCCACTGACAGACGTGTACCTGATTATTGTATCGAATGTGGGAATTGGCAAGTGGGTGATTGGCACGCTTTTCCTCCACATCCAGTTCAGAGCGCGTCATGAAAAGTTTAGTCTTCGTTCAGAACGAGACCCGAAATTCGAATGGCTATAAAAAGTTCGAATCACTTTTCAAACGTTGTTCTGACTTCCTTTTCAAACACTAAATGCATCCAGATGAGAAATGGCACTCAGCACATTCGATCAGCACATTTGGCCCAATTTCATCGCTCAACACGAATAGTGCGGTGCGTCGACATCAGTTTCATTTCATTAGAGTTTAGCCGGCTGAAATAAATCAGGTCACTAAGTAGCTCCGAAATCGATCGGTCTCGTTTCTAATCCTGTACCTTGTTTACATGCACGGAAATTCATGTGACCCCAAACTTTCACAGCCAAAAATATATGTTTCGAACTATTTAAATAGCATTGGCATTCAATGGCTATAAAAACAATATTCAAATGCACAGAACGCGTTTAGTGGTGATAAAATGGTTTCGGTTATTTGGCGATAACAACCAATCAAGCAGCAAATGCCTGTCAATTAGCCTGGAAATTCAATTTTTGTCAATAGTTTGCAATTTTGACGTCAAATTTCAAAATATGCTGCAGAGCGCCAGATTTCAGTCAAAAGAAGTGAAAAGCATTGTAGAGGAACATCTTTGATTTACGTGCAGCAGGAAATATTTATATGATCATTCCATGTGGATATTAGGTAGAAAAATTCAAATGAATCGAATTTAAATTCTTAAGAAGAATTTGCGCCCAACGTGGGCCTACTCTCTAAGAGGATATTGCAAGCAGATGCATATGATTGAAAAGACCGTGCGAAATAGTGCATTAATGCAAACATTTCGAATGCATCTAGCCTTGGCTTCGCAATGTAGGTTGAACGAACTGTCTACACAATAAATCGATAAAATGAAATTTATGAATACTTAAAATGCTCTCATTATAAGATAGCTATTTCGATGAAAAGAGAAACATAATTTAAAGGAAGATGCAAATTTTATGACATTAAGAATTAAAATGCACTCAAAATGAGTATGGCCATGGAAATGCAGATTGCTGCTGAATTGATTGGCTTTAAATTCCGTTTATTCTATTCAACTTTTTTTTGCATTGTTTATATAATATATATGAAAGTGGAAATGAAATTTGTATCCTTAGCATAGTTTGGTAAAATTACTTGAGGGATATAATTTCTGTACTTGTGAATTCACTGGTACAGGAGTGTTGTTGTTTCCAATGCATACACTCTATTATCTGCTGGATAGAGGAGCAAAAAAAACACGCCTAACACTTACATATTAACATTAGGCTAAGATATTGGTATATTTTTAAAACTGTTAGACCTAAGACACATTAAGTTAGTATATATTAGGTATAAGTCAAATTTACAATTTAATTCAAGCCCAATAAAATGTTTGTTTGTTAAACCAAATGTTTGTTTAGAAATTTCACCGTGAATTTCTTGAGTTCTAAGCCATGTGGTGGTGAGAAGTGTCTTACACTGCTCGGAAGCACTTAAAGGTCGAGTAAACTTCACTTTTACATCATCTAGATAAATTTTTTGTTCAAGATTGCTACCAGATATTTGACTTCATCTGGGAGTTGAATAGTTCCACCCATCATTTAAGGAAGCACCAATCCTGGTGAACAAAATAAATTTCTGTCTGCCAAGATCACCTGAAATGCCATGTCTGAATCACCTGTCAAATAAATCCCATGACCGTTGTACATTTCTACATACTACATTCGTATGTTTACGAACTGCTACTGTGGCCTGGCCATCGGCATAAGCAGGGAGTCAATTAGCATACTTCAAAGAAGTGTTGATGAGACTCAAGTAGCAGTCGGCTCCAGCTTCCGAGAGCAAAAAATCTCTCCACTAACATGGCTTGACTTTATTCAACTAGAAATTCGACCACGCCATGAACTATCGCATTTTCATATAGCTATCTACAAAGCGCACAGTCAAAGGCTCTTTCAATATCTACATACATATATCTCCAATGCATACTCACCATTGAAGATCGCTCCATCAACCCTGGAAACCAGGATATAAAGGGCCGACTCGCATGATTTTCATCGCTGGTACACATGCAACTCCTCATTCAATGGGTTAGACTTAAACCAGCTAGTGCTTACGTGCCATTCGACAAGCCTCTCCAGGCATTTCCGCATAATTAATATCAGGCTGATCGGACTAAAGTTGCTCGGATCTGAATAGTCATTCTTCCCACATTTTGGTGCATATAAAGACTATTCTAAGTTTTTAGTTTCTAGTTAAAATATCTGGAAGCCAAAAGATATCGAGGTGCCTGAAAATGAAAACGAAATTTGTGTGTAATAAATAAATCAGTAAAATACCTGGGAATAATAATCGGACCAAATTTTATTTCTATGACAAAAATACGACAAAATAAGTTTTTGCTTTTTGACAAAAACTTCATATCATTGATATATTTTAACCATTATCCATCATGTTAAACCAAAATTTCCAAAATTCCGGTTTGCACAAGAACGGCAACCCATCACCAAATTACCTCTATTTTCAGCACTCGAAACTTCTGTTCACGAGAAATGATGACCAGCTCATCCAATTATAATGAAATTCACAGGACATATTGGCATTAACTAGGATCAGACCTGATAGAAATGATTTTGAAATGCAGGCAACACTGTGGCAGTGGTACCCTCTTGAAAAATCATAGAGAAAAAAAACTGCTTTTTGTTCTATAACTTCCGATTTAGCTGCTAGATTTCAACAAAATTCACTCAATATTTGGACCCCAAGCAACATTTGATCAAAATTTTATAGAAAAATTAGAATAGAGTGGCCAGCTATGGTGATTTTTGTCTTCCAAATCTTGCAAATTTGCTCAGCAAATTAAAGCTTTTTCACTCTAACTTTCGGTCCAGTCATGAAATCGAAACGAAGTTCATGCAGTAAATGGACCTTAACTTAAACCAAATGTCGTATGAATTTCGTAGAAAAATCATGAAAGGGCTGCCAGCTATTATCATTTTAGTAATTTTTTGGAATCTTTTTACCAAGTGATTATGTCATTAGATTTGCAAATGGGAATGATCCTGCAATGAAAATGAACAACAAATATTAACGTTTTGAAAATTTGAAAAGTGTTGAGGGTGGTAACCCTAAAATTCTTCTCTCTGTATAACTTCCAGCGCAGTGATTCAATCGAAACGGAATTCACAGGGTGGGTTTAACTCAACGTGAAGCAGATTTGGTATAGACGAGTATTTTGCTTTGCTGCTAACACAGGATGACCAGCATTGGACATTTTCCTAAATATTGCAACAACAGATGCTTCAAACTACATACTCAAATGTAAAGCATTTGCAATAAAAATAAGGAATCAATTCCTTAAATTTTCCGAGTTTTGAAAATTTTTCGGATGGTAGCCTTAAACAACGTTTAACCGCTGAAACTTTCGATGAAATCCTGCGATGAGAACGAAATTCAAAGGATAAGTTGATTTAAGTATGAGCTTGTTATGGTACTGCTTCGTTGAAAAAGTGCTGCCAGCACTGAACCTTTTCATCATCTATATTATAGTTGAGTTTTGTGGCTTTGGATAAGGAATGGTTGATATGATTCTACAAAAAAGTGAATAACGTATTTCCAAATTTGTTGGTCACTCAAAGATAATTTATTCGAAATTCAGTTTTATAGCGGTTCTGATGCGCTAGACTTTTTTTTTCTTAAATATTTTAACCCTCCGAGAACACACCTATTTTTTCGATCATCGAGAACAATTGGGGTCAAATTGACCCCAACAACTTTTGAACGTCTATAGAATCACCGCCACTGAAGATTTTTCATTTTCATTTGAAAAAATTTGTAGGTATAGATTGAGACCTCTTTTAGTAGTTCTCATGCATTAGAAGTGCCCTAAATGTCCTTAACATACCTAAAAAAAATTCGCGAAAAAACAGTTTTATCGAAAATCAGCTTTTTTACAAAAAAAATCTTAACTTTGTCAATTTTCAATATTTTTGGCTAAAAATTTAGGAGGATACACTCAAGACATGACAAAATCATAAAAAAATTAGCCTTATAGTGACCCTTGAAAAAAAAGTATTTATTTTGCATATTTACGGTGTCGATTGTAAGGATTTTAAAATTTGAACATTAAAAAAAAATCATAACTTTGTCATTTTTTAATATATTGAGCTAAAATTGTATATGGATACTCTCAAGACATAGTAAAATAATAATATTAAGCTAATAATAAGCTTTATATAAAGGGTTGCAAAAAAACATGGTCGTCTTCGGAGGAATCACTGTCGCCTAAATTGTTATCATTGTCTTCAGCTAACAAATTATTGCGTACACTAGAACGCAGATTATACGTCATATTGCTAAAAACAACAAAAAAAAGCAATTGCAAACTTATTTTTTGGCTTTTTTAAATTAATCTATCGATTTATTAAGTAAAAAAAATTGAATTTTTACCTCAAAATTGACGTCGAGTACATATGGGGTCTATTTGGCCCCTTAATCTGCTTAAAAGGCTTCTCAACGTCGACTGACAACTTGGGACTGTATGCGAACGGTGTAAACTTATAGTCAAGATACAGAAATACACTTAGGAGCCTATAGTACCCCCCTTTTCCCGCAGGCCTAAGCGCGGCGATCGGCCAAAAAGGTCACTGGGGTCAATTTGAGCCCCTGTGTTCTCGGAGGGTTAATAATTTTTTATTTTAATTCAAGGTGCTAGAACTCACTTTAATTCTTATCAAATTACTCGATCTGGATTTGAAAATCTCAAACATTACTAAATTTACACAGTTTTCATTAGCATCACCTTCCTATTCGATAAAAAGCAATAATTTATCGTTGCTAGTAGTTTTCCGTTCAACAATCAAACGGTTGTTGATTCGCGTTGCTATCGTTCGTTGTTTTTTTATAGAAACAAGGAAAAAAACAAGAAATATACAGACGGTTAAACTGGAATTGTCTTAGAGGAAAATAAATGCGATCAATTTGATTTCATTTATTTTCAGTCCAATTAATGTTTCAAGCAGTTTATCTGCACATAAGTCACTGGTGATATCATGCAAGAAGATAGATCTTTAAAGGAAGCGTACTTCACATATTTGACATTTATAGCATTCTTGGTGACATTGATATATTTGTTTCGTATTTGATTTGCATTTATTCCTATTCCCATTGAGATACATTTAAGTCATTCAAATATATTAAATTTTTTTTTTTTACAAAAGTTGAGTAGATTTTGGTATGATGTAACTTTTCTCAATTTTTTTTCCAAAATAACTAGATCAAAAAATTTTTTGTGATCGTTATTCGAATAGAAATTTCAACCAAAAATATAGAACTAGCTAGACACTAATATTTATATAGTACATTTCGAAATAGACCGAGGTCAGTCCTTTCTCCCGATCAGCCCAATACATAATTTAGAAAATAATCACGGCCAATCTCCATATGTTCCATTATTTACTTTAAACACGAAATCCACATTTTACTGGACGAATCTTAGTTCGAACGAACGCGGAAATAAACAAAATCTATTTCGGTTTCCAAATATTCATTCAGTTTTCACGATCAATTCAAAACTTTCCTCAGATAAAAAATAATATCTTCTATGCAAATCAAAAAAAAAAGTGTTCTATGTTGTTGCATTCATGCCACGTATCACTCATTGTATCGTATTTGTGTTTGTTTACAACGGTGATTCAGTTGACCGTTGTTGTCAAGATTGCATTGACGTCAATGCATCGTCTTCATTTCTCTCCGAAACATTTTAAGAAAAATATCTAATCTGCGCACTGAAATACGAGTAGTTACTGCACATCGAATCAAGCGAAGCAATGTGCATGTAGGCCCGATGTCTAGATTCAACCGGATCAATGAGACGTTAACTTGCTGTTGTTGATTGTTTATCGGGAGTGAATCATTTGATTTATTATAGGTGGTAATTTTTGAAAATAATAGATATCAATTTTGAATCATTTTTCTTCTGACTGACGATAGCCTTAAACAAATAAATTTGAATTTCTCAAGATAGTTTTGTGTATATGGCGATCGAAGGAAGTTGAACTCGACTATTGCCTGCTTTAGAATGAACTGGCGTTGTGAACTTGTTGATTTACTTTCATCTAAATCTGCTTATTGAAATTTGCTTTTCAACAGAATTGTTTTTTGGCTTACAGTAAAATGTTTGCGTTAGCTATTGAAAAACATGTAGTAAAATATTTCCTGACGGTCTATTCATGGAGTGAACCAGATTTTTATGATTGTTTTTCTATTTAAGGGGAAGCGATTAAAAACAAATATAATTTTTTGATGTTGTTTTGAAATTTTTGGGAAAAATTATATTTAAGAATGGGTGATAAAAGGTGTATTCTTACAATTTTTTGTACATTTCAACATAGATTTTAGTTTATAAGAACGTCTCCGAACAACTCAGCGTGTTTATTTTGGCTTTTTTGAACGTAATCTCCAGCATGAGTAACGCACTTTTAAACGCATAACTGATTGCTATTGATTGCCATCTTACATCATTCGGTTAAAAAACAATTTAAAAAAAATAAAATAAAATTGTTTTTAATTACGGAATTTTTTGTTTTATTTTTGATATTCCAGGAAAATAATTTACGTACTGAGATCAGAAGAAACTCAAGCCTTTTCACACAGTCAAACAGCAATTTTGTATACTGTAGGCTCGGTGATGCCGAATCAATACCCTAAACTGATACAGTTCTAAAAAATCTATTAATATTTATACCACACATAGAACAATTTAAATGTTAGCAAAGGAAGAAGGTAGATATTTATCTTTAAGGTATATATTAAGAGATACTTACCATCCATATAATTCAGAGCTTGGCTTAAAAATTTACGTCACATTGAAAGTTCTTGTAATGTTTGATTCTCTTATTGTGCACAGAATTCAATATAACTATTGTAATACACAGAGAATACAGAATTTAATTGTAGTAGTAGTAGTTATAGTAGTAGTCGTAGCTAGTAAGATGATTTTGAAATAAAGACTTCAGTCTACACAAAACCGTCTTTCTATTCGGATATCCAACTAGACTGGTACACCACAAATGGCGAAAAGGATAATGGCGGTGAGAACATAGAAGTGAAATTTGGTACTTAAGTTTGCTCAAAGAATGTCCCAAGAGGCAATTGAAACGAAGCAAAAATTGGAAAGTGCTATCGATTTTTCTAGTGCAAAAAGTGTAGAAATGGCAGTCAATTTCGCTATGGAAGAATTTGATCACAGTGCGCAAGAGTGGCAAATTTATTATGAACGCCTTAATCATTTCTTTGACGCATCAAAAATCAACGATGAGCATCAAAAACGGGCTATATTGCTAAAAAGTGTAGGCTCAACCACATATAAATTAATTAAAGATTTGTGTTTCCCGAAAAGTCCAAGAGTAGTGGAATGGAAAATTCTATTAGAAAAGATTTCGCAGTATTTTGTGCCGACTGTGATTATATATATATAAAGAGCGCAAAGCATTCTACGCGGCTCAAAAGAACCAAGCAGAAACTGCTGTGGAATGGCATGCGAGGCTAAGAAGATTGGCTAGTACATGCAAATTCGGGCCAACGCTCGAAGAAATCATTAAAGACAAATTTATTTCTGAATTCACAGGCAAAGTTTTTGACAGACTATGCGAAGAGGATGATAATTTGTCGACGGCGAAAGCATTGGAAATTCCCAAAAATATGAAAGTTGCCACGAGGTAGCAACAGTAAATGTATTGAAAAATAAGCGAAAACAGTTACACAATACGGGCAATACGTACAAAGGCAACGCTAATCAACCACATCCATCAAGTAGGAACAGGAGCACAAAGTCGAGGTTTCTTGGTGTTGGAGAGAGCGGAGAAGTATGCTACCGATGTGGAAAAAACAACCATACCGCAGATAATTGTAAGTTCAAGTTTGCTACTTGCAATAAGTGTAATAGAACCGGACACATTCAAATTATGTGCAATAGTAAGCAAAATACATTAAAAATTAAAAACATTAAACTTCACAGAAATAAAGTAAATAATTTAGAAGTGTCCAGTTCTAGCTAAGCAAGCTCAGATAATGATTATTGTATCGGTAATGTAACTATGTATAATATGAAAAATTGTAATGATGATGCCCCGTACATAATTACGTTGTCTATTGATAAGGTGCAACTTAGTGGTGAATTGGATTCAGGTTGTGGTCATTGCATTATGCCGCTGAAAGTTTTTAGAAAATATTTTGCGAAAGCGAAAGTCAGTAGGGCAAAGCAAAACCTAACGCGATACGGTGGCAATGAAATTGTTGTTTTCGGATACTTTCACGCGAGTGTTAATTTCAGAAAGTGTTAAAAAAATTTACGGTTCATAATTGTAGATGCGAACGGGCCGATTTTGCTTGATAGAAGTTTTATGAAAACCTTTGATTTTGGTGTGCCTGTTTACGTAAGAGAACATACTTTAGCGGTGAATAATGTAAGTAGTGAAAACAATTTGAATTGTTTGTTGAAACGATATTCAAATCTCTTTAAGCACGAGTTAGAGTGTTTGAAAAATTTGCAAGTTTACTTAGAGTTAACAGATTTGAATCCGAAACCGGTATTTCACAGGCCGAGAGTCGTACCCTTTTGTTTCAAGGAAGGAGTAGAGAAAGAATTATAAAATATGGAGAGTTTAGGTGTCATCTCACCAATACAACCTTCGAAATGGGGTACTCCGATTGTACCTATTCCGAAATCAAATGCGTCCATAAGAATTTGCGGGGATTATAAATTAACCATCAATAGGTATTTAGCAGACAATAGATTCCGAGAATAGAAGAAATTTTCACTAAATTACAAAACGGTGAGCATTTCAGTAAGTTGGATCTTTCGAAAGCATATAATCAACTCGAGTTAGATGAAGTATCCGCCGAATTGTGTGCCCTAAGCATACACAAAGGTGTTTTTCGTATGAACCGTATGCCATTTGGCATTAAGTCAGCGTCAGGTATATTTCAGGAAGCAATTGAAAAAGTTTTGCAGGGAATACCATTCGTAGTTGTATTTATTGATGACATTGTTGTCTCAGGTAGAAACGAAAAGGAGCATTTGCAAAACTTAGAACTGGTTCTAAAAAGATTAACTGAAGCAGGTCTCAGGCTTGAGCAACAGAAGTGCAAATTTTTCCAGAATAGTGTACAATATTTGGGATATCAAATTAGCAAAGAAGGCTTAGCTAAATTGAATGACAATGTAGAAGCTATAGTGAAGGCTCCCGTCCCGGAAAAAAATCACACAATTAAGATCTTTTATAGGTTTAGTCAAATATTATAGGAAATTTATCAGAAATTTCTCTACGATTATGGCTTCTCTATATGAATTATTGAAGAAAAACAATACACTTGTATGGAATCCAGGGTGTCAAGCTGCTTTTGTTCAAATCAAAGAAGAAGTCACTTCAGATGTAGTGCTTGCACATTATAACCCGAAGCTACCTGTTATTGTAACGTGTGATGCCTCTCAAAAGGGCATTGGTGCCATATTAGCACATAAAATGGGAGGTATTGAAAGGCCCATTGCGTTCGCTTCGAGAAAATTAAGTGATGCCGAACAGAACTACAGCATGATAGAAAAGGAAGCTTTATCCATTATTTTTGCTTGCAAAAAGTTTTACCAATACTTAATTGGAGTAAATTTTGTTTTGCGTACAGACCACAAGCCGCTTGTTACATTGTTCGGGGACAAGAAAGGCATTCCTCAAATGGCCGCTGCAAGAATTCAAAGGTGGGCGTTATTTTTGTCAGGTTTCAATTATAATATCGAATACGTCAAAGGGGAAAGCAATCGCGCAGATATTTTATCCAGGTTACCAACGTTATCCTCACGTAAACAAACTCCAAAAGATCGCGGAGTAACTTACGTGAATTACATTCAAACTGAAACGGGGTTTAATGTAGATTTTGAAACGATAAGAGGGAAACGGATAGGGATAGGATTTTACCAAAGCTAAGAGAACATATTTCATTAAGTATTGTACACAGTTTGAAGGGAGATTCAGAGTTTATCGATTATAAGTGCAAGATGGATGAACTGTATACAGAAAATGGTATTATAATGTTGGGCTATCGCATAATAGTGCCTACGAAATTGCGAAGTTTGGTACTTAATATGCTTCACGAAACACACATGGGAATAGTAAAATCAAAATCCATGGCAAGGTCATACGTTTGGTGGCCAGGGTTAGATGGGGAAATTGAAGAGTTAGTGAAGAGTTGTAAGTACTGCAATATGTTGCGTCCCGATCCAGAAAAGGTGGAGTTGCATCCTTGGATTAGAAGCAGCACAGTTTGGAAGTGGATTCACGTGGACTACTTTGGTCCATTTGAAGGCTTTTACTTTCTAGTAGTAGTAGACTCCTACTCCAAGTGGCCAGAAGTATTTAAAACAAAAGATATTACCTCCGGCTTCACCACAGATAAATTAAGAGAAATCTTTTCGAGGTTTGGCATACCGAAATTAATCGTCACTGATAATGGTCGGCAATTTACTTCTCATCAGTTTGGTTTGTTTGCCAAACGCAACGGAATAAAGCACAAGTTAACATCACCCGGTTATCCCGCAACCAATGGAGCCGCAGAAAATTTTGCTAAAACGATGAAGATGGCACTAAAAAGTGCATTGAGGGAAAGTAGAGAAAAACATCTAAATTTGACCATTAACCAAATGGTGAATAGATTCTTGTTCGATTATCGTTCTACAGCACACATCGTTACAAACGTGAGACCGGCTAAATTGATGTTTCAAAGAGAGTTAAGAACTCGTTTTCATAGACTCAAACCTCACAGTCTTCAAGAAACAGTCCAAGATAGGCAAAGCGTACAGTGCGAAAATTACAGGGGAAAGAGAAAAGTCGATTTCAAAGAAGGGGAAAAGGTCTGGTTAAGAGATTACAAAGAAAAAAACTCTAGCGCACCTGAACCGCTAGAAACACTAATGTTCGAAGAACAGTAGAAGAATCGTGCAGGTTTTGAGTGCATATTCCACCACATGAGCTGCTTATTACGGCCAAACTTTTTCAAACGCCACGTTTTACTTTGGTGTCAAGAATGCATTATAACTCATATGGTGGAAGGTTTCAGATATTACCACTGGCATGAATTTCAACGTTTATGAGAGCCAAATACGGGTTAATTATATTCGTTATCAGTTGCTTATTTCACAAAATTTTGAAAGCAGCATCTCATGTAACATCAATGATGAAAATGCTCAGTGCCTGCAGCACTGTAACTGAATTTGGTGTTTGGGGCTGCAATCCGAAAAATTTGCAGAACTTTGGGAATTGAAACATTCGTTATTTATTTTCATTGTAAATGTTTCCGGTATGAATACTAACTGTAAACATTTGTTGATACAAAAGTAGCACAACCGACTCGTGCTGGCAACCTTCTGTCAGTATCAAAGCCAAGAATATACCACATCTGCTTCACGCTGTTATATTACATTTGAAATTATAGGAGTATAGAGAAATTTAGGGTTACCAGCAGCGAGTTTTTGCAAATAATCGAAAACTTAATATTTGCTGTTTATTGTCACTATTATCATTACCAATTGAAAATTCTACGATAAAACCGCTTAGTAAAGATATTGCAAACAAACACAAAACCAACAATAGCTGGCAACCCTATCATGGCTTTTCAACCAAATTTGGCCTGAATAAAGCTTTTGATAAGTTCTATTGATTATATGAAATTCGTATTGATTTCATGACTGCACTGGAAGTTATAGGGCAAAAAGTTTTATTTTCCTGAGCGAATTTTCAAAACCAAAGACACAAAAATTACCATAGCTGGCAGCACCAATTGAATTTTTCAACAGAATTTCAATCAAAGGAGTAAGGTTCAGCTACTGTGTCAATTTCATGAAAATCTGGTAACTAATTCACATTTCATAGGTCAAAAAGCAGTTTTTTTTCTTTGTAATTTTTCAAGATGGCACCACTGGCACAGAGTTGCCCACAATTCAAAACCGCTTCTATCAGACCTGGTTCTACTTAAGTCTAATGCATTATGTAAATTTAAATGGTATCTGATTATTGGTTCGTGAATTCCTGTGAACAGAAGTTTTTGATGCTAAAAATATAGGTTAACTGCGAAAGGGTTACCGTTCTTGTCCGACATTAAATTTCCAAAGTTTTGCTTTGAACGTGTAGATAAAGTATAAGATTAGTATACAGATTGGTTTTATTGTAGGAAACGGACATTTTTAGGATATTCGATGATTTGAATGTTTTCACTTCCAAATTTTTGTTTTTTCAAATTTAAGACACCAAAATTATCATAGCTGGCAGCTCCAACCGAATTTTGCAATCAAATTTCTACCAAACGTGGCTTAAAGTAAGATTCAGCTACTGTGTGAATTTCGTCAAAATCTAACGATTCAATCAGAATTTATAGGGCTAAAAGCAGTTATCTTTTTTAGTGATTTTTCAAGATGGCACCACTGGCACAGAATCGCCCGCATTTCAAAATTACTTCTACCAGATCTAGTCCTATTTAAGACCAATACAGTCTGCATATTTCAAATAATTCTGTTCATTGGATCGTGAGTTTCCGTGAATAGAAGTTTTTGATGCTAAAAATATAGGTAAATTGGGCAAGGGTTACCAGGCGTGTCCGTTATACCATATCAATTTTTTTTTTCCTCTATGTAAAAAAAGCACGAAATTTACATATGAGTGGCTTTTTTTGAAGAAGCGGCATTTTTTCAAGAGAGACGATAATTTGGAGGTTTTCACTTTCAGTGCCTGTCCTAGCTTCAGGGTTGCCAGCACGCTCATTAAACACAAAGCTACAACTAAATAATACCAATACGTTCTGAAAATTTCGTAATGATTGAATAGCTCTGTCAAAAGTTATCGCAATTTAAAATTTTTAAATTTTTTTCGTTCTCTTTTTAGGCACCCAGCGCACACATGGGGTTAAAAAATTCCAAAACATTATCCGATTCACATGTAAAACACGTTCGAAATTTATCTTGTTAACATTATTTTTGCAAAACTTATTTGTGTACGGAATAATAGGTATATTAAAAATATCACTAAAATGGCCGCCGGCGCCAAAGAGTTAAAGATTTTTAACTTTTTCTGAGACCTGGCACTATTCTGCATATACACCAATGTGTCCTAAAAATTTCAGTTCAATCGGATGGCGCGTTCCTGAGATTTTTTCACTAAAATTTTTTGATGATATATATTTATATATATATATATATATATATATATATATATATATATATATATATATATATATATATTATAAATATATATATATATATATATATATATATATATATATATATATATATATATATATATATATATATATATATATATATATATATATATATATATATATATATATATATATATATATATATATATATATATATAAAGAAATATGAATTTTTGGCCAAAGTGATTTTAATACTAATGTTCTTCTTCGAACATTAGTAATAATTCTGTTTGGGATAGTGGTAAAATCGTGAAAGTTTTAGACCCACCAAATTACACCTGCGAAAGATCTAATGGTGGGGTGATAAAACGTCATGCAAACCAATCGAGAAAGAGAACTTATGTCCAATCCAGAGGTATAATAGATACAAATAGTGTTCAGACTGATAATAATCAACCAAATAAACTAGGTTTAGAGCAGGAACCATTTACGAGAATACACTCGATGAAAGACTGCATCGAAGCGGGGAATTGTGTGAAAGTGTCAATTTAGAATGCGGAACTAATGGTCCAATGCAAATGCCTCAATCCAAATCACCAAAGTTAGTGAGAAGGTCTAAAAGAATAAAAGCTCAAGTAAATAACCAATAAGAATTGTTATATATATTGTACGGATAAGTTTGAATTCATTAAGTAACGAGATTAGAAACTATGTATGTATGAATTTGATTGATGAAGTAACGATTAGTAAAATACTTAAGAAGAGGGATATGTAATGTTTGATTCTCTTATTGTGCACAGAATACAATATAACTATTGTAATACACAGAGAATACAGAATTTAATTGTAGTAGTAGTAGTTATAGTAGTAGTCGTAGCTAGTAAGATGATTTTGAAATAAAGACTTCAGTCTACACAAAACCGTCTTTCTATTCGGATATCCAACTAGACTGGTACACCACAGTTCTCACAAACCATTTTTGTACTGATTTTCGAAGAAAATTTGTGTTAATATGAGTAAAATCGTGTTGTCGAAGGTTTCTTCTTTTTTCTTCATTAATATGTATATTCATTTATATGTATATCTCTGGAGTGCATGATCCGATTGTACTGAAATTTTCAAAAGACGCAGATGTATATAAGGACTAGTGCAGTTAGTAATTAAAATTGATCTATCTTTAGCAGTTTGACGGCAACGGGCATTTTTTTGAATTTTCAGGTACCCCCATATTTCTATGTAGAGTACATTGTCGTTAAAAACAAGTATAGAAAATAAAAATTAATTATGTTAAATACTTGTTCAACACAAAAAATGGACATTATGAACCCCATGTGGGCACTGAGTGCCTAAAAGTAGGCAAGGAATTCGATTTGTGATAACTTCTATCAAAAACACTGAAGCATTGTGAAATGTTCAAAGCATATTGATGTTTACTACAGGTATACACTCATGGATATTAAAGCAATCCTGTTTAAGGCAACCCTGTAGCTACGGCAAACACGTGAAAAATACCATCAAATCATGAACCCTCCTGGAAATATTTGGTTTTTTGAAACAAAATTAAAATTTTTGGTAGATTTTAACCTAACCGACTCTATCAATTTGAAATTTTCAAAATTTCGCGTTGCACAAGAAGAGCATCCCATTATCAAATTCCTTCTACTTTCAACACTCGAAACTTCTGTTCACGCGAACTGACGACCCAGTAATCCAATCAATCTGAAATTCATAGTGCAAGTCATATAAAAATGATTTTGAAATGTAGGCGACCCTGTGGCAGTAGCGCCATCTTGAAAAATCACAGAGGAAAGAACTGCTTTTTGATCCATAACTTCTGATCCAGCCAACATATTTAACAAAATTCACACAGTAGCTGGACCTTACTTTAAACCAAACTTGGGAGAAATTTAGTTGAAAAATTGGGATAGAGCTGCCACCTATGGTTTTTTTGTCTCCTAAATCTTGTAAATTTACTCAGGAAAATAAAGCTTTTTCCCCTGTAATTGCCGATACAGTCATGAAATCAAATCGAAATTCATATTGTACATTGACTTTTTTATAAGAACGATTTTTTACGAATTTCGTTGAAAAATCAAGAAAGGGCTGCCAACTAAGCGATGTTGTGATCAAATTTCCAAATGGGAATGATCCTGCAATGACAATTAGCAACAAACATTTCATTTTTAAAAATTGGGAGTGCTTTGTGGATAGTAGTCCTGAAATTCTTTTCACCCCTATAACTTTCAGTGCAGTCATCCAATCGAAACGAAATTCACAGCAGAAGCAGATTTGATATATTTTTGGCTGTGATGCTAACGGAGGGTTGCCAGCACTAGATATTTTTGTAAATATTGCACCAGCAGATGCTTCCGTTATATATTCTTATAAAAGTATTGACAATAAAAACAAACAGCCTATGTTGAAATATTCCGAATTTCGGAAATTTTTCGAATGGCAGCCCCAAAAATCGTTTTATTGCTAAAACTTTCAAAGAGATTATCAGATGAAAACAAAATTCAAAGGAGATTTCAGCATGAGCGTGTTATGGTAGACTTATGGCTGCTGCGTTAGAAAAGTGCTGCCAGCACTGAGCATTTTCATCATTTATGATATAAGAGATGCTGTCATAAATGTGCTATATGATACGAATCCTATATTGAAAATAAGTAACAAGGGTTTTACTTTCCTAAATTTTGGAATTCATACGAATGGTTGCCATGGAAACATTTCTATTCTTTGATTTTTGATGCAAGCATTGCATGAAAGTCATACATGATATCAAGATATGATATTATCCATGGCAACATTTAAATTTAAATTAATTTTTAGTAACAAAAACTATTCCTGAAATGTCTAAGCAAATATCTGTCGATAAAAAACTGTAGCTGACTAATAGTTGTAAGTCCTTGTTCGAGCAAGAAAAAACAACCGATAAATCGTTATTCAAATTAAAAAGCGACAAAGCTGTGCAATGAAACCGTTTATTTAGACGTGAATGCATCTTTTGGGCAGCGATGATTTAATTTTGTATCTGTTTTTTCTGCTATAAGTGAAGTGGTAAGTTGTAAAATTTTGTATTGGTTTTAAAATAAAGGTAAATTATGCTAATGTAGACCAGTTCTAATAAGCTCATATCCTCTCATCAGTGAATAGACGATTACTTTTTGCATTCAGACTTCTTGATATTGGTTTAGCAGGAACCAAGAAGTTCTGTTGAATTGCCTAATCCAATTTTCCAATCGCTAAAGGATAAAGTTGTGAATAACATTCTCACTGCTACAAAAACTATTTGTGAATTGTCTATGGAAATTGCTGTTCAAGAGATAAACTTACAGTTTTAGGGAATGGTTGAAATGTGATTTTTCATCTTTTTTGGCCGTTTTTACTTTTACATAATTTTACGCTAGAACAGTTCTTGACCTTATAGTAAAAAGACCAGACTGTAAAGGTTGTGAATTTTGAAAAGTTGCGAAGGTACTGAGGAATATGTTCAGTAGAGCAATGAACAATCAGGTAAGTTTTCTGCTAATTACAAAGCATGACAAGAGCCGATCCCTCGAAGATACGAAGATAAGTTGTTCTTATCAGGAAGCGACAGCCTCTGGAACTTTGGATTCTTATGAGCATAAAAATGCTATTCCTGGAGCTGCATTAAACTAGTATAAAATAGATTAACTAATAATGTAAGAATGCAGTTTAGAACGATACACTCAAAATAACCACGAAAGACGACAAAGTGTTCCAAAAATACCGATTGGGATGAATTGTAGATAAAAGTGAGACATATTTAGCACGGCGGATCGAAGTGGAGAGACACCAAACTCCGATATGTTGAAAGAAACATCTCTATTTCCTGCAAATATTAAAGTAAGAGGGTAATGATAACAGTTGACAGTGTTACTGTGAGTATTTCTTACAGTTTGCATCGACATTACAATTTCAACTGATTGCTGTTCTACCTGTTTTTTAGTCTCTAATAGCCAAACAGTTAGAGGAGAAGTCTATGGCTACCTACGTAGGCACAACGAGCCACTTGCCACATTTTATCCGAAAATCCGTCGGATAATCCGTGAAACACAGATTGACCAAATTTACTTTGTTAATAGTGGATACTTGGTGCTTGATGCAAAAATGGCCAAGATTGCTCTCGTTTCCAAGGAGCCAGCAATATCTGTCCAATCTATTCATTTCGTAGTTTGAGAAAGGTTCTCGAGAGAATTTAGATGGAAATGATAAAATATCGTTGTAAGCTCAGACAAGCAATCTCTGAATATCAGTTTTGCATAAAACGCAGCACGTAATTCCATTTTTGCATGATCAAATTGTGTCTCATCGATTCAGCAGTACAGTAAATTAAGCCGGAAAAGCTTTTTACTAATGTTCGAAGAAAAACATTAGTATTAAAATCACTTTGGCCAAAAATTCATATTTCTTTATATATAGGTATATATATATATATATATATATATATATATATATATATATATATATATATATATATATATATATATATATATATATATATATATATATATATATATATATATATATCATCAAAAAATTTCAGTGAAAAAATCTCAGGAACGCGCCATCCGATTGAACTGAAATTTTCAGGACACATTGGTGTATATGCAGAATAGTGCCAGGTCTCACAAAAAGCTAATAATCTTAAACATTTTGGCGCCGGCGACCATTTAAGTGATATTTTTAATATACCTATTATTCCGCACACAAATAATTTTTGCAAAAATAAAGTTGACGAAATAAATTTCAAATGTGTTTTACATGTGAATCGGATAATGTTTTGGAATTTTTTTACCCCTTGTGTGCGTTGGGCGCCTAAAAAGAGAACGGGAAAATTTGATAATTTTTAAATTGCGATAACTTTTGACAGAGCTATTCAATCATTACGAAATTTTCAGAACATATTGGTATTATTTAGTTGTAGCTTTGTGTAGCTTTTAATGAGCGTGCTGGTAACCCTGTAGCTAGGGCAGGCACTGAAAGTGAAAACCTCCAAATCATCGTCTCTGTTGAAAAAATGCCGCTTCTTCAAAAAAAGCCACTCCTATGTAAATCTTGTGCTTTGTTTACATAGGCAAAAAAAAATTTGATATGGTATAACGGGCACGCCTGGTAACCCTTGCCCAATTTACCTATATTTTTAGCATCAAAAACTTCTTCACGGAAACTCACGATCCGACAAGCAGAATTATTTGAAATTTGCAGAATGTATTGGTCTTATATAGGACCAGGTCTGATAGAAGTGATTTTGAAATGCGGGCGATTTTGCGCCAATAGTGCCATCTTGAAAAATCACTAAAAAAGATAACTGCTTTTAGCCCTATAAATTCTGATTTAATCGTTCGATTTTAACGAAACTCACACAGTAGCTGGACCTTCTTTTAGGCCACGTTTGGTAGAAATTTGGTTGAAAAATTCGGTTGGAGCTGCCAGCTATGATAATTTTGGTGTCTTAAATTTGAAAAAAAAAATTTGGAAGTGATAACATTCAAACAATTGAATATTCAAAAAAATGTCCGTTTCTTACAATAAAACCAGTCTGTATACAAATCTTATGTTTTATCTACACGTTCAAAGTAAAACTTTGAAAATTTAATATCGAACAAGAACGGTAACCCTCTCCCAGTTAACCTATATTTTTACTTCTGTTCACGGGAACTCACGAACCAATGATCAGATACGGCTGAAATTTACAGAATGCATTGGACTTAAGTAGGACCAGATATTATAGAAGGGATTTTGAATTGTGGGCAACTCTGTGCCAGTGGTGCCATCTTGAAAAATTACAAAGAAAAAAACTGCTTTTTGCCCTATGAAATGTGAACAAGTTACCAGATTTTCATGAAATTGACACAGTACCTGAACCTTACTCTAATCTCTGTTTGGTGGAAATTTGAATGAAAAGTTTGATTGGTGCTGCCAGCTATGGTAATTTTTGTGTCTTTGGTTTTGAAAATTCACTCAGGAAAATAAAACTTTTTGCCCTATAACTTCCAGTGCAGTCATGAAATCAATACGAATTTCATTTAATAAATGTAACCTATTATAAAAATTATTCAGGCCAAATTTGGTTGAAAAGCCACGATAGGGTTACCAGCTATTGTTGGTTTTGTGTTTGTTTGCAATATCTTTACTAAGCGGTTTTATCGTAGAATTTTCAATTGGTAATGATATTGTAGTGACAATAAACAGCAAATATTAAGCTTTCGATTATATGAAAAAACTCGCTGCAGGTAACCCTAAATATCTTTATACTCCTATAACTTCGAATGTAATATAACAACGTGAAGCAGATGTGATATGTTCTTGGCTTTGATACTGGCAAAAGGTTGCCAGCACGAGTCGATTGTGCTGCTTTTGTATCAATAAATGCTTACAGTTAGTATTCATACCGGAAACATTTACAATGAAAATAAATAACCGATGTTTCAATTTCCAAAGTTCTGCAAATTTTTCGGATCGCAGCCCCAATCACCAACTTTAGTTACAGTGCAGCAGGTACTGAGCATTTTCTTCATTGATGTTATATGAGATGCTGCTTTCAAAATTTTGTGAAATAAGCAACTGTAACGAATATAATTAACCCGTGTTTTGCTCTCATAAACGTTGAAATTCATGCCAGTGGTAATATCTGAAACCTTCTACCATATGAGTTATAATGCATTCTTAAGACCAAAGTAAAACGTGGCGTTTGAAACAGTTTGGCCGTAATAAGCAGCTCATGTGGTGGAATATGCACTCAAAACCTGCACGATTCTTCTACTGTTCTTTGAACATTAGTGTTTCTAGCGGTTCAGGTGCGCTAGAGTTTTTTTTATTCTAAAGTTGATCAAGTTTGGATTCTCAGAAGAGGTCATTAGCCTCTCTGCAATCTGTCTTATAAGCAGACAATACTATGCTTGTGTTGATGGAGCAATCATAGGATCTGTGTCCTCAGGAGTTCTATAAGGTTCTTTCACCGGACCAAATCTATATGTCATAATCACAGCTGATCTTCTCATTTTAGTGAACCAAACCCAAGGCCAAATCCTTCCAAATGCCGGTGACAGGCTCCAAGCGAAGACCCGCTTAAAGTAGTAAAGAGCCTGGATTACTACTAGCCAGACCTATACCATCACTATAAAGAAAAGGGTATCAAACCGAACAACAGGAAGACGCAACTTTGGGACTTCTACGTTACTCGTGAATACATCAATTTCTCGATGATTGCTTTTATTTCCGATTTCATAGAGAGAAATTAATTTTTTACACTGGTGTTAGTTAGTAGTTTTAAATAGTTTCAATTTGTCAACGGGCTTTTAGGCAACAATCTTTTAAGCTGGCTGGCTCTCATTCTCTCTCAAACCGTCTTAATGCCAATTCCCTGAATGCCCAATTTTCCTAATGTGCCTTCAACATCATTCATATAAAAATCAATGAATTAAACAAACTTAATTGATTTGCCAACAATGAAAATTAATTTTATTTTATTGTGCCGGTAAAATAGAAGCGTATTGTTTTCCCCCGCCGAGTCTTGTGAAGATTCTGAAACTGAAATAAAAAAAAAAATGTAATTTTATTTCTCATTCATTTTTTTTTTCATTTGCACTACAGAAAATCGTTTTAATTAGTCATGAAAAACAATTCAACAAACTGCACAAATCATTCATGTTTGACGGATGAAAGCACGTTGTAAAACGAAAATCATGATACAGTATCTGCACTCGAATCTGTTTTAAATAATCCGTAAAAGTCGATGCGTAGTAGCTTTTATGCGTTATAACAGGCTGCAGACAAATAACATTCATTGTTTGTTGAACAGACATAATGAGGCTGGTATGCTATTGTTTCGATAAGAAATTTGTTTAAACATTGGGTTTGTTTGGATTTTTTAGTTTGAGATCTACAATTAATCCAGTTTAGACCATTTTTAACTAATTTGTTCGGAATTTGCTTTTGGAGGCATGTTTTCTGATCGTGCCGAAATAATAAAAACTTATCGTTTGCTGCCATCTGTGAAACAAAGACTAGCCATTCAGTTTTGATCATAATGAAAAATAAATATCTTGATAGATTTACTACAAACTCCTATGAATGCAAAATAAATAAAATAAATTTTAAAATTCTTCGGCAATCAATAATAATTTTAATTACATAGTACGAAAAAAAAAGCGCAATAAAAACCTTGGAAATTCTTTTCGCTCAGTTTTTAAAATATTTTGATTGTCCATTTCAACATACAATCTACAGATTCAAGGTAACATTTATCATATTTCCAATACAAGGACGTTCACATCATTAACGAAATATTCTTCAAGTTCACCAGCCTAGCCAATTTGTCAACAAATCATCCGTTCGATTGATCATAGCGTACCAAAAACGATCGTTTCGAAATCCCATAAGGTGACTTCTATCCGCACATCAGCCACACTAGATTTGCTGACGTCACTAAGGGAAAATCGTATTTATCATCGTCTCGGTCATGGATGACTTTTACTACTGAAATAAATTAACAGCGTGTCTATTTTCGTTCTATGTGTCTGTCCTATAATTTAATAATTTAAATCAGTTTTGAAAAAAGTGATTTATTGAATGTGTACCTATCGCGCGTTTTTTATAGCTGCACAAAAAAATAACTCTTTGATCTTGTTTCGACCTCGAAACTAAATATAGGCGCTACCGCTGAGTTCTGTTGCTTAGTTGGATTTAATTTGAAGCGATCTGTCAAAAATAAAGAATCTTAGTTTATCATCAGTCTTATTGCAATATCTTCCTGAAGAAATCAAAATGAAAATGGAAGTCGAGGAACTGAGATTAATTTAAATTAAGAAAAAAAAAAAACGTCAGTCAAGCAAATTCAGAACGCACCCTTTGTCAAGGGCACGTTCAATTCGTAATTTGACAGAACAATACTTTTTCTACTGTCATCAAAATCCAAGTTCATGCGCATGCATGTAAATTTGAACAATGCTAGAGTCGCGCGTATTTGTTGTCACTGACCTCATTCGAAAAAAAAACGATTTGGTTGTTCGAAAAATAATTTTCCTGTGTTTTCATTTCCATTTTGAAAAGTCTGTCCACTTATGATTCATTGAATGAGAAGAAAATATAAAAAAAAAATAAATTTTTTATCACTTTCGATTCTTTTGGCTCTTGGAAATTCATACCAGAAATTCATCCCGTACCAGACAACTTGTTAGCCCGATCAAGCAGACAGTTTAGATGACGTTTCTTTTACGATAGCGGAAGCGTGCTATTGTTGTTGTAGGGTGAGATAAATATAGATTTTTTCAGATGAATGGGTTATGCCGATGACCGTGAGAGCTTATATGTCAAGAATAATAAGTGATAGTGATAGATTGATTTGGAGTTTGATGAGGAAATATAGATAGTTTATTTTCAGAATGATAGTTGTCCTTGAGGATATAATTGTAGATTCAAGGAATATATTTTCATATTAAGTATGGCACTAATAGATATACAGCAGTTCTTTGTTGAGAACGGTAAAATGTTTAAAATACATATCTATTTTACAATTACAACATATGAATATACAAACATTGTGAGGAAAACAAGCACGGAATGCTTTGGAATGCTTATTTGGTCATTATTTTTGCGTGCAGTTCATCTTTGAAATCGCGTTTAACCATTTCCCAGAATCTTTGCCGTATCTTCGAAACTAGGCCACTTTTTTCCAGACTTGTATGGAAATTTCGCCCGAAACAACTCAGAAAGGTCCCCGAATTCATGCTAGACAAAACAAAATTTGGGAAATTTGGATGGTTTTGCCCAAATTCCCCTATCAACAATTTTTTTCGTCCTTAAAATATCACTCTTGTACTCCACGACCACTTGCAAACACCGAAAGTGCCGTATAGGCTATTTTCGCCAAACTGTGGCCAAAAAACCCCGTACTCCCTTAGAAGTTTACATTCTTGGTCGTCGAGGCGAGCGGACGTGTTGCGCGCACTGGGTTTTTATTAAATTTAAATTTATAGGTTGACCGTTGTGCCGATTATTTGTTTTATCGATATTACCTATAAACACTTAGCCATCACATTTCTTACTGCGTGCCCGTTTTGTGTGTGCAAGTGATACTAGTGACCCAATTAAAGAATTTAGAATTTAAAATTAAAGAATTTGAAATTAAATAAAATTGTGCATGTCCATCAAAATAACACTTTAGTGGGCCGATTATTGATTTATTGTTCGTGCCTATAAATACTTAGTCATCACATTTCTAGCCACTTTGTGCATGTGATACTTGTGACTCAATTAAAGTTAGTTGGCTATCGTGTATTTGTAGCAAAACGGTGATTGTCATTAATTATTAAATATAAACATCAATCCAATATTACCAACTCGAGTGTAGAATCTTTCACAAGACCTATTTTCGTGTCTTATGCCCATGTTTGCCTGCGCAAGTGAATAAAACATTTATACATATTCGCGTAACGATCTTGTTTTTGTTTTTATAAAACACACTAGTGATTTGTGCAAACGTATATAAAAAAAAAAAAAATTAACTTTTTATAAATTAAATATCTACTATACTATCCAAATTTATTGACCTAATTAACCAACCGACGAGCACTGTGCCCAAACACTTACTCATACTCGTATATTTTACAAACTGACTAGTGAGTTGTGCAAACCACAACTATGAATCACAAATGCTTGGTATACCCCATCTCTTTTATGCAGACGATTTTAAAATCTACCACAGCGTAAACACGCAATCTGACGCAATTCTTCTACAATCAAAGCTTCAATCTCTCGAACAGTGGTGCAATGAGAATCATTTGAATCTTAACATTAACAAGTGTCATGTAATAAGCTTTTCCTGTAAGAATACGATCAAAAAGTATTCTTACTGCCTTAACAACACCATATTGAATAGGGTTGATCATATTATAGATCTCGGGGTAGTATTGGACAACAAGATGCGGTTCAATCTCCACTATGACAAAATCCTTGCCAGGGCTAATAAACAGCTCGGATTCATTAAGAGACGTGCTAAAGAGTTCAAGAATATATGGGTTACCAAGTCATTATATACCACTCTGGTGCGTCCTCTATTGGAGTATGCCTGCATAATATGGAACCCAGTTTTTGAGCTACATAGTGAGAGAGTAGAATCTGTTCAGAAACAGTTTTTACTTTTCGCTTTGAGGGACCTCTATGATCCAAAAGACTTCCAACATCTTCCTTCTTACAAAACCAGACTGAGCCTACTTAATTTAATGCCTCTCTCTTCTAGAAGAACACTGTTAAGTGCATGCCTAACCTTTGATATTATAAGTGGTGCAGTCAATGTTGAAGCTCTCTCCAACAAAATTATTTTCAATGACCAACCAAGACGCACTAGGTATGCAACTCTGCTCAAGGAGTTCAATCACCACACTAACTATGCATATAACGAGCCCATAAATAGGTGCTGTAGAATTTTCAACTCAATAAGCAGCAACTACGCTTCGGGGATCTCTAAACACACTTTTAGAACAAACTTATTAAAGACCCTATCAACATCCTAATCCCACTTAATTTGCCCATCAATTTAGCTGAAATCAAAATAAAATATATTAAAGTAAAGTAAAGTAACTAAAATAAAAAGTTGTGTTGTATTTTGTTTTCTAATGTGTTGGAAAAAATTTGTATGTAATTGTTATGTTGTTATATTGAATTGTTAATGTATGTTGCCTTGTTTGGTAAATAAATTAAAAAAACCGAAATGTTTGTATCACAGCAATAGGTCTAGGTCCGTTATGTCCAAAACCACACTAACCCAAAACTGGCCGATTTCAGCTACTTTTACCGTATCTTCGAAACTAGGCCGCCTTTTTCCAGACTTGTATGGAAATTTCGCTCGAAACAACTCAGAAAGGTCGCCGAAATCATGCTAGACCAAAAAAAAAAAACATTTTGGGAAAATTTGACGTTTTTGCCCAATATTCGCTATCAACAATTTTTTTCGTCCTTAAAATATCACTACTGAACTCCCCGACCACTTTCAATCATCGAAAGCGTGGTAAAGGCAGTTTTTTTAGAATCAATTATTAGTGAACCACTAAATTCAAAAGCTGCTGATATAATTCTGATTTTATTATTCTCTAAATCAGTTATCAGCTTGATAGATCGATGACAGTTTCCAGTGATTGTGAACTCAAAACGAATTCAGTTCACTTATTTTGTGCTCTTTTTATTTTTCCGTATATTTTCTTTAGTTTCTGATTTTCAAAAGCTTTTTGTTTAGCCGTTAGTTTTTACGATATTTTACGAGTTATAGTAAATAAAAAAAGTTGTTCTAGTTAAAACAACAGCATTTATGTTTCACGACAACTGCTTTCCAACATTTTCAAGTGGATTGTCGAAATTATATGGTTGACCAAAACTTAAATGCTCTATGTTCATAAAATCCTACAACCCTTGATGTAGGCTAGGTTAGGTTAGTGAAGAGGGCTGCCGGAAACGCGGCCAGCATTAGACCACCAGTTTGGGTCCATTTGCCACCCTCAGAGACAATCACACGCATTCACACTTACAGCCAGGATTCGAACCCGCAGGCTCCGTAGCACTCCGCTTTTCGGCCTGACGCCTTAGCGAGCAGAGCTACCGGGCCCCCTGACCCGTGATGTATCTCTTCAGGAAAAATAACATTAAATAGCATATGTGACAACTTGAAACTCTGATAAAATCTGAAGCATATTTTATGGAATTCTTAAGACGTTGAGAACCACACCCGCTCCCATGATTTCAGATGTTCGCAAGATGATACAATATTATACCGAAAAATCATCTCGAATACAGCTGAATCTATCAAGGACTCGCTTCTTTATTGTTGATATAAAAATTTCGTTCGATAGTCTTTCATTTATCCAAACCTAAAAGCGATTTCATGTGCCATTAACGCACGCCATATGTTTAATTCCAAACATCGTCGCACGATCGAAATTGAATCTAACGATACAAAGCCTTCGTCCAAATAATTACATGTTTTAGTACGCTTTGATGTCGTAAATATTTTTAGAGGTCTCCATACAGTGTTTGGTAGCGAATCGTGGATTTTTCATCAACACTTATTATCATCGGCAGTCACAAAAATTATCATTGTCGTTGTCTTCATCGTCATCGGAAGCTTCATTTTTCTGCGTCGATGTCAGTATAATCATCGTCAAGATGATCACGGTCATTACCACACAATGTCCTTTCATCAAAGCAACAAAACCTTATGGTTTTCGACGCGTGGTTGTAACTATACTTTTACCCTGGCAATGAAAATTCACTTCGGGGCTATCATGCCACCCAGAGCACTCCCGTGGGGGATGGTCGATTTTTATTTAGAGTCTATTTTTAATGTTGTAATTTACAATCTATTTATTGTGCGAAATAGATGAATATCATGCTATGATGTCAATTTGTGTTGTCCACCAGTATGTATGGCGAAGACGTACAGATACGTTTCCATGCAAGAGCATTAAATAAGTTTTATTGGAAGTCTGTTGCCGTGGAATGGAAAATCAGGCGAACCGTTTTATAAATTACTGTTTAAAATACTCTTAGGATTGTAGCCATTGCTACTACACAGGCAGAACGAAATTGCGTCTTTTGAATCTATCTCCTCATACTGTGAACTGAATTTATGTGAATCTGATATTAACTTCAATCTCGCCACATAGCCTTCTTCTTGTCTGCTTCCATAAAATAGAGAAAAAAATTATATTGGACTCGAAATTGATTTTCTATTGTTTGTTAATTTCACTTCGATGGAACTGTCAAGTGTTTGCCCAAAAACAAAAAAAAACTTTGCTCCCTAATGCTTACCTCAATTTAGAGTTTTGTTGCAGGCACTCGGACTGCGAAACGATTTGATCTAAGAGTACCTAAATGGTCAAGTGGAATTCCTGGAATGGAGTTTAATGAATTTCGTTCGATTGTTTACGGTCAGAATTTCGAATGGTTTTGGTGTTTTAGCCGAGCGAAATTGATTTCCACCACGAGTTAGATGTTTGCTTTTGTAGAGGCTGTTGAATTAAGAGATGGTGACATTGAATCTGAAGGTATTATAGGTATTTTAACTGAAGTGGTAAGGAATGGAAACGTAATTGACCTACTTTCCGAGGACGATCGTAGTAATGTTGAGGTTTGAATGGACTTGAGAAAGCTAAAGGTTAAATTTTGATGCGGATGAGAATCCGTTTTGTTTCCTTTACCGTCCGTAACTTTCAGCTAATCATTCGCCTAATTGGGCGTACCAGTGACATCTGACTTGCATTGAATTAATTTTAATTAACGAAATCGGCATTGACGAATCCTAATAGGATCACTCTTAAGGCCCCCATTCACGATCAGTCCAAACGGCCTGAGTCCATTTAGCTTGAGTCTGTTTGGTTTAAGTCCAATTCAGCTCGCCACTCACTACAGAGTCTCGATCCAGTCAGTCCATTCCATTTTCTGCCATTAATTTAGAATAAAATAAAGTAAAGCTTGAAGAACAAAATTATTTTTAATTTATTAATGGATCAGAGACATATGGAGGAGTTGTTTGCAATTGCAGCTGCATCTACGTAAAGAAACGAAAACCAGAAAGGAAGTGGCAAAAAGGATGACTTGTCAAACGGAAACAAATGAGTTACGTAAATTTGGTAAAAGAACTCACACTTGAGCATGCTGATTGGCAAAATTATTTAAAAATGGATGAACCGACATATAATACGTTGTTACAGTTATTAGCCTCATTAAACGAACAAAAGTATATGAATATGAGGCAAGCTATCACTCCTCACAAAATATGGAGCGCTACTTTGCGATACTTAGCAAGTGTTTGCAGCTATGAAAAGTATCTTCCAAAACTTCCAAAAACCAAATCATGGCCACCACAGCCCAATTATGCTGACTTTTTCGATTGAATAAAATAATCGCATAAACAGTTAATGAGTTATCACAGACCAGCGTGTGAAGCAAGGCTGCCACGTTGTTTGGACTGAGGCTTCAGCACACACGACCAGTCCATTTTATGGATTGATTTCCCACACACAGTAGAGCCAAAAAATGGCAAAATGGCCTGAGTCCATGGACTTTGGAAATTCAATTTGGTTCCTTCAGTCCATGAGTCCTTCCGAGTTCTCCCACACACGGTGAGATTTTGGCCTGACTTCAGGCGATTTGGACTGATGGACTGCTCGTGAATGGGGGCCTTTAGCTCATCGATGTAATTATAAATAATAATAAATAAAAATTATGCGATTATGCGGTGTTAATAAATTTTGTCACTGTAAAGATAAACGTTGAACCTATTGATCAAAGTGTTATCAAGAACTATAATTTTAAAAAACTCAAGCGTATAGGAACTGCTAGAAACATTAATGTTCGTGTTCCTTATTACAGGAGCGAAAAAAGAGCGATCAGTGGTGAGCCAAGAGCTCTTTTGTCTATCTCTAAGCTCCGGGCTAACTTTGATTTTTTATTGTATTGTTATTGTTGGATTACCATTAGGGGTCAATAGCTGTTTGTTTGTGTTGCTACTGGCACGAACTAAGCAAAGTATAAAGGTAAACGAAAGAATAACTCGACAATGATTGCACTATTTGCAAGTTATTCTTTTTATGTAAAAGCCAGTTTCAGGATTTAACACAGTATAGGAATAAATTTAAAGATCGCTTCTAGATGGATGAAGATGAATTTGAGTTGGGCTTTTATGCACTAGCTATAACTTAGTTTTTCCGAAAGAGTTGATAATTTTAATAGCTTTTTTTGCCTCTCCCTGAAGTAAAAAAGCTCTAGAAGCACGGCAATAGAATATTCACATTCTTAGCAACAACTTCTGGTGCATGCTGATACAGAAACATTTTGGCGCCCAATGCGGGCAGGAGCGAACATTGAACTGTGCATATTTTATAAGGATGCAGTAACCATTATCTAGTTTAAGCTTCACTGATTTCAATACATTGACATTATTCAAGGAAAAAATTTACCAATGCTTGTCATATTGTGTCATACGGTAACTACGAGTATTTAGATCTAGGTTAATTCAATACTCTGTGCGCGGTGGCCCGCCCAAGCCTGAATTTGAATGAGCGACCGCACATACTAGGAGCTAGTTTTCTACTTGCATCACTACACGAGCTTCTGTACTTAAGATACGTTATAATTCTTTTAGATTACACTAGTAAACCATGCTTTTTGCTCTGAAATGAAACTTATATACTTATACGGATTCTATTAGTTAGTGTATATCCTTAGTAAAGTATTTAAACAATTCTGTGTTTTTTTGATATTTTGAAAAAAAAAAAAGTACCCAAGAAAAGTTCAGTTTTTCACTTTAAAAATTGATTTCTTAACATTTAGGGGTCGTAGGTCTTATCATATTGTCATTTGTTCGTGCCTTGATCATATTGTGTTATTTGTAAGTGGGACAGAGCTCGAGGTTCACACTACGTACAAAAAGAGTGTTCAAAAGAACTGACTACGTACCGAGTCACAAAAGTGTGTTCAATCTTCGCCATGTTGAACCAGAGAACATTATATTGCCATATCTTCATATAAAATTTGGCCTGTTGAAAAATTTTGTGAAAACCATTTAGAAAATTGGGAAAAGGTTTCAATGTTATAAATTTATATTTCCAAGACTTAGTGATACAAAAGTAAAAGAAGGAATTTTTGTGGAGCCAGACATTAAAAGGGTTGTGAACGATCAAGATTTTGTCACCATTTTTTTTATTCTTCATTTTTGAGTTAAGATATCAGATTCCCAAAAATTGTCATTCACATATTAACCATCAGAATGTGGTAGAATCTATTAATAGAATGCAGTCACTTTTTATTTAGTTTTCTTCTTGAAAAAATAATCCTTTTCAACATAATGAACAGAAGGTATACCAAGAAAATCTTGTGTATTGCGACAAGACGCAGTTTGCATGTTTCTAAAGATAACCTTAAAATTTACCTATATTTTCATATATCACTATACAAATCATGATATCATTATAAAAAGTCATATTATTTGCATTCTCTCCATTTAAGCAGTGTGCTTTTTCATGAGCAACTTTTCCATTTGCATAAAGTAAAATTTAAAATGAATCAAGTATATGTTTAAGTATATATATCCCCGTTCGATCCTATACCTCTTCTTCGTCTGATAATCTAATGTACGATCTAAATGCGTTTGCGACGGCAACAGCAATAACACTAAGCTTTCAGTCAATAAAATCGCGGCCTAATGGGATTCCTTTTGGCTAAGCATTTTCTTTCAAGGATAACACGTGTACGGAAATGGAACTGATTCGCTCTTTTCATTCCACTCGTTTTGCCACAGTCAACGCCTTTCACCATCTGAGCACGGGACTTGATTGTAGTTGGCATTTTTTTTAAAACAGAAGACGAAAAATAAAAGACTGAGGAAGAGGATCTGATTAGCAATAGTCTGGCTGAGATAAGAGAAAATAAATAAATTTCTTTCGATCCTGGTCTAATGGAATTTTATTAAATTTAAAGGTTGAAAAAGGAAAGCGGTGACAGTTGGGTTTAGTATTTGCGAAAGATGTATTTGTTGCTTGAGCTTAAGAACATTTTTTCTGTTCATTTAAATTCACAAAATGGCTTCATAGCCATCCAAATAAATGTCAATATCATTTGTTCTTCTGCACTTATCTAAAACTGTGCTTAATGTTTCGTAAAACTGATAGACACATTATTAACAGATTGTAAATTTTTATTTTTCAGGCAGTTTGAAAGCAGGTTTTGAGGTAATCTTTAGCAGAATAACTCAATTCAATTTTTTTATTTCACTTGTCAATATGATTAAGTTCGAGGCACGAAAAAGATATCGATACTATAGATGGAATGAAAATGATAGCTTGATATTTTATTTAAATATGTGCATTTAACCCTGTGGTTGTCTTAATGTTGATTTAAATTTTTTTGTGTGAAGTTGAACAAGCACTGTCACTCAATCATGATTGGATCAAGAAATGAAGAAAACCATTCGATTAATGTTGACAATAAGACAAGTAAAATTCAAAATTAATTTTTTTTAGTCATCAGCTGCGTTTCATTATCTTCAATAGCAAATGTACCAGATCTGTTAACGTATTTATGTGAACAGAGTGATAGTGACAATTTGAAAGGTCGCTAACATTTTAAGTGACAGTCGAAAAAAATAATACGAGCTTGTCATAAAATTGTTATTGGTATTTCATGTAGAAAATCCAAATCATATGGATATATTTGAAATGTCTGGAAACGAATGATTAAAAAAAATTGATTTTAATGCAAAATGGAATTTGCGATGTAATGTTCTGTGTTTCGAGTGCGTTTAACAGAAATCATCATTGCATATATAATTGTTGCTTTCATCAAAAACCATAATATAGGTTTTTGTGGTTTTTGATGAAAGCAACCTGTAACTGCGGCGAGTACGCAAATAGAAATCCTTCAAATCATCAAGTTCCCTGAGTTTTTTTTGTTAAGAAAAAATACACATAATTGCTAAAATATTTGCATTGCTTACGCAGTTAGATTGAAATTTCCGAATTTCCTCATCGTCGAAGGATGGTAACGCTTTACTAATTTGCGTATATTTGTCAGTTTTTGCACGAACTTAGGACTCGATAATAAAATGTAGTTGAAAGTCACAGACTGAATTGAACTTAAGTTTAACGAATATGCTTGCAGCTTTGTAGCTGTGGCGTAATCGCGAAATAACTTTCGACAAAATTAAATCTTGATGTCCTATGTCTTCCAATGCAGTAATTAAATTCAAACGAAATTCCGAGAGTATGTTGCTCTTAATATGAAGAAGTTATGGTAGATTTTTCGATGATCTTGATTTTTTGCGTACAAGGAGATGTTGCTATAAACATTTTCATGTGATAAGCACCCTATAATAAAAAAAACCCTAGCGCATCAGAACCGCTAGAAACACTAATGTTCGAAGAACAGTAGAGCATTTGTGCAGATTTTGAGTGTGTATTCTACCACTACTTACTTTTCCTACTTAAAACTAATGCACCCTAAGTAATAATAGAATCTAAGCTAATTTTGATTTCGGTTACTTCATCGAAAGTTACTGCGGTAGAAAGGTGTTTGGGGATGCCATCCGAAAAATGTCTATAGCTTAGAAAATTTAAACAATGTTTACTTATTTTCATTGCAAATGTTTGCGATGAAAATACTTAATGCAAGCATTTATTGGAACAAAAATAACATAAAGGCGTAGTGCTAGCAGCCCTTAACTAGCACCGAAGCCAAAAATATGTCGCATCTGCCTTACGTTGAAGTCAACCTGCTCTGCGAATTTCATATTGATCCGATGACTGCATTGGAAGTTATAGGGATGCAAAGAAATTTAGGGTTGCCATTCGCAAAAGTTTTCAAATTTTCTAGATCTTAATATTTGGTGTTTATTTTCACTATAAGATCACTATGATTTGAAAATTCTATGCTAAAACCGCTTACTAAAGGTATGCCAAAAAAATACAAAAACAACCATAGCAGGCATCCCTATCGTTGTATTGAACTAAAATTACTGAATATTACTGAATATTGCTCACAATAAGCTATATTTGCCATATGAATTTCAATATGATTCAATGACTGTGCTGGAAGCTATAAGGCAAAGAGCTTTATTCGCCTTAACGAATTTTCAAAATTTAAGGCACAAAAATTATCATAGCTGACAGCTCCAACCGAATTTTTCGACCAAATTTCTACCACACGTGGTTTAAAGTAAGGTTCAGGTAAGGTTAATGTGTGAATCTCGTCAAAATCGAACGGCTGAATAAGAATTTATAGGGGTAAAAGCAGTTATCTTTTTTAGTGATTTTTCGAGATGGCACCACTGGCACAAAATGCCCGCATTTCAAAATCGCTTCTATCCAGGTCTGATAGAAGCGATTTTGAAATGCGGGCATTTTGTGCCAGTGGTGCCTAAGACCAATATATTCTGTAAATTTCAATTAACTCTGCTTATCGAATCATGAGTTTCCGTGAACAGAAGCTTTTGATGCTAAAAATATAGGTAAATTAAGCAAGGGTTACCAGGCGTGCCCGTTGTATCATATCAAATTTTTTACTTTGACTATATAAAAAAAGCATAAGATTTACATATGAGTGGCTTTTTTTTAAAGAAGCGACATTTTTTCAGGAGAGTCGATGATTTGAAAGTTTTCACTTTCAGCGCCTGCCCTAGCTACAGGGTAGCCAACATGCTCATTAGAGGCTACACAAATTTACAACTAAATAATACCAATATGTTCTGAAAGTTTCATAATGATTAAATAGATCTGTCAAACGTTATTGCAATTTAAAAAATTTCAAATTTGCTCGATCTCTTTTTAGGCACCTAGCGCACACATGGGGCAAAAAAAAATCCAAAACATTACCCGATTCACATTAAAAACACGTTCGAAATTTATTTCGCTACTTTAACTTTTACAAAAATAATTTGTGGACGGAATAATAGGTATATTAAAAATATCACTAAAATGGCCGCCGGCGCCAAAGGGTTAAAGATAATTGACCATATATATATATATATATATATATATATATATATATATATATATATATATATATATATATATATATATATATATATATATATATATATATATATATATATATATATATATATATATATATATATATATATATATATATATATAAATATATATATATATATATATATATATATATATATGTATATATATATATATATATATATATATATATATATATATATGTATATATATATATATATATATATATATATATATATATATATATATATATATATATATATATATATATATATATATATGTATATATATATATATTAATATATATATATATATATATATATATATATATATATGGTTGATAATTGACCATATATATATATATATATATATATATATATTTATATATATATACATATATATATATATATATATATATATATATATATATATATATATATATATATATATATGTATACATATATATATATATATATATATATATATATATATATATATTATATATATATATATATATATATATATATATATCCGATCCTGGATTCTAACGAGGAATCTCACTCACAAGAAACCAGTGCTCAATCACTAGCCCAACGGGAATCGCTGTAATGTATTCCGGACGGAATATATCAAGGAAACATTCTTGGTAATGAAAATGTAATGTGCTTGCAAGGGGTTTTTCTCAGAGTCCATGACTGGCCAATTAGCATCACTTGCAGAAATAAGTAAAAATAACTTGCGAGCATACATCGGCTGTGGCTAGTTTGCTATATAAAGTGGAAAGATGAAAATTTCGGAGCAATTCAAATCATCACGGGTAAGTAAAATGTATGAAAAACAACAGTACCAATTTCCCCTAGTAGCAAAGAGAATGCGCTATTGGAATTTCCAATGAGCGTCTCAATCACTCAGCATACAATAGCCACTTGCAGAGGTACAATCGACCGCCGGCCAAAGCTTCAATTCGTATTCACCCTAGATGACGGAAATGCGAGAATACGATGTCGTACTTTCCAAAAGCTCTTATGTATAAAGCTATAAAGCTGAAAGCATAAGTTTCCCCTTGTATAACACTTCCCAGCCTAGGATATGCAATGTTAAATAGAAGTAAACATGCAATGGTTCGGTAATGCTTCCACGCATTACGCGAAATGCTTGCCGAATATATCCGTAAGCATTACTTTTCCCGTTGGGAGGCTACTCAAGCTTACCATAGCACTATCAAATTACGCATTTCAATAGCCACAGAAAGCACGTGTTATGTTTTGTGGTGTTTTGTGCTAGCCTAGAAATAAAACGCTTCCCACATAGAGCTCCTCTGCCTTCTAATCCTTTCTGAAAATTGGCTATAAAAGCTATACGGAAAGTCAAAATAATCATCGAAGAGTTTAGCATCAAACAGCTTGATTGAAAATAAAACAAAAATATGCAAAACATCTCTCAAGGCTTTAGTTCCAATAGAATTTCATTTGATACATTTAAACCATTTGGTTCTCTCGAATTTACTGTTTTACGGTTTTTAAAAGATAAAATAAGAAATGAATAAATGCTTCTACATTTTTGTCTAGGTTTCAATTTATTTTCCCTACGCAGTAAATATTTTTATCGACGTCAAACACAGTTCAGTCTAATTTTACATTATTTAATTCACGTTTAATACGTACGATTCATAAAAAAATCAATTTGCGTAAAAGAACGGCGAAAAAACGCCAATCTGTTCGATGCGAGAAGAAGTTATCCGAAAAAATTATAAATCAAACAAATCAGCAATTCAAATAAAAAATTATATATTTTACTCGGAGCTTTAAATCAATTCCTAATTTTTATTTATATAATAGAGGACGACGTGAAACCAGTCCAAACAGTGGAATGAACATAAACAATAACCATAACGCATAAAGTCCCAGCATGACAGCAAGTCAACATTGGAGGTCAGCACAAGTGTGAATTGTTTCGATGCAAGTGCAAACACGCAATGAATATCTGTCGAAATTCAAATTTTTGGCAGTCCGTAAAATTCGTAAAGGAATGAATGCTTAAGTAGTCAGTCGACAAACATTATTAGGTAAATAATAAATTGAAGATAGCTCATAAAATTGTGGCTAAGTTTAGATTATTAATGTTTATGGGTATTGTCGCCGTCGATTTGGCATATTTACTTATGCAAAGATAGATTTGACTGTTGTCTGGAAAATTTGGCAGTTGCCGGGGGTTGAAAAAAATTGTAATGTGAAATCACGATATTCAAAACAATTGTTTTTTTTCGTGTAGCGCCGTAAATTGTAGTAAAACAACGGAAATTAAACATAGAACACTATGAATGAAACTGTTTAAAAAAAATCACGCACGTTTGTGTTTAAGAGAAGCTGGAATATTTTCGAAAGTTGCATGGCGGTCTTTGAATATATTTGATTGAGCATTGTTTGATTCGAGAAGAAGAATCGAATGAGTTTAGTGAAATCGTGCTAATTTCGATTTTTCTGGGCTACAAAGCAGCGACAAAGCATATGGCTTTGTTAGATTAGTCTTATAAATGCATATTTTCGCTCACTATTTATCTCTTGCAAACAAAGCTCTTTGTTTATCCTATAAATCCACATTTTAGCCAAATAAATTAATTATAGATATTTTTATCCACAATACGTGATTAGCACATGATTCTAGAAACTCACACATTTCCAAGTCATTATCCCAATCAACAATAGTATGAAACCAACAAAACAACCCAAAACTCCTCCCGACCTCTAAATCTGGCATAATAAATGTCAGATAATGTTCTTCTCATAGCAATCGCAGTGTCCATGCTTGGTCGTATCCTGTCTTGAGTGAGCATAGCCAAGCTGTGCAATGCCGTTCACTTAGTCGATTACGAAATTTTCTTTGCACATATGTAGTATGTCGTAACCATAGCCTAGTACCTATCACGAAAGTGATATTCGCAAAGTTTCATCTTCGGCATATTCAGCAAGGATATGTACGAAACACAATAGTATTCATCTTCCATTCACCCCAAACTCCATCATATCGATCGACCGAGCTCCGGCACGAACGGAACGACGTAAGAAAGTGAAATATGTACAATATATCGATTGGTCCTTCTTGCTGACTGCTGTCTGGATTGCCCGGTCGCAACCTTGTCGATTACTATCCCTTTGAGTATGACGTCAATCGTTTCGTGTTGACTGCTCGTTCGACTCCAACAGGGAGTAGTGGTAGCTGTTCGCAAATGATATTGTTCTGCTACCATAATAGTGAACTCAGAACAGCTGGGGTATGGGGCTACAGACGGGTCCGGAATAGTTTTGAAGTTAAGTTCTATTTTGTCACATCATTGTTTGAAGCTGGTAAGTAGGAGAAGATACAGGGACGAGTGGTATTTGCTGCTGACGTCAATATGGCAGAAATGAAATACAAGGAAGTGATGAAATCCATGCAAGAAAAATGCCGTTTTAGTGGAATGACATAAGAGAGGAGGTGGGGTTTTAAGGTCTATGTGTCATGATGTGCGCTGGATCCTGTTAGCTATGGTTTCGGATGAAGCGCTTAAGGATGTGTAAATTGAGGCAATTTAGTGTGTTTAGCGCAGATACGAGGCCAGTTAATTGTGCGTGATGACTACTTGAGAATTCAAGGGGATTAAGTCTTCTGTGTTGTCAAAGTGGATGGCATATTTATTTGATGAAAGAAGAAGTCTATAAGAATGAAATAGCGGTAAGCTGAAATTTAACTTTTTTTGCACGATTTGATCAAAAGTAGGTGTTAATATATTTTTAGCAAACCACATACGGAGGTTTTGTTCCAAAGACTCTAAATGCAGGAAAAAAGATTCCCACAGCGATATTGACGAAACTTGTTTGTATTAATTTTCGTAGTAAACTAGTATTGAAATCGTTTCGCGTTAAAATTCGTATCTATATGTATGTATACTAGGTATGGCAGAAAGGACAGACTGTTTTTAAGAGTTACAAAACTTTAATTATCTCTCAAAAATAAATTTATTTGTAGGCTGGAACTCGTGTTTGTAATAGAATTTTACAAAATCACGTTTTTAAAGCAACATCTCTCATGTGATTTACGTTATTACTGATGCGTTTCTAGAAGGGTTCTTGGACGTAAACATACACTCTTTTCAAGATCGTTCTAACAATTGGGGTGACCTCCATGCTAATGTCCTCCTGCAGGTCTTTCACATTATCAACATTCCACAAGAACTAGAACTAATCACACATGAATAAGACGGAAGATCGAGGAGGCCAACGAATGCTTTCAGACCTAAAAATCAGACAGAGACGAGAAGGTGAGTAAGGTTCATGGATGGTCTAGCTCGATGGGTTGTCATCCTAGCCTGTTGAAACTACACACAGCAGAAAAGAATAGCTATTCGTCGTAATCCAGACAAAATGAAATTGTTTATTTATTTAAGCAACCAAACAAGACATACAAAAAAGAAACACTTATAATTAATATTTAACAAGTTGATTGCATTTAAAATGTAAATGATAAAAAAAAACAAACAAAAATTTTTACAAATATAACAATTTTTTGGTAACAAATAAGATAGGAAAACTTGTGACGTGAGTACCTTGGCCAGAGTTGTTTTAAATTTAGGTCTGGAACTGGTTGCGAAATAGTATTTTGAAAGACTATTGAATATTTTGCAGCATCTTTTGAATAGCTCGTTGTTGGTGTAAACGGTGTGGTATCTACCTTACTGTTTCGTTGAAGGGTATCATATTGAATGGGGACACAATTTTGATCAAGTTCCTAATAGCATCAAAAGCAAAGCGGGAGCATATGACCATCCTCCGCGAAGACAGACTTGACAGATTCAAAAGATTTAGTAAGAGTCCGTATGATGGTAGATTATCAACTTCGTATGGATTACACAGATCAACGCAAAAAACAAGAACTACTTCTGCAATAATTTGAGCCTATCGCTACGGATATCAAAAGAAGGGTACCAGACAATACATTAATATTCAAGTAATGGTCGAACTACAGCTATGAATAAATACTTCGTGACCCATAGGGTTTTGAATAAATATTCTAAATTAAAACTCAGCTTTTCATCCAAAGTAGCTTCGAAGTCAATGACATTACCAGCATTATTTAGTGAAATATTATTGAGGCGGTACTCAAAATTTATGTAAATGGTTTTGTGGGAATAGCTAATAAATTTACATTAATATCAAGTTTATTTTGTTAGCACCACTGCACAAGAGATATCAGTTGAGATTGAGAAGTTAATTGTGAGTTACATTTTTAGATTATCTGAATAAAAATAGGTAAGAAACATCTGATAAAACTTCTGAAAAATCCGATATGAAAATATTGAATATAAGAGGTCCCTAGTGACTTTCTTGTGGAACATCGGATGAAATTTATACTCTGAAACTCAACGTACTGGGCCCTATTTTGAAAATAAAAATCTAACCAGTTTAATAAGAGACCCGAGATACCAAATTTATGTAGTCTAACTTGAAGAATATCATGATCAACGCAATCAAAGGCTTTGCTAAAGTCTGTGTAGGTAGTACCAATTTTATGTACGTTTTCCACAGAGAACATCTGAGACCAGAATCAGGAGGTTGGTAGAAGTTGACCTGACTTTTCTAAAACCATGCTATTGTTCGTTCAGAAGAGGTTCTATTAGAGTTGTGAGCTTATCAAAGACAATTTTTTCAAATAGTTTAGGCAATGCTGACAGTATTGCAATACCATTTAAAAATCTGCGTCAGATGGCAGAATTTCCAGAAGGAAGGGAAAATCCCGCAAGAAAGTGATTTACTAAAAATTAAATGCATGTGCAAGATAAGCTACTCCATGCATTCGATTATGAAACTAGGAGGTAGCAAGTCAGGACCAGGACTCTTGCTGATGTTGAGTTTTTTGAGGACCTCTGCAATCTGCTCCTTAGTTAAATACTTTCACAAACGATATTTGACTAGAATGTTTGAGAGAAAAGAGCAATAGATAAGCTTCATGAACAAAATACTTCCTGGATATGGTCAGCGAACAGGTTATAAAGGTTGTTAGGGCTTGACAGACAAGAGTCTATTTTTGTACATCGATATAGAGTAACCCGAAGTTTTTTGTTTGGTATTTACGAAATCAAAAAACTTGTTAGCCTTGCCCATGAAATTAACACAGCGCTCATACGCTTTACGAAATTTTGTAAGCAATTCCTGGGCTGATTCATTATATTTACCCTTGATATCTTCTCTGATATCAACATTGGTTTTAATTAATTTATAACGTTTATCTCTTTAACTACCTTAAAGTGCTATCCAACTATGGTTAGCACATTTTGTTTTTTCTCTTAATCTTTGGTGCGAACTTCTCAACGGTGTTAAAAACCAACTAAAACCAACTAAAACCAACTAAAACCAACTAAAACCAACTAAAACCAACTAAAATAAAGACACAGTATGAAATGACCTCAAAAAAGTAAAGACCGATGACGCCAGGTGTCACGATAGCTCAACAAGCCGTCAAGTTAGGGCCATGCACAGGCCCGGCGGACGCCTTGGGCGGTGTGGGTAGTACTACCTACCTAGGAAATCAAACGGTGGGTAATTACCCACCCTAAAATTTCAATCCTATATGCCACATTAATGTAATGAAAAAATTGAAAATTTATTTCTCTATTTGTGGTAAAGTTTGTGGTAAAGTAAAATAAACAAAACGTGAAACAAAGACAGAATTTACGAATGTGAAAAACATTTGCCAAGCAAAACTACCAAAATCAGTTAAAACATGTGATTTATGGCAGTTTGTAAGGTACCCTAAAAGTCGTAGGTGGCAATATACTGGCATTTAAAGGCGCAAATCGTAACCAGTATTACAGTCAAACACACTTTCAATTAATTTTACACATAGCAATGTTTTACGGTCGAATGGATGATCTGAAGCTGATAGCCCCAAGCTAAATACGTATTCTTACAATCTCCAGATTCACAGATTGCGGAGTTAAACTTCAAATTTCATGACTATTCTTAATAATGCTAAACAATATACCACTGCATCACGGATCTATCATACAAATCCGATTTGATGCTGACGAACACCTTTTGTTTGGTACGTACCCTTCCTCAACACCCTATCTCTGTCACCATAGAACAAAGACGGACAAAACGCTAAAACTAATGTAAAGAGATTCGACATACAGAGGCAAAAAAAGGTGGGCTGCTTGGATTTATGAGCTAGGGTCCTCATTGATCAGAACTGGGAACACAGTTGATCAGAACTGGGCAGCATTGAGTAAATGGAGTACTTCTTTTCTTTGTACGTTTATTCTATGGTTAGAACTACCTAATAAATTTACCCTGTTGCGATATGTATAGCGTCTATCCACATACCCTATATTTTCATAGTGTATCCGGATAGTGCGAAATCACTTCCTTTAGCATGTGGAGCCGGCTTTTGGTTTGTATGACCGGCCTTTTTTTTTTTTTTAATAATAATAGAAATTTTATTCATTGCATTGTACATATATAACTTAACTAAAGGGGTATTTGACATAAAAGAACTTATACTTAGCGGCTATCCTATTTTGGCCTGCTGGCTCTTATTGGATTTTTATTTTAATTGTTTTTTATCACTCATTAATTTTCCGATTTACACTTATTAACTATTACCCAGGTAGTACAATACCTGGGGTTGACTTAGCAGTATAGTGCTTAAATACTAACTTAATTTACTAAACTAAATCTAGCTTAAGTCTAAATACAACTAGCTTAGCCTACTTAGACCTAAACTTAACCTAGGTCTTAACTATCCTCTCCGATTTGTCGGAAGGCCAACATAAGTGAACAGCATGTCCATGAGCCGCCGCTGTCCTGCTATTTCCGCTGGACGCATAAATGGCTCATTAGAGCCACTCATACGTCCGATACCCCGGATTAGTCCGTTTTCATGTCCGTCTGTCTGTGCGTAAAACCTTGTCGTCAGTTCTACAACCCGGTCCCTAAGCAGCTCAAGGCCTGTCTCCTGATATAGGAGAGAGTTCTTCGGCCACTTTTTAGTTACCGGGTTGTAAAACCTGCCAGTGCAGAAACGCAGAATTCTCCGTTCGAACATCTCCGCCTCTGCCAATATGACCGGCCTTGAGGCCCTTCAGCTCAAATATAAACATCTCCAAATTAAAAAGACGCAGCAACAAGAAGAAAATAGAGGACGGAGATTAGGAAACCGAAAGGAGAAGGGTCTTTTGGAAACTCCGCAGCGATATTCCGTGAACGAATACACTGTGCTGCCCCATCGCTACAGAAACAAAATTCCAGCGAAATCGTAAGCCGTACTATGTACATGCGAAAGGGACAAAGAAAGAGAGTCAAGCAGGAAGAAGGGTATAGATTCAGCGCTCACACTTTGAATCATTTCGCAAATTTTTTAAGATGCACATTTCTACATTATATTTCAAAGTGAAAGCTCTTTCAAGTGATTTCAGGTAACGGTAGTAACGTTAAAAACAAAGTGGACAGGTTCGTCATAAAGTTGAAAAGTATTAATGAAGGACTCATGGACAATACTTCCGAAGTCGCGAAACAGCCAAACGATTCTACTGTTTCCTTGACATCATCAAGCAGTCCCAGTGACGGTTGTTCATTGTTTAAAATTTGGCTAATTTGGCTTCTACTTTCCTCTATATAAACTCTCTTTTGTGATTCGCTAATGAAGTGGATATTTCCCATCGAAATGTTACGGACTCCTAGTATTAACATACGTATACATATAAAAATTTCCAGATTCCAATGTTTCAACATCGCTTATACTCAAAGCATATCAGAGATGCAAAACCCAATTTCCGTTCCTCGATACAAATGAGGCTGGTTTTTTGATTTGTAAAGTATACACAGACGAGAAATAATACTTTTTTTGCTGCCTGCTATTTACAATCAAAGGGAACATGGGTGGACAGAGGCGTCAGCTATTGGAAGCACAGGGTGGAATGGATCAAAGCACTTTCGAAAAGTTCTTTGTGTTTCGAAAGTGTGGAGGCTTTAAAAAATCATGTCTCACTTAAATGTTAAAAAAAATGTAAATATATCCCAATCACCCACTTATCTACAGTAACCAACAGTGATTTACTACCCACCCCAGAAAAATGTGTTCCGCTGCCACTGGCCATGCAGAAATCTTTCGTGCATACCTTTCAGATATCCCAATAACGACAATTGTGCTGTTTCAACATACCATTGGCCCCGCTTCCCCCTATTGTTAATGTTCAACAGGCTCGCCGATTTTGGCCACCCTTCAACCCTCTATCAGAAGATCAGGCTTAAAAAACCATGAAATAACTAACTAGACAATTAGGTACAAGTCAAATAATACACTGTGAAAAATGTTGGATGAAATAATGGTAGTTACTAAAATCATCCTAGAAATTCATACCTGATACCCTAAAAGTTATTGATTCCTTAATTTACATTTCAACGTTTAAAATATATTATTGCAAAGTCAAAAGTGTCCTTCACGATAACCTTGATTTTAATTTTATATACTCTTTCCACAGACCAAGAGAAAACATACGCTGACCTCGAAACGAACATCGTTTCAAAACAACATGTTTAACAATCCACCTGAAATCAGTCAATTAAACATATAATTTATAACCACGGAAATACACTCAGCCACTGCTAATGCATTTTCAACGCACAGCGCAACAAACAAGCTGCGAAACATCATAAAATTCAAAAACTGGTCGAAACCGAAAACATATTTCAAAAGAGTGAATTATTGCAGTTTGAACTGATCCGACGAAAAATCCGCAAACAACATTTTCCCTCATTATGTGTTTTCTTTCCTCTAGTATCAGATACAATTTTTTGATATCCGTCTTTCATGGCTGATACACACTCCTAGATAAAGCTATTTAACACATCAAAGTGTTAAGCAGATGGTATCTACTTATTTTCGCTATTAAAACATGTTAGAGCTTTTGTATTTTTTTTATATTATTCCATATCACCATCAAACCGTTACAAAGAATATTATGTTTTCGTTTCATAGTAAAGTTTGGCCTCAAAAGATTTTCAGCGTATATCTTTAACATGTTGTTCTATTATTATAATTTACGATGAACTGAAAATTTGATTTTGAAGATATTGTCTGGATTTGTCAAAAGAATTGTATATTTCAATTTTTAGTCAGCAACTTGGCCGGAAACTGTTTTGAAATTTTCCGGCTTAAGGCTGAGTGATTTCACTTGTTACGATTAATTATGTCAAATGTATCTTTTCGCTGAAAAGTCAATCAATGTCGGACACTTGTAAGAAGTTTTTATGATTATATATTTTTTTTGTTTTTACTTTACTGATCGTAATTCAGACGGCAAGCAGTCTGCTGCGTAGAAAAAATATATTTTACTTTTGAAAATGAAATCTACATATGTGAAAATTTGATGCGTTGATTAAATACTACATTTTAGCTTTGATTTTTGACGAATTTGAATGTCAGTTTTATTTCTAGAAAATGTATACAGTGGAACCTGGTTAACTGTGAACTCAAGGGACCTAAAAAATGTTATCACTTATAGAGGCTTTTCATTTACTCAAAGGAAAACACAAACATGATGACAGTGACTTAAGATATTAGCAAAGCATTCGGGACCACAGTTGGCTATACTGTTTAGATTCGCTTAGCTTCGACCTCTTGTCGAAAACAAGCAAAATTTATTAATATCAGAACAGGAAATGTTGTCAGAGAAATATGAACTAAACTGAGAAGTATCAGAAGAAAAAAAATATACAAACATTTCACATATTTCTTGTGGACTTCGCAGAAGGATATCTCTCTTTATCCCTTATGCGATGTATCTAAATGATTTGTCAGCTTAAAGAAACTGATATAACACCAGTAAAGGCTAATAACAGAATGATATGGAGGCATGATATTGATTTTTCGGTGGAAACAAAATATTTGGAAAAAATAATAGTATAGGAAATGAAAACTGGTTATATTTTTAGCTTGGATATAATAATATTTATTGGAAATTTCAAGTCCCATTCGACCGCAAACTCCCTAAAAGTAGGCAGAAAAAACTTGTAGAGCCTCAAACTGCGATAACAAACAGAGTCATCAGTTAATTTTTTAAATTCCTCACCGAACAAGACCGGCAACTCCGCATCAAATTACCTCTACTCGAAGCACTTGCAGGAACTCGTAACATGACAATCAGATCCAATTGAAATTAACTGCATATATTGGTTTTTAGTAGAACCAGGTCTTATAGAAGTAATTTGAAAATATAGGTAGCCCTATGAAATATGTGTCTTCATGAAAAATCGCTGAAAAAAACACTTTTTGTCTTAAAACTTCCGACGTAATTACCAGGTTTTAACCAAAATCACACAAACGGGGAATGGTAGTGTACGCCAAGTTTGGGAAAATTTTGATTGCGAAATCGGAATAGAGCAGCTAAGTATGATATTATTTCATTTTTTCCACTAAGGAATGCAACCATTGAATTTTCAAATGATAAGACAATAAATATGATCTTGAAATGAAATTGAGCACCAAACATTTCACTTTTCAAAATTAAGTTGTTTTTTCGCGGGCGGCAACTCTAAAAATCTTTCTACTCCTTTAACATTCAACAACGTCATTGTACCAAAATGAAATTTGCGGGGTGGATTGGAGCAAATGTGGAGCAAATTTGGTATACTCTTAGCTCAAATTTGGTATACTCTTAGCTTTGTTTTTGGTAAACGGTTACCAGCACTAGGCTTTTTGTTATTTGTATACCAAGGGATGCTTTTATTAAATGTCTATATTATAAAAAAATAAATTTCCTATGTTTTGCATGTTTTCTTTCCGTATACTTTCCGATGCGATCATTGAATAAAAACAAAATTTACAGAGAATGTTGATCTTGGCGTGGAACAAATGCAATAGGCTTTTGGCTGCATTGCTAAAAAGTGCTACCAGCACTGAACATTTTCACAATTTTTGTAATAGAGACTGCCAGCATAAATATTTTATAACGAAAATAAATAACAAATATTTTACTTTCCTAATTTTGAAATAGCCTCGGAAACTTTTCTACTCGGCTTTTTATGCAGTCATTGGATTAAATCTACACAATTCCTCTTCCTTTCTTCGGAAATAAATTGTTCTAGTGGTTTTAATGTGCTCGCTAAGGCGTCAGGCCGAATTCCGCCAGAGCCATGGCTGTAAGTGTGAATGCGTGTGATTGCCTATGAGGGTGGCAAATGGGCCTAAACTGGTGGCCTAATGCTGGCCGCGTTCCCGGCAGCCCTCTTCACTAACCTATCTGTAGCCATGAAAAGCAAAAATGCTACAAACTAAATTAATGTTAGCGAAAATAGATACCTAAACTCCTAAGAAATTCCGATTCCAGTGTACTTTTATGATTTTAACTAAATTATTCAATCCACTATACGTTTAAGAACAATACTTCTTAAAATGCTACATAAATTAGGTCATCTTATGGCAATCTTTGTCGGGACTAGGGGTTGAAGTTGGTAAAACCTTTCATTTGAAAATGTACAACCAATTTATACAAATGTGAAGTGATTGGTTCCATATTTCATTTTAACCATGATTTAACTCAGGCACAATTCAGAGCTAGGTTAGCTCAAAGCTCGAATCGTGGGCCACAGCCGAAACCTGGATTCGAACCAGGGACCCCACACACTAGAAGGATGCTATCTGTGCGTACGAAAAATTATAGCAAAACATGTATTGCTCTTATGTATATGATAGGAAACAAAACGGTACAAGCTCTTTTGAGATTAATCAATACCAATATTTTGAAATTTATCGAAAACTGTTGAGAGCGAAATACGCAACGAAGCATATTAAGTAAAATAAAAAAATCTGCTCCGCGATTATATTCGTGAACACTATTTGAATATTCCGAAAACGAATATTTTGTCTATTGTACTGCCATTGGCAGTTATCTTCTTTTCACATATGAGTTTGTCTATACGATACAAATAAAGTATTTGATTCAAATGTTTAGGTACATCTCTGACTTGGACTTGATACGTATAGCAATTCAATTGAAGCACATTTCGGTATCTACAAAACACAGGAAAAATAAATTGAAAAAATATAGGAAATCAATGGAAAATCCCCAATCAACCTATCTCGAAAAAATGATCATATATTCTCCAAAAAAAAGGTAATACAACCCTTAACCGGCAACGCTTCCGTTATCCTGTACCTTCTGTAATGATGTTTTTTACATTACACTTTCCACACAGCCGACTTGAGTTTGTTCCCTGTGCAACTGACCAATAAAGCTTGAGCAGCCAATATAGATCTTTCCTTCCGGCTCCCTTTATGTCCACCGCTACCAACCAACGACCTTTTTCTTTCTCTACATCGTCACGTTAGCTAAAGGTCAATTGGCTCAAAAAGACAGAATCATCTGGATGATGAAGCATAAAAAATCTCATTAAAATCGTAGCTCTATTAAATGTGTTGTGTACGGAAGACAACAGCAGCGATTTATTGTTGTAAAGAGATTCATGAGAAAATGCATGTAAATTGATTGAATGATCGAAAAGTAACTTTAAACTGACCTTAGTTGACGTTTTCTTTTCATTATTGATCCATATGACGGAAATAATGACGTTACCAACGACAATGGTCCCTTGTTGTGAAAAAAATCTTAAATGTGAATTCAGAGTTAAAATTAGAAAGTGTTGTATAAGAATTTCTTATTTATTGTGCTCTGGGTCAGGATATTCAGTAGTAATATTTCAAGAATTTCGTAAGAGCTGGAAATCACGAAACAGTTGAAAGAATGTTAGAAGGTTATTTTTGGTTTTCTAACGGAACTATTACAAAGTCAATTTGCTCAAATATTTTAATTGATTATTTTTTGAGTGTTGTTTCCATTTTATTATTATCGTTTCACTTAGTTATAGCAAAGGTAAAGGTTACCTACCTATGCTACAATTTCGTTCGCAATTTATTTATGCATTAAAGATGAAGGAAACAACGAATAAGTAGTTGTGTTGTGCTCGTTATTGGCAGTCTCTTTCAGTCCTATGCAGATTACTAAAGTCAAAATTCAGCTGATTTTATTCCAAATCAAATAAAAAATTGCGAAAAAGTGAAATGAGGAAAACTCAGTCCACCCGAGAGTGAAGAGCTAGTAAATAGCAATCAAATTTGATAGCTGTCAATAAATACTCAAATCTAGAAAAGACAGTCAGGATAATAAAAAATCTCTTAAAATTGAAAATCTTTAAAAGAAAAACGATTTTTGTAGAAATGATTTTCAAGTTATAAAGCAAACTGACTAATCGATACACTGCGACACTTTGTACTTTTTCAACCGTGCGGTGTTACTCTTTCGGTCTAAAGAGATTGATATTCGGGCAAAGGTTCTTTTAGCTTCAGTCTACTCCGATGAAGACGGGTCGTGGGCGCCATTCGCTCACCCCAATAATTGACCTTTTGAGTCGCTGAGATTAGTCGCTCGCAGGAGTCACTTTTTTGCTAATGCGTGAAGGTGAAGGGATCAGATTTGGCACGCGTAGTCCAGAATACGAATACAATGACCTACGGTAACAAATCAATGAATACCTGTTGGCAACCAATATAAAAAGGACGCACAACAAAGCAACCAATCATAGAGGTTCTGGTTCACGACTTGGACATCACATTTCAATTTATTTAGAATTAAACAACATACCAAGGTATGTAGAATGCTGGGCAACTAACAGGAGAATACCAGTTAAGATATAGGAAAATATATTTGAATCATTTATATATTTTTCTTTCTGGTGACACTTTAATGTGTTTAGTGATAAAAAGCTGTTTTGGTACCAGTGATTAAGAACAAAAGAATTAGCTTGAAATTGGTGATAATCGTGATAATTTTAAGTAATCCGCATATAATAGACAGGAGGCGTCGATGATAGTCATTAATATGTTATTGCGAAGCAAGAAGAAAAGTTAGGGATCTAGGATATATCCTTGAGGAAATCCGGGTGTGACTGTGTTTTAAGTAACGAGGAGAGACGGGGACCAAAAATTAGAAACCTTTCAAGCTTATTGTATGGCAGATTGTGGATCACAGAATAAAAGGTCCTCATAATGTCTGTATAAATTACATCAACTTGACGATAAAAATCCAGGGTAGAGGCAACAAAATTAATAAACACCATAAGGTTGGTCATTGTAGAGCGACCGTTGATGAAACCATGCTGCTCAGGAGCAGAAAAAGATTGTAGAGAAAGGTAAACTTTATTATAAACAAAGCGTTTAAGGAGTTTACTGAAAAAGCAGATTAGGAATATAGAACAAACGACAGGTGGATCATCAAATTTCAAAACTGATAAGATATTGTTGCTTTGCATAATGAAGGGAATAAGACTTATGCTGAAAAGGATACCTAAAGGAACACAGAGAGAGGATGAAAGTTATTTTACAAAGATATTAGGAACACCACCAAGGCCGGAACTAGCATAAGAATCTAACGTATGCTTCAGAGTTTCGACTGCCAAAAGGATTGGTACTAAAAACAGATAAGGCAGGAGCGGTACAAGAAAAATTAAAAGATATCCATGTCAATAGTGCATTTTTAAAGGAGCAGGAGAAAAAGGTAGCAAATAAATCACAATTAGTCTGAAGATTGGAAGCAATAGCGGCATCAAGATGCATCAAATCAGGAAGTGAGGAATTAGACGTAAGGGAACAGATGTAGGACCAAAACGATTTTAATTGAATGGAACATATTGAAGCTTCGATGCTCAAGAAGCTGCTTGAGCACGCTTTTGGCTTTAGAACGCAAACTACAGATTTTCTAAAGATCTTGAACTTATCTTCTTCAAGCTTTTCTCGAGCTTTTTCTTTAAGAACCAAAGAACATCATTTGGTATAAGAAGACGTTTGATAGAACCTGAGCAAAAGATCAGATTAGAACAAGAAGAATAGGACTTCGACAACGAACAATCGATATCCAATCAGTTGGAAAATCAACACCGGCTGATAGGACTGACTTTAATGAACATTTTCTGAAAGTGAACTTTCCAGAAGCTGAACGCAGGATAGAAGGACATTTACACTTTGACTGGAAATGGAGGTCAACATTAATTAGGAGTGGACCAGACTGAGGATCAGGTAGCACATATGGAAAAGGAGCAGCGGAAAGAAAAAGAGAATCTAGAGGAATGCTAGAAAATTCTAAATCAAGGAATTTGTTCCTGGAATGGCGAATGTAGTTAATTTGAGAACAAGAAAAAGTGAATGAAAGGAAGAAGTCTCAACAGAGAGTTGATTGGAAAATACTAAACAGAGATTATTGGAGTCCCACTTGAAGTCATCGATAATGAGAAGGGGAGTTGTAGAAAATCGGAAGAGAATCAAGTTAGAAAGCTCAGCGAAAAAACATTCGTACGTGGCGTCAGACGAACTACGAGGGATGTAAATACAACAGACTAATAAATTGGAAGTTCAACAAAAGAAAACACGTACAACAATAAACACGATATAAGAACAATCTTGGCACAAAGCGGTTCACGATGAAAGTGGTGGAGGGCGACGTGTTTGCAAAAAAAAACTTGAAAAGTTCAAAAATAATAAAATTTCAGTATCATAGTAGTGACACTAGCGATACAATCTTCATTAGATAGCTATTATTTATACATAATTATTAAAACTAAATTCTTTGTTCCGAACCCATTGCCTTATTGACTACAGAGAGCAAAATCTTTAAAACACTAATCAATGTTCGGGATATATACAATGATCCGGGTCCGAAAAACAATCATTTACATGAGCATTGAAAATTTCCATTGAACTTTTCATCGCAAAATTTATCATGACTTTAAAAAAATCCATAACAAGACTACATGATAAATTTAAAACACTTAACTGTCAATTAACGGAAATCATCTGGTTTTTGTAATTTTACAGATGACAAAGACTTAAAAGTAAACAAAATTAATAGTATGAGCGCTGCAAATCTATCAAAGCAATTCGATTAGTGTGCTTGTTTACAAACAAGTTCGATTTCAAGCTAAAGCAATAAATACAGCATTGCATGAAGTATCTACTTAAATTTGATTTTTGGAATATGGTGAATTCCACTAGAAAACGGTACCAGGAAAGACCTTGCATCTGCCTGTACAAAATAAACATTGGACTAAGTGTGCAATTAACATTGATTTTTCGCTAAACGATTACAGGAAGAGGAAACTTTTTCATGTTTAATGTAATCATCATGTTGTCCCAAACAGAAAAAAAAGCTCAACATCCGTTCGAAAATTTACAATAATCACAAAACAATCAAGGATAACAGTATTATTCGATCGTTTCATTTACATTGTTTTTATCAATATTTTGATATAAAAATATCATCCTCATTTCATTCAGATTCCAGTTCTCTACCAGCTATGTTTATCGTTATTTTAATTAAAACATTTCCGCCCGTCCGCCAACGAACTAGAATGAAAAGGGTTTTGTTGCCTTTTCCAACTTTCTGTAGATTTATTCATGCCACGAGCACCAGTGGCCTGGCGTAATATGGAACGATGTAAAGAAAGCAAGAAAAAATCAACAATAGCATTGATTGGAAATTTCACTTCAACCTATTTTAGTAACAATCATGTGCACGAGCTATAGCGAACGGGTTAAGGCGCAGTTTATGAAATTGATATAATGGTTTGACAGTATGTAGGCGTGTTTGTTATTACTTGATTACATAATGATTTAAATTTGACTGCTGTTTCGAATCCAATTTTAAACACATTGTTTGTGTACATTGGAGTACCCACACTGGGCGCTGTTTTTCGAGATGGTTTTAATGCGTCATATTTAAATATTTCTTCTACAAAATCAGTTGTTACGCTAACTATAGAGCATTGCAAACAATTTCGTGCAAATTTCTGAAAATGAAGCGAGTTTAATGTCAAATTCTCACAACTAAATTATTTGCGGATTATAATCTTGTACTCTTCCATGTTTCGTCGATTGTATGCACAGATTTAACTGATTACTCGATCATTTTATCCCCAAATGAATTCATTTATACCAACAATTGGCGTCTTACTGTCTGCCAAATTGATATTCACGATGCCCTTGAAATCAAAGTAGCCAAAGTACCCATTTAATTAATCCCTGTTCTGTGTGCTCTCATTCCAGTAATATTTCATCTCGGAAAATTACATGCTCGAAAAGCTGTTGTGATTGTCACAAAACTGAAGATGACAGCTTTCATCTTATGAAAATCATTAATAAAATTAATCCTATGTCACATCATTATAATCTTTCCTTGGATTTTTAGTCAGTCCATTTATCTATGTCGGTCGATTAAAATGATTTTACAAAGATGACAAATTTGCATTTTCAACTTCCGATCAACGCTGAAAAATGAAATGCTGCTTAAAAACTAATAGAAAGATGGGAAAATCGAATAAATGGCTTTTGAAATTGTATTACAATCGATTTTATTCGAATAGTTTCTGTAAACTCAATAGTTGGCTCAATTTCGAAACAATAAGTTAACCAAAGATACAATAGTGTTCATGTCATCTGATGGGTTTCGGATTATCTTGTTTCGCAACATCAGAGATCTTGCAATGACAGAATTTGATGATGTTCAAAGAAATGTATTCACGTTTAGTCTAAAGATACAACTAACAGAAAAAGACAAGACAAGTTGAAAAAACTCATCGCCGTCAAGCTACAAATTCACCCTTATGAATAAGCATAAATTACAAGCAGTCTCTTGTACGTAGCACGTAGTACTTGCACAAAACTCTACATTGTACGTTTTGCATCTACTTAACGCACACAATATATCTGCACTCACATAAATTATATCTTAACCGTTGTAAGCAAAGTGCATTGAAACGAACGATTTCGTTTTGATCATTTTACAAAACGGCAACGCACTCGAAACATTCGCACTCAGCCACGTTGTCGCGTTATTTTTATTCAGTTCTTATTTATTATTATATCGGATTGACGTCATTGCACGAAAGATTGATACTTGCAATGAAATAGTTTTCAACTGACACGTCGTTGACATCTTTTATAGAAAAATAAAACAGTATTTTTAGCCTGTTCTTCACAAATGATTTTGCAATTGATTCAACACGACAGACTGGCGTGGGTGGGAAGGGGTGAACCTAGATTTAGTTTAAAGTTTTTATTAATGTTTTTTTTCTATTTTGAATTGAGTAGATACCGATTATTCATAGAGAGCGTGCGATTGGCAGACAAATAGCCTACAATTCTCTAAATGTTGTCTAAACATGCTGCTTTGTTTTTAGGTTGTGTGCTATTATTTGCAACTTTTGACTTTTCCTTTCGTTTGATTAATTTTATGTTTTTGATGGCGTTGCGGTCTCATGGGTACACTTGAAAATATGTATTCTGATCTCGTAGACATTGTGGTGACTGCTTGGTTTTGTCATCATACAATAGAAAATATGTGAAAAAACATGATGTGCAATGTGATTTTTGTTGAGAGATATGTATAAATGTGGAACAGTTAACAGATTAAGTTGGTTTTAACCGATTTAAAAAACATATTTCGGGCTGTAGAGAATATTTTTTAGTAGTAGTAACGAAAATTATTTTCAAATCAAATTATTTTCAAATCATATAAACGCACTGCATTTATTAACAATAATATGCGAACTTTTCGAAAAACTACTGAGAAATTCGTAATACAAATCATGTCCAAATCCCAGAAAACTCTATGCAGCAAAGATAAATTAAATCAACAAAAGAAAGAAAATTAGTTTTCTTTGGCACGCGGAGCAGTCTTTTCATGTCGATCAGAAGCTACGACAAAACGTGTCAATTTTGTAGTTTACTAAATATTGACTGATTCTAAATGTATGAATATGAAATCGATGGATTTTTTTTTTTTGATGGTATTCGGGGAGAATTAATGTTCTGTTTACAAATAACGATCATAATTTTGAAGGTGTGGAATGGCAAATTGGGGTTTGAATATTTCCAACGTCAATTTGCAAAACAAAAAATCAGTATGGGTATAAAAAATATATTTACGTTACATAGCTTAAGTTAGATAAAGCACGGCAAATGCTGGTGGGTATACTATTTTAGCCAGCTGGATCTTCTCGCTTTGTAATTTTGTAATATTAAAATGTTCGTCATATTCATTAATACATTTAAAATATTACCTAGGCTATACAAAACAAAGAGTTTATTCATCTAGATTTAATTTTATTTACATATACAGTCAAACTTCGATAGCTCAAATTTTCGATAACTCGAACAAATTTTAGTGGCAACAGCGCCAAAGTCAATAACTGCATACATATTTTCCTTGATAAGTCAAACTTCGATAGCTCGAATTTCTTGATAACTCAAATAAAAAATAAGGCAACAACCTTCGACAAGTCGTATTTTTCGGGGAATCACCAATTTACTGTAGATGCATTTTAGATAGATCATTGTATTGTGCCGGGTTTGTGAACTTAAAGCAATATTTGCGACAAAATAGCGTTCTGGTAACAGTCTTCTACTGCGTTTGCTGCGATAAACTTCGGTCGTGTTTTCTAGCGAACTCGATTTATTCTAGTTTTGAGCGATTATATATAAACGATTTTTTGTTTTGGTCATAATTTTGTATTTTAAGATATGACATCGAAGCGAATTTTGAAGTGTTTGTCTTTAGAAAATAAATTTAAGCTAATAAACGAGTCGGAAAGTGATGCAAATAAAAAAAATATAGACTTGGCAACTAAACATGAAGTATCGACTAGTACTGTTTCTTCTATGTTGAAAAATAAGGAAAAAATTAGAAATACTGCAGAATGTGGCTCATATAATGAGAAACGATTGAGGAAACCCATGTATGAAAGTTTGGATTAAGCCGTTTTTAAGTGGTTTGAAGCAGCCAGAAACGAGAACTTACCCATATCTGGGGGACTAATCAAAGAAAAGGCTTTAGATTTTGCAAAGTTATTGGGGGAGTCAAATTTTAAGGCAAGCACTGGTTGGTTGGATAATTGAAAGCGAAGGTAAGATAATGGAATTTATTTTCGAGAAAAAAATGTATTATTGCTATGCGTTGTTTCAGATATGATATTTGTTATAAGAAGAAGTGCGGTGAGAGTAATGACGTATCGGATGAAGATTGCGAGAAATGGAAACGTACTGTTCTACCAAAATTATTGGAAAAGTATGAAATGAACAATGTATTCAACGCGGATGAAACGGGGTTGTTTTTAAGATGCTTACCGAATAATACTTTAACCTTCAAGAACGAAAAGTGTCACGGAGGGAAGCATAGCAAGGAGAGAGTCACGTTACTGTTGGGTGCCAATATGGACGGATCCGAAAAACTTAAAATTTTGCTAATAGGAAAAAGTAAGAACCCCCGCTGCTTCTGGGGAGTTAATTGGCTACCAGTTGATTATAAATCAAATACGAAGGCATGGATGACAGGCCAATACTTTGAGGAATGATTTTGAATTTGGATAAAATGTTTTCACAAGCGGGAAGATAAATTCTCTTACTCATTGATAATGGTCCGGCTCATCCTCAAAGTATTCAATGCAAAATACGGTCAATTGAACTTGCGTTTATCCCACCAAAAATGACATCAAAAATACAACCGCTCGATCAAGGAGTAATACAGAACTTAAAATGCAATTATCGTCGAAGAATCTTGAAGAAAATCATAAAAGACATGGAATCGCATACGACATTGAAGGACTGTATAGATGAGGTGACCAAAGCGTGGAAGGTTGATGTTAAATCTGAGACCATTTCTAATTGTTTTCGCAAAGCGGGATTTGGTCTACACTCTGCATGGGAGGCTGATGACGATATGCCATTACATTTCTTGAGAGAAAACCGAAATACTACGGAAGCTGATATTCGAATATTGGAATCTGAATTCCAGACTTGGATGCATATAACAAATCAATCAAAACTTTTTCCGCGACTATTTACAAATTGATGAAGATCTAACAACGACAGAATTTCCAAGTGACAACGACGTAATCGAGGATATTCGAGCGGAATCTGTGGAGGCGTTTACCAACGAGCCTGCGAGCGTTGAGGAGGACAGAATACGAGATTGTTCAAAAACCGACGAAGAAATCAGTTGAAGACTCTTTAAAAGTTTTGTTTTTGTATTTACAAACAAATAAACATACGACAACAGCAGTTTAAAACGCCCTAACTGATATTGAAAAAATTTTTGACAATGCAAACAAAAATATGGAACATCAATCACAGATAACGAAATATTTTAAGGAAGTTTAAATTTTCAAATCATTAAATGCCTTTCTAACATATTAATTGCGTTTTATTTCTAACACTTGACTTACACTTACACTTTTGAATGTGTGATTCGATAACTCAAAATCTCGATAACTCGGATTATTTTAGTGGCAGATGGTAGTTTGAGTTATCGAAGTTCAATTGTATATAGTTTATACTGTTAACTTTAGTTATATAGCTAGTTGTAGCTTGTATTTCATTAAAAATAGCTTAGACTAATTAGGTCCGAACTTTGGCTAAGTTTTAACTTTATCTCCCTCCAGATTATCGAGAGGGTTACATGATTGACCGGTCCCTGCTATCTACTCTTAACGCACAAATGGTTCATCAGAGTCACTTGTGCGCAGTGTGGTCAGATTTTTGAAAGAAAATGTAGCCCAATTTCAAATTTTCATAGCCCAAAATAGCCAAGATTTCTTATTTGTAGCCCAAAAACCGCCACACCAGATTTATAACTAAATTAATTCATTTCAGCTGATTAAACTATAATATTTAAATCCATAAAACTCGTACGAAGTAACATCAATGCTCTAATTGTAGCACAAAAGTCGTTCGAAACAGTAAAATATTCGATACAGACACAATTTCATTCACAACGTATTTGAAAACGGAAAAATGTGAATAAATTACAGGAACTGTGTGGAAATTTGAGAAAAGTCCTTGAAAAAATAAATGTCGAAGGGCACTTATTTTTTTCAAGGACTTTCCTAGAATGTTCACACAGAAAATAAAAGCTTACAAAAACAACTTACAAATTTGGGTGGCACAAAAATTCAATTCGTATAAGCCACAGTCATAATGGCTAGAAAGCCTGAATATTTTATAAAAAATGTAAATGTTTTATCTGATTTCATACATTCAAAACTATGCACGCAAGTTTTCAAATAAATTATTTTTTCGATAAGACGATCAGCTGTTAACATTATGTTGAGACGTTTAAATATATTCAAAAGGAGATATACGTCAAACAATTTCAATTGTGGGTTTCGCGACGTTTCAAGAAAAAATTGAAGAGTGTTTTGAAATAAAATGAATAATTTTTAAACATTGAATTTTGAATGACTGCGATTTGAATTTACTATCGGAATTAACAAAAGCTGCTATGGTTTCTTCGGTTTAAAATTAAAAAAGCTATTATCATCCTTTAAAAATCTTCCGGGAGAGATTCGTTTGTGGTCGTAAATTGATCGGCCCCTGCATAATTCTGAATGTCTGCTGGAATATTTGAATTCTAATCACTTGGAATTTTTTTCCGCTTTCGACCTTCAGATTTCGAGGAAACCCACATTTCCAAAAACGCTTTTGTAATTGAACGTGGAGACACTTTATTCCAAGCAGATCGTAATTACCAGGGAGCTTCAAACATAGAAACTAATTTTATTGCTTAGTATTTTCCAGAGTTCACAATATGAGGCTTATCATATAAGTGCAGTAATTTAGTTTGATGTTTGGTATAATCCTCTGATCTCTGATCTAATCCTCTGATCTACCCTGGAGTCTGGTAGATAAGTTTGTTTGTATTTTTTTTTTATGCGCCTCTTAAACAGAAAAAAAACTCAAAAACATTCCAAGTCGTAGTCAAAATCGGATAGCATCAACATGCCGTTGAGAAAGAGGATGCTGTTAGTAGCAAATGTTTAGACCAATATATCTCAAAAACGGTTATGGTTACAAGAAAAAGTTGTCGGATCTTTTTTGGTGGAAATATCCTAAGCTACAAATTCGTCATATATTATTTTTCTGAAGACGTGACCGTTACTGAGATATTTAGGAAAGGTCACTTTTGGTGACCTTTGACCTCGTATAGAAAGTAACGCAGCGCTCGGATCGATGGGGAGTTTTAACATTTTGTTCAACAGGCCAATACCAAGGTTCGTAGCAAAATTTAGCTTTCCCCTAATTTTTCCGAAGTTTCGCCTATTTTATGTAGGATTTCACTGGACTAAAATTAGATACAAGCGAAGTACCATTGAACAAAGAAACAATCAAATTTGACCATTTAACGAGAACGTGTGTTTTTTAAAAAGCTTATTTCAGCGGTAGTTGGTGACTTCTTCAGTTTTGTACTGTAATTCGACATGACTACTTTCACTACGTCCGCAAGTACAGCAGATTCGAGAAAAGACATTTAACCAAAGCAAAGCAGCCTTGACTCAAAACAGCTTGGATAATGTTGTTTTGTTTTGTGGTTTGAGTCCTCGTTATTTGATGTACCTACCTTCTTTGGACAATGATTCTGCTGGATGACTTCTACGTAAGATTCCCTTTTGGGCAGGTTTTGTCATCATCGGTTACTTCTGTCTCCTAGACGGTTTTATTTTTTACTGTTTCAACTTTATTGGTAAGTTTTCAAGTCTGCCTCAAGTGGCAGACCTTTTTGGCTTACAACCAATCCAATTAGCGATGTTTTCGAGCTGTAGCCGCTTTTTCTTTAATGAAAAAAGGTTCAAACGTCCTTGGCGGTTTTTAATGCCCTAGAAACTCCAACAATTTCATTTTTGTGCCCTCTTTAAATTGATTTTTTCTTCTAAACTATTTTGTAGGCTTCGATCTCTTCCCAATTTCTTCGCCAAGTTTTCTAGCCTTTGGCTTTTGATACCTAATACTCCGAACTGTCAATGTATCTTTTTTTTAACTAACTGAGACCTGAAAAATTGGGTGTTTATCGCGTCATCCACGGCAAGGGAACCTTAGATGTCCGAAAATTCAGTAGCCTTAAGGTTTGACTTTCAAGGACACATTATATCGCAAAAGTTATGATTAAATTGCAGTTATTATTTTGTGTGCAATCAAAACTTTAAAATTAAAATTTTTTAACTATGTTGTTTAACCGTATTTTCATAGGATTTGACTGGTTGTGAATTCGCCATTTGTCCAAACTGCACACGAATTATATTAATACAACTGCTGCTGCGACAAACTCCACTAATATTCATATTGATCCCAGCGGATCTAATAAAAACACCTTTACACGAAATTTAAATGATGAAAATAGAAAATAATTTCCCAAAATAAAATCGATGGACACGCATATAAATAGCCGCAGACACTCAACTCAGTCACATGGCTGGCAGGCTATATCTAATGGCGTGGACAATATTCATGCATACACAGGTAGATATATTTTCTGAGTATGGTGCTTGATGATGAAGATGATTGCGTACGATATGGCAATGCGAAATGATTTGATGGACGAACCTGCCAAAAAAATTCATGTTTGACTTGAAATGTGCGAAAGTTTTAGCGATTAATATAGTAGTTCTGATAAATACGTTGTCACATTCGAAATTTAGGATAGACTTTTCGAAATAGTAGGTACTAAAAGTAAAAATGCTTTCGAAACTGATACCCTTTGTGGATGTTAAAAAGAATATTATTTCGGTCATTCAAAGTACTCAGATCAACTTACTGGCTCTCATAAAATATGGAAATAATTTTCGTACAATATTTGAAAAATAAAGTGAACAAATACAAAAAAGTCTGAAATCTAACTCCAAAATATCTTGCCATCAAAATAATTTCCTTTCCGACTGTAAATGCGCCAACATGTATCATCACAAAGGTGTTTCTTAGTGTCTGTGGCAATTGCGAAGAAGGTGAAAATAAACATTTCGTTGCTATTTCTATCCTAAACGGAAAGAAAATATTCTGGGGCAATCGAATCAGAGATAGGCTTATTTGGGATTAACGTGTGATCTACTAAAAGGACCTACTAAACTACTCCGAATTTGCTGATTTACTTCATGGGTTAGGCGTGAGAATTAGACCATAGAACAAGAAACTAATTTTTCGTATGAAACTGGCTTGTTTATGGAAATGGTTAAAACCATTATATCCGAGTACATATTATGCGGATTACTATATCCGAATGACAATGTATGGTTTTAAGAGGTTTTTTTTTTAATTCGCCACCTTTGACCTTATCAACTAACTCATGTAAACTATTCTCTCAAAAATATTTTGCAAAATATATTTTTGTATATATTGCTAATATTTAGAAACACAAAAAGCCTGGATGAACAAAGCACTTACAACCATATCTGTCTGACATTCACTATTAGTATTCTTGAGTACTTTTTTTGGAAAACATCACTACCAAGCGTCATTGTCATCATCTCTTTCACGATCCACGAAGGTCAACCATCTCATACTGAAAGGAAAATTCTCTATATTTGGCAGGATGCCGAATCGAAAGAAAAACAGGAAAAATTGAAGAGCTCTAGATGTATGTATCGTCTCGCTCAGATGCATACTTACACAAAATAAACCTATATGTACGTTGCTGCGAACGTACGGCAACAAGACTCAGATTGTTGTTATTCGTCTTTTGAAAAAAAAAACGCTACGTGGCATGTCAGCAGCCTCTTTCCGTTTGTTTCATATGGACTTTTCGCGAGATGCTACGAACATTTTTTGCCGAAATGTTGATGTTTTCGTAATTGACAGTTTCGTTTTCAGCATGTTTCGAAAATTTGCCCAATTCGAATTGAAATTTATGGGAATTTAATAGACATTCATCGATATAAAGAGTATTAATAGAAATCGAAATGGGTGCGAAGTGTGTCTGGGAGGAGCATCATATTTTAGAGGATGATATTTTTGAGAAAATAAGGAGCTAAGATGCCATAATGGGTCATGAACAAAGGAAAAATGTTTTTACAGAGATGACAGACTCATTTCACGTTTTTAACCTTTGGAAAGACTCAAAATATTTAATGAACTTTTTTTGCCAGCACTGGCGCTCATCATTTATGTGAGTCTATTAATATTTATTTATTTATATGCATTCACGGATAAGAAAATCCATTATATAGAGAAAGATACGCCAGTAGTTGTTAAACTAAGCTAAAGCTAACTAACGTAAATAGATCGTTAAAGTATAAATTACGTAATACAATCTAGATTCGAAATTACAACAACATGAATAACAAAGTATAATAATACTAGTAGTTATAATAAAAAAAAAAAAAGTAACAAAATACTAGTAGAAATAACCAAGTTGAAAGGGAGACGCAAATACCACAACGCTGGCTAGAAATGAGCATTACCACATTTTTTAATTCGAGCAAATTTGTGTTGAAAAGATCCAAATGCTCCCATAATACATTGCCCAATCGTTTCAACCTCTCCAACGGAGAAAACTGGCCATGATTGGTTTTATAAATATGCAACATAAATAAATTGTTAGACCTCGTCATTCTCTGAGCAACTCTAAATGGTACTTCCTGTAAGATGTTGGGAGCATCCAACTTATTGTTTAAGATTTTATATATGAATATGGCGTCATGGCAGGTTCTACGAATCTCAAGAGAGCTCATATTTAGCACTGACATGACATAAGCATAGTCAAAATCACAAACGTTTATTCTGAGTTTGAGGCCAATGTACCGAAGGAATTTATTTTGGATTCTTTCTAGTGTCCTACAACAGTGGCGTGGCGTGATAGTTTGAGTGAAACAAGGTTAAACAAACGCAACGCAGTTTGGTCATCAGAAATATCTGTAAAACTTATAAATGTTTCTTTAACTGCACCGGAAGAAGTAATATAACGAAATGTTGTTGAAAGCTGTGAAAGACATGAAATATCGGTTGTTTCATCTACTATTATTGCTATGAATTTAGTTTCCTGAATTTGATTATAAATCTCTTTCAATAATTGAAATGCTACTAATGAGATCGTTTTGAATATTGTTTGATGTTCCAGAAAAAACAGTTGCTTGCTCTAGATGAGCTCGCAAGTCTGGGTTGTAGTTTGCCAAAAGATTTATTGTTTCTACATAATTTCCCCTGTTGCAAGAATTTACACTTTCGTTGTGACCACGGAACGCTTGTTCTTGACATCCCAAGTGACAAACAATATCTATTAGAAGCTTCAATATTTCTCTGTTTTTTCTTACTTTCTCATTGTGCAATATAACTGACGATTTATGTTGATTACTTAGCAATTCCTCAATTCTTGGACCGGAGCCGAACTTGGAAAGTAAAAGGACTGATTTTAAATGATCAATGCTTTTTGTACCATGTCTGTCCACAGCTTTATGCAAATTATTTAAATCACAAAAACCTGTGGTATGCCAAACATTGGAATCGTTTGAAAATAACAGACATGGCCAACAAAATAATTTTTGTCTAATTTTACAACCGGTAATCCATTCCGTATCTTGATAGATTTTGCAAGTAAAATGCCGAGTGCATCTCTTCGTTACAGAGACAATTTCCAAATTCGGTTTCGGTCGACCTTTTTCGATAATGTCCTTTTTGTCCGCAAAAGATCGAGATCCAAAAGGACATCGAAAAAGGTCACTAATTAAACAATTTGGATCCATGCTATTCACAGACCAAATAAACACATTAAACCTATTAATTGCACTTTCACTATTTGAATATAAAACAAAAAAAACATGCAATTTTACAAAGTTATTCTACGCATTCAATTAAAATGAATTTAATTTCAATATTACTAAATACTGTAACCTATTAGTGAAATAAATACCTTTGTATTAATTGCACTATCAGTATTTTAAGTACAAAACAAAAAAATCATGTGACTTGACAAAGTAATTCTACGCACTCAACTCTACATAATTCAAATGAATTTGATTTCAATATTACTAAACACGGTAAATTATTAGTAAAATAAATACCTTCACCAAATAAAAATCCCTTCACCAAACTTCTTTATAGAATATAGCACAAAACTCACACCCGAACTACATACAACCACTTCACTACAGTAAATGATAACGACTCGTCAAATCAGCCGTCTGTGGCAACCCTCGCAACATCTCGTAATTCAAATTTGCCCAAAAATTCTCATAGTGTATAAAGCACAGCAAACATTCTCAGTTAAAAAAAAAACAAATAATACAAGCAAAGTACAATGATTGCAATGTAGTCTGCTAAGCGTAAGGGGAACATGGCAATAAGTTCCATACGTACGCGGCTTCTCTTTCAGTTTCTCTCTTGAGACGAGAATTTCCCCTGAGAAGCAAATTCTTCATTGCTTCCAAATAGATAGTACAAACACTTTTTTCTATGACGTCACAATCCAGTCTGCATGGAATGAACTAAATGCTGGTAGATGCAATTTTTTCGTTGCTTCCATGCGTGCTCTTGGCTCGCCAGTGATGATCATTTTGTGGTGCTACCACCTTAGTTACGTGATATGTTCACTATTAGTTTTTGGTAAAATTTATGTAGAAAATTCATATTCACGAATTTTTTTTCGCGAATTCGAAAAATATGATATTAAAACATATATCAGCAAAAATGTAAGGGAAGCAATGCTTCCCTTGCTTCCATGAATGCCACGCCACTGTCCTACAATGAGACTGGTAATAGAGGTTCCATTCAATCGAAGAAAATTCCAATTTGCTACGAACTAAAGAAAAGTAAAGTGATTTTAAAGCGAATATATTATGAAGACGCCAAGAGTTACGAATCGAAAAACCTAACATTCAACGTCCTTGAGTAGCTATTTCATTGACATATTCGCTAAACGATAAATTAGGGTCAAATCTCACTCCGAGATCATTAACGGAAAAATAGGACTGAAGGGGCGTGCCATTAATGGTATATATGAATTGGTAATCGATTCTGTTACGTTTAAAAACAATATAATGGCACTTGTTTATATTCAACTCCAAATTGTTATTTAAACAGTAATCTTAAAAACTATTCAGATTGAACTGAAGGGTTAACATATCAGAACTAGATGAAATGCTTTTGAAAATTTTACAGTCATCAGCAAATAATAGAAACTCAACATTGTTGAATACTAAACTTATATCATTTATAAATAATAAAAATAAGAGCGGACCTAGATGAGAACCTTGGGGGACTCCCAACGATTGGAAAAATCTGTTTGAGTAATTATTTTCAATTTTCACTACAAGCGATCTAACTCACACATAGTCACACAACCAATTGAACCATGGAAACCAAAACTCAAAAATTTCCTAAATAATAGCTCATGATTGATTTTGTCAATCGCTTTGGTAAAATCGGTATATATCGAGTACACCGAGTACACCTGATGTGAGGACGCAAAGGAGTTGAAAATATAGCTTTGATAAGTAACAAGATCTGTGTTGACAGATTTCCCACTACAAAAGCCATGCTGATCAGATATGATTAAAGGTCTTAAAATCGAAGTTAAGTGATCAGTGACAAGGCTCTCAAATATTTTTGGAATTGTGGATAACAGACAAATAGGACGATAATTACAAACCTCAGATTTATCGCCAGACTTAAAAATTGAAATCACATAGCTACATTTCCATATTGAAGGAAAGATACCAACTGACAGTGATTTATTGAACAGATGTAAGAGACGCAAAGCCAAACTGCTTGCGCATTTTTTCAAAAACGTTGGAGGTATGCTGTCAGGCCCCGCGCTTTTACTACCATCTAAAGCCAAAAGCTTTTTCATTAATAAACCGAGACCAATTATATAATCGAAAAGGTTAATAGGTGAGTTAAAATATGGTGGAATATAGTTATTAGCAGCCGTCGAATAGACTCCGGAAAAATGCATAGCAAACAAGTTAGTTATTTCTGTTTTTGAAGAAGATTGAATACCATCCAGGTGCATATTATCCGGAAGCGCTACATCTGACTTACAGGATTTAACATAATTCCAAAAATATTTAGTATTTTGTTGTATCTGAGACTCAATTTTATAAATATAAACTTCAAAATCAGCCCTCAACTTGGTTTTACATAATTTCCTAAGATTAGAGAATATATTGTAGTCACTTAAGCTACCAGATATTTTATAATTAGTGTGAGCAATCTTTTTATCACGAATGAGCTTCCTTAGATCTGAAGAAAACCAGTGAGGAAAGCGGCTGTTAGTTCTGTAGTAATATCATTCAATTTCGAATAAAAGAGATCAACGGCCTCATAGATTGACAAACCATCCAGCACTTCCCAATTAACGTACATAGCCTCTTCATTGATAACATCGTAATTGGCACCTTTAAAATTGTAAAAAGTATCAGCAAGGCTTTCATTCTTATTATAATTATTAATCAAATTCACATACAAGTCAAGTGCTGGATGATGTGGATCCAAGGGCACTAAAGGTGAATTATTGTTCATGACTCTTAGACTATTGCAGCCAAAAAGATTAGAAAACACTAAGTCTACGTCCTGTCATTGCAGTTGGTGACATTATTATGTTGAATCAAGTTCAAATAATCAAATGATTCGATTATTGCAGTGCTCTTACCAGAATCAGAAACACTTGACCATAATAAGATAATAATATGATCAAACAAGCATCGACAAAAAAGCTTCGTTGAATTTTGGCGTTTGCTAAAAGCGATTATAGCTGTTTCAAACTAAAAAATTATCAAAAAAATTTCTCGACTTCATTATTTCCAAAAATCAATTTTATTTATTTGATTCTTTCCCAGCAACATTGTTACAATGTGTGTCCCGAAATTTAGACAAAGAGAGAGAGCGAATCCATTAGGTTTTCGAATTTTTGTCTACAAAATGTACTGATTTCAATAATGTTTTCTCAAAAACGCAGACCAAATTTTCAAAAGTTATGCAGCTTAAAAATAATTCTTCCTTCGAAATAACACTACCATACCACTTTACACATCTGCTGATAAATACTGATGAAAGAGATGACAAGAGCTCCATCATATTCGAGAGGAATACATTCGGTAAAACAATCATGCAGTGGAGCATTGATTTGAAATAGTGCCTGCCTTGACCATGAGTAGCCTAGTGGGTAGAGTACTGGCTTCTTGCGTGTGGGGTCCCTGGTTCGAATTCAGGTTCGGACGAGGGTCCGCGCAACAAGCTTTGAGTTCACCTAGTTCTGATTAGGTACCTGATTTAAATCAGGGGTAAAGTGAGTCGTGGAACTAATCACTCCACACTCGTATTCACAATGATTAAAAAAATTGTAATGAAGCTCTCTACCAGCTTCAACCCCTAGATCCGTACGAGGGTTGTCGTGGGATTACTTTATTTTTTTGACCATGGTGGTACACAGCTAAACCTGTGATTGGAAGAAAGATCGGAAACGCAATAATATCCTTTGGCAACACTAGCATGGCGACACTAGCAGTCAGTAAGAATCTACAAGCGATATGTAGAAATCATATTTAACAGTTGGTGCTCCAGGAGCGACCTTTCAGTGAATACGGGTGAAACAAAACTTGTTTTGTTCGTAAAGAAAAGAAAATTGGAAGGACTGGTGCTTCGGGTTAAGAAGGGTCCAACTCTTCAACTTTCAGATGAGTTCCAATGTCTATGAATAATGTAGGGCAAACAATTTCTCTGGAATAAGGCTGTGGAAGTGAAGCTTACTTGAGCTGTTAATGCTTTTGGGCAGTGCAAGAGAGCTTTCGCTTGCCCATGGGGTCTGAAGGCTCTTATTGTTATGTGGATGTACGTAAAAATCATAAGGCCGATGATCGTGTACGCTTCCATGGGGTGATGGACTATAACGAAGCTCGTGTGTTCTCGCAAAAAGTTAGCCACACTAGAAAGGACTGTTCTTAGGCATTTGTGGTACTATGAGTACTATTCCTGGAACAGAATAGTCACCTCTACTTGTCATACAAATTCAGGGTGCGGCGATGAGCTCATCCGATATTCTAAATTAGCTTGGCTTATAGATAAACAAGGAAAATTTTGCGCACTACTGTATTAGAAGTTCGGTGTGAGATGTAACTCCGGTTCTTTAAGCTTTCGGATGCTTAAGTGTTCTTACGCGATTTCGAGAGAGAATGTAAAGTAATCTTTGTGAACAGAAGTGATTGGGAGCACCCAGCCGCTTGAGGGGATATTCCAGTACCTTCCTGAGACAGACAGGTATTAAATCTGAAGCTGGCATCTTTCTGCATTTATCGAATGACAAGTGGCGTTTTTCTCTCAGAGAGCATATTTCTGGTTTTCGAGCAAGAATATTCGCTTCTTGTTTGGCAGTCGATGAAAAGGGAGAAAAAACGTACCATGTTTTGTTGCAACAGTCAAAATGCGCCGCTGGCATTACATAGACTAGAATCCGCATATACCATTTTTTAAAGAGTGGGTAGTAAATGCTTATATGGGGAGATGGCAATCCGCAGCTGTAACTACGCAAAATAACCTAACAGAACCTATACTAACAATGCCCGCTCAACATGAGTAGCAACATTTTTAGAGCCATGAAAAGCATACTGACTGGATACAACCTCAGATAAAGATACATGTATTTCATTGGTGCTGCCCATCCTATTTAGAAGGGGCGTGCTAGTCATATATTAACTAACTTAAGTCATAATCGAAATTTGGCAAACACTGCATAAAAATTATTGATCTAGTAAACGATTTGTTAGATTTTGATTGAAAATAAAATAAATCTCAGTCAGGCAAAAAATCACATTAGAGAGAAGTAGTTTAAAAAAATGTGATATAAGAAAATACTTGAATTCTCTCCATTTTTTAAATAAACAATAATATGAATCAAAGTGTGTTCAAATAATTTAAATTGTTACAAAATTATATTCAAATTTAATTAAATATAAACAGTTTCTTTTATTTTTTGGTAATCAAACTATATATCCAAGGGTAAAAGATAAAACTGGCGCAGTCAGTAATTGAACCGCAAAAACAAAACACCAAATTATCGTCGCGAAGGCAGATGTGTGATGACGAAAAAAATTTAACTCCAAAAATCTCGGGCAAATTAATGATACATTTTTTTTATAATAATAAAAACAAAGCCAGAGTCCGAGCACGAAACCTAAAGTCGGCTTAAAAGGCCTGGTGAGGCTGCTAAGACATTTTTCTATAAAAAGATACTAATAATTAGTGAACAATTTCAAGAAACCGTTAGTCGTTGTTGGAGGTAGAAGTGTGATCGAGCGGCGCGTGAACGATATGCGGGTTGGCGTGGAAGCTTGTGGAAACTTTTGCCGGGCCGGTACCCTGAACTAGAAGAGTGTGAGGAATGGAAACGAGTCATTCTGAAAACCGAAAGAAGTTCAATCTTCCGCCGGTGTATCCCACTCCCCTTATTATTTTTTATATAAAAATGAGCCGATACAGTATACAATTACTTCAGTCAAGAATTTGTGCACAGTTTGACGTCACATATACATTGCAGGAAAAAAGTTTAAGACCACATCGCAGAAATAAAGCACACTTAGATTTATAAAACTGCAAGTACCTTTTTTTACAGTAATTGAATGTTAAAATATTGTGAAGTTCCTATAAATAGGTACCTTATCCTCCTTTTTGTGCTGACAAGTAATATAGATTGTTATTTTTAGCGCATTTGATTCCGTGCACTTGTGATATTTAGTTATTGGTACTTTTTAGCAAAGTTTTGGCAAAATTTATGTTCAAAATGAGAAAACGCGCAGTATTAAGCCGGAAGTTAGAAGTGTGATTGTGGCGCTTCGTAAACAATGAAAGTCAGAAAGAGAGATCAGTAATGAAGTAAAAATTTCAAAGACTGCTGTACAAAGTGAAAGTTATTGTGATGCTGTAAGAAGCGGACGACCCAGAGTGACAACAGAAGCAGAGGATAAGACTCTAGTGCTTATGAGCAAAAAAGATCGAAAGTTAACTGCACCGGAAATTCGAGCAGAGTTCAACGAGGGACATTCAAAGTCCATAAGCTTGTCAACTGTAAAAAACGGTCTAAAGGAAGCTGGACTCGTGGTGCGTGTAGCAGCCAGAAAACCTCTGCTTCGAAAAGGTAACACACAAAAGCGGTTGGAGTGGGCACGAACTCATAGCCAGTGGACAATTGAAGACTAATCACAGGTGCTTTGGACAGATAAATCAAAGTTTGAATTGGTTCCAAACGGAGGGTTAATGTCATGCGATCTGCTGGAGAAAGAATGGCCGCGAACTGTGTAGTACCAACAGTAAAGCATGGAGGTAGTTCTGTTATGGTTTGGGGGTGCTTTTCGCTTGCTGGAGTGGGTGAATTAGATCGAATTAATGGCACGTTAACTAAAGACCGTTACAAGGAAATCTTGCAGAACACTGCCATACCATCAGGTTTACGGTTAACTGGGCGAAATTTCACCCTTCAACAGGATAATGACCCCAAACACAGTTCTAAATTATGCAGACGATAGCTGAAATGGAGAATGGTGGAATACTATTGAATATGACCTGGCCTCCAAAATCACCTGATTATAACCCAATTGAATTGTTATGGGATAGAAGGGTACGTGAACGCTGTCCGACGTCAAAGCAACACTCATGGGAGCTTCTTCAAGAAGGGTGGAACAATATCTCCCAAGATACTGTAAGAAAATTAGTTGAAAGAATGCCAAGGATTACTAAAGCAGTAAAAAATGCCAAAGGAGGATATTTTAATAAATGTAGAATTTAAAGTAGAAAAAGATTATTTTTGTTTATTATAAATTTTGACTTGTAAACTAGAAAAACAATAAGCTGACATTTGACAATTATATAAAAAGTAATCAATTATATTTTATCTAGAAATAAATAAATTCTAATTACCATGAAAACTTTGTTTATTTTCTCGATTCCTAAGTGGTCTTAACCTTTTTGCCTGTAGTGTATTTATAAAGCCTGTAAAAAAACATAACATGTATTGGACACCATACAAATCACTAAAATACATTTTAATGGAAAACACGACATTAAAAATTTATAAAAAATCAGTGATTAAACACTAAAAAAATCATCGAAAACCTTTACAAATTTAGAACTGGTACAGCAATACCAAGGGGTGCGCAAAAGGGTTTCAATAAAAAATTTAAATTTTAAATTAAAATTTAACTAATGGTATAGTAATTTTCAACTACTGTTCCCTCAAACTAAGTATACCTAGCTTTATCGAAAATAATACTGCCCAAATAGCACTTTGAAAACTGTTACAAGAAAATCCATTACATCACTTTACCCTTAACCTTTGCACATATCATGGCCCACGTCAAGTTCAGGTTGAATCATTTTCCATACCTACTCTGAACACGTAACTGATGTCTTCGATATATTTGAATGCACTCGAGAAGTCTTTGTTTTCGTACATCCATATTACACATCCAGCGAATGTGACGTCATTCTAGCATAGTTTAAATCTATTGTGGATAAGAATGACGAAGATAATCGAATCATGATGGCAAAATCAATCTTTTGTTGATTGAAATTGTCGAGTGAAGGGGGAGCGGAGTAAGGTTGTTTCGTTATGTACGTTTATCGAACGAAGGACACTGCAATAACATTATGTGAAAACAAAAAGGATATTGGAGAATAGTTGGCATTTGAGCTGAGTGAGTGGTGCAACATAAGCTGCCAAGAACATGCTGTTGTCTCCTAAACAGGAATTAACGAAAACTCAGAGATATAAAGACACGAAGAGCTTCAACGGACCATTAAAGTTTATGATGCCATTTTCATTATTAGACAACACAATCTAAGCAGATGTTTACTCATATCCGTTCAAACCAAAGATTTTCTATTTTCGTTTTCCGGATTGCAGTTTTTCGGACATTATCGAAAGATTTCGCCAGTCATAGCCATTCCGACCAGAGGAATCCATTGTCTGGAAACACTTGTTACCAATTCAGACCGATATCAATTGTTAATCTTGATCTTCCGCTCGGATCTGGACCAGACTCTTATCAAGCTAAAACGGTTTCTATCCAGCCTTGAACTGATATTACCATGCAACATTAACAGGGTAAACGCTCGCATGATAACGCTGACGGAGGTTCTTCCATTGATTTTCGATAGGCTTTTGTGCATGTGAACTTGAACGCCATTCACACTAATCCTTTAGCATAGATTACAATTCATGCAATATCATACGAACTGGCAGTTTGCTTCGTCAACAGCGATAAACAGGACACTGAACTTGAAATTTCAATTTCACTCACGTAGTGGTATTTTAAATTATGAGGAAAGGATTTCATGCATGCCATGGCAAAACTGTTGCTGCTTTTCATGGGAGATTTCGAAAGAGCGGATTTTATAGGATTTCGATTGTGCACAGAGTATTTGTTGCTCAAGAATTCTTTCTAAATTTAATTTTCAGTACTAGAACGTGCTGAAATGTTTCATCATAAATCCATGTCGTTGCAATGAAAAGTAACAAAGAAATAGTCTTTGGGGCTGTTGTGTCCATCTCCTGTGGGAGCAATGAAGTTATAGGCTACCTGTGACAGATTATTAATTTGGATAAAGTCTTTAGGGTCTAAAAACCTATTTATTGACTAATCATTTTCAACAGATTTATGAAATTGACAATAAAATTTAAAAAAAAACTTTAAATAATTGCAATGGGAAATAACAAGAAAAGGAGCTATCCTGAAAAATTAATTCAAATTACATTAAATGGCAGCATTATTCACTAAAAATTTTTGAAACTTTCATTATTATTGTATCAAATAAACTTATATTTTTGCAAATATAGCTAAGCATATATCAAAGATAATCAAATTGAATTTTCTTGAATTCAATCTGAACAGCTCCTGAGATTCAAAACAATACACTAAATAATTTTTAACTACCTCTCAGATACGATCCAAAGCGCTATTGAATAGAATATAATTAGCTTTCAGCACTTTTATTTAAATAAACCGGGGCAAAGTTCAAATTACTTTTTATTTGTTTGCGAATTAAAACGATCTACCTAATTTTGTAAAGTTCATAAATTATTGATTGTTTCATCGTGTTTACGTGCAAAATCATTTTCAAAACAAGTTCTGCGAAAAAACAATTTAAATTAAATAGCGATAATAAAAGGTATTGTAAATTTGATATAAACGCTCATACGCACTAAGATAAAACATTGTTCAATGAATTTGATGTCATGCTCTGTTTTGAAACAAAACCACGTGTAGAATATAAAATAAAAGCAAAAAAAAGAAAAAAATCGAATATCGATTGTAGGAAATTTCGAACGATGCTATGAATTGAACTTTGTTTGATCGATCGATTAATCAATTCATGCTGAATTTTGGCTAATGAGGCCAGAAACAAGACGACAGCGCGCTATAAATTGAAAGGACCAGACGTCTTGCTGCTCTAGTATAAAATTGAAAATGAGTCCAAGTCAGGCCGATACCTTGTACTCCATTTCTGTAAGAAGGTTTGATGCAAACAAAACATTTTTCTTTAAAGAAGAGAAGGATCGTTGATATCAAACACTCATGGTGTTTTTTGAAAGTTTTTTACTTCTGTGATTTTAGTAAGTATTTGAAGTGAGCAAGGAGGTTCAAAAAATATAATTTTACCAAGGTTCCAGTTAAAATTCAGCATTAAAAAAAATAAAATAGCTTAGCAATTAATTTTGCCTGGGGACTTGAAATCCATGAAGAAATAAAACCAAAGATTCCTGTGTTCACACCAGTGTGGCCAGATATTTGGGAGAAAATGTAGCCCAATTTCAAATTTTCATAGCCCAAAATAGCGAAGATTTTTATTTGTAGCCCAAAAACCGCCACATCAGATAACTGTCTTTATAACGAAATCAATTCATTTAAGCTGATTAAATTATAATATTTGTACCCATAAAATTCATACCAAGTAACATAAATGCAGCCCAAAAGTCGTTTGAAACAGTAAAAATATCCGATATTTTATACATATAAAATTTTATTCATAACGTATTTGAAAAGAGAAAGGAAAAATGTGAATAAATTATAGGAACTGTGTGAAAACTTTAGAAAAGTCCGTGAAAATATAAATGTAGGGGAGCACTTATTTTTTTAAGGGCTGTTTTTTAATATTTTCACACAGAAAATAAAAACAACTTGCAAATTTGGGTGACACAAAAAATGAATTAGTATAAGCAACAGTCTTAATGACTAGAATGGCTGAATGTTTTATTTATAATGACTCAAATATTAATATTTTATCCGATTTCATACATTAAAAACTATGAAAGCAAGTTTAGAAATAAAATTTGTTTTCGGTTAGACGATCAGCTGTTAGCATTATGTTTAGACGTTTAAATACTATCAAAAGAAAACATACGTCAAACAGTTTCACCATGCGGGCCTCCAAGCGACGTTTCGCGAATAAATTGAAGTGTGCTTTGAAATAAAATGAATAGTTTTTTGAAAATGAAATGGATAGGATATATAATGTTTATACATACATATATATTTTATAACCACAGTGAAACCTTGAAATCGGACAACATCAGTGTCGCAAATTAAATGGTTCGATTTTAAAGATTCAAACAACAAAACCTTTAAGATATTTTCCCCAATATTTATTTTTATCAAAGGTTACTCTAAATTATGTTTGCATATTTATTATTATCGCATCTTGATTACAAGAAAATAGAATGCAAAATATAGGCTTTTCACGTGAATGTTTTACAAATGCTTAATTTTTCACAGAAACGCACGCTCAGTTCAAAGATTTAAAATAATTATGTATAGAAATTTTCCTCTTTGCGCTCGTAAGATGTACCTGCTCCATTAGAACTGCGCAATCTTTTAATGTTTGCAAAAATTTAGATATGTTCGTTCAGAGATTTGATGTTCCGTATTATGGAATTAGTATTCTGCTGACGAAATTCATTTGCTGTTTCGTGAATTCACTATCGAAATTAAAAAAACCTGCTATGGCTTCTTCGGTTGAAACCCCTTCAAAAAAAGATAATTTCCCATTCTTCCGGGAGAGACTCGTTTGTGGTCGTAAATTGATCGACTCCTGCCAAATTTAGAATTTCTGCTTGAACATTTGAGTTTGAATTTGAACTCTAATCATGATTCCACTATTGACCCTCAGATTTCAATGCCACCCACATTTCCAAAAAAAACTTTTGTAATTGTAAGTGGAAACAGTTTATTCCAAACAGATCGTAGCCAGCAGTGAGCTTCAAATAAAGATGCTAATTTTGTTGAATCTGAAGTACGCTCAGTATTTTCCAAAGCACGCAATATAAGGTTCATCATATACGTGCGGCAATTTAGTTTTATGTTTGTTATAATCCCCTAATCTAAGGGCTGTAAATGAGGAGTGCAAATTGTTGGAAAAACCGAAGCTTGAAGTCTTCCAGATTATCATTGCTATCACATCTAGCTTTATCAAAAAATATGGTGATGTTTCGGTTTTGCGTTTGCATTTCAATATCAAGTGTGTGCATCCATTCTTTCAAAATACCACCCATCATCCAAGATTTTGTGTTAGCTCGCCAAGTTATGCATAAACTTCGCTTCATGTAATTTATTCCGAACGATCTTGGTTTTTCGGTTTTCCCTATGCAGCTTCCATTGCAACTGCCACGCGTTTTTTCCATATGTACATTTTTTCTATTTAAGACGTAGTGATTTTTTAGGTGTTGTTCTAAAAAAAATATTCCTGTCTCATCAAGATTATAGGTATTTAAGCATCATAGCCATCACATAATGTTCTTAGCTGTGACTGAAATTCCTGAACTGTGTCTAAATCAACATCAGCTCCTTCGCCACAAAGCATGCCATAGTGAATATTGCAGTCCTTTTTAACGGATTTTGACGCTCTGTTTGATGCCTTGAAATCACAAAGTTTTAATTTTGCAGTGATTTAACTGGCTTAACTGGGAAATATCTGGCCGGATATTGGCAATTTTTTGAAGCGTGTCTTACAAGACCATTGATACAACAATTTATTTATCTGGTAGTATGGTGAATTTAATTTCAACCGCTTTCTCTCAGAGCCTTTAAAATTTTCCAGCGTCATTTAATTTCCGTTTTACTTGGTTTTTAAAGCTATCGGCAGTTTTTCTTTGGATGAGCAATTATTTGTCGGATGACCGTATTACTTCTAACTTATTGCGAACACTTAGATCGTTGTATTTTGCACTCATAGTATATTTTTTCAGTTGTTTTGACGTTGCCTAAACAAACATTCAAATATTTACATCATAAATATCAAATGAATTGCATTCATAATTGCTTAAAAGGAAAACATACAACAATGCTCAAATAAATCAATATTTTATTATTATCAGAATACCAATAAAATTCAAGCTATCTATAAGGCACCAAATTCTACACATAAAATAATTTTTTAGCAGAAAGCTATGCCGACATTATACGAAAAATTTTCTTGACCTTGATCAGATAATATTTTTCTGGAAAACTCAATTTTGCACAATTTTTCATGCTGGTCTTAAAACCGTTTTTGGTCCGATAAGCAAGTACCACTAAACAAATTTTTGTGCAGCTAATCTGGTTCACGGTCCAATTCTAGAAGCTGCCCGACTACAGAGTGAATTTTCTTCAAGAAATAGTAAGTGCGGTGATGTTATAGTTCAATTGTTTAGGTGGTTCCATCATACAGTGTCCTGATTAGTAGGTTTTACTGTATAGCCCAAATATAGTTTTTCATAAAAATACATAGCCCAAAAACCGCCAACCCGCGAAATGAAAAAACGCCCCGCTAATTCAAATTTTAGATAGCCCAATTGGCGGGAAATAGCCCAATCTGGCCACAGTGGTTCACACTAACAAATTATTGATAAAAACTTACGAAACAACAAACTAAGAATCAAAATAAATTCTATTGAAATTTTTTTTTTAAGTTAATCGTGGAATATGCTGTTAAGAAATGCAGTTACATTTGTATTATTTTTTTATAAGCAAGAATAACGAAATTTCTCTTGTGAATGTTGTACAATTCTGGGAATTTCAAAGAATATCGTAGGAAAAGAGGTATGCGTGTGTACGCGAATGTTGCTTTGAAGTCTGGCAAGTTAAAGCTCACTCAAGGGTTTTACAAACTCAACACGTGCAAAAGCTAGTGCTGCCCACGACCCATCTTCCCCGAAAGACAATCTTCCGTCCCGATTAAACGCTCAAAGAAGGGTTGGCTAATATAGTTATTTTCAAGTGAGGTTGTCAATCGATCGATAGCCTCTTACGTTAAAGCTCTTAAAAAAAGCCTCAGAACCAAAAAAATACAACAATGAGAATTTGGCATAAGAAAGCAAAAACTCTACTTGAGAAAAGATTGATTTAACAGTAATGCAAGAAATCTGATGGATATTGAATGGTTTTTTATGAAAGAAATAACTTTCAAAACAATTTTTGCTCGGAGAAAGCTTCCTAGCCAGGCAAAAAGTGAAGTCTGCCAACATCAGCCATAAAGTTTCAATAGAAGACTACACTTGACATGCAAAGCAACCTTACGATCGTCAGGCTCATAAATGTTCACAGACCCACGGAAAAATGTGTTGAAGACGAAAAAGACGCGTATTAGAGGGAGCTAAGCGGTCATAGAAGCAGCAGCATCGAAGAACTTGGTTGTTGTGAGTTTCAAATTTCCGCGTAAAGATTTGCATAAGGCCTGATGGAACACCTTGTAAGAAGATAAACCACATATCGATTGCCCACCATCACCATTCGTGCCTAATGTCGGTTAGCAATTACCAAACCGCAAACGCAAACTCAAATCATCCAAGTATAGTTTTCCGAGCGAGGATTATCTACCATAAACAGGATTGTCAGGTTTCATCTCGGTATATAAACCTAAAATTTTTGAAATACCTAAGGGTTCAGGGAAGGATCAATGGATATTACAGTGGTCCTTCAATAATCCGGACCCTCGTTAATTCGGACACCGCAGCAATCCGGACACCTCTTCATTTTATACTGCGGACTCCGTAATTCGGACATTTTCAAATCTTGTAAAAATCTCGGTAATCCGGACTAGCAAACTAAAGAATTAGAATGCATTTCTCGATTCATACTTCAATGCATTCGGTGAATTCCCGGGTTCAGTCATTTTTCGTCATTTTGTGTTGACGTGTAGGATATCAGTGCGTAGTTGCTTTTTACATTGAAGTGATTTCATGTGATTATTAAAGTGAATAATGGTTCGAGTAAACAAGAATTCAACGCATCATTTCCTTACCTTAAGGAAGAAGATTAAAATACTGGATAAATTGAAAAGTGGAGGAGTAAGGCATATTGCTAAGGAGTATGGAGTAGGAAAATCGACAGTCTCGGATATAAAAAAGAATAAGGAAAAAAATAGAAAGGTAGAAATATTAAAACTGCAAATATTTTCTTGTGATAAAACATCTTCCTTTCCAGTTATGCAGTCAGAACTGAGAGTAGCCTATGTTCCAGAAAAACTATGAAATTCGCCGAGTACGATTTGATGGACGAGAAACTTTTTTCCTGGTTTCAGAGAAAACGGTTGCAACACATTTCGATCACCGAAATCCTTGCTTGTGCAAAGGCGAAAGAATTTTTCGACAAAATTTATGGAGGCACACGTACGTTTTTTGCTAGTAAAGGTTGGCTTCATAATTTCAAAAAACGTTTTGGTGTCAGATCTCTAAAGGTTTCCGGGGAGAAATTAAGCAATGACTGCAATGTTGTGCAACCATTTAAAATTAAATTTAAGGAAAGAGTAGAAGAGATGAATTTGCTGCTATGTCAAATTTATAATGCAGATGAAACCGCTCTCTTCTGGAGGAAATTACCGGAAAAGACTCTAGCGTTGTGTACGGAAAAATGTGCTGCAGGTACAAAAATTGGAAAAGAACGAGTGACTCTTTTAGTTTGATCCAATGCCACTGGAAAGCATCGATTGAAACTCTTGATGATAGGCAAATTCAAAAGCCCAAAAGCACTGAAAGGACACTTTACCCGTAGAGTACGTCAGTAGCAAAAATGCTTGGATGACGGAAGTTTTATTCAAAGAATGGTTTCATACATCATTTGTCAAGCAAGTTAGACGTTATTTAAAAAATGAAGGGTTGCCAGAAAGAGCATTCCTGTTATTGAATAATACGACTTGCCATTCAACAAAATCAGAATTAAAAAGCAATGATGGCAAAATCTGTGTTATGTTTTTCCCTCCCAATTGTACTGCACTCATACAACCCGTGGATCAAAACGCCATTCGAATTCTAAAACTAAGTTACCGCAAGAGTTTCTTTGCCATATTTTGGCTACTCTATATGACGATTTTATGAAGTGCATCAAACAATTCAATCTCATAGATGTTGCAATGATTGTCGCAAACGCATGGAACTCTGTCACAGAAAGCACTTTGCGAAAATGTTGGAATAAACTTTTAGGAGTCGATGAATGGGAATCTGAAGATGAATTGCCTATTTCCACATTGAGAGAACATTTAATTGCTACGGCTGAAGAGAATGCAATTATCGACTTGCTCAATAATATTTCTCCTGACGTCTACCAATTTTCAGAAGTTAACAAATGGATTTCAGATGACGCGATTCAAGAACTGAGTAGTGAAGGTGAAGACGATGAAGATCAAATCGATAAACCACTTGTCGAAAACGCAAAGGTTTCCCATGCTGAAGCTGTATTTGAACTTAAGGGGTTACCCCCACATGTAGCGCAATAAAATAGGTCATTTTCATGAATTTTTTTTGACAAAACTACGAAATGTTGTTAGACGACTATCATATTTTCTTAAAGTACATACATTGAACACCTTTCAGTAATTTTTTTTGGTCACCTTTTGCGGTGACCAAAATTATGTCGAACTGGATCATCTGAAATTAAAAATAGCGAAGAATTTAGTTAAATAACAGTATAAACTAGTGTTTGATCGAAGGATTTAAAACAATATCCATTTTTCACAAAATGGCGGTCAGTCAAAGCTAATATTTCGATTTTCACTTAAAAAATGGTCTTTTGGCTATAAAACGGGCATTTTTTATTAAAAAAAAATCGAACGATCAAACACTACATTTTTATGTACTAAATAAGCCTGCTAAGTTTCAAAAAGATCGGTTCAGTAGTTTTCGAATAATTTTGGTCACCGACTTCAAAAATGTCATTTCGAGAAAAACGCGTTTAGAGTTTCAATTTCAGTTTACACGGAGGAGACAATTTTTTTTAACTTACATAGAGTCATCCACTCCGGGGCCATATAATAGCTCTTCCGCCGACGATGCCGCTTCCAAAAATGCAATTTGCTGTTGCCTTCTCAGCATTCTGCCTTCCCGAGTGCTCTCGGCTGCAAACCTCTCTGCCGCTGCAACCCGGGTTTCGTCAATTTTTTTTACGTATGCGTGCGCGTTGTGACCACAACTTACTCCGATGGCGTTAAGGAAAAATAATAATGATGTCGATCCTTCGTTGAATAGTCCAACGGCAATGTAGGCGGCTAAATTCACGATAGATGTTCCACTCGATACAATTTTGGGGCTGATTTTCCAAACAAGCTGATTGTAACTTTCATTGTTATTTTGGTTGAAGCCACCAACGCATCTTTCAAGTAAAGTTCCTGTACTGAGATCAGTATATATCGGTCTGATGGCGTCAAAAATACTTGATGGAAGAGGATTATAATCGTGCTTGAAAGCCTCGTTTTTCGCCTGAGCTCGTTGAAACGCACACCACGATTCTTCACCGGTTGGTCATTTCTCGTGGCGTGGATTTGCATCGGTTGAACTATAATGATGGAAGGTCGCCCATATTGCTTCATGCATATCATGAACAGAATCAAAATGACGTCGAATAGCAAGTCCATAGTACACTGTGAGCTTGTCAATCAATTTTCCTGCTAGCTTTCCTTTACCACCAATTTTTTCACTAAATTATGGAGGCGAGATCCCATACGCTTCTGGACGTGCCCGATGCACTCTTTTTGAATAACTTCTACGTCGCCATAAGGATGAGAATTCACTACCCCAGTGTACGTCTTTGAATCTCCGTCTCCAATATAGTAACGGTACTGGACATTCTATCTTTCTATTGAACGGTTGAAGATCTCGACAATAAAGTCTACCTCCATTTTTCCCGCGGAACCTTCGTTATTTGAACTGCATTCGTTTTTGTTTTCTTCGTACCATTCTTCGAATTCCGCATCATTTAGTTTATGTTTCCACGATTCACACATTTTACAGTACGAACTTTTTACCACAAGATCAAGCACTTTTCCACTGTAGTATCCGATGACAGATGAAACTCCGAATAACGACATATATCCTCGCTTCCTCCAGGATCCATCTCCGGAAATTGTTAATTTTGAAGTTGTATCACCTGACGCATTCGGTGTATTTTCAACTTCTTCTCGTACGGCTTTTTTAAATATAACATCAACAGTTGTTTTTACAGACTCATAAATGCTTTTTAAAATCATTGCATACGTAGTTTCGGAAAGAAAACTTGGCATGTCCATAAGTCCGCAAAATTTTTGTGCTCCGGCCAATCCTAATATAAATCGACGTTTTATTTCATACGAATGTGCCCGAAAAGGAGAAGATGGTATCAAGTTATCTGCACACGAGTCACATTTCACAACGAGTTTGAAGCCTAGTCCTCTTGTACTTGCAGTATCAATTCTAATATTCCCGTCACACGTTTTGCACTTTACTAAATTCGGGATCGCAGCAAACACAGTCAAAAAGTTTAAAATGTGATATTCAACATTACTATCCTGACACAAAATCATATCAACATTATCCTTCATTTTCTTCGCAGACGTGCTGAAGCTTTCACTCGCCGATTCGACCTGTTTCGGGTTCAAAATATTCTTCCTTTTTTTCGGTGGGGATTTCCGAAAATCATCTTCGCTTCTTGATCTTCGCGAACCTTTTCTGGCATCCATTTATTTATATATAATAAATAAAAACTGCGGTTATAATACAATGGGCAATAATACAATGTTTTACGCTCGAGCTGCACTAACGAATAAGACGAAAAAAATTCGTTTCTACAAATTCCAGGCTATTATATGAATGCCAGGAATGGCAGGTATGCGACCCTTTTCATAGAACAATTATAGAAACCGGAGAGAGGATCTAACGCGGCAGACGGCAATTAGCCGGTTGTCTAAGGAACGGTTTCTTCTCTCTCAACGCTCATATCTCGGTCAATTTTGTTCGGATTAACTTGAAATTTGAAAGACGTATTCTCAAATGGTCATACTTCAAAAAAATGCAACAACAAAAAAATAAAAACTTCAAAGTTACAAGTGGGGGTAGCCCCTTAACAAATGCATTGAATATGCAGAACAAGAAGAGTACAATATAAATGAAAAATTGTGCCTTCAAAAATTAAGAGAAAAAGCCATACTAGATCTCAAACGGATTCGTGTTCGTCAAACAAAGATTATAAATTTTTTCAAATAACTACTGCTCGATTGATTTTATTCCTGGTACAGTTTGTTGATTTATATTCTAACTTTATAATTATGAATTTGAGCAAATGTAATTGTTTTATATGCATAATGTTTTATATGCATAAAACTTAAAATATTAGTTTATGAATGTTCTCGGTCATCCGGCTGATTTGGTAATTCGGACAAGCCATGGAACGTACCTGCCCGAATTATCAAAGGATCACTGTATATCAAGAAGTCAACTGATCTTATGTTTGTTTCGCAGCACAGCATGCTTATTCCAAAAGAAAGTCCGTATTGAGAAAATTGGGAAACCTCTTGTTCTTAAGGAATATACAATTTCTATACACGATTACTTATAACCGTTGCAGTGTCAGGAAATATTACATCAACGCTTTTGGAGAGGTAAAATCACTCTCCTTATATACTTTTACGTTAGAGCTGGAAATGCAGCTTCAAAGTGAATTCAATCAAAACATAGCTAGTATTATTTGCGCTGATGTAAAAAGACTTACTGAAAATGAAACAGTAAAAGAGATGAATTTGCAGCTATGTCAAATTATTATTATAATTGTTCGTTGTTGTTTCGTCTTTCATGAGCTGCAGATTGGCGTGATCTATCGAGCTGAGCCAGATGACCAAATATTTGGGGCTGATCCTCGACTCGAAACTACTGAATAACGAAAATATAGCAAATAAAGTGCGATAGGTTTTCAGAGCCCTTTAAGAGAAAGAACCATAGGAGCGAGTTGGAGTTTATCTTACCTTTATGTAATAATAAAAATCTCTGTATGGGATGGCGTTTTAGTGGCAGCCTGTTTTTAAGGTTTAAGGTGAACCAAACTTTCATTTTCACTTCGCCTGTCCTAGTATGTCCCGTGAATTTCTTACTGATCTGATGACTCGGCTACATGAAGGCACTTAGAACCCGCATCAAGCTAAAAATAAGTTAAGTTACATTTAATTTAATTTTCATTTTATATACTGGGCTTTTTTTTCTAAATGTCTAGCTTTCGTAGTGCTGAAAAAATTCACTTAAATACCTTTCACCGCCAAGTGGCTAAACTAAAGTAGAAACTAGCTTTTTTAAAATTCGTAATTAAATTTTCTACACCAATTTCCTTCAAAAAATGTATTTACTAGTGTGCATATAGTATATGCATTCAAGATAATCATATTATTATTTGAAAGTTCAAGTTCATAAGCGTTTTCAAGCATCGAAAACTGAACCAGAATCAAATAAAAAAATATTCTTTAAACGCTCTAAACTTCATTTTAGCTATCTTTAAAATTTAATTCAATTCTTAGAAAAGTTTATGATGACAACATCACAATCACAATCAATCGACTCGTGAAAAACACTCCTCCGCACAAACAATTCATTCGTTATTAGCATTCAATTTTACGTGCAGCCTAACAACAAAATTATTCTACGAAATCTAAAACATTACAGCAAATCAACGTGTTTTCGAGTTGAACTCTTTGAATTCGATATCACAACACCTGTTTCCGCAAAACAAAAACATACACTCTGATCGTCCAAACGATTCCAAATTGAGGATACTCATTTATTTCGAACGATTCAAGATTCAAAAACACGATGAACCCACGCAATTAGCTACAGTAAGCTAGAGAATTATTATTACACAGTTCTTTGAATATGGTCGAACTGCTACCATTGAAAGCTTTATAGATTGCTTGAGTTGGCAACGATATACGACCGGAGATGAATTTCCCGCCGAATCTTATAGAAATCGAGGGGAACAAGGGTAGCTCTAGGTGGAACATGCATGCACATCATCTAGACCAGCTAGCTTGGAGCAAACAAGTGTGCTGGCGAGAGTGGAAAATCCAATTCGATTTTCCATGCAAAAGCTCCGTTTCTTATCACATTGCGAAAGTTTTCCGATGAAAATGAGAGCGTCGAAAACGAGAGCGAGTTTTATCTCTCTGTACGTATGCGTGGGAAAACGTGAAAAATCAGTTCCAAATGCAATTCGTATCCGTTCGTACAAAAAGCGAAACTGATTCGACACAGTCCGAATCAATTTTCGTTATCAGTTCGCGACAATCTTCTCATCTAAACGAAATGTTCCGAGAAAATCTATGTGAAAATCATTTGCGAATGGTCGAAAAGTGAAAATTTTCGGATACTGTTCTGTTGAGTGTGTGATGTAGATACGGTACTCCTTCGAGACAATCTCTTGCTCGCACTTTCATCAAATTGATGTTAACGAAACGTTTGTATAAAAATCAGGAGCAGCTTGGTCCTGAGAGCATTTGTTTTCCTGACGTTATCGCGTTAACAGCTTCTTCCAAAACATACGTACGATTCTCGAAATTTTTGGTATCGCACGGAGCAAAGAAAGAAAGTGTATTTTCTATGATTTGATTGGAAATCAAATGCGGAAGTTTGCAGAGATTTTATAGTGCATTGCGATTTTTTTCGATGCAAGTGAAATAAGGATATAAAAGTGATTTGGTGAATTTTTTCGGGAAGACTTTTGTACACGAACTGTAACGTACATACCTGTAGGATCGAATCCGATTGTGATGTGAATTGGGAGATTTGAGATTGAAAGTGAAAATTGTGGATTTATGTGACGAATTAAAAATTAACTTTGACGATCCAAAAGGATATGAAAACATCTAAAGAAAACTAAGAAAAAAAGTGTTACTCTACGCTGAACAATGAAAATTTAAAAATATTTTAAATTAATCTACCGAACAATAATATCCTGATTGGTATAATTTCGAGGTGATACTAATTTCTACAGCTGGCGAAGTTATTATAGTGCGGTATCAAAGATGTAAACTATTAAACTCAAATCCTCAACAAAAAAAACTTCGAAAAGACTTTAAGAATATATCATTCGATAGAACTAACAGTCTCAATTGCGAAATTCTTGCGTAAGAAATAGTAACTAAGTATTCAGTGACATCAAAATAATACGTTCTGTGGAATATTATCCGAAACTGGATTACCAGAAAGTCATCAAGAGGATACTTAGATTCATGGCGAACACAGTGGGTAAGTTGAAAATGTCAGGTCCTTGAAAGATACTTAAGTTAAATGTTGCTGGCAGGGTCGGAATTTGATATTTATCTGTAGGTATACATAACGGAGCTCTACGCGAGAAAATTATTCATAAATCGGTTGGGTGAAAAGATAACAAGCCGTCAGCCTACACACGAAGCTAAATGTGGATACATTTCAGAACACCGTGGAAATTCATAAGAATGTAAGGCAAAGCGAAATTCAATCGTCTTTGAGGAGGTTTCTTAGAAACCAAAAATTTTAAATTTACTCGCGGAAATAACTAAGCTCATAAAAATTCATTACACTGTGCTGAATGATTTATCAAGGTAGAGGAGAGGGTATATAAAATGAGAAAACGAATTTTATTCCTATCTTAAAATAATTTCAACAAAGAAGCACCAACAGCCTTCAGCATAAACTCAATTGCAGACTGTCGTAGCAAAATGTGTTACTCAAAATTTGAACTAACTTCAAAATTATCAGACTACCACTAAATATCAAAACTAGAGGTTATATATATAGGTTATATTATCTCAGTTATAATATTCAAATTATTGATCACATCAGAACAACCTATAGTCTGTAAAACCAAGAACCTAAAAAGCCTCATTTCTGAATAATATTCAAACAGAAAACCTACTAGCCTATAGAAGTTCTACTTGAAAGTTGAAAAACCAAAATGATTCCACTGATAAAAGTTCATAGCTCCTAGTATTTAACATTTCCCTCCCGGACATTTCTTTATCTTCGATTCGTTCGGATTGACTTTTGACTTTCCACAGCATCCGAATTTCAAACCTCCTACATACCATATTTCTCTCTCCACGAACGAAAAATATCTGACAATGTCAAGACAATTTATAGTCCTATTAATGAAATGAAGGATGTCTGCAGGGTGTGCTTCAATATTGTCTGACTTAAAACAAAACAGATCTCTTACTAATTGAATTGTTTTCGAAAAGGATAAACAAACAAATGCTATTTTTAGCTATGTCTACTAACATCGACCTTATTCCCAGAACCATTTTCCTCCTATTTCCAATAAATTTATTATGTTTAGATTAATGCAACTCGTAAAATCAAATAGACTTTGATAAACTGTACCAGATGATCATCATCATTACCAACATCCCAAAAACCAGAGCTCTCAAATAAATGATAGATACGGTTTCCTCATTTCTTTTCCAAGTTCAATAAGCCTTCTTCTTCTCATCCGAACTCAATCGAAATATTAACTTTTTCGAAAACCCATAAAAACTTGTTAAACTATCTTGAGAGTAAAAAACAGCCAACTTCGTTTCAAGTTCGTCTGATAAATTTATCCGTTGAATTTTTGTTTTCATCGTCTGATTTTTTTATGCTTTCGATTCGGATGAGAGGTGCTTTTTTTCTTCTTTCCGGTCGTTCATTTGATTTTTCGGCAACATTTTATTTTTGGTCACGTCTTTATCACCGTCAGCAAAAGCAACTTAAAGACGTGAACTTTCAAGAGAAAATAAATAAAATGCGAGGAAAAAAGTTGTCGAGAAGATAGACTTCGTGTAGTATGTATTCGGGCGGTGAGTTTTTTTTTTTTCAGAGAAAAAAAACCGAAAAAAAGATTATTTCCGATGAGAATGAGTCTGCTCTATTGGTTCAGATAGATGGAAATATGATTTCTTTATGAATCGCAAGTGAATTTTAAGTACTTAGTTGTGAAATTAAGTGGCATGTTTACAAACGTCACTCAAAGAGATTTCATTTTGAATGAAAGATACTTACTACCAGTCTCAACAATTACGTCAGAAAATATATCTAAATACTAAGAACTGATTGAGATCATAGCTACGTAGTTTACGAACGGATAACACTTATGATGCAGCCTCTGAATGATTTAGTAAACTTTTCTTTTTCATGCCAAAGCATGTGCTGCGTAGTGGAATAAGTGTTCGCTTGTTTTTTCTCCAAGTTTATTATTTATTTAAACAATGGCTTTGGCTTACAAAATAATTTCGTAAAAAATATGTCTCATTTAAGGAGATCATTTTTTGAATTCCTTTATAGAAAATTCCACCTGGATCTAATCTTCCAACTACTTTCTGAGGTTTTTCTTAAAATTAAATATCTCTCCAAATAGACCAAAACAAGTGAAATTTTGAAAAGCAAATTCAGAAGAGTATGGTGGGTGGGCTAAAATATCCCCTATGACACTTTCTAGCAATTGTTTTTACTGGTTTTGCAATATAAAGCCGCGTACACATAGGGCCAAGACCAATGGTCAAGCCATTCGTTGCCTCGGATTCGCTTAGTGTGTACGAAGAGCCAACCTTGGCCTAGGCCTTGGTTGCTGTTCGCTCTGTTGGCGGTAACTTCAAAGCGTTGGCGATGTATTGGCCTTGGGACTCCGTTGTAGTGTGGACGGTTGGTCGAGTTGGCTGTCATTAATACCGAGTAGTGTGTTGAGCTAGGCTATGTTTTTTGCATGTTGTCAAATATAATGTACGGTGTCGAAATGCGTTCTACTACCATAAATGCGTTATACTTTACAACCCCAATTTAATCGCTGTCAATCACTAGATATACAATGACACTCAACCCGAACCGCATCCAATGCCTTGGCTCCAAGCCATTGGTGCCAATTTGTTCCTGTGTAGACGACAGGACCAACGCCAAGGCCAACGACCAACATTCGATCAAACTGTCATTTGCCGTTCGTTGGTTGTATGTGTACGCGCCTTAAGGCTTGTAGCTGTCATGTAACAAAATTAACTTTCCGCGTCTATAGTTCCATTCAAAGCTGGCTCAATTATGTTTGTCACCCTGCGCAAATTACTATTTGCGCTCACATTACCGCAATTTACGAGTGAAGTCATTTGAAATTCAACCCGTGAGGTAGATTAATTTATACGCGTTTGTCGATGATTTCTTGTCAAAATAGACAAAAAAACAAGAGGCACAAGAAAACAAAAACTAAACATTTAAATGAAATATGAAAAAAATTGAATCCGAAGTTTTATATAAATCCAACATTTCAATACACTGAAAGAAAAATCTTGGTAAAATCAACAATTTTCCTTAGTTGTTTTTGCGTCAACTACGGGCTATAGTTAAAACAACCATAAAAAAATAGTTGATTACTTTTATGCACCATGACGCGTGGTTAACAAACAACGTCCGTGGTGCAAAAAAAGTAAGCAACCACAAACAATGGTATTCCAACAATATACATAGTACGAGATAGGAAAAGACTATAGTATGTAATATATATACATAGTTTATGTATATAGTATGTGGTAGCCAACCTAATCCTCGTACAACAGGATTTAGCAATACAAAAGACAAAACAAAACGAATTTGGTTGATGCCTTGGTTGCATTGACAGCGACATTGTCGCTGCATTGTGATTCACCAAATTCAACTGCGGCATTCACGCCTCCCCCGGTGGCGCCGCTGCCGCAATGCCGCTGTTTTGTGTTTACAGCAAATTTTTTCACAGCACTTTGCCGCAGTCCACTGCGTTTACCACAGTGGAAGAAAGCGTCATACAACGTAATATAAAGGCTTCACTGCATAACATGCATATGAATTATATCGAACAGCAAACCGAACATAATTTCGCCATGTAGCATATGAAACTTCTATGATAGAATAGGAGTATGAGTATGAGGAGTATGAAAAATCAATAGTTTGCCTTAGTTGTTTTTGCATCAACTAGAGCTATAGTTAAAACAACCATAAGAAAATCGTTGATTACTTTTATGCACCATGACGCGTGGTTGATAAACAATTTCATTCGGAGCATGAAAAACGTTCAAATGTTGAAACCATTCTACTTTGCGTAGAATAATTTCAAAGACGTTGCTCACTGAATTACGTTTGCTGAAATCAACTATTGCGAAGTAGTTTAAGTACCATAAAAACTGTTGATAATTCGAAACGTTGAAGTTTTGAGTGAATTGATGAATATTTTTCTATTTATCAACTAATTTTCGTGGTTATGAAACAATTAAAACAGTTGATTTCATGAACGTTGAGATATTTTTTGCATAACTAGAACCAACTACTTTTATATCGTTAAATTAACTATATTAACATAGTAAAAATAACTATTTTCCGTAGTTCGTTTAACTATTTTGAATGAATCGTTGCAATACTATTAAAAATAGTTGAACCAACCAAGAGTTTTTCTTTCAGTGTACAAAACCAAAGAAATTAATAACCTGCCTTCAATTCCAAATATATCCGTTTAAATGATTGGGCTCCCATTTTCGATAAATTTAAAACAGTTTCTATTAATCATTTATCTAATCATAATATTGAGAGGCATACTAATCGATTTGGATTCAAGGATGTTCTCAAATAGTTTTAAATTAATTTGAACTGAGCTTCGTTCGTCTAAAGCAACTGTGATAGCTAATGTATTTATTGTACCAAGACAATAACCAAATTTCTTGATCTAAAATAATATACAATTTAGAGCATCTAAGCTTGAAAGCTGGGGTTCTAATGGCAGAGATAAGATAAGCAATGCCTGATATAGGTTTTCTTCATTTATATCTTTAAAACTATTGTAGCTCAAATTATTGGCCAAGTTCTCAGATACTATTTTAAAAACTTCTATGATATCATTCTAGTGCTGATTGGCTGATCTAAATGACGTGTTCTATTTCTACTATTTGGTACTCCTAAGTAATCATGTATTAGAACAACCTACAAAATTTTATGCCATGTTCAAATATAAATAAAGAATGACGAGTAAAAATCACCACAACCAATGGGAAAATGGCCCCTTTTTCGAATTAAATGAGCATTTTTGAATATCCAAATCAAATAAATAAGTTTGAAATCGAAATTTGACGAGTTCTATATTAAATTAAAATAACAAATCAAACTTTAAAGCATTAAAGGCGAATTTTTTATCCTACTCCTGACACTGTAATATTTACCCTCTTTTTTCTTTTCTATTTATATTTCTTGTTGTACCTGTAAAATATTTTGTGAATCCAAAATCTATAGACAAAACTTTGACTGAATTGTACTATTATCGAGAAAATTTTAATCACTAAATGATGACTAAATGTATATTGGCGTGTAAAAATACACACACGATCATCAATTATACCTCTGATCAAAGATCCAAGGTGGCTTAACCTATTTTAATGTCAACAAAGTAATGTAATATTTTTTGCGCCCAACGTGGGTGTGTCACCAGTAAATTACTTTGTAACAATTTTTCAAGAACGAAAGTGCAAAAATATTTTCAATATTTCACACAATTATTCCATATTATTGATAGTTTCTGCGACCGGGTTTTCGCATCATGGGTTCTTGTCAACTTCGTACGCTGAATCAATTTCAAAAGAGCTTTTCATATCGCTTCCTCTCTTTCTTCTTCTCATCATCTCTTCTTCTCAACTTCTTCTCAATATAGTCGTGGATAGAACTGGCGTAAATGAAAGTGTTTTTTACACAGGAACAAAAGTATGTGCAATTGGTAGCAGGCAAAAGTATCCAGGAGCGCAAAATAGTACAAATCGAACGATTTAAACCATGCGATGACCCATAATCGCCTAGAGTGGGCTACAAGACAAGGAAATCTAGGCCAGTCATTTGAGGTTTTCTGTGCCAAATAAGCCCAAGTAAAGTTTTTTTTAACGAAATTATGCTTATTGTAAAGTGAGCAATATAAGAAAAGTTATTACAGGTCACGAAACCCAACCAAAGTATTGATATGTGAGACGCGCAAAGGCATCCGCAGAGTCAGCCTCATCTAGGCAGGATGGACGGAGGTGACTCTGCGCAACAACTATTCGATAGATGTATCCTCTTAGGCACTCCGCACACGGGTCGTTAGCCATGCGATACGTGAGAGATGCGTTTGGCACTTGTCAAGCTCGGGAGAAAACAAGTGTCGCCATCATCGTATCATGTCCGCACACGGGTCGTCAAGAAAACGTCAGTAACCGACTACGCTTCTCACTTTTCACGATAGGCTAACGCTCCGTTAGCGGTCACCCATTGATTTGCACAGGTTGTGATGACCAAGCGTAGAAATATCGCATCTACGACGATAACTCAACGACCCGTGTGCGGATTGCCTTAGGCAATTGTGTTTCCGGACTCCTGTTGAGGAGAAATTCGGCAGTTGCATGGTTGGGCTCTGAATGGATGACCTTATTGTGGCGGACCACATCAGCAAACATCCATCTCTCTTTACGAGGATCAACTACCCATTGCCCAAATATGGCATGTGCAGATGCGGTCGACAAACGCAATGCGGGTTAACCCTCCGAGAACACAGGGGGTCAAATTGACCCCAGAGACCTTTTTGACCGATCGCAGCGCTTAGGCCTAAGGGAAAAAAGGAGTACTGTAGGCTCCTAAATATATTTCTGTGTCTTGACTATAAGTTTACACCGTTCGCTTCCAGTCCCAAATCGTCAGTCGTCGTTGAGAAGGCTTTGAAGCAGATCAAGGGGTCAAATAGACCCCATCTGTACTCGACGTCAATTTTGAGGTAAAAGTTCATTTTTTTTTACTTTATAAATCGACAGATTAATTTAAAAAAGCCAAAAAATAAGTTTGCAAGTGATTTTATTTTTTTTTATTTAGCAATATGGCGTATAATCTATCTATATGCAATAATTTGTTAGCTGAAGACAATGATAACAATTTTGGCGACAGTGATTTCTCCGAAGACGACCATGTCTCGGAGCAATCAGAAACTGATTATTCAGAAGATTATACCTTATTTTCAACCCTTTATACAGAGCTATTTTTTTATTATTTTACTGTCTGTGGAGTATCCACATACATTTTCAGCTCAAAATATTAAAAATTGACAAAGCTATGATTTTTTTTTATATATGCAAATTTTAAAATCTTCACAATCGCCACCGTAAATATGCAAAATAAATACATTTTTTTCAGGGGCCACTATAGGGCTAATTTTTTTATAATTTTGTCATATCTTGACAGTATCCACTTAAATTTTTAGCCAAAAATATTGAAAATGAAATAAGTTACGATTTTTTTTGTAAAAAAACTGATTTTCGACAAAACTGTTTTTCGCGAATTTTTTTCAGGTATGTTTAGGACATTTAAGGCACTTCTAATGTATGAGAACTACTAAAAGAGGTATCAAACAATACTTCAAAATCTTCAGTGGCGGCGATTCTATAGACGTTCAAATGTGGTTGGGGTCAATTCGACCCCAATTGTTCTCGATGATCGAAAAAATAGGTGTGTTTTCGGAGGGTTAAGGACCCTGTAGTGGAAGCGCCGAACCTTGCCTTTCTTCCCGATAGCCAGAGTACTGTAGACCTTATAGATGGTGCTAGCTGAATGACTTCTTTATAAACATCTTCGTGTGTCGAAAATCGCGTTAAATTTTAAAAATTAATTTACTGCCTTAAAACACAAACTATAATAGGCTGTTGAAAAATATTCCTGCAAGGGATAACTGAAACGTGTTTCAATTGTCCCCACATTATTTGTTTCAATCGTCCTTATAGTTTATTTTAATATTTGAAACCAGCTGTCTTTGTAGCTTTAGGTGGAAGTAATAGCTCTATTTATTCTTATTCAAAAACATAACAAAGAAAAATACAGTAGCTGAAGAGGGATATTTACATTTTTATTTGTTAGGACACATTTGTTTCTGTTCGTAGAAAATTGTACATCTCTAAATTACCTCACCTCTCTACACCTAAACTAGTATGTACACTGATGTTCTCGAAAATTACCACGAATCGACTGAAATCTTCTTGTTGCGCCTCTTTTGGATACAAGGGCGTAAAAACTGAAACTAAGAACTTTGTGTATGACAGTTGGAACATATGGCCATAGAAAAAGCTACATGTTTCAAATATCGCTGGTTTACCCAGTTTTGTAAATACTTTCAACAGCTTAAAATTGTTTTTCTCTTGAATCCTCCCGAACAATATTTTCGAATAATATTTCTGGAGTCCACATTTTATAAACTCGACTGATGTGTCTGAATTTGTCCATTCACTTTCAATTGGTTTTATTCCGTTTTCCCAATTCTGAGTACAATGTGAGGCTTATAATGCTGCTGTTAGCTCACGCTATTTTCGGTGAATACGAGGTCTGTGCGGAAAGTATCCGACCAGCATTTACTTAAAAAATTATAAAATATCTTAGCACTTTACAAACCTAATCTCCTTCAAACTACTCTCCTTGAGAACACACACATTTATTCCAGCGATGTTTCTACTTCCCAAAACATGGAGGAAACTCTTCTTTCGGGATCGCCTTCAATTGCATCGTCAAATTGTATTTCCCTTCAAGTGCGGTTTTAACTTTGGAAAGCGTCAAAAGTCGCAGGGAGCCATATTAGGCTAATTGAGTCATTTGGTGTTTTGCCAAGAAACCTTGCACAAGCCGCAATGCACCGAAGCATGGGCTGGTGCTTTGTCATGGTGGATCAGCCAGTTGCCATTCTCGAACAGATGCGGCCATTTCCTTCTAACTGCTTCTCTTAACCGCCGAAGCACAACACGGTAGTGCTCTTTATTTACTGTCTGTCCTGCAGGAGCGTATTTAGGGTAAACGACACCTTGATAATCAAAAAAACTGTCAACATTGTCTTAACGTTTCTTCGACTTTGGCGTGCTTTTGATGCTCGCGGAGGTGCAGGTGTCTTGCGATGGTTCGATTGAACTTTGGTTTTAGGGTCGTCACCATAAACCTATGATTTATCATCAGTTATGATTTTTTCAAGGAACCTTGCATCGGTGCCACACGTTTCAAGACAGTCCTGGGCAATCTGAGCACGAAAATCCATTTGTTGTTGCGTCAAAATCAGAAGGATGAATTTTCCTGCTACTCGCTTCATTCCAAGGTCTTCCGTTAAAATTTTAAAGAAAATAGTTTCTAGTGTTCCGAGGTCATCTTCTTATTGTCTCTTGATCTTGATTAATAGCTGATCTCATAAGTTCGATGTTTTGATCATTTCTGCTGGAAGAAAGTGGGTCCGCCCTTGGATCACTTTCAACTGAATCACGTCCTTCTTTGAAACGTTTGTATTACATTTTTATTTGAGTTTCACATATGATATTTTCACTGAATGATATCATATGAACAGTTTCAGCCAAAGAATGGCCAAGTTTGGGGCAAAACTCACTGATGTTCTCTTTCTCTCATAACCAAAAATAAAAAAAAATCGCCGATTGCACAGAACACAATCTAACTATTCACTGTCTCGGGACCGACTGAAGAAATTAAACAATGCCAGACAATACTGAACATGTCGTTCACATCATCATCCCCCTTCCACTACCTACTGTTGAATGCACCACTAACCATTATTAAAAACACCACGGCTACTAGTCGGATTCTTTCCGGCCAGACCTTGTTCTTTTTATTCGAACTGCATCATTGAGGTGTCCCATCTAACCTCTCCAATCAGGTTTCAAATCGGTTATGGGTTGACTAGTTAGATATATTTAACTTTTAATGTCTCCATTGCATGGATTATTCTCCTGGACATACTTCTACTCACTTTTGTTGTATTTATCCAGACAGAATAACGTACTCAGACTTGATTCCTAGCTACGGACTTAGTGACTTTTTAAAAACCTTTTATGCTCTAATACTATTGAAAAAATCGACTTTCACAGCTGTTCAATTATCGTAATCATATGATTACAGCCTATATGCTTATTGTAGACCCATAACGTAAACCAAGCTTGATTGTTATATAAACCCGTACTGAAGCAGAATTGAGATCAAAACGGTGCAACGTAGCCGGTTGGCTTGCCGAAACGATCACTTCATTCTAAATTTTTTTGCCTTTTTTTGTTCCTTTATTGCTTTTGAGACAGATATATAATTAAAAATTAAGTAAATAATATTAAATACAACCGAATATATTTTCTTCATGGGTGCTGCATTGTAAATTATGCACACCATTTTTGTTTAAAAAATATAAAATAAACAAATAAATTAAATAAACGAACACAGACGCTACGTCTGATTTAGACTACTGAAGAACAAAATACACACTGAATAATTTATTGCTAAATGCGCTATGGTGAATTAACTATTCAGGAAATCATTGCCATTCCAGTGTTTCATGTAGACACAGTATGCATCCGATATAAAAAAAATGTATTCTTAGCCAAAAATAGATAGAAGAGTAATTACTAAAATGTTCGCGGAAAGTATTTGATCGAAGAACACCAACAGGGTCTGTTTACGAACAACGAAATTCAAGAACATAAATTCTGATGATTGATTTGTGGCTATGAAAATAATTTCTTTGAGAAGACTTCTAATGCAGCCAATACTTTAGGAAAGTCAGGAGACCTTTTGGCAGCAAACTTCGTTTGAATTCAAGCTTGAAAATTGTAAATTTTGATACGTAATTTTGTTTTAAAACTAAATAGGCATTTAGTGTACGAAACATAATTCTCATTTTGTTTATACTTTTTATATTGCGTCAATTCTACACGTTATTTCATCTCATTAGATTGTAGATATATTTCATTTCTCTTCTCAACCGAAACTACTGGTTTTTTTGCTGCCCTTAATTGTAACCCGTCAACAGTTTCCTATACCTATTCATTTACTAATTTTCCTCCTTATCTTTCCAAAACATATTCATTAGCCATTTAAAGATGCACGTAACCATTCTTTATTTTGTTTACCTTTTCATCGGCAAACCAAATACAAGCACGTCAATGACGGCCGCTATCAGACCGACCTATAACGTTCTTCTAAATCAAACACGAAATCACAATTTATATAATCTGAAGTAATGAACCTGACCACGCACTCATGTTTATTTATATCCACCCTCAATCGAATCCATATGTATAATATATACATACATACAATGCGACAATCGATTATTATACTAATGACCAAAGTTCAAAAATAGAATAGCACGCACAAAGCCTCGAAACACAAACTAGAACACATAACAGAAAATATACATATATGCGACAATAACAGCAACAAAAAAACAATAAGCTACCACAAATACTGATTCAGATTTGTTCGGTAATTTGACAATGTAAACAACAATCAAAACATAGAAAGAAAGAAATCACTTTGCTTTCTTCGATTTCTCCTGCATAGAATGTCAAAAAAAGAAGTGTGTTTCCCAAAAAGCATTGCCATGTCTGCGATGAGTATGCCAAACAACACAAAAGGATTTTATATAGGATCGATTGTGAAAACTAATATTATAGGGACATGCATCTACTGCGAAATAAATAAATTAACGAAATATCACTTGATTTCTTTCACATTAATTGCTACGGTGGTCTTTTGGCATAATAATTAAGAGAACAAATGACAAAAAAAAGATATTCACCACACCAGTCAAAAAGCACTTGAGATTTCAATGAAAGTGAAATGGTTTTCTTTTGATGGATATATCCTCTCAGCACATTAGTTCAAATATGTTTCTAACTGTTACGCAAAAGTTTATTCGGTAACCGGGGGATACTTTGTTGGCAGCAGTGCTTTCCACACGCATACCATTAAGCATATTGAAAATTATATTTGATTGACGAACGCAGCGGCATCGTGTACGAACAAATCTAATTACCGCTATAAACGATTAGAATATGGTGTAAAATATTTGATTTATGATTGGGATCAGTGCGGATGCGAATTTGACGAACGGAACGACGAGCAACGGAAAAGCATATGGTAGATTGCCAACAGACGCTACCTATGTATGTATATAATCGTGTATTATGAAATTGAGAAAATACTTGATTTATGTGAATGAAATTGGCCAGATGTGATGCATTTATTGATTTGTTGAATCGAATGTGGCTGATGAAGTGAAGGTGGCTAATTAATACAGCCGAAAATAGATTTGAAACGTTTTGTTTCGATTGCCAAAAGGTGAATTGGCTATGATCATCGATCAATCATATTTGATTGATTTGGAAAGCAGCATTAACTTAAGGTAGTATGACACCTAGAATTGAGTACTGACTAAATATTGCTAATACTTAATTAAAGCTAATAAATATTGCTAATACTTAAGTTTTTTAAATACGTAAAAAAATTATATAGTTAATACAATAATAATGATAAACACAAGAGTTTTAATTAAAACGTGAATCAAATGATCAAAAACTTGGAAAGTTAAATTCTCATAATGATCTAATAGTAAATTCGGAATTCTAAATTTAGGTGAAATTAGACTATCATTCGACCATCTAACGGTAATTGACACTTATTTTAGTTTCCTCAAGAATTCTCAATACAAGTGATTTCCATATTAAAATCATATTTTAAAATTTGAATTTGATCTGATCAAACTATTTCGTCATGTTAGCTCGCTGTCATTATCATTTTTATGAACATACTGATTTTGGTAATATTTATGTTGCATTTTATTAGTGCTCCTGTTATGGATTTTTTATCAGTGTCCTTATTTATGGCTATTTGTGACAGTTTTTTGAAGCACAGCCCATCAGAAACATAAACCTTTTGGTACAAACAAAAATATTTGGTACAGCGACATTCAGCCAAATAATTCCTCGCATGTATAGGGCTATCGATTTCGTACTTGAGAAAGTAAAACCCTGCATACCGACATTTGTTAAATATACACATCAATCACGCAGTCATTTGTTTAGTTGAATGTTTGCCATTTTAGATCGTTTAACAGTCGAGCAACGCGTTAAAATGTGTAATGTGTCAAAAATGTGTAAAAAAAAAATGGAATTTCGCGATTGGCTGATGTAACTTGGCCTCCAAGACATGATTTTCAACCTTCACTTTGACCTAGTCGAGTCCCTTGATTCTGTAAACATTTTCCATTCCAACATGTAATGTGAATAACAAAAAAAATATGTGGAAATCATTTGCTATTTTCGTTCAGAGTTTCATTATTTCACATGAAAATATACTCGAATACAAATAAGTTTTATTTTCATGTGTATTTCAGGCAATGTTAATTAGCTCAGTGGCATATCTTGTTTAGATTTATTAGTACACTATTTTGAATATTTTCAATTTCAATTCTATACTTAAATCAGTGAGAACACGAAAATCAGGCACAAAAAACTTAAATTCAAATCGTAAGCTACAAAAGCCGAAATATATATTCTAAAGCTTTTCAGGACTGAATCGTGATTTTTAAAAATACTTAAAAAATAAATCTACGACAACTTTCCTATACTTCGTCACGAAAATTCAAGAAATAACATCAACACTTGTAGGCACCTTATACAAGCATTCAACATTGAGAGAAAAAATACTTACTGCGCATTCAATTTTTGTTTGGGTTTCGGAATAATTTTGTCTCATTTTTTGCTGACTGAAATCGTTTCACACAACTCAAAAAAAATACCAACAAGTGTTAGTGTCGATTTAAAAAAGACGCATGCATCAATAAAACAAGTATTAATGTTTCGGTTGAGTATATAAATTTTTTACTTTACAAAAAATATGATGGTATTTTAGTTTTACGTGTCTCCAAAATGAAGACTAGAAAACTGTTTACAAATTATGGTTTGTTTAATGATTTTTCCGGGTTTTGAGTTCATGATAATATGAATACATGAATTATTTTTAGAATGTGAGAATATGAAAAATTAGTTTCCATTAGTTTTGACCTTGATACTTACTGAAATTACGATTGATGCGCATTTTGTATCTTTTTCGAGACATAATATGTATTTTATGACAGAAAATTGTTTGTGTATTCACTTACTACATCAAAACCAATTAATCGGAAGATTTTAAATGATTGAATTAATTCTTCAATTTTTTTTTTGCAGATAAATTTTCCACACACTTAAATAACACATAATTTTTAATGTAGTTTAAAATATTTACTACACATTCAAACTCAGTAAAAATACAAATTTGGCTGTCATCTTCTGTCTTGTTTCGAAAACCAAAATAAATATTACATATTGGAATATAGAAACTAATGGTCTGTCCGTTTCGGAATTTGGTGAGATGCCACGAACATCGAAAATGGAAATATTTGAGTGGTATAATCAGAAAGCGTATGAGCAATGAAAAAAATAAGATAGCTATTTCCATGAGACAGAATAATAGAAGTTTTTTTTAGATAAACTAATCAAATTTCATACTTTTTCAAATCAAATCGATTTCGAATGATACTAGATTTCATTTTTAAAACATTTTGATTTTAGCCCCAAACCATCTTACTCTGAAATATACACATATCATGCCGTTGTATGTTTGCGGTTGAAAATGAAGAAATGCCAAGAATATATATTAAAGCATTGATATTTCAAGTAGTGAATCTCCAACAAATGAAAACAGTATTTTTAATCGTGTGATGCCCCTTGAAAATTTTTGACATAAAACTGCAAATTTTTGACATCGAAAAAGCTATCGCTTCAAGTTTGAATTAATTTCAGTGTATCTGTTCTAAATGCCTTTTCATTAAAAAATATGTATCCGAAACCCTATGCCATGAATGGAACATTGATTTTATTGTGAGCAAGTGGCTGACATGTTAATAGATTCTCTATTACAGTCAAAAAATCATACTCCAAATCAGCGCCCAACGTGGGTGCAATTGCTTATATAGTGCGTTGTTTATGCACGTCCGGGAGATCAAATTTTGTTAAGTCAATTGAATACCACAAAAAATCCTTCACATGTCGCGTGACTGAAGTACAATATGCTAGGCAGTGGTTGATTATGGGCTTCCATACAGAGTGTGCTGATAACAGTAAGAATGTTCTGAACGGTTCGTACCACTGCTGTTGATCATTGTGAAACGGGCAGTTTGAATTAAATGAATTTGCATAACAAATTTGCAAATTTTGTAGTGTGCAGACTGTTTTTCAGTGTTTCAATGCATATTATATTGTAAATGGAAGTTTCATGTCTGATTTCGGTTAAAACCTTGATAAGATTTCATTTAGCCTTTTTCTATGTGTCATTATAATTTAACAACGAACCTAAGCTCAGCGAATACAAGAAAATTTTAGAGCAACACAATTTTTCTGCCTGGGATCGTTTTTTTCTTTGCAACTCTACGTTAACCTGCTCTGCTAGGTTGCAAAAAACACGCTTATATTTAAAAACGCAATGATGATAAAACACAATGATGAATGGTATATTTAATTGGTTTCTGTAAACTGTTTGATTTTCTTGTCAGTTCGATAATCGACTTACCAAAAGTATTTAAAAATTATTTCAATGCCGAAAGACCCGCAAATCAATGCCGCTTCCAAGACCCGTATTTGAATTTGATTATTATTTTAACATTCTAAAACAAGAATGAAGTAAAGTAGTCCACTAGTTCTTTTAGAAGTGCTTTTCATTAAATTTAGACTTCAATGTTTAGCGAGATTTGTATTGAAGATGTTTTCTGTTCCATATTAACGGGAATTTTTTTTAGATAAATTTTGGTGATAATGATGCTCTCCGTTTAATAGTCAATAACTAGGATGTATTCGAAAATTTTAAGTTACACCGAATATTTATTCAAAAGCAGCAGAATGTAGCGAATAATGTCATCCTTTGCAAACAAGGAGATTTCGCTTGTAACATCCAATCCATCATTAGGTGCGTTTTTTTTGCTCCGGTGCAGAACAGAATAGAACAATGGCGCAAAAAAAACGATCCATCACAGAACAGCTGATGCATTCATTAAGATTGCTATAGTTTGCTGTATTTGCTGTGGTAGCGCTAAATAGTTGAAAATAAAGGGAGAAAATAGCAAGTATAAACCACCACAATCGATAGAACATTTAAAAACAACTAAGAGAAAATAATCTCTTTTAACTTTCTACACACTACAAGGGCTTTTTCTGTTTTCCGAACTACCAAAACATTCAACATTGCCTTGAAAAATCCAAAGCCACCTCACGGCAAAAAAGACAACTTCTTGCAACTTTTCTTTTTTGTATCAGCACATTCTATAGTTGAGCACGTGAACTACCTATGAAGAACAGAACTTCTCTACTAGCGAATTCACTGGGACAGGAGTATTGTTGTTTTTCAATGCATCTGTTCTGTTCTATGCTGCATAGAGGAGTAAAAAAATACACCTATTACTAGCAATATTATTCGTGATTCTGGGAAAAACTGATACGTTCAATATTGAGGGATTTTAAATCGATGAGAATTATTTCACCAATGTAAATTTTTGAGAAATTCTTCAAACTTTTCAATTTATTAAAATTTCGAAATCAACACATGCTACTTGCTGCCGTTTAAGACTTACAACAGTTTAACAATTTGCACTTTATCAAGAACAAAATGACAACAATAAAAAAACACTTTCTCTCGACAAATGGAAAAATCAAAGACCAAAACCATGGATTGATGAATAAATAAAGGAATACTTGACCACTACAAATACCCTTTTTTGGGAATATCGCTCCAAAGAAGACTAGGTCTTAATTGACGCATCTCTCCAATTCTTCTGATTGTATAGACTTTCCGAGTTGGAACTTTCTCACACATACAAGCTAGACGTCCTGCAAGAGCGAATAAGAAATAAATCTGGCATTTAAAAAAGAGTAATGGAATAATTGATATCGGCTTCTCCCATATATGTCTCCCTACCGCTATCGCTAAGCATTCGCTTCAAAGGGCAAAATTTCTACCTAAATTTATTTCTTTCATTTATGGGCAGTCTTATATTCTAGACATGAAGGCCTCATTTATAAACTTATTCGTGGATGAATGTATCTCTTCTTCATCTCCTTGTGCGATATTATACGCTTTTTTCTAACTTTCAGATCGCTTGCTGAGAAAGCATAGTGCGTGACTCAATATTCTTGGAAGTATTCTGCAAGGCTCTGTACTAAGCCCGACTCTATACAATATTTACATGTCAGACTTAGCCACTTTTCGTGATTGCAACATCGCAATGTAAGCTGATCACACTGCACTTTTCTGTAGTGATCATATACTAGACTGTGGTGTCACTAATCTTCAGACAAATTTCTGTTAATTAACGACGCAAGAAATGGGAAATCCTAATTATTGCAGAAAAAAGCCAAGCGATATTTTATACCAAAAAACCAGCCTAGAGAAACTTGGCTCATCCACACATACAAATTCTTGGTTACCATATATCATGGACAAAAGATATTATGTATCTAGGTGTTTACTTTGACTGCATACTCACATCCATGCAGCACATTGAATCGTTAAAGTTGAAAATTCGAAAAAGCATCTTTATACATCTTTGAATGATATCTCAAATCAAGACCCTACATTTTCTTAAGAAGTCAGTCACCAAAAAGCAGTTGCCGACATGATTGTTGGTCAATATTCATCTAAAACTCATGGTCTTTCAGTTAAATATTTAATTAAACCTAATGCAATTGATTTTATAATCTGTGTGATTATTTAAGTTAATTTATTCTGTGTACCGGGGCACTGTGGTGTTGCACGTGCCATTCTTCGGAACTGGGTAGATGATGCTCACAAAAGACAGATGGACGACACCAAGGTGCCTGGTAAATGGGCACCATACGGTTCCTTTCAGGGCCCAACCATGTGACTGCAGGATTCTTGCTCAAGCTCAAGTAGGAAAGTTTGCAGAGCCATTATAGGCATTCTGACTGGACACAACTGGCTAGGAGGACATATGAACCGAATAGGTGTTCTACAGGATGACCTCTGTTCATTCTGCCTAGAAGAGGCTGACTCCGCGGAGCATTTGCTCTGTGAATGCCCAGCGTTTAAGCGTCTCAGATATCAATGCTTTGGCTGGGATGTTGCACGCATGCAGAGGACAGCCTCTTTTCCCCTATCAGTAATCTTAGACTTTATCAAGAAGTCTGGGAAACTATGGTAGGCAGGGAGAAATGAGTACAATGAGTCCTTTGGCCTGAATGTTTAGAGGTGCCAATGCGTCTTTCCCCAACCCACACACACACACACACACATTTAATTTAATTATTTTACAAGGCATAAGTAAGATTTCAGAATATATTTCTGTGAGAAATGCATGTATCTAAAACTACAAATTCAGGTTAATTCAAATCTATATTTTTCGTACTTTAAGTTGTGCAAAAGTATGTGACATAAAATAAACAAAGCCTGATTGCTTTATGCAATTAATCAAGCCTTTTAAATTGTAAATTGTATTATCCTTCACGCATTTTGCCAAAAAAAACTATTACTCTGTATCTATTTTATAGCCTTAGTTGTGAATACAAACAATATACTGTACCACCTCGACAAGTTTCACTATTTTTAAGCTGTCTTCTTTTCTATTGTCGTCTCCTTCTATATTTGAAAATTTATCGTAATTTTTGTATGATTGCAATTTATGTTTTTCATATTATCGTAGTTTTCTTTAGTACAAAGCTTGTTTTTGCATTGATTCATCTTTTTTATGAACATATTTCTTTTAGTTTCAAACAAAATACTACCCACACTTGTGTAAATTTGATTTCAATGATTTTCCTTTCTTTAGATAAAGAGTAACAAAAAAAAATTCAGTTTCGAGCTCGATACTATCCTTAAGTTAGCAAGCATTCTTATGAGATACAAGTCATTCGATCAGATAGACTTTCTCAGGAAAATTTGAGTGAAAGTGCCTGTTTCCTTAAAGGCGCGTTGACACGGTGCAAGTATACTTGGATCTCAGCTTGGACCAAGCGTACTTGTACAAGTGTACTTGGAGGAAGATGGTTGTCACTATGAATGACTTGGAGATCCAAGTGGATTTCAGAAAAATGGTATCAACTGGATGACGGTCAATTATTTTTAACAAATAGTGCCGTTTTTTGGTAAAATGACATGAGAAGTATCTCAAAATACTGTTTCGCAGTCAACATAATACTTACACTTTGAAATAGTATGAAATGTACTTTGAAAATACTATGCTTATCAAGTAAGTTTGTATAAAAATACAAACATGCATAGTTTCACTCAACGACGCCATTTTGAAAATGTGTCAAAGTAGCACTTGGATCACAGTAAGTTGGCTGACGTCCTACTTCAATTGGATGTAACCGCGCTGTCCAAGTGGGCTTGGATCAACTGTTGCCACGATCCAAGTAGCGTCTAACTGATGTTACTTGGACGACCAAGTATCTTTGATCGAAGTATACTTGCACCGTGTCAACTTAGCTTAATTCTGCTTTCCATGGACTCGTTAGTAGAAATCAGTCAAAATCATACGTACGATGAGCTGTAGAGATATTATGCTTTTGTGAAAAAAAATTAATTATTAATACCCTCACGAAGAATATTTTTTCCACAAAAAAAAAATCATAATGGCCATTTAAAAAAATATAACGCAAAATTTTAAGTGAATTAGTCAAAACACCATCAACTTAATATCCAATTTTTATTACTACATTCTCAATCCACTGAAATTATATAAACATATTTCACACCAAACTCGTAGCCAAACTACAATTCCTACATTTCTCCTTGCTCATCAACGATTTCACCCAACAAATAAATGAACCGTAACCCATAAAAGACACCAAGCCAAAACTAAACTATGGTTTGTATGAATAGTATACATAAATGGGCACCATACTGTCTAGTACAATTCATAACGAAATAGTACTAGCATAACGTCTACAGAAAATATTACAATCATGAACTTGAAACTTTTCGTCCTTCTCTCCATTCTCTTTCATCGATTCATTTCATTGCGAAAGCATCGTTTCCGTTCACACACACACACATATCCTAACATGCCAGTGTGAAAATAACACAAAAAAGCTAATAGACCGTTAGTAATACCGAAATATACGTATATATTTATTGTAATATCAATGTTTTGTCCTTTTAGTAAACTATTTCAGGATATTGCTGTCCGAACGAGGAATGCAAGTGTGAATACAGAAACATATACATATACAATCACAATTTGACTTTATGACCTATGTTAATAATCCTTGGACTTGGCATACATATTTACTCGTATCTGAATGCCGTCACGCAAAATATTTCGATCCAGACTATTTGCTCTGAAATAAATACAACGCGATTGTTGATTTGGATTGAAATACTATTGTGCTGGAAGCTAGTGTTCATTCCACACGACAAAACGACAAGTTGTCGTAAAACTTGTCTGCGATATAAGATACGCGAAATAAAAGAATAGAAAACGAAAACGACCGAGACGATTCAAAGTCGGAAAAAGTCATTTGTTGCGATTTATCTTTGGCGAAGAGTTTTGTGATTGTAACGGGAAACAATTAGATTTAACGGCATGAAATTTGTTTTACATTATTTGCTTTCTATAGGTTTAGGGAAATACATATCCTGACGCGAATTTCGGGCTGAAGAATGAAAAGTTAAGAGTTCATGCAAAAAGTCCTATCTAGTTTCGACTGGCGAAGGTTTTAAGCAAAACAGTTATTTATTACCAATACTTTCAAAAAAATGTTTCAAAATATATCCAGATCTCCAAACAATTTGTTATTTAAGATTTTCACTTTATCAAAAAATGTCCTTCTGAAGACCACGGAGGTCCGTGGTCGGTGTCTGCGAACAAGCCAGTCGTGCTTACTTACCTATCGGTGTCTGCATACTTCACAGGTCTCCAAAGCTTTTGGGTCGGAAAAGCAAACCTTCTCCCAGTTTGAACGCAGGATTTCCACGACATTTGTTGAGACAATTTGCCAGTTGTTCTCCACGTCCCACGAACGACTCGGGCGCCATCAAGCCAATCGTGGATCTGATGGTGCTCCTCAAACTTGCGACCCAACAGCATACAAATAATGTATGTGGAGCCATCACCGTATTCATCCACGCAGTACTGGCGGTAGGGTGTTACCATCTCACCCATTCTGTAAAATTATCTTCTGAAGTTAACGTGTCTCTATAGGAATCGGGAAATATAGAATTTCACCCCTCCCAGGCCACGGCCTATCAGTCTCACCGTCCTTTGTAGCTCATGCTCCAACGTTGTTGCCAAAGTTGTAGTATTCGCGTACGTGCTTGTTCCTGTTCTATCCGTATAAGGTACCTTTCTCTGCACTCTCGCGCAAGAAGATCTATCGGGATTAATCCCAGTATTACAAGATGGCATCTTTCGACACCGTGTGGAAGTTACAGGCGATACAAAGGGCACCTATACCCTCTAAACTTCACGATAATTTACGCTCCAAACTTCTTCTTTTGGAGTGTGTACGCCCAAATTTTCTTCCCCCCGAATATCAAGATGGAGTTAGCCATCGCAATCAGCAACTTCCACCTCGTTTTGTTGGAGCTACCAATATTGGCCATCAATCTGCTCAGTGAGCCAGATTCGAATCATGATCAGCATGCAATCAAGGATGCAAAAACTATGCTTAAGGGCCACCTAACCACCTAACCAAAACACAAATGGATCTGGGTTTATTTGGAGCCATTAATTTGTACCCTTACTCCACTTCTCTGGGTGACCGATTGTTCGCCCACAAAATGTTCACTACTTCAATAGTTTGTATCTTGTCTCTTGTTTCTAGATGATCTCTAGACAGCCTCCATTATTGGTGGAGAGGAGTGGCTTGAAACCAAATGAGTAACTCTCGAACACTATTTCGTTCAAACGAGACAAGAGAATGCATTCCGCTACCACGATGATTGAAGAGAGTAGGCTAATTGCAATTCATGCTTCTGGATATATTTTTAGTCAGAAAGACGCATGGATAATGTCTGTCAAAGTCTGTAGTTTGTTGTTTGGTACATAATTAAGGCAGAGGTTGCCAATTTGGTCAGCACCAGGTGATTTACATCAAATCAGAATAACTAATAACCAGATTCGTTGATCTCTTAGACGTTGCCTTCTGAAAATCAGAGTTTTTGATTCTCCTAGCAGTACGTTCGATGGCCTCTTCGTCGTCAAGCTCGTCATCTGATGCTAAGTTAGTCTGAAACTGCCGCTCCAGAGAATCAGCAAAAAAATCTGTTTTACGTACCAAATCACTTTTTAGACCTTGAGACCTGAGAATCGATGGAATTATTTGTTTGTTTTCGGTTTTAAAATATTTGGACGGAGGTTACATTTTGTTTTCGCCGGACTCAATGCTCTGTAGCAGGTTTTTTCACTGTTCGTACCGGAACTCTCGTATTTGATAGCATATAATATAAGTTAGAGAGCTCGCTTCTTGTTTGAAACTAGGATCACCTGTGTCTTTTGCTATTCTCAGGATTTAATTCTTCCTTCGCATAAGTATCTTGGTTGATTTAATGAGTTCCAGTGGGATGCAATGAATTAATGTGGGATGTCTCTTCTGCTCTTGCTACAAATAACTGCTGAGATGGCATCAATAGTGTAATGCCCTTTCCAAAAGTCGTGCTTTCTAACACATGGATCTCCAACCACTCGAGGAGCTTCCCCGATGTGTCTAGCCTACAGAACGTACGGTACGTAGACGGACTATCCGAACCTTCCTTTCTCTTATCAATGAGCTTCAATCGGGCTACTTTCCAGCGCAATGGAACCACAATGAAAAAAAATAGCCACCAAAATAGCCACAGCCTGTAATAGCCACCATTGACTCCTATTCTTCATTCCAGACAGAGCATCGATCAACTCTTCCGTAAAAAAAGGGTGAACGATAATGAGATCAATCGCTCTTCTTGGTGGACCGTGAAAAGTGAGCCGATGATGCGCTCTAGTGTTGGCACGTTCTCGAGACTGCTAGATCGCATGCAGCCGAGTCTACAGGTTGTTCCCCTTACCCCGGGCCTGAGTTGACCCGTTTACAAAGAAACTGTCATTTCAAGCCCTTGCTTCTTTTAATGGCTTTGGCCAAATCCTTCTTTGCTAATGTATGTGTTACAGAAAGCTTGGTTGCTCTCTGTCTATTTCTAGCTCGATGTACCCTGCAGCTGCATGCTAGTGCGGTGCTTCGCAGTTCTGCAATCTCATTTGTTGTTTCCCTCGACGGAAGGGTTTGCGTTGTGGACCTCACAAGATCTCCGAATTTGACCTATCGTGTTTCAAGTTATGGTCACTCGCCGTGTAATTCTCTATCGCCCTCTAACCAAAAACCCAAAAGTCTCTCCAACGTCTTGCTGACGTCTGGTATGGATTCAACAACGCCAGGTTTTCGGTACGTTAGCGTTGATCCCATATTCAACACTAGCATTATCAACCGCATTGCTATTTTCACTAATATTACTGCTATAAGATTCTTCTTGTAGTTCAAGCAGTCAAAAAATGTGGATTTTATAGATTTACTTAAAATTTATTAAACCTCGCGAAAAAAATTAAATTTCAATTAAAAAATCCGCGGTCTAAATGAATCGATATATGAGTAAACCAAGTGAAACATGAATGATAATTAAATTATTAGTACTTTAAATGTCATCCATATGGTAAAAAAAGGCTTTACATGGCGAATCAAGGGTCTATCAATCAAAGGCGCCCAACGTGGGTTTATACTTTTTTCCTGTTATTAAGAAACCCAAAAAATTCGAATGAAACAAATTAACTTTTGTGCCAGAATGATAATTAAAAACACCATTATTTTATGAGATTACATACTTAGCTTCAACAAGTTTTAACTATGCATTAGCAATTTATATGCACATATTCTTCGCCACTAATATACCACCAGCAACAATACAATACCTAATTAAATTCCAAGCTACACCCACTTAAGTTTAGTTCCTTTATTCTCAAATCCTTTTATCCTCACCATCACCTAAGGCTCGACAGCTTGTTATTTTTGACTATTCTCAACCAAAAACCACACTGACGTCATACAGCACCCATCCTTGCCAAATGGTTTTAGATTCTACATACTTCATTGGTCATATACATATGACACATGTCTTTCTACACTACTGAAATCTCATTCATTCGAAAATTCGTGCATGCAAATGAAGCATCACCCCAAGCAAACCCAAGCACTTCACAAACGTTCGAGAGTCTAACAAAAACAGCACAAAAAAAACAATATGCATGACCTTTCCCAAAACCATAGGCGATGAAATCTTACTAATTTAACAACAGCAGCAGCTGTTCCTCAAAGTTAGATTTGTTTAAGTGCTATTCATATTCTCATATTCAAGTGCTATTATTCAAGTAATATGACTTCCTCTTCTTATATTTTGTTTTTTTTTTTTTTTCTACTGAAACTATAATTACACACTCCAACTGTTTAGATTCCTGCTACACGTACTTAGTTTATTCTGATACGTAGCCTTGCAATCGATATTTTCGTAGCAAAAGATTTATGTATAATTCACGATAAGCATAATGTGAATCGATACATGATATAAATAGAATCTATTTGCGTTTTTAAAAAAACACATTTTCGACCACGAGTAAATTTCAAGAGAATCTACAAAAAATTTATCGAAAATACATGCATAAACACAATTTGATTCAAAACTGAAATTTTCCATTAGATGGTGTTGAGTAATCAATCGATTGATTGTGAACGGAAAATGAGTTCAGGAAATGAATTGAAATAATTACTGAAAGGAAGAAAATAATGCAAGGTCTTTTGCTGACATAGTTTTTTTTTTGTTGGGTGGAACAGATGATTCCGTTAAATTATTGTTTGGACGATGCAAATCTTGTGTACGTGCTGTTTGGCAAGTTTTTCGAATTTATAGATAATCCTCGATAAGCAGTCTCTTTTTCGAATAGAAAGAGCTTTGTGTAAAGTGTTCGGCAGATGCGGATAGGATTATAGCAAAAGGAAGGTTGTACTGCTGCAATTTATTCTAATTCTTGATAATTGGGAAATACAGGGTAGAGACTTCAATTTCATAATCGAATTTTTTTCGTGTTTGAATAGCCTGACTTCACGCCTCACTTCAGTTATTTAACGTTAGGTAGCTACTCAGAGTTAAAATAAATCATAGGTTGGTTTACGGTCCTCGGCTCATGGCTGGAGTTGAACCATAGCCTCTACACATTCAAATCTACTGTTAAATTAGAATTTGATTTTCTTTTTGAAAATAAAATCCAAACTTAATTCTTTTCACACTTAAACGCACACCTCTTACAAGAAACATAAAACTTATCAATAAAATTCCTATTTATACGCTCCACTTTTTTTAACGTTGTTTGTAAACATAACGGTAAATTGTTTTTCACAATTTAACACTTATCAAAAACTGCTTTCAACTAGTTTGTGTTTTTATTCCGGCCCAAAAATAAACTTAATCACGACTATACAGCGAGTTCGCATCAAAGTCTGACTAGGAACACACAACTCTTTTTCGCTTATCTGACATCAAACTCACCTGTCAATCTCGTCAATCTCTCAATTTCAATCAAACGTCAATAAATTATTCCGTTTGAATTTCAAACGTCGACAGTGTTCAGTTTCAAATCAAGTTTTCTGAAAACCGACATCATCATGCTCACCAAACGCACTGTTGAAATTTCATAATAAATATTTGTACATTAACGTGTACCGTGCTTTCAGTAAGTTTCAAAATTTTTGGAAATTGTTTATAATTTTCGGGATTTGTTTGGACCTTAGTCGAATTCGTTGTGAGTGACGGGGTTTTTGTTGAAAACGTGTTTGTAACTTTATCTAATCGTACAATGTACATATATCTGACACGTAAAAAACCCAATTTATCGTTCAAATTATATTGGTTAAGATATAAGCACCAGTCGGTATTTCTGGATTTTCGCAACTGGCAGTTGGATTCGTAGAAATTTCCTTGCAATATGGCAATTCTTTATTTTGATAGCTGAATTTAATTGTAATGACCTAATTAGAAATTGGATCGATTGAGATGGTTGCGATAAAATTCAATAATTGATGGTAGGATAGTTTTCACTGTGAAAATCTAATGAATTTAAATTATTTTAATGAGAAGGCTTTTGATGGCTTTCTTTTATAATGAGCGCACACGAATGTGTTTGTACATACATTTTATTGTGTGATTTTTTGTATTCTTTAGAACAATCCGTGCTCAAAACATTGTTTCTTTTGAAAGTGGAAACTTAATTCCGAATTTAATTATGCATTTGAATATTCGATTTTGATTCGATTTGATTCGAATGTGAACAGATTAAAAAACGGTCATTATAGATTTGCAATAAATTGTTCGAAAACGAAGATGGATTATTTTACACTATACACTGTGAGTGTAAAGATTTTCAGAAGGACTCATTACTAACTTTTTTGGCTTTTAATTTGGAATAAAATATTTAACCATACATTGTAGCAGTTTTTTATGGAATTTGCGCAAATACGCAACAATTCTGGCGAACCAACTCAAATAACCATTACTTACTTGCAAAGGAAGCTGTCATTAGTCAACATCGATTACAATTCTCTTGATTTGCGACAAATTATTTCAGCAAAAATTTCACCGTGAAGTCAAAGCTTTTCAGCACAAAAAAAACGCAAAATTTCGGATGTTTCGAATCGCATGAATTCTTCAACGAAACGCGATAAATAATTTTTCGCACAAACTTACTCTTTTTAGAAGGCAAACTTTATTTTCCACATATTTCAATTCAAAACTTATTATCTGATTATTTGTCAAACTCACAATACAGATTTAAACAGGGGAAAATGTTATTCAAGATTCATAGAAGTGATCAGCTCCCCTTCAATAAATTTTAAATTGACGTTACCCCTCCGAATGTCCAAACAGCATGTCAAAATTTAGCTTCAAGTCGACTTTATTGCTAAAGCTGCAGTTACAATCAATGCAGCACAACTTTGTTGCACTACAAAATGAGTTTCAACCCATGAAAACGTATGAGAGCAGTTACAATGATGCAACACAACTTTGTTGCGCAGCAGAGTTTGCTCATATCTCAAACTTGGCATGGCAACAACATTTTTGAAAATATCCAATTCCACCTGTTCCATTGAGAGTCCGGGAAATGGGAAATGTCATATGTAAATAACAATCAAATTTTGTTTTTCTTTTGCTCATTTTTGCTCTGCAATATACGCTGCAGCTTTTAAAGGATCAAATACTCACTGATATCACTTTCCGAGATTGTAAAGGATCCATATTATCAAACAACAATTTCGTTAATATAGCCAGTGACAGATGACGGTAAATGTTGTGTTGCATTGATTGTAACTCGTTCCACCAACAAAACTTGGCAGCGGATGTTGGTTGCATTGATTGTAACTCAAGCATAAGTGATACGAGAATTATTTCATCTAATATTGGGCATAAAAATATGACTCCACTTTTTTTTAATAAAAACCAAAGACTTTTATTTATCTAATAAAATACACATTTACTCAAAAAATGCTGTTCATATTTCATTCGCATCATGAAACTGGACTGCGTATCTCGAGTAGTCGATTGTTTCGAAACTTGTTAGAGTGGGTCAGCATTAATCATGATAGACACTAAGTAAAAAGTTATTCGACCAAAAGGTCAAATTTACTTGCATGCCATCTTGAATGTACGTTTTGTAAGATTTGAATTTTTTTTCGATTAAAAGTGAGTAAAATATTATAAGTTATTGTGTTGACTTACAAAACTGCGATACATATTTTTACCCCCAATAGTTCTAAACGTTTGATCCGGTCAAACAAAATGAAATGTTTGAAAACTTTTCACACTCACATGTCAATAAATGGCGATCATGAACTTTAACTACAAAATTGGAGTGCATCTTGCAAGCATAACATTTTTCAACTACAAAGGAGATGAAAACAAAGAAGATATTTGACCATGCCATTGAAATGAGCTTTCGAAAATTAAATTGACATTTCTAAATCAGAGACATCTTTCTCCATTGAAAATCATGTCTATTTCCCTAAGCTCTTAGCGAATTCTTTAAAGATATTAATAATACTTACGTTTCATTTACCTTGCGTGAAAAATACGCAACTCCAAACACCATTGTTTTCGTCATAAATATTTACGCAATTCATTGACTTTCATTGACAAAACCATACATACGATTTGAAAATCATTGCGTCAAAACAACATTTTCAGCGGAAATCATCTACATTTCCCTCACGTTTAATATTCGTATTATTAAAAAGACATATGAATAAAGTAAACGTACATACACATGTTCTAGTCATTGTTCCACTTAACCACATTTGTTTATTTTACAGCTATTTCGGTTTCAGTATTGATGCTTCGGCGCCAAAATTTATATTTTTAGCATCACCTCGCTTGTGTAAACAATCGGATTTGTTTTAAAATCCAAAATATACTAGCTCTTTGCGACAAGATTAACTCAACGAGCGAAAAAATCAATAATGAATAATGATTTATGGAATTTTCGAAACCGTTTATGACAGTATGGTCTACCAAAAATAAAAAATCAAAAAAATTTCGGAAATCAAGAAATTTCTGGTTGCTGATCTGATCAAAGTCTGAGCTATTAACTGCTTGTATTTTATTTAAGCATTTATTTTTATATAAATTCTGTAAATGAATAGCAGATGTTTGCAAATATTTTCCTGCTAAATTTTGAAAATTGTTTACATCAATTTTATTTTTTTTAAATTTGTTTCAGATATTTTAAAAATTGTTAGAAAATATTCGAACTTTGTACTATTAAATTTATTGCGTTGTACACCTCCACTCAAGAAAAAAATTAAATGAAATTTATTTCTACACAATTCTTATATAACAAAGCTTTGAAAATTCACGTCTCTTCATCCTTTTGTACAGTGTCCAATAAATCATTGCGAAAATGTACTTATTCACAAATTCCAACTTAACACGAATTGTTCCAGTACAACTCCATTCCTCACTCTCTCTATTATTCTACAATTTCGAAAAACGTGGGGGACATTTAATGACAATTCCCAATCAATTCACAATCAAGTGGGACATTTAATGACAATTCTCACTCAATATTTAACGCCTAAAAGGAGAATGATTGTATGCAAAGTGTAGTACAATGGTACGAAAAATTCTGCAGAATGCCATAAAATAGAAGAAATAGTTTTAAATGTATGTATACGATTTTCAGTCGAAATGATTTCGCAAATTTCATGCTTTTTAAAATAATTTCAGCGTTTCATCATGAAATATTTTCAAGAGATTGCAAATTTTTTTTAAAAAACTGACCAGCCAACAAGTACATTCCTACACATTTCTTACATCGTCCATACGCTTTCGGATGATAATTTTCTTCGATTCACTAAAAGAGCCTGCAGCTAAAAGACATTTCGTTTCATTTCTCTATTTTATATTTGCATATTTCTTTCCTTCGCCAGCAGCGATTTATACTTCATTAAACTTGGAATGACTGCGATGACCGCGACAGTGATGGCAACAGCAACAGTATCAGCAACGCCGGGACATTGCTGACGTCAATCGCGCCACAAATTCGAAAATAGCACAAGTCTCGCATCGTAAAAACTGACCCCACCGAAGAGAAGTCAGTTTATTATTATAAAGTGTTGCTTCGAAATAAAAACAAATGAATAATCAAGCGTATAGTGAGAATGAAAAAAAAACTCAAAATGGTGGTCCACTTGTTCAGGTTTTTTTTTACAAGCAACATATAGATGTCGCGGCAAAACAAATTTCGATGAAAAGTAGGTGATTTTTTTCAAAACTAACGATCTTAATCCATAACATGAATAGCTTTCTAATAAGCTATCATTGTTTTGGCAAGTGAATTAATGAGTGTGAGTCTTCGCACGATTTTTTCGCTTGGCTTATTGCTTTGACATTCGTTTCTAAACAACTATCTTAAACTGTCAACCCACTGATCATGACCTGGTTCGTAAAATGATTTTTTTTGGATAATAATATCCGCTCTTTTTCGGTAGTATCTCAAAGCCATCCACATCTTTACCGTGACAATAAAAACAAGTTTTAACGAACGTCTGAAACCGTAACGCGACAGTGACAACAACATGGCTATTATTTAAATAGGAACCAATCTCCCAAGTTTGTCTAGCCGAATTCAAGACGAATGACTCTGCAGCTGATTGGATTCCTCTTATTTTTATTTTTTTTGGATCTTAAATATTATTATGGTCTCTTGTCCTATTAGATTTGTCATGCACCAATTTCTAGCATAAAAGCAAATCATTTTCAAAATTTGACATGGAAATTAATAGTTCGCACCGTAGTAAAATGGAACATGTCTAATAAGTAGCACAACAATACACTAAATCTTTGAAAATAAATTTATTTTAATGCAACCAAGCGTTTATTTAATATTTCCAAGCATCGTTATCCTACATCAAATAGTAAATCAGACCTTGAATTGGTCAAAGGCACTCTTACCGCGATGGGAAGCTATTGAAATTTCAAACGGATCACAGTTTCTGAACTCACCCATCTACATATTTTGACAGTTTCGGCATACGAGTTTCTGTACACGATTTTAATGAAATGAGACAATTTATGTTTTGTTTTTACACTTTGGAATGCGAACCACAACAAGTTTACACTAATAAATTTAAGAATGAATGTATAATCAAAATATTTAGTGGGTATTTTTAGTAGAAAGTCTATAAAATGTAACCTATTTAAAGATATTTTATAAATATACTAGGGAAAATTTTTGGAAGCAGAAAGGTGAACGAAAATAGCAGTGAAACAATATTTGTTTGGCTTTGTTTGTTTGAATATTTATTAAGGTTACATTTTTATAATTTATATTGCTCTTGTTTTTTTATTCATTATTTTCAAGTAATATTTCTTTTGGTACGAATTCAGTGAATTTGGTAGAGTATATGGCAGCTATTCGTGTCAAGTGTCTATCAAAGCAAAATTCACACGCACAAATTATAGGTTTAAAAAAATACTTTGATTACTTTACAAAAAATTAACGGTTTTCTTTATCTTCGTCCAATGCATAATAAACTTTTTTTTTAAATTAATATTTCGAATAAAAACTGAAGCATTTTTTGCATCGAATGTTTAAATTTGTATGCTCAATCACATTGACTCGAAAAATTGGGCCGGAAAATTTGAATGATATTTTAAATACATTAAAAAATACTTTCACTTACAGGTTCATATAATGACATGTTATTAAAATGCTTTCATCCTAAAACGTACCTGTCACTAATATATCATGAGCGTACCTTAGCTCTTTGAAACGCCTGTCACGTACTAAATCTGCCACAATCATCATGCACACGTTAGCATTTTCAAGATTTTACCACATTTTGATCATTTCGAAAAATGTTCTAGGACCTTCTTTACACAAAACCATGCTAAATTTACATATTGCCCTAGCATATCATACATGAAAGCCAAACCAGGAGCAAAAGATAATCGTGTCTAATTACGCAACTAATCTCCAGATCAAAGTGAAAAGTGTTTCTCCGGGACTGCCACTAGTTCTATAAGAAGCTTATTATTACATATTCTTTGTCTCTATTGCTTTCACTGGATTTAACATTGACATTGACCCTTGTGGTAGTGGGAAACTTTGACTAATCATTCTCTAAGCGCTGCTGGTGCATTTTCTCCATAATCATTTTGCTGTTGGTATCTTTTTCGACTTGTTTGTTTCAAAGATACCGAGAATAATTACCGAGTAGATTGTGTGCATAAATAAAAGAATGTATTCGCACAACAGGAGTGCTTTGGTTTCATGTGCGCCTGTTGTGCTATGGAAAGAATTACCAGAACTTTCTAGAGATTCTGTATTAAATTGTGAACGGAATAATGTATCTACTGATTGCATAAGCGCCCTGAGTATTTAAGTACGTGGATGAGCAGGAGCAAAATAAAGCGAATGATAGTCATCAGCATCTTGTGAAGAGAGATTTACGTAAGGAATATATACATGTGATGTACGAACGGACTGGCTAGAATATTCGATAGCATGCGTAGCATTTTATTCCTTCTGGATTTGTCTTTCGAATCAAAGTATTTAGGTTTATTTGATGACGAAATGTATGCGTATCTGCAGACGATTAATGTCGTCTTTAGATGAATCCTAAAAAGTGCCATGCATAACGTCAAAGATACAAATTTGGTCCGCCACCTACTATCCGTTTCTAATTTTTTGGTATGAAACATGGAGAAACTATATTTTATAATGAGAAGAGTAATGAATTCAATGACAAACTTTGCTTCTGATTAAAAGCAAGTTTTTGCTCCCAACTAGATTGGCACAGCAGAATTATTAGTCGCAATGAAACTTTTATAATCATTTTAAAAAGCATGTAACTCTAACAAAAATTTTTGCGCCCAATGTGGGGAGTTGACACAATGAAAAAGCCCCTGGCAAGCGCTGCACGTTGTAAATAATCAACTATCGTTTCTTCTCTATTCAACTGGGTGAAGGAAAAAATGAACGTAGAGGTCCTAGCTCTAGAGTTCATTACGGATTATGTACCTTTAAATATTAAGAATCTGCCGGATTTTCAGTTTCGTTTACCATTGAAAATAGCATATCGTTTGTGTGTGAGTCCGCTAATAAAGGGTGTTTTTAAAGGTTTAGTATTTTGAAACTCACCACTGAGCTGATAACAACTGTCAGTGTCACTATCATTTTTATTCAGTAAGGTCTGACAAATTGCAATGGATAGATTTAAATAGCAAAAATTTCCGAAATCAGTGCTCAGTTTCGCAAACTCAAAGATCGTTTCGAGAGTTTTATAGACCGCATAGTCTGCTGCTATTTGCCATGTGATTGCAACGAAGCTCCTTTGTCAATGTGTGAATTTTCCGCATCTGAAACGAGGAAAAATTCCCGTCAAGTCATGGAGACACCGTTACGTCCACAAAAAACTGCTGTCTGGTGCACACAGCATGCTGGTGGCATCATAGGGCCATATTTCTTCAAGGATGTCCGCGGAGAGCGCGTCAATGTCAATGGCGACCGGTACAAATTTGTTATGACTTGACTGACTTGACTTGTTCGACTGGCTTCTTGAGAGGTAGTCATTGGCAAGAGATCATCTTCAAAAAGTAAATGTAAAGACCTAAGATTTGCAGTAGAAAAATAAGGCGATTTGACTGATATTTTTTGTTTTATTCAAGTTTGAATCCCAAACTCTCTGAACAACGCCCTTTTACATCGCTTTTATGTAGGACGTCGCCACCGTACAAACAAGTTTTCAATTGTTTTTAAATTTTGTTGTAGCTAATCAAACCATTCTAGTCATGGGATGTAGCTAGCTTAACATTACATCAGATTTTTCATCAATCACTATAATTTTTCTCTAAAACATAGTTTCGTCATTAAATTTTCTAAAAAAAAGCTACCCAAATAAGATGATTTTGATCAGCTGTCTCCCAAAAACACACACACACACAATCCAATCGTTCCCTTACAAGGCAACACATTATTCCTTTCTTCAGTTCTGTGCCATTGGCAATCAATGGCTTCCTCCAAATTTTGATTGGTCGTAAATTTTAGCTTTTATATTCTACCTATACGTTATGATTCAACTTTGTTTACAACTCGTGGACGTATAAAATCGCAAAGATCACATTGATATGCCCGATGGAAAAAAACTCGGAAAGTTGTCACGTAAATATCTCATCATATATTTTCCACCAGGAAAAATCGTCGCAAAATAAAATTTCCGCAAAATAAAATTTATCTGATCATAAAATTGTAAGATTAGTGGTGTTGGATGAGAGAGATTGGAAATAAGTTTTAAGAAAAGTAAATAAACTCTTTAAATCAATTTAAATTACGTTTTCGATACATTTTAATAAGCCTAAAACCAAAATTATATTCGTGAAATATATATTTATTTATTATTTTTTTTTAAATTTTCGTTAAGATTTTAAGTTGTCGTGTATTTTATCTGAATGGTTTCCGTGCAACAAAAAGCTGAATTTTCTTGAAATTGATTACATGGTTGCGTGTTTATTGGAATTTACGTGATTTTTGAAAGAAAATGACAGATAAAGTCTGCTCTTAAGAGCTTATATCGGTGTTTTGCTGTCAAAATTTTGTCTCCAAATAGTTTTTTATGTGGCATTAAAATGTAGCATCTATAGGAATCGTGATCATAAAAATCTTAAAAGCAGTATTAATAACATATTTATTTAAGCTCCGGCAATTTATTACAGAAAAATATTGAAAACGACCGTTTTTCAGGATGATTATTGCAAAATCCAACAGAAACCAAAATAAACCATTATAATTAAAACGGATGTTTTTTTTTCCAAAAGTGAAGACTAAGCGAACGTTAAATTTCAAATTAATATCAAATGGATATTTTACGCTACTGTGTTTTCACTACTCTAAATCATTACTTTTCCTGGCAAACTACGAACCAGCAAAGCTCCAAAGTCTGTTGGCATACCCCACAAAATCCTCAAGAAGCTTCCCATAAAAGCAGTGGTTCTATTTTGTTTTATATCTGTCTGGTTATTAACGGTTGTCTGGTTATTAACAGGTTATTCCTCTACCAAAGCCAGGTAGGAAACACGTTTTTTTCTTATATATGCAGGTCCATCAGCTCGTTATGTACGCTTGGCAAAACAATGTAGAGAGTTATATATACCGATGTATACTTTATCGCAAGTCGAACAAGTAGTCCTTGAAATACCGCATTTGTTTTTTTTCTGCCCTAATCCATTTTTTCTAGCTGTGTCTTTAATATATTAAGCATCTGAACTAAAACTTTCTTGATCTGCTTTGACAGCGCTTAGAGCCGCTGTAATTATATGTTGCTAGTCGCTGCACTTGCATTTGTTGCAGCTTTCAGTGTTTCCACGAAAAAAAATATTTGAGGACCAACATTTTGAAAAAAATACCAAAGGAGACCAACCAAGATAAAGCGTAAAAACAGTCTTTATTTAAAATTATAACGCGTCATTCAATTAACTCCATAGAACGGCAATCATGTTTGAATTGTTTTATAATTCAGAAGTAGATATGAAAATTGAAAATGGTAATAAGTAACAAAACACATCGCCAATTTTACAATATTTTTTGAGCATTCCAAACATAATGTAAATTATTAGTCGTCGTCACTAACTATTTAGCTGATAAAACGATGTTGATTGTATTGCATTCAAGCCTGTTTCGGTATTTATTCTTAATCAAAGCAAATTCTGAAAATTTACGCTCAACTGCTGCTGATCTGTGTCGCAAGCAGAGTAAATTAAACACAAATGAAGAAAGTTCATTAAACATAGGTAAAGCTCATAATGCCCGGTCCAGACGCTACGTTTTGTACAACGTTTTATCTGTACAGTCTTAAGCATAGTAGTGAGTTCGATTTCACGTGAAATTTTCATACAAAATTTCACGTGAAATCGGTTTACCGAAATCGGAACCGTCATTTAGCTTGAAAATAAGCAAGTTTGGTACTGTGTTCTTAGCATGAAAAGTTGCTTTCGCTTGGAAAATATAGATGGCACTGAAACATGTCTCCAATCATTTCACGCCAATTTAGTTTGTGCAGTTCATTCTTTCGAGCGAAAAAGAGACATTTGGTGTTTCAATTTGAAAACAGAGCAGTGCAAATGTCTTTCCAATAAGAAAATCGATCGAAAAGTGAAATTCTTGACATTTTATCCGTCAGAAATGAACAATGTCTCTGCTTTTCTCCATTGCCAAAATTTTCGCTCGAAAGAATGACCAGATAATGGAGACATGTCAAAATTTCACGTGAACTCGAACTCAGTACCAGCCTTTAAACGTTGCAGATAAAACGTTGCGTGTGGGTAGGAAAACTGTGCAATTTTGAGAACTGCACGGAGACGGTACAGTTGCAGCGATAACTGAGGTGGTTAGGCATAGTTATCCGTGAATTGTGCAACAAGTCGTTACGTGTGGACGATTAGCTACGTTTTTTATTCATTTTTAGCAAATGGCAAACCTTCGGCAATGTTCACGGGAGTTTCTGACTGAGTTTATTGCCTTGTACAAAAGTTTTCCATGTATTTGGCGTATAAAATCCAAAGAATATAGTGACAGGGACAAAAAGAACCAAGCGTATGAAATTTTGTTGGACAAATTCAAGGAAATTGATGCTACCGCAAACAGAGAAAAAATTGTGAAATAAATTAACTCTTTGAGAAGTGTTTACCGAAAAGAGTTGGCAAAAGTTAATAAATCTCATCGATATGTTAGCCTTTCATGTGGTGATATTGCTGTTCTGATACAAGTATTTTCTTTTGTGATATATGGTTTCACTAATTCCAATAAATGAATGTATGTGTATGTTCATTCTCAAGTAGTTCCGTCAATCATTAGGTTCATCACTTAATTCACGCAGTAATTTAATGTGAGAAAAATGCTGTCTTTTTAAAAGCCATTTCCTCGACCACTGTGAACGCCGGGTTCTTTTCAGATGTTCCGTTTGTTTTTCTTCACAAGACAAAATGCAAAAATTGACCAAAGTAGTACTTCCTCCATGGTGACGCCACTAAAACTGCGCTAAAATAAATACAGATTTGCATCATCTAGACGCTCTTTATTTTTGCAACGTTTTCACTGCGCAGATAAAACGTTGTGCAAAACCTAGCGTCTGGACCGGGCTTAAAACATATTTTTTATAAAATGATCTCACGTCGTGGCGTTTGATGTGCCCGAAGTGATTTTGCAAGATTTGATTGCAAGCATTTCAAAAGCATTTGTCTCCACGCGATTCTAACCATGTAAATAACAAAATCCATTCTTCTTTGAATTTTCTTCGTATTGCGCAAGTTTTGCTAAAATATTTCAACGTGAGAATAGTAAATAGCTTCTACTTATTAAAAAACTAACCTAACACCATCCTGCCGTACTGTGACATCAGCATCACATCACCTTCACACATATTTACGCCTTCGTTTTGACTGCACTTTCTGCCCTTAATCCAGTACCTACAAATGCAATATTTAGCATTCTACGTTTTAAACCAAATACTAAATTGTCCATTTTCCGAAAGAATATCTAATTGCGTTGATGCAGGAAATTACAGCTTTCGTTGTCGTACATACTTTTCGTAGCACGTTTTCACTTCGCGACGAATTCGATACTAGTGATCAAACTAGGAGACGAAGTTGTTAGAGCGAGACAACGATCAAAATATGCGAATGAGTTTTTGCCTTGAAGGAATGCACGCATCGCAGCTAGCTCTTTTTCTTAGATAAGGGATTTTGATTTTTGTAATTTTCTCAAGGGTTAAAGGTTGATTGAAATTAAAGCAAAGTAAACTGCCGATTGATGCAAACAGGACCAAAGCCTGATGGTTTTCCCAAGAAAGGGACCAAAAGATCAAAATTCAAAACTTTGTGTAAAAAGGACCAAAAATGGTCCAAATGGACCAAAGTGGCAACGCTGGCTATGATAATGATCTCCCATTTTAGTATATAATTTTTGTTCTAAGCATGATGAAGTGTTTCTTTTATTCGGTTGAAAAGGACATTCAGAAGGACATTCGTAAGGATGAAGATGTATCCCAAACGCAGCTTAAACGCGGTAGTCAATTAAATATTACTCAATAATGTGTTTCATAATATGAGCAGAAGATGAGAGTGGTTTAAAAACAAGCAACTTGGATATCATATGAATCAAAAGAAAAATATCTTGAACATTGAAATGCCCTTTTTGAAACACTTTTCATTTATTTTAAAAGTATCAAAATATACCTGAATATTCGGAGAATCAAGCATTCACAGATAGCTTCTGCAATTCGCAAACCGCCCAAAAAAGGTTTTAGCTTGAGATAAAGAAAGATTTGAATAAATTTGTATTTCATTGTACAAGCACATAAACGAAAAGTAATATTTCGACACTTAATAGTAATTATTTATAAATGCTAATTTCACAATCAATCATGATTCAAACAAGCTCGTTTCAAAACATAATAAATCTCGTATCTGATATTTAGCCTGCCAGTATGATCATTCTTAATATTATTTCTGCACATTACTGTCCATCAAATCTAATGCATCTTTTTCAATTTCTCTCATTTCAGAAAAACGCCGATCGTTCCGCATCATGAAACTAAACGACAACAACACTAGCAAAAATGAAAACACACCACCCAATACACAGCATCGAAACAGTATCTATCGAAAGAGTCAGGATACTGATGGCGGCATTCTGCACATGATTCCCGAAATCGATATTCCGCAAATGAGTTTTGCCGATGAATACGATATCGATCGAAATATTGCTGAAGGATGTTTTGCGAAAATCCTACTGGCCAAACATCGACCGACCAATTGTTCGGTAGTTCTGAAAGCCGTCCACGCCGAACTGACCACACTGAAGGATTTCATCAAGGAATTTCACTACAGCTATCAGCTGAGTCATCATCCGAACATACTCAGTGCGTACAATGTTGCATTCCAAACTCACGATTATTATGTTTACGCGCAAGAATATGCGCCGTATGGTGATCTTGCATCGAACCTAGGTCCGAATGGTCTGCACGAGAGTGCTTGCAAAATGGTCGCAGAACAACTCAGCTCGGCACTAGGATTCATGCATTCGAAGAATCTGGTTCACAGAGATCTAAAACTGGAGAATGTTCTGGTGTTTGCACCCGATTTTTCGCGAGTGAAACTTTGTGATTTTGGCGCGACCACAAAACGAGGAACATTGGTCGGCAAAGTGAAGCACACGTGGATATCGTTCGTGCCACCTGAAGTCCTAGAAAGTGTCAAAAATGAACGATTCATCTGCAAAGCATCGAGTGATTCATGGCAGTTTGGAATCCTTCTGTACTCGATTCTAACAGGAAGCCCACCATGGAAATCAGCTGATTGGGTCAAAGATGCAAGCTATGCTGCATTTATGAAATACCAGAAGAAAAAATCCACCAAAATTCCCGATAGCTTCCGAAAATTCTCCAGCAGATTGGTCCGATGCTTCCGCAAGTACCTGGACCATAGCGAAGAGAATCGTGCCAAAGTGACGGAAATCACAAAGTATCTGAAGGATCGATGGGTGGACTCGAAAATTTCAGGATCAAAATCAGCGACACTTTTGGCCCAAGCTCCTAACGATGATCAGGACTCAATTTGTGTGTATATCAACCAGCGAGAGAGTAGGTATTCGTTGGACGAAAATAAAACCCGATTGCAAAGGATAATGAGTAGCTATGGGCTGGAAACGACGATTGATCAGGCGGCGATTAAGAAACGAATCTGGGACTGGTTGTCATCCTGCGATGATTCATATGAAGATGTTGAAGTGTTTTAGACACAGATGGTGGAACCCTAGACTATTAGTTTGAAGTTTATTTTTGAAAGTTCGGTAGAGTTCCTTACAAGAAAACGGTTTCATTAAGAGCAAAAAATGCAAAATTATCCTCACCAAAATTATTTTTCCGTCAAACTGATGGATAGATAAACAAATGGAGAACGCATTTACTGAAAATATTGTACTGAATTAAATAAGGAAGACATTTTTCTGATCCCCATTGATGGCCATTGTATAAAATCACAACGACAAGGTTTTTTTTCGAATTCAATTTGCAATTCAAATGTGAACCTTTAGCAATCGACCGAAAACACCAAATAATATCAGCCTTCCTACGCTACCATGTTCACAAGTTTACATGCGGACAAGAGGTAGTTAAGTCCTTTCTTCATCTCCTTTATTTTCCATGCCCACGCTTAATAAGCTCGCGTACCGAACAGAAGATGTTATGAAAACTCTGGCGACGAGTACTAGAAACAACAACAACAAATACAGTAACAACTATGGCGACAACAATTTTTCAGTAGAGTATGCCTGCTTTTTTTTCCTTTCTCCGCTTCGTGCACTTAGTTCGAGGACGATGATGACAATGCTTTGTAATACTGAAAAGGTCGAGGCAAGCTGGTTGTGGTGGTGGTGGTGGTGAGGTGTATGGTAATCACTTGAAATGAGTTTCTTGTCGTTAAAAATAGAATCCTTGATTTTATTCGGTCGCGGTCAGACACGTTTTTGCTGTCCAATGTTGTACGTAGTAGCCCAGAATTGATTTGATTTTCGAAGGATTTATGAGATGATTTGGAAGAGGAGAAGAGTATGAAAGATGCGTGTGAAATATACATAAATAGTGGGAGCAAACTGGGCATCAGCTTTTTTAAAAGATTTGTACGACAAAAAGCTCTTGTTATCTTAAACCTTTTTGGGAGACTTTACCAGAGCTATTGCTTTTTATATGTCTCTGCACCAACATTCACATGAATGACCTTCGGTCCCAAAAGCAACTTATCAAATGCCTTAGAGAGCCATTTTTCATTCAGTCTATGCTCGCTTACAGAATGTAAATATAAGAAAATGTGCTCACTCACTAACCCAAACTTTTTTTTACACGACCCGAAAGCCACTTCATAGTTTTCTCAATTTTGTTATTTATCACAGATACAGTTCTGAAGCCTTTAATTTTTCTAGCACTTTCCACGAACCTATCGACTTGTAGTCGTTTTTTCTTGTTTTTTCTCCTTGAGTATCTCAAGCTACAAAATCGAAGCAAGGCGAAACTAAAGTAAATTTCAGTGTATCTTAAGTGTTTTATTGCACAAGGGAACGAGTGGCTGTATAACAAAAGCAGAAAAAGTGCCAAGAAATCCTCTATTGAAAGACAGGCCACAAAGAAAGAAAAATCCTTTTTCTGCAAGATACTGATAAGGATGCTGAGATAGCAAGAATTTGATGAAAGATACTTTGTCTTGCTTTCAGAACAAACATAAAAATATTCTTTTATATTCCCAAGTAGTCTCCGAGGAGAAAATTTGCCTTGTAAATGGTTGATTAGAATACTTGCCGAAAGATCGACTGAAGGATTTGTAAAATAAAATCGACCCGACGTAAATGTTTTGATATTTTCATGCTTATTTTCCATGAAAGATATTAGTCAGTTATTTTTAAAACTGATATTAATTTTTAGGGACACATTCAGTCTGTTCACATTATGTTCTAATTGAAATTTCAAATAAACGAACAATACGAAACATCTAAACGTCATTATCTCGCCAAACGAATTGATCAAACGTCAAAAATATCGCTTTCAATCATGGCCGTCTAATAGAAGACCAATGGCATGAGCAATTAATGAAAAAGATGGCGGAATTAAGGTACTAATTTTGACCAGTCCCCACAATATATTTTTTCTAATGGCGCAGAAAATTGTCAAACGCAGAAACTCGCGAAATGTTAGGCGGGAGATTGCTTACTATGACTTTCTCTCTACACTCTTATGGATAACATAGAGTTAACGCGATATGTACACAGATATTTATACAAATCGTTTGGATTTGAACACTGCGAAGTAACGTTCCGAAATTGGATAAAACAAATCACTTTCCTTGATCGTGTTTCCGAATCAGATTCTAGTTTATCGATAACAATAGCCAGTCGATTTACATCCACGATATGACTTATTGGATCGATAAGCACTCCGATTCGACTCGACACTAATTCATTTGGAGCGCGACACGTACAATAAATTCGAATAAAACCTGATAATTTTGAAACCAGAATAAATTCTAAATTGTTTACAACCCACATTGCTGAATATAATTGGCTGATATTCGAAAATTAATGCTTCTCGCATTCACAACACTGTAATCTTAGCACTTTTAGTGAGCTGAAACAACATTTATCCGCGATAAAAAAAAACTATACCGAATTGCAGCACTAACACTACCAATTGTCAAAGTAAAATGTCAAAGCAATGACCATCGAATCTTTATCCCAAAAGGGCAGTACAATTTTTGATAGTACCTTAGTACCTGTCAGATGGTACCATAATACCTGATCCACGACCAGGTTTCAACATTATACATTTAAACCAATTGACCTCTTTGCAATATCCGACCCTTATTTGTGCCAATGCTAATCAATACTCTACCTAATATAATTATCGTTAAAAGAAAATCAATTGAGAAAAATATTCACGTCAAAATTTCCATCAAATCCACCATTTTGGAATTTCATATTTTTCTACTGAATACAAATTTTTGGCGGAATTTATTTTTTCTCATTGAAATTTCTGTGATTTTCTCATCTCGATTTTAGAGGAAAAGTATCATTTTGAACTAGATTAAATGACAATACGATTTGATGCACTAATGTATTTAAATTACGCTAATTATAAGAAAGAAAATTATTAGAAGACCCTGTTTTGATTCATCAAACAAATTGTACATATCCTTTTGTAAATTTAAATACAAGTAATATCTACAAAATGATAGAAAATGACTGGAATGAAACTGGAATAGGAAATAGTGCTGTAGAAAAACTGTATATTTTTGTGGTTAAAGAAAGCTGTTGAGTGTAATGCTGTTGTAGAAAATCAGGAAATAGAAAAAAATAAAGTTATTTTTATTCATTTGAAAGTAAAATACATTCAAATCAATTAGAACTTTAAAAATGATGTCAAACCACCAAATACTGTACATTTATGAAAATAAAAATATCTTTATAATACTCAAGATGAATGTTATTAAAATATACACAAAAATATGAGATTTCTACTATTTTGTATACACACACATAGTTCTTAAGAAATAGTTTTAATTCTAGTCGTAATAATACATTAAAAAAAAATCCGTTTGCATAATATATTTGTTTTTCAAAATATATTATGTAAAATTTTCTCATGTGATCTGTATAAATAAATAGAATATTTTTTAATAATCTTATGTGAATATGAAATTAAACTTAAGCAATTATTGCATTTGTGAATTGGGATTTGAGAAAATGTTGATTTTATGTTAGACAATATTGGAAATAATATTTTAACTTGTTTTGATCTGCAATGGATATTGCTGCTCATGTTTCTTACAAAAAAATGTTTTTGAGGCAATAATTCAAATAAATGTGAGTTTGTGATTAAGAAATAAATTTATTTTTATAATAAATAAAATTTTAATTGCAAAAATAAACAAAATATTTTAGTAAAGCAATTAGAAAATTCACTTCTTATAGTTTGTATACGCATATGTTCAATTTGTAATCCATATTTTGTATTAGAATATTGATTAAAATGACTTTCGAGAGCAATAAAACCAAGTTTTTACTTTCTTCAATGCAGCTTTTGTTCATGTTACAAATTTTAAACAGTTTCTAGTGCAGGTGTTTTAGTGAAATTGATACTAACTAATAATTTATTTTTATTTCAATTATAATACTACAAAATTCAAATCTGCTAGATACTGTAGAAGCGCATCATTTTTGCGATATGAATATAAAAGAAAATTAGTCAATTTCTAGATTTTTGTCTTGCGAGAAAAAAACTCCATTGTATGTTAGAGATTAGAATTTTACTTATTATTATACGATTTATTGTAGCGAATGTGCCAAAATATAAATAAAAATACAATACATATGATATTTGAGAATTTTCAATTAAATTGTATGAAATGATTGTGTATAGTTTTATGATTACCATAAATATTGTTATTATTATTAATAGTAGTATTGATAATAAATTATTGAATAGAAATAAAAAATGATTATATCATTCTGTTAGAAAAAAAAACTAAATTGTTTTTATTTATATATGGACGGAACAAGATTTCAGATTGATTTCACTTGAATTTCAGTCGGTTTAAGAGCAGACAATTATATTATTTAACTCGTTTTCACAGCAACGCTATTCGATAAGTAAAGGTTCTGAATATTTAACAAAAAGTATAAAACGATTGAATGAAGCAACTTAATGTTTTTACCACGCTGCTTCAGATGAATAAAAGAGATCGATGCAGCCAGGTAAATATCTTGAACGAATTAAGGTGTAACGTGGGTTTCGAAGGCTCAAAAAAGCATAGTTTTAATAACTTTTTTCTAATGTATCAATATAAAATATTTTATTCAAACAATTTAACAGATCAAAGGTACACATTTGAAATATTCATTTAAAAGATTTAAAAATTCTGCCACTGGGATCTGCTTTCACTTGACCCCTCACGCTTGGACGGAGGTAAAATTGCCTTGTCAAATTAGTTGTTTCGAAAAATAATACTTCATTCAAGCACTAGATAATGTTATCTCGAAGAAGTTTGAAAAATTTGAGCAAGATCGGCTCATAACTTTTTGAAAAATCATGGCATCGAACAAAATGGATTTTCAAGAAAAACGCGATTGAAGTTTTAAACTGAAATAACACGCAGAAAAAAAAAACTAACAAGCAGACTTTGTTTGAACTAGAAGGGATTACTTTTGGAGTAATTTTCCAAATTAACTGGTTGAAGCTTTCATTATTATTCTGCGTTCTATTCATGCTGTGTTTTTCATAAATGGGCTCGATGGCTGGTGAAACGTTACCTGGTAATGGATCATAATCGCCCAGTGTGCCAAATTCGGAATCCGGAATTGGTTACGACTATTCCGAAAGTGAGCGAAAGAGATAGAAATATAAAAAGCTCTTGAAATGAATACAACTTTTGACTGGGGTATTACTGTTAATTATTTTATGAGAAATATTTGAATATTTTTTAAGAATCTTTTCTGAAGTTTGGAAGAAATAAATTTAAAATCAATCGAAATTCGTTGCGAAAATTTCACTGAGTTCGAACAAATTCCTAACAAAGTGCGAACGAATCTGTGATAGGGAAATTGTTAAGAGTTTGTTATGAAATTCATTGGAATTTGCAACAAATTCCGAACATAATGCCGTTAATGTTTCATCTAGTAAAGTAAGTATTAAAACAGTACTTTAGCCGTACAACTGTTTTTCATGCATAAGTGCAAGTGCCTACAAAGTTTTTTGAAGTTGTGTTGTTTGAGGTGTTAACAGTGTCTATTTTAAAGGTTCGTAATGCTATTCAAATTTGTTATTCTCTTGTAATTTCTCCTTTTTGTATGCAGAAGCTGCTGTGCGAAAATTTCCTTCAAGAAGACGGGACGAGATCGAAGGTTTTTTTTAAAAAGATTTTTTATAGCAGCAAAGACAAGCTTAGCAAACGGGCGAAAAAAAAATTGTTATTTAAAATTTATAATATGAAATAAAAAAAAAACAACTAAAAACAAATTGCTATTGGAATTAAAAATTATAAGTAATTTATTCAATAAATGTTATTAAAATGTATCCCAAAATATTGGAAGCATTCTCAAAGAACTATTTGAAACCTGCACAAAAACCTTCGAAAAATTCACAAAGAATTCATAAGAATTCGAAATGAATTCGTAAGGAATTCGTAAAGAATTCGTAAAGAATTCGCAAAGAATTCGTAAAGCATTCGCAAAGAATTCACAAAAAATTCACAAGGAGTTCCGAAAGAATTCGCAATGAATCTTGAAAAAAAAGAACCATTGTACGAAAGCTTTTCAAGAGCTAAAGAGGGGAAAGTTTGAGCACTTTCGGCGTTTTTGTAACGTTTTCCATATACCGGTCTTAAAGAATTCGTAACGAATAAGTTTGAGTATCCAAACCTTTCTCTGAATTCGCTTCAGTTTTCTGAAAGAATTCTCAACGAAATGCCGAATTTGGCACACTGGGGGTGTTTGCATGATGAAAGAATGTTTCATACTCGAAGTTCACTGCCAAGCGCACCATGAATCAGGGCCGTTTGGACATTTAACATGCTGTGGATTTTTTGTCTGTGGAGTTATAATGAAAGTAAGTCGCTCATACAGTGTTTCATATTTTGTACCGAATAACAGCTTCTTCTTATAGCCACGCCCTAATAAACTATTAATTTGTCGATCAATTTGCCGGTTAGTTTGCCTTTGCCAGGAAGATTTTTTTTCTGTTTTCTTTTAATTTTGAATTTTTTCTAATTGTAAACCAGCCTTGGTAAGCGGATGCCCATCATCTTTTTTACGTGTCCTACACATTATTTCTGGTTTATTACAAAATTTCCCACCATAAGGTGCGGCATAGAAAATTCCGGAATATGTTTTATAGCCATCGTCTCCAATATAATTTGTGTACCTTAGGCCGTATTTTTTAAAAGATCGCTGAAAGATTGCAACGATTGATGGAAGTTCCATATTACCAGGTGGTCCTTGGTGATTGGCGCTACATTCGTTTCCGTCTACAAATAAATTTTGCAAAAATAAAGTTAGCAAAATAAATTTCGAACGTGTTTTAAACGTGAATCGGATAAGGTTTTAGAATTTTTAAGCACCATGTGTGCGCTAGGTGCCTAAAAAGAGAACGGGAAAATTTGAAAATTTTTAAATTGCCATAACTTCTGACAGAGCTATCAAATCATTATGAAACTTTCAGAGCATATTGGTAGGGGAGAGGCACGTAGGTTGATCATAGTTTCATTTTTGGGTTGCCATTTTCCACCCTGGTAAGTTAGAGCGTAAAGTTATATACCGTTGGAAAGCTAATATCATGGTCTATACATTGGTTTTTACAGAAATGGATTTCAATGAAAAATAAAAATTGTATAGGCAATTTTCGAAAAGTACAATATTTGGCACCAAAAAAAAATGGCACGTAGGTTGAGCCAGTCCAAACTCTTGTTTTAAAACCCAACCAAAGTAAATTAATCCACACAATTTTTATTGTTTCTTGCCTAAACATTTGTTGTAAAGGTATTTCTGAAAATAAATGATGAACATAAGTGAAAAAATTGGAAAAAAAAAATAAATAAATAACGAAATTGAGGTAAAGTCCGAAATATTTTAATTTATTCATTTTCGTCATCCGAGTTACATTTCTTGCATGTATAATAACTGCGGGTCATATTAGCACACTAAGTGAAATGGTCGTTCGCACTTGTTGCATTGGATGGAGTTGTTCTTTGTCAACTTGGCTGACAAATCCTTCATACAAATCATGCAGAAGTCCATATCTTCCTTGATTTTTTTTCTTTTTTTTTCTTTACTGCATCACTTTTCTGCTTCTTCTTCTTGAGATTAGCAACGAAATCTGGTGACGTTAGCACAGCACTTTTTTTTAATATCTAAATCGTGTTCGCGCGAGCTTACATGCCGGGATCAACACACAGCCAAAACCTAACCTGACCTAACACACTCAAACAAAAAAACACTTCTAATGCTAGTCTGATGCAATTCCGAACATGAGAAGTCATTAAATGTGACGTATTCAATTTTACACATCCAAAATATGCAGCGTCTAATAATTTCACAGTGGCTCAACCTACGTGTCTAAAAGTGGCGCAACCTACGTGCATCGATGCGATTTCGGCATGACGCTAATTTTTTTCACAATGAATCCGCATGTTCATAATTCAACCAGAATATTAAAGTAGAAGTAAAACTACAGTAAAAAAGTTATATTTACCTTCTTTCAACGCATAACACTTCTCGATATTCACGTCTGAACTTGACTGTGGCTTTACTTTTCTCGAGACATTCTTGGCTACGCGCTGAACAAAGCACAGGAAGGGAGAATAATCGCCCCTCTCTTTTATGAAAAGTTTTGACTAATGACATGACTATCTGGAAGCATGAGCATTTGAGTCCTGAATGTAATGGACTGAAAATATTCAGCTGGCTCAACCTACGTGCCGACTCAACTTACGTGCCTCTCCCCTACTATTTAGTTGTAAATGTGTGTTGCCTTTAATGAGCATGTTGGTAACCCTGTAGCAAGGACAGACACTGAAAGTGAAAACCTTCAAATCATCGACTTTCCTGAAAAATTGCCGCTATTTGGAAAACAAACCCTAGCGCATTAGAACCGCTAGAAACACTAATGTTCGAAGAACAGTATAGGATTTGTACAGGTTTTGAGTGTGTATTCTACCACGACTTACTTTTCCTACTTATAGCTAATGCACCCTAAGTAATAATAGATTCTAAGCTTATTTTAATTTCGGTGACTTCATCGAAATTTACAGCGATAGGAAAGTGTTTGGGGCTGTCTCGCGAAAAATGTGCAGATCTCAGAAAACTCACGGCCCGATAATCAGATACAGTTGAAATTTACAGCATGTATTCGTATTAGGTAGTACCAGGTCTGATTGAAGTGATTTTGAAAATCGAACAATTCTGTACCAGTGGTGCCATCTTGAAAAATCACAAAGAAATATAACTACTTTTAGCCCTATAAATTCTGATTCTGTCATTCGATTTTAACAAAATTTACACAGTAGGTGAACCTTACTTTAAGCCACATTTGGTAGAAATTTGGTTGGATTGGTAGCTATGGTAGTTTTGGTGTCTTAAATTTTGACAATTCGCTCAAGAAAATAGTGCTTTTTGCCCTATAGTTTCCAGTCCAGTCATGGAAGCATAACGAAATTAAAATGGCAAATTAAGCTTTTTGTAGGCAATATTCAATAAAAATCTACTTCGAAAAACAATGATAGGGTTGCCAGCTATGGTCGTTTTTGTATTTTTTTTTTGGCATATCTAAACAAAATGGCGACCACACCAATGGATCGCCGCAGCACCGCCGACAAAAAAAAAGCAAATTGCGCACGGGCCTCGTAAGGCCCGTGCAGTCCTTTATATTCAAAACTAATGAAATATTTTTGGTAATTTCTTCACAAATGCTTATTTTGTCCAGGAATTTACGAGGTGCAATTTGCTTTTTTTTTCGGCGGTGCTGCGGCGATCCATTGGTGTGGTCGCCATTTTATTTTCCGTTCGCCAATTTTTTCCTATGAAATTGTTAACTTCAAACTTCAATAAAGATGTATGTAAAATTTCAAATCGATATCTTGAATAGTTTTCTTTTGGTAGCTGCTTAAAAAAAGTTCATTTTGAGCAGTTTAACAGTGTGAATTTCGTTTCGATTGAAGCACTGCGTTGGAAGTTATACGGGTGAAAAGAATTTAGGCGTTACCACCTTCAACACTTTTCATGTTTTCACAAATGTAATATCTGTTGTTAATTTTCATTGCAGGACCATTCCCATTTGCAAATCTAATGGCATCATCACTTGGTAAAGAGATTCCAAAAAATTACAAAAATGGTTATAGCTGGCAGCTCTTTCATGATTTTTATACGAAATTCCTACGACATTTGGTTTACATTAAGTTCCATTTACTGCATGAACTTCGTTTTGATTTCAACACTGGACCGGACGTTATAGGCAAGAAAGCTTTATTTTGCTGAGCAAATTTGCAAGATTTAGGAGACAAAAATCACCATAGCTGGCAACTCTATTCTAATTTTTCAACCAAATTTTGACCAAATGTTGCCTGTAGTAAGGTCCAAATATTGTGTGAATTTCGTTGAAATCTGAGAGCTGAATCGGAAGTTATAGTCCAAAAAGCAGTTTTTTTTTCTCAGTGATTTTTCAAGGTGGTACCACTACCACAGTGTTGCCTGCATTTCAAAATCACTTCTATGAGACATGGTCCTAGTTAATACCAATATGTTTTGTAAATTTCATTATGATTGGATAAGCCGATCGTCAGTTCGCGTGAACAGTAGTTTTGAGTGCTGAAAATAGAGGTAATTTGGTGATGGGTTGCCGTTCTTGCGCAAACCGGAATTTCGAAAATTTCAATTTCATATGATGGACAAAGGTTGAAATTTATCAATGATTTGAAGTTTTTGTCAAAAAGCAACAAAATTTCAGGAGGGTCGTTGATTTGAAAGATTTTTTTTCAGCAGCCTGCCGTTTTCACTCGCACTGTTTTCAAAATCCACATGTGTTAAGTCTTAGTTAATTTTAACACGTTCTGCAATTTTCACGATGATCTAATGTTTTTGTCAAAAGTTATGACAAACTAAAATTTGGAAAAAAATACTTGCCTACTTTTAGGCATTCAGCACCTACACACGGCTCAAAATTTCCAATTCTTTATCATAGACAAGCTTAAAACATAATAAGTTTTCATTTCTAATACTTTATTTTAACAAAAATTACACTGCTTGGAAATAAAGGATTACTTGAAAATTCACTAAAACGCCCGCCACCACCAAAGGGTTAAAGATATCTGAATTCAAGCAAGTTATGAACCTACCCACTGTATACATCTATGTCCTCCAAAAATGTTAGCCCAATCGGATCGGCCACTCCAGAGATTATCTCCCTTAATCATTTTGCTGATATATATATATAAATATATATATATATATATATATATATATATATATATATATATATATATATATATATATATATATATATATACATATATACATAAAGCAATATGAATTTTCGGCGAAGCGAGTTCAATACTGAATTTTCTTCGAAAATTCAGTAAAAATGTAAGTTGATATACAAAATTTTAGGTAACACAGAATTCTCGTGGTAGCGCGACTGCATTTGAGTCACTTTTTGAATCACATTAAATCATTCGTGTTCATCAGCACGTAGCCGGTCACCTGATGCCTGTAAAAAATTTCAAATTCATTTCAAAAGCGTGGGAAAGTATAGTAGGCACAGCTTTACGCCTAAAATTACATTCCAGACACTATTCTGATCGCCGTAAATCAATTTGGCATTCTTGGCCAGAACCGAAAATTTGAATCCATTTTCCGATGCCAATTTCTAAACATATCCAAACGAAGAAAAATGCAATTTTCAGTTTGCTCAATCATCCACGAAAAATTTCCATTATACATCCATGGAACATATCTAAAAACTCAACTCGAGTCCCGTTGCGAAGAAAAATATAAAAAATCCTACGCGAATCAATAAAATCGTATGAAATATACTTTACAACGTACATTTCGACCAAAACAATCACCAATAAAGTTCCTGCTTTGCATTATTTACATCGAGTGAATTATTCGGTGTGTAGTAAAACGACGACCACCCAACATTCGATGGTCTGCGAATAATTCGATAGACCAGAATAATCTGCGATAATGCACACAATCTCCAGTAAAATTTCATTTCAGGCGTTGAAGTGTTGCCGAGCTTTACCGGCCAGGGAAATTAGAAGGTCCTTGGAGGGTGTCAGAGTGTTTACAGAATTTTATGGTTTTATGTACCTACAGATATCTATTGTGCAGATTTTTACGGCGGTTCATTTCCATTTTATGTGCTCGTCAGCGATGTAGCTGATGCGTTGACCTTTTCGACAGCATAGCTAAGATTTACAGCCATTTTATTAATTCTGTGTGCTGATGATGGTAATGCCTTTGGGATAGTAACAGTTGTCGGGTTGATTTCGTTTTTTTCTAATGCCGGGGCGAGTGCAACCTACGTGTCATTCATCGGAATGATAATGTATTCGGTTCGTTTGTAGCTCACACAATGTTACTTATTTAGTTGACACGAGGAAAGGTTTGTAAACCAAACAATTTAAAATATTGCAGGCAGAATAATAGGGTTTCTAGGAAGCAAATACGGAGGTGGGATGTCTATCAGTATGAAACATGTGACTGCACACGTATTCATACAAAGATGGAGGATGTTTTTCAGCTCTGATCACAGCTACTATTGAAATGAATCCTTTTTATGAATGAAATGAAAACGAATTAGGTGGAATAATAAACAACGATGGAGGGTTGTTATGACGTTAGGCTTTTAGGTTTCGTAAACAAACCGCTGTATCAATGAACGGAAAGATTCGAGGAAAAAAGGTTTTGTACAACGACATTTCTTAAACAAAAGTTATTTCAAAAGAGAAGCTTGATAAATAATGATTTTTTACGTCATCGGGTGGGTGTACGTCTAGGTTCAAAAGGAAGGCATTGGGCCTTTCCACACTAGTATTCTTGATGCAATCCTCAAACCGGTAAGACTACAATCAACATTTCAACGGAACCGTTCATATACCGATTATGAATATGAATGTGTGCGTTTTCTCATTTCGACTTGAGTGTTTCATGCAAAATTCCTGACCCGTGAGCTATGTCTATAGTTGTGTTAGTGAGTTGCAACTCGATAAATCAGTTTCAAACGTGATGCAAATTTCTCTCCAATTGCATCACTTTTTGTAGAGAATTCCCCTTGATTGTTCTGCCTCTTGCGTAGAAAACCGGTGTCAGGAGTGCATCAAGAATACATGTGTGGAAAGGCCCATTGGAAGGATTATTTCGTTCACGTTGAACGTTCGGAAGAAATGTCTACTTCTAATCGATGAGCACTTTAATATGTTTCGAATTAAGAAAGTATACTAACTACATGGTTTTCTGAAAGTTAAATGTATATCTATTGACATGAAGCAAGGTTCAATGACATGCGTCGTGGATTTGAAAGTCCGAAAAAGATGGCCTAAAATGTTTATAATTTTGAAAAATTTAACTTCTAGAAAACCGTTTGAACAGACTTTCGTCCTGCGGCAGAGACATTAGTACCATCGTAAATGCGGGCTTACTAATGGGTTTTAATTCGAAGCTGATTTATAGGGAGCAAATCCGAAAAGCATGCGATAAGGCATTGGGAACACCAATCTAGCTAAGTAGACTCATGGATCCTAATGTTACCCAACGCAAACTAATAATGTAAACAACGCAAACTACTAATGCCTCTTTCAATACTACTGTATGACGCGGAAATTAAGGCCACCACCTTAAAATTTGTCGAGCTGGGATATCGAGTGGTCAACGCAGGGTTGCACTACAAAGAAAAAACAGCTACCGTGCGGTTTCACCAAGTGCCGTGCTCGTCATACGTCGGGTAATTGTGCTCGATTTACTGGGAACCGAGCCGAAATATGTCTTCCTGCGCTGAAAAAAAACACATAGCGCCAGACGCCATAGTTTATAGACTTCTGGCACCATATACATAGTCGATTTCGGGATTGTGACAAAATATAGCGCCACACGCCATAATACATGGCGAAAAGTACATAGGAGCAGGCGCTATGCTGATAGCCCTCCACGCCATGTACTATAGTCCTCCACGCCATGTACTATAGTCCTCTACGCCATACAGTATAGTCCTCCTCGCCATGTGTTATAGCTCTACACGTCATGCACTATAGTCCTCCACGCCATGCAGATGACGTGGAGGGCTATAGTATATGGCGTGGAGGACTACAGCACATGGCGTGGAGGACTATAGTACAGGGTGGGTCATCAAAATCCGGACAAATCAATGAACATCCTTCAAATAGTGCTATTTATTGAAAAATGAAGTTTAAGTACAAAAACGTCTTACATGGCATTTCGTGCATCTATTGACATTGTAATTTTTCAATGTAACCCCCATTAGCTTGAATCACGGCCTCCATTTGCGGTCTGAAGCGCTCGCACGCCCTCTGCAATTCTGCGCTGTCAATATTGGCGAACGCTGCCTCAATGGCGGTCATTAATGATGTCAAATTTGGATGTCGAGACTTGTTGGTAGCCCTTTCAACCACGCTCTATACGTAATTGTCCAAAGGATTTAAATCTGGACTATTCGGAGGCCAAAACTCCTTAGAAATGATCAAATTGAACCTTAGAAAATATGATCAAATTGTAGCAAGCCACTCGCTTCGTTCTTACAGCCTCAGAAAGCATTTGTCTAACCTTGATCGTGTAAGAATAATATCGAAGGTCCTCCTCAACGATTCTCCGCATGGTAGGCTCGCTCACATTCACAATAGATGCCAGTTTTTGTAACGATAGCCCCGGGTCTTCCAGAATCAGCTCTTCGGTCCTTTTGGTGGCTTCACGGTGTGTTCTTTTGAGTGCTGCTATCTTGCCGGTGTACTTGAACCTTCACTTAACTGTTCTTGAGCTTTGTACTTAGTAACAACCTCATATACAGTTGATTTCGGATATCGGAAAAATTGAATAATCTCCCGTGCTGACCGCCCAGCGTGAAGACTTTCGATTATCGCGGCTCTTCGATTAAACTCTGCACTTGGCTTCAACATTGCGACTTTTTTCAGGTTATTAATGTTCAGCACATGTGTTAAACTATTTGTACGCGAATCTCGACATCCTGGCACCTTATAGAATGGGGGGAAATTTAAATTGAATTTTGTCCGGATTTTGGCGCCGCACCCTGTATATGGCGTGGAGGACTATATGTGTATATGGCGTGGAGGACTATGTACGCTATATTTTATCACAAATCGACCGAAATCGACTATTTACATGGCGCCAGAAGTCTATAAAATATGGCGTCTGACGCCATATGTTTTTTCAGTGCAATAACATGCTTTTCGAGCGTAATGATTACCATTGATTTGCAGTTTATTTTTGAATTGAAGTTTTATTCGATTAAAATTCATTGGCAAAAATTATTTGACAACCGGGTCTCAGTTTTTTCGATTGATTATCGATATTTTCGCAGCGTGAAGATCGCTTGCCAATGCATCACGAAGACTTGATCACTTTTCCTCCCGTTTCTTCGTCCCTTTTTTGGCAGACTAATTGTATTTGGAGTGTTTCTATTAGCTAAACAATCTTATTGCAGATGTTTTCAGTCAACAAATCTACTACAATAAAACCTCTCCTATACTAAAGAAGCTTGCTGACATTTATACATCTTCTTACACAGTATGGCTGCGAGTTATAATTGGAGTGCCATGAGTGGGATCATAAATGCTGCGCCATGTTACATAGGACGCTATGTAGATTATGATATTATGGCACGGGGAGCCATATTGCATAGCTCAGAGTACTATGTACATAGCGTATGGGGCCATAAAGAATGCGCTATGTTACATAGCTCTGGGCGCCATGTGGTTTTTTTTCAGTGTGAATAGCTCAGAAATAGAAAGGGAAGAAGCAACCACTCAAGCACGAGCGGGAACGCTTGCGTTTTGGGAGGAATACTGGGTTACAAGCACAATGGAGGCATGGTCAATTAGACTGAGCCGCACCATAAATCCTTGGCTTATTATAATTTTTATCGGAGTTGATTTCTATCACGTGACGGTTCTTTTAGGAAATACCTTCATAGGATGGGGAAAGTCAGGACGGAATACTTCACCAAGAAATGTATGATGCAATGCGCACTTCCTTCAAGTGCCTCCGCTTCAGAAGCTTCTCACTGAAATCAACTTAGGACAACGACACACACGGTGGTTCCACCGAAGCGTTTCCCGAGAGGAAAATCGAGTATGTTTATCCATGCATTACTTTAGTATTGTGATGACACACACCGCGATATGGACCGCCTCTCAGTTTCGGAACCGAGTCAGTAGAGGAGAGAAATGACCCACCGACGCGGTTCTTTGAGCGTTTTTCTATTTGCTCATAGCTGCGAAGTCCGATCGAACTGAAATTTTCAGGATGCATTGATGAATGCATGGAATATGGGAATGAGAATCTGGTAAGAAAATTAATTTTTGAAGAATGGTTAGGAAACAGAATTGGAAAATGAAACATTAGTGAAACATTATATATACATAATATATCATTTTCGAGTCAAATTCATAAATTTTTGGAACTCATACATCATATTTTCGATTCAAATTAATAATTTTTTTGAATCAAATTCATAAATCTCTTACGCCAAATTCATAATTTTCACATATATGATTCGTTATTTGTTCGAGTCGAAATCGTAGTTTTTTCGAAGAGATTTCTAATTTGTGCACGTCAAGATCACATTTTACGAATTTGATGCGCAAAATATGAACTTGTCTTAAGAATACATGAATTTAACTCGAAAAAATATAATTTTCACCTACGAAAATTATGTATTTGTCTTACAAAGACTATAAATTTCAATTTAAAAAATTATGAATTTGATTCGAGAAAAAATATGAATTCGACTCATAAAATTATGAATTTCACACGAAAAATTGTGAATAGGTATCGAAAATTTATGATTTGGATTTGAAAAAGTATTAATTAGACTTGAAAATATTATGAATTTGTGCCATAAACCTATGAATTTGACTCTGAAGCTGCATTTCAAATAAAAAATTATTGGTAGCATCTGTTGTTGCCAAAATAATAAAAATACTCTGTGCTGGTAAAACTTTGCGAGAAGCATAACTAAAGCTTTAGCATACTTGCTATATGTTAAATTGATTATGTTTAACGTATTCTGTGAATTTCGTTAAAATTTGATAGCTGCATTGGTAATTATAGGGGTGGAAATATTTTCAGGGTTGCTACCTAAATTACTGCAGCTGGCAACCCTAGACTAATTTCGCAACCAAAAATATGTCAAACTTGGCTTGCAGTAAGGTCAACCTATTACATATATGTCGTTTTAATCTGGTAATTAAAAGTGTTTATTTGATCGACGATATTTCAAGAGGTCCACGTTTTCAATTAAATTTTATTAGACCTGCTCCTGCTCAAATTTCATGCATCGTGAGTATTTGTGAACAGAATTTTTGAATGCTCATAAAAGAGATAACCTATTGTTGGGTTGCTGTTCTTGTGCAACACGGAGTTTTGAAAATTTCAATTTGACACGGTGGACAAAACATAAAATTTATCAATTGCTTGCATTTATTTTAAAAAAGCGAATTTTTTGTTAGGAAGGCCGATGATTTGAAGAATTTTTTTCATGTGCCTCCAGTAGCAACGCGGTTGCCTGCACATTCATGCCAGCATTTCACACGCACGTATTTCATTAATGCGCCAGCAAATATCGTGGCAAACTGATGATTTTCTCAGCAGTTATCGCAGTTTGAAATTTTACAAATTTTCCTTTCCTATTCTTAGGCACTTAGCGCCCACATAGGGTTTCAAATGTCCAAAACAGTATCATCTTCAAGTTTAAAAAATATTATTAAATTTCAGTATCCATACATGATTTTTCCAAATATTTTGTTTCCACAAAAATATAGAACTCGCCCGCCTGCCACCACCAAAGGGTTAAAGATATTTAATTATAAATCGAAAACGCTTTAAAACTGCATACTCTCTACGCAAGCTTTGATACATTCTTTTATCTCAGACGCTCCACACCATATTTTGTGAATATTTTCAATCAAAATCGGACTATTAGTGCTATTTTCTTTATCAAGTAGCCTCTTTAGTTCATGGTACACATTTGCAATCGGATTCAAATCTGGTGAATTTCCTGACCGTGGTAATTAAGGAATATTTTTTTTTTGGAAATGAATCTTTTTATAGATTTCGCGGTGTGACATGGTGCACCATCTTGCATGAAAGTAAGCGAAGATACCCAAAATCCGATCTCATCAAAATATGGCGGCACTACGGTCTCCAAAATTTTTCTGTTCTGATCCTGTCTCATGGTTCCGTTGGCAAAATATGGGGATCTTGGTCTGCTAACTGTAATCGGTCCGCATGCTATAACAGAAGGTGAATGTTTAATAATGTAAATGCACGATGAATCAAATTTCTCTTCAAGACGTCTCCTCACAAATCCATCGGCTTCTGTGAGGCATTCTTGTTTCTTGACATCTGAAGAATAATGGAAATTTCAAAAAATTCAAATTAGAAAAATTGGAAGGTCCTGAAGAAATATCAGTTAATACATTTTTCCAGTATTTTGTGGAGACTTGCAAATATTCAGTAGCAAATGCAAGTCTCGCTTTCTTCATTTTCTCAGTTAAAGGTGGTTTTTTACCAGTTGCCTACAAAGTTGGCATCCTTCAATCTCCTTCGCCAAGTTTGGTTCGAAATCGCCAGGATAGCCTCATGGACCATTATATTTATATTTAGTTCTCTCAATGGTTTCCTGTGGTTTGCAATAAAAATTGATACCAATTTGCGGTCTGCACTAGGCGTGGTCTTGGTCCAATTTGCCCGTTTGGATGAAGTCATCGAAGAATTGTCCTTTATTTTTTCGAGATTTTGAACACTACATACAGTGGAACTCTCTGTAGACAAGAAATTTTCCGTATTGAATGATTTCCCGTTCTCAGGAAAGCAGAAAGTGTACTTTTATCATTGGGAATATTGGCATTACGAAATTTAAAACAAATATATGAATATTCACTTTTTTATCCTTTTGTACCGCAATAATGTTTTAAAATTCAGTAATTTGACTATCTACACAGTAATTCAATATTTACTTCCATAAAACTTTAAAATCTAAACCAAACTAACACAAATATTCCAATTAAGACACCAAAAGAACACGGCTAATTAATCTCAAGCACTTCAACAACTGGCGCCTTTAACACCACTGGCCCCCTTTTTTATACTTTTCCACCTGGAAAAGGGATCAAGCCATAGTTATATTACAGTAAACTTGTTATGGAATTCCAGCAAATAAACATTAATGCCCTAAATACGTTTTTAGAAAATTACATAATGATGGAATTTACAAGTGTTTGTAATTTTTTGGCCAGCGACTGCAGATTCGTGAATTAAGATCTCGTCTATTCATTCTAACTGTTAATTCTGCTGAGCTCTGAATAAAGTATGACCTTTTCGTTCTATGATGATGCCAAGGTTCAAAGGATGCCCTATAGTGCTATAGCACAGCCTTAGTGGAAGGAAATTTAAGGAAAGGAAGAGAGGAAGGGTTGAGTTTGGAGGAAATAGCGGCGAACGATTGGAACAACTGTGGTTGATAGTCGGAGGTAAAAACAATTGTTTCACAATCGCATTGACCTAGATACTCAGAAGAGGGAGATATAAGGAAATGGAAATGGCAGTGAGAATTGAGCGTTAGTAGTAGTGAAGGAATTTGACATTCATCTACTGGGCGAACAGAAAGATAGAGTGAGATAGAGAAAGAGATGGATAGAGAAAGGTAATATGCCATGTGTACACGAATTTGGCAAGTAACAACTCAGTAACAACTAAAAGCTCGTAGAACTAAGGTATCGGGGAAACCAAGGGGAATGTCTAAGGTAGCAATTCTCTCGGTTTGTTCTATTAATAGATTTTATCTTTGTAGTAAAATCGCTTCACTAAATTTAGTATATACGCTTGTTTCATTTCCTTAAATCTCTCTGTTCTGAGCCTAGATAAGAAAGAATCGTGAAATTTGACAATGCGACTGGCACTGATCGAAAGGGTATGAGAGTGAGCGCGTTGAGAAGCTCGGGTGTTGCGTGTAAGATGTACACTACAAGGGATCAAACTTTCAAATCACTTGACGAGGACGGGATGAGGACAAAATGCACGAAGCTTGGCTAATAGAGCTGGGTGCCAGACTCTGTCAAAGACCTTCGAAAGATCAAGAAAAACTGCCATTGCTTCACCAAAGCTATGGAGAGAAAGCGGTGAGATATGTAGTTAGAGAGATCTCAGACCTCCCCGTTTTAGGTAAGGGTTGAACGTGTGCAAATATTTCAGTCGAATATGACAGGTAAAATAGTTTGCCCAGATGTTTGGCTAAGGCGGAGGCGCAGCACTTTAGTACGAGGGGCAAAATACCATCAGGTCGGGCAGTTTTCGAAACATAAAGCTTGGCGAATATTTTCTATACCTCCTTTGTGAGGCAAAATAGATAACCTTGCTTGAAAGCGCACATTGGAGGACTAGGAGAACTCTCCGATGAAGGTGGCAAGTAAGAGTTTGTAGCCAAATTCTCAAGAGGTTAGCTTTATCCAGTGACTCAGTAAGTACGCTACCACCATGAAGAAGAGGTGGCACGGAAGAACTGGAAAAATTTTTCTTGATCTTTTTAACAAGCGACCAGAAACCTTTGTTTCCATTCTGGCTTGCAAGGACCTTCTGTTTAATATTTTGATCAAACTAGAATTTAACTCTTCTCATAGTGGGTTTGCAAGTATTGCGTGCAGCTTTGTAAAGTTTTTTGATGCCTCAGACGGAGATAGCCTGTAAGTTTACATGTAATGCAAATGGCCTTTTGACATTCATAGCTGAACCATGAGATGGTGGTTGGCTTAGTGCTCTTGAAGACATGCGGGATAAAGGAATGCATTCCACACCATAAGATATCGTTATGGTGGAAGCTATATATTCGACGTTGCAAAGTAATCGGCTCAGTCAATCTCTCTGATGTATTTACGAGTATTTCAGAATATAAACCGGTACAGCTACGTCAAGGATAAGTTTGGCGATGGCTCCTTAGACGGTGGACAGACAAGTAGCGGTGATGTTTTAAATGGCGTTGCTCAGGATCTAAACAGGTTGTCACAACTTCTTTCCAGACTAGTTCTTCGCAGCCGTTTTGGCTTTATCAAGAGCTTTGCACAGCTATGAAGTATGCTTTGTAAGTAACTGAAGTATACGATTCGATTCTGAAGGGTCTGTTTTTGAGGTTTTTGCACGGTGTTTTCTTTCCCGCAAGACATTTTTTAGTAAGATTTTGAAGATGACATTCAATTTTATTAGCTTCTGCAGTCTTGCCAAAAAACCATCTCATTATATTCATTGAATTTTAGAGTCAAAATCGAATATTTTTTTCTCCTTAACAAATCATGGGCATCCAAATATACTAAGATAAATTCATAAAAGCAAAAAATGACTGGCTGTTCAGTCGATTGCTTTAGAATGTTTTGATCAACACTTAAACATTTTGATTTGGGACACAGTATTTTTTAGCAATTTTAATCTTTAGTCAATGAGATTTTTATCACGGAATATCTTCCACCATCTGTATTTTCTTAACTCCACCAACTGAATCGAGTCAATGACTTTTACATTCAGGTAATAGGGGAAAAATCTCACTCTAAGAAAATTGAATGCAGTTGCAGCTGCAATTGAAGTTAAGATTGAAAGCCTTTTCAAAATTTTAATATCTGTGGCCTCTAAAAGACGCCTATTAATAATCTTCAAAGATTAATCATCTAATCCCTAATTTGACTATCATCTCCATGTCAGGCTTGAGTGACGAAGCTATACTCTCTCGAGTCTAAGACTTTAGGTAATGGCTCTAGCTAGCTCATCAACGAACTGATAGAAATTGCCGATGCTCTTTGGTTGTCGACAAACAGAATTGAAGTTCACCTGGCGACCCGATAACGTGGTGAAACATTTTTTGGAAGGTGATTTCTAAACTAAATGTCAAAATCATCATGTCTACAATTTCAATCGGCCTCAACCATTCAAAGAAACATATTTCCAAGCTTCATGTGAAACAAACATCTCGCAATAAAAGGTGAAAAAAGTTACCATGAAATATTTCCTCAATTTGCTAGATATCACATATTCCAATAATTTTTTCCTGTGGTACTTCCAATAAAAGTTCGAATGACTAAACACTGAATTAAAAAACAATCCGTCCAAAAATACGAAAATTTCTACTTAAAACGTTTCCCAAAGGATTCAAAACAAACAAACGATACACGTCCTTCAAGTAAATAAAAGTGAGATCTCTGGAGAAATCTAAGAATTTTTTTGGTATCCTTGGTATCTAATCCTCCACTCTCAGATGGCAAAACGAATAATAATCAGCCATAAAGAGCCTCGAGGACACACACTTTCATCACAAATCTCAGTAATCAGGAAACTTCTTCAACACCAAGGGATAATCAAGAGGATTATATCATCCAAAAAGGGATTTAGCATTAGTTTCCGAATGATGATGATGATGATATTGATTTAATAACACCCATTCGACCCTAGTTACAATAGCGACACAGCCTTCAGAGCACAATTTACTTTCATTGACGGCGGTGATCCGCCTTTTTTCCTGTGCCGCACACTGAATCAACCCACATCATTAAGTACATTGTTTAAGTTTGGCCGTCTTTGAAAATTGATTATGACCCTTTATCGTCAAAGTTGGTCGTCATCGCCCACGGCTCCTGATAGGAAGCGCGTTTTTTTTTTGTCTCCAACTAAATTGTGCTTCTTCTTCAACCTTCAAGCACGCGAACTAGCATTCGTTTAAATCTCGAAATCATGACAATCCGCTGAGAATGTTTTTTTTATTTGAAATTTTCAACAAAAAGTTGAAACGGTACAAGGACCATAGGAAAGAATCTGCGAATTCAATTCCATTCCGCCATTCCCTTGAGATGCCATGCAAAGCCAGCTGAGTTATAGCAGCGGATTAACGACACAGCTCCACGAGGACGATCTAGTGAGTGAATAAAAAAAAACGCATAGTCAGTCTCTGAGGAATACCTTGTCTTGGAAGCCATAAAAATTCCAGAGACTCTTTTAGAAACAAATGTATACGTGGAATAAGTGGGCGAGTAGTATAATCTCAAGGAGCAAGTTGCTATTTCTAGTCGAAATCTTGGTCGTGGCATGGAAAGCTATTTATAGACATCTCATCGTATCCTTATGAGTGCTTCAGTTGGCGATTGTTTCGTGCAGAAAGCGAAAACGTAACGAAAGGGGACACAGACGAAAGTAAGGACGAGGGCGGGAGAACGAGTGAAAAGGTAAAATGATGGCTTTTTATGGAATTTCGTGAGAAACGAGAACATGTTGATAGGTCGGGCATGTTTCCAGGCGGCTAAAGATACTCTCCAAGCGTTTCTGGATGTTAACTGGTATCCGTGAGAATTTTTAGATGAAAGCCTGATTGTCGGTCGCTAGGCAATAAATTGGACGAAGCATTAATGCTGGCAGATGTGGAAAAGCATGTCGAAAGTTTTCTGCTGATTTGAAGCGATAGAATGAATTCGTAACTTTTTCAGCTGTATCTTAATGGTTTCCAAGCGGGTTCAACAATCTCTCGTAATAGTTGGGGTTTCGGGAAACGAGTAATGGAATAAAAAGGTTTAATGTAGAAATCGGTTTTCTATTTTAAGTATCTATTTTATAATAAAGTTTTCTATTTGAAATAAATATTTATGCACAACAACTATATGTAATATATTATCAATCACAGGTTAATATTGGAAAATATATCTAAAACCACTAGACAAAAAGCACAAATTCATTGAATACATACTAATTTGATTCAGCCCTCCAAGTAAACTGATTTAGCTCGAATTCAGTCCCAAGATGGAAGGAAAAAATCTTAGGTTCTTTGAGAAACATCATGTAATACCATACCACTTGAGGACGAACAAAAGGACGTCCTTAAGCTCTATAAATCAGAAATTAGGAAAGCCAAATGGAGCTCCTGGAAAGAGCTGTGCGGTAGAATCAAGACCACATCGGAAACCGCGAGACTTAGGAATCTGCTGGCTAAACGCCCTGTCACGCCTAGCCTGGTTTGTAAGCCGGATGGGGAGGGGACAAGCAGCGGCTCGGAAACGCTGAGGGTCCTCGTAGATACTCACTTCCCTGGCTGTCTGGATGAACCCACCTCCTTCACTTGTCAGCAGGCGTCTGATCTGCATGACATCGAAGGCATTGGCGAAGTTGTCACCAACTTCATTGACACCTTTAAGCCCTTCAAGTCCCCAGGTCCGGATGGGGTCCTACCGGTCATGCTCCAAAAGTCAGGTATGCTCACCGTTCCCTGGCTCATGCAAATTTACAAAGGTTGCATAGCACTAAGCCACGTGCCTACAGCCTGGAGGATTGCTAAGGTTGTATTTATACCTAAGGCAGGTAAAATCAACCATCCGATCCAATCAACCGAAGGACTACAGGCCAACTAGCCTGGCTTCTTTCCTCCTTAAAGTTTTCGAAAGATTACTAGATCTACATATCAAACAAAGACGTGGTATTCAAACTCTATCGAGAGCCCAAAACGTATACATAAAAGGAAAATTCGTTGAAACGGCTCTCTATAGGGTAGTTCTCGAAATAGAAAAGCCACTCCGCTACAAAGAATACACTTTATGGAGAGCCTCTACGCAACCAACACCCACTCCTCTATTTGTAGCTGTATAAGCAATATGCTTAAGTAAAGGCTCATAACAGCTGAGTGGGCTAAGTCACAGATCACTGTGAAGGGCCATAGAGGCACACCGCAAGGAGGAGTTCTATCCCCTCTCTTATGGAACCTGATTGTAAACACAATTTTGGATAAGCTGGAACGCAAAGCTCATCGAGTATGCTCTGTAGTATGCCAGCTCATCGAGGATGCTCTGGGGCTGGTTGAGGAATGGGCGAATACCGTGGGCCTCGGCATTAACTCCAATAAAACTGATCTTGTACTTTTCATAAGAAAGTACAAAATTCCTGAATTACCTCCAATCAGGCTGAGCGGCGTCAGGTTAAGCCTCAAGTCACAAACTAAGTACTTGGGTTTTATTCTGGACAGCAAGCTCACCAGGAAGGCGAATTTAGAGGAGAGAGTAAAGCAGGCTAGCAATGCGATTTACGCCAGCAGGAGAGTGCTGGGTAAAACGTGGGGTACTTAACGCACTGGATCTATATGGCGATAGCCAGGCCTATCCTTGCTTACGGATGCTTGGTCTAGTGGCCAGCAGTGAATAAGACTACCTTTGCTAGCATGACGAACAGAGTTCAGCGGCTGGCAGCTCTCGGTACCACGGGTGCCTTAGACTCGAGTCCTTCGTCTGCTTGACCTCTTTGTTAGGGGCGCTGCCGCGAAAGCTGCTGTCAGGCTTAAGAAATCGGGACATTACGAGCCACGATCCTTCGGCCCCCGCAGAATTGAGCGGAGATACGCAGGTAGCACCGACTACTTGGTTCCCACTCTGTGCTTCGAGTGGGGAAATCGGGCGACTGTCAGGGATGGGCAGGAGTGGAATCAGCCAATGGGCGCAGCAACTCTTAGCATCTACACTGACGGCTCTAAAACGGCGACGGGAGTGGGTGCTGCAACATTTTCCACAGATGCAACTATGGAAGCAGCTTTCAGGCTTCCTAATCACTGTAGTATTTTTCAGGCGGAGGTTTTTGAGATACGTAAAGCCGCAGACCTAGCATACGGCACGGATACCAGAAGTGAGGAAATTAACATCTTTACAGACAGTCAAGCAGCTGTTAAAGCTCTGATACACATACAAATCGAGTGTGTACTTGACTGCATTCAGGCCCTGAATAGACTGGGCAACAACAGAAGGGTCAGAATTTTTTGGGTTCCTGGTCATAAGGGCATTGAAGGAAACGAGAGGGCAGACGCGTTAGCCAAGCACGGGGCTAGCCTTCCCTTGTCAGGATCGGTTGACATTCCTACTCCAATCCAAATAAACAAATACTGAATCGGCTCCAATATGATGCAAGGTGCAACGTGCAGATGGCGTACAAGTCCGACCTGCAAGCTAACCAAAATCATGTGGGAGTCGTACAATCTCGTAGCTACAAAATACCTGCTCGAGTTAACGCGGACTGACTGCAAGCGGCTGGTCGGCATCATTACTGGCCACTGTCTTGTAGCAGCTTATGCCATGAAAATGGGACTACCTAACCAGCGACATCTGTAGGAAGTGTCAAGAGCTGGGAGTCTCAGAAACAATCCAACACCTTCTGTGCCACTGCCTGGCACTGGGGAGAACCAGGCAGCGCTGCTTCGGTGAGCGCTGGCTGGTGCAGAGCATGTAGCAGAGCAGAGGCTGAAGTCCGGGGCTTTCGATGGCCGTTTGGACTGAACTTTCCTTCTTCGGGTCCATTTATCTGGTATCACTACGGACCAATGGGTCTATGTGTGGCTCTGTGCCAGCCAGTTAAACCTAACCTATACCACTTGGGAGTTTTTATTAAAATTATAGTTTAATGCATTTTTCAAATTCCTCTCTGTGCTTGTAATCGAACAGATAAATTTAATAAAACTTTTAACAATTCCAAGACGCCTTCACATTCTCTGGCTCAGAGCTGATTTCAACTGATTGCAGAAACTTAAGACACAGTCAAAATCAATGAATCTAACAATTAATATGAATCTGACGTTGTTTGACGCTATTTACGCGAAAGCGCAATACATTTTTCTGCATAATCAACTTGTTTTAAGCTATTTTCAAAATACATAAGTTAATTGGTATGAGTGTATAATTTTGTATTTTTGATTTATTTTTATAAAATCAATTCATGTTTTGAAATCGAATTAAACCCGAAAATTCAATAATAACGCTGAAGACAAAATTTGACAAACAACTCTACATTTCTCAACCAAAGCCCCGCCCTCTATATCAAAAAATATACGATGAAGTAATCAACCTATAAATAAAATAATCAAAACAATTTTTTTCAATCAACAACTTCCATAATAAACCCTACGATAATATCTAAATTTATAATATTTGCATATCGCAAAACACATGACACTGTCCTAAATCTATATGTATATATTATAGTTAACAAGCATTGAAACATCTTACCTATAACAAGCAATAAAGAAACATCTCGAATCAACCACTACCAAATCACTCCCACATCGGATCATAATTCAAGTCATTTTTTGTCAAAACATTTTCACCGATACTTCATCACCATCCTATCAAACTGCGTCTTAATTTCAAGATATATATGATCATAAATATTTAAATTTTTTATTTTCTTCGGAAGAAATCATTAAATTTAAATTCGGATTTTTTTTTACGTTGCTTGTTTCATTCGAAATCAGACATTTTACAATCTGCATCAAATATTAATAAATAAGTTTTTTTTTGGTGAGTCGGTAGTTAAATGTAAATCATTTTGATAAACGAAAAATATAAGAGATAATTTCATGAAAATATAAAATATTGACAGTGTGCTGCTAACTTTAGAACTGCAAATAGGCCGAATGTTTAAATCAAATATATTGTTTAGTGTTTGACGAGTGGGTTTGTAGTTGACTTTGTGATGGACAGTTTGTGGTGTGATGGAAGCAAGAATAGAGATCTGATGGTTATGATTCTGTTACAAAATTTGGTGGTTTTTTGGTTCTTTAATGGCCAAAAGATGCATGTTAGCAGAATATTCATCTATTCAACAAGTTTTCAGTGAAATTTTGACGCTTTTTAACAATACATTTTGACTGCGCTGCGGTTTCACAAAGTTGGTAATTAAAGTAAAATTAGCGTAGAATAAGTATAGAGAAACTAAACGAGATGTTTTCAATTGAAATTATTACAACAGACAAAATGGCTTAGAAATAAATTTTACAGGATATTTTACTGGCCAGTGATAGTATGTTGGTCAAAGATTATATTAACAATGAGTTGTAGGTCTCGGGAACAAAAACAAGGCTAGAAAACTTTGGTATATATATCGTGAATGGAAGCTTTAATTGCAAATGGTATCATCATAACCGTACACAAGAATTTAAAATAGAGGGGATAAACGCTGGAACTTGGAAGAACATTTCTTTGATTTTCGGGAAGTATTGTTTATGGGCAGCAAAAGTGTAGAATCATTAAAAGAGAGGAAACGAATGAAAAAATTCAATGAGCACAAAGTGCGGGCATACCATACGCAATGACTAAAAGAGCAATCAACGGACTAAGTCCCAAAGTTAAGCTTCGAATGGTGTATCGCTTTTTTGTCGTTCGCTGACTGAATGAAGTATGTGTAGTACCAGGGGGTTAAATTGAGCTCTTTACTTTTTCCAATTGACGAGTAAATGATGGTTTTGCATTTACAGTGCTTGTTGATGTTATCGTTCAGGTAGCAATTATGATAGGAAATTATGTGCTTAGCTTAAAAATGATTTAATATGATACATGCAGATCTGTACGTATGATCTTTTAAGCAAAATCTTGATTGCATTAAAAATTTGTGAGAAAAATCTATATATAATTGATTGCAATATAATTATTTGCAATATAATTGATCTTTGAAGACACTTTTGAAAAAAAATTTTACGTCAAATGCGAGAAGTGAAAATTTTCAATTTTCGTGTTCTTCAAAGCATAAGTATATATTGGTCAAAATTTAGTATAAATAAGTACCCCAAGATCGATGGCTCTTTGCTGGAATTTTCAATCCCCGAAATGTACAATCTATTTTTGAAAGCCTAGGGTATCTAATTTATTGCTTTGATTTAATTCAATGGGAGACATTTGAGACATTTTAACAATAAGAGAAGCAAGAATGATGACGATTTATATTTTTTCTAGTGACTTTTTAATAAAATATTCCTTCAGGCGAATATTCTTCATAATGTTTTCAATACACGCAGCACATATGTTAACCTAGGATTTAATTTATTAATTTAATTAGAAATGTTTGAAATTAAGAAAGCCTAATCATAAGGAAAAAAATTCCACATATGATCCTCATGTTATAGGATAGTTTGGGATATACACTAGGCGACATAATTCATCGTACGATGACATTTTCAAGCATAAACAATTAATGAAATTCCAAATCATTCTCGTTTTAACCATATCTTATTTATTTGATTACAGGTGTTACTACCATGCTTGATTACAATTTCTACCTGACATTCTTTTCTCTTAATAGCAAAAAAAGGCTAGAACACAGTTTATTACCTGCGACAAAAATCATCGTACTGCTATTTTAATCGTTTTCCGTACCCAACATTAGGGGTGTACTGCATGGAAATTGGGTCAGTCTCAACGCAGTAGTCGTGACAAAATACTAGCAAGTAGTTTCAAGTTTATTTGCACTATGTCGCCAACAAAAAATAAACGAAAGGAGACATCAAGTGATTTTAGAGAAGTAGTTATTAATTTGTGGGCTTGTGAAAAGAAATCTTTAAGTGAAATAGGAAAAATCACCAAGAAATCTAAATCAACAATTCAACACATCATTGAAAATTATAAAAAAAACCGGAACAGTGGAATACAAGAAAAGGCAAGGTCGTCCACGTAAGTTGTCTGAAAGAAGCGAAAAGGGTAATAGTGAGTGCAGTGCGCAAAAATCCTAGAGCTAGTGGTGTAAAAATAAAAGAAGAGTTGTCAGAAAAGTTCGATGTAGAGATAAGTGGTAGAACAGTACAAAGAACTTTGAGAAGAAACGGGTATTCTTCGAGAGTAGCAAGGAAGAAACCATTTATTAGTGAAGCTAATAAGCTTAAAAGAAAAGAATTTGCTCTCCTCCACAAAAATGACGACCTTTTATTCTGGAAACGAGTTATTTTTTCTGATGAAAGCAAGTTTAATATATTTGGTCACGATGGTCCAGCAAAAATTTGGCGGATGAAAGGCACTGCGCTAGATGCTAGAAACTTGCGGAGCACCGTGAAACATGGTGGAGGTAACGTGCTTGTTTGGGGGTGCATGAGTTGGTCAGGAGTCGGAAATCTGGTTTTTATTGATGGGAAAATGGACCAGCATGTATACCTAAACATTTTAAAAAACAACCTACGCGAATCTATGAATAAAATGAATTTGGGTCCCAACTATATTTTCCAACAAGATAACGACCCCAAGCATACAGCTCGTATTGTACGTGAGTAGCTACTATATAATAAAGTAAAGCAATCCCACGACAACCCTCGTACGGGTCTAGGGGTTGAAGCTGGTAGAGAGCTTCATTACAATTTTTTTTTTAATCATTGTGGATACGAGTGTGGAGTGATTAGTTCCACGACTCACTTTACCCCTGATTTAAATCAGGTACCTAATCAGAGCTAGGTGAACTCAAAGCTTGGTGCGCGGCCCCTCGTCCGAACCTGGATTCGAACCAGGGACCCCATACGCAAGAAGCCAGTGCTCTACCCACTAGGCTACTCAAGCTTCGGCTACTATATAATACCCCTAGCCAATCGCATTCTCCACCGCAGAGCCCAGACGTAAACACTATCGAGCATTTGTGGGACTACCTCGAAAAACAGTTACATAAACACCACATTTCTTCAAAGTCTTCTCTAAAGAAGGCTTTGCAAGATGAATGGAATAGTATTCCTCAAAATATTACACAGAAACTTGTGGAATCCATGCCATCGCGTATGCAAGCGGTCCTGGAAGCTAAAGGAGGACCAACCAGATACTGATGCATTATTGTAAATAAATATCCTCATGTAAAAGTAATCGTACGATGACTTTTGTTGCTTAGAAATTTTAATTTTTAGAAATAATCAATTGATATTTACCAATCTTTGAAAAGATTTAAATGAATAAATGTTTGGTTTGAATTTTCTTTTTGTTATGTTTGTCTTAATGTAAAATTTATGTAAAAAATTTTTTAATAAATGGACTATATTTCTTATCTAGTATGTTTTGATATGCCGTAGGATGAATTATGTCACCTAGTGTAATTATAATCCAGTTTAAAAATTTATACATGATGATGAATTATTCTAAAATATGTCATCTGCTACTGAATTGTATAGTTTAAATGTTAGTTTCACTGTCTAACTATTTAGAATTTTGTTTATAAGTAAGGTCAAGTTATTAGCGACCCTAGAGTTTGATGCTAACATCATCTAGATCCTAAACTGCTGAGGAGGTCTGTAATCTTAGTTAAGCTTGGTCTGTGTTCTTTATTACTTTTGATTTTCAATCGAAAATAATCTAGTCGAGTTGTTCAACTTTCACAAACTAACTTTATTTTAATTCTATTATTCAAATTCAAACAATGTTCTAATTATATCCGTAATTCAGTTCAAACAATTTTCTAGTTATATATCCGTATTCAATTCAAACAATTTTCTTCGATTCTAATTTTTCAACTAACTAAATGAATACAACGAGTTCGATTCTAAACTGCACACGTTCGTTTCTAATTTGCAACTAACTATTTTCTTTGTTCAAATAAAATTTTTAAATTGTGTAGCGGTTGCTACCGGTATTTTTTGGTGTACCGCCAGGGGTCATTGGATTGTGCCGATTTCCCATACGTCCCGAATGACCGAGCCAGATCTGCATCAGCTGTTGGATATCTGCATTATCAGTCTAGGTGGTGCGCCATTTATCGATCGCGCAGTTTTCCAGATGACAGTTGTTTGTTTTGATTTGGGTATTTTGGCAAGTGATGCGGCTTTTTGCCACAATTTTTATTCGGTCCACCAAAGGATTTGGTAAATCGGCCCGCAGGTGCTCCAGTGATAGTTGCAGTGGTCTATGTTCGAACATTCTCCCCCCGATGATCCTGCAGGATCAGAAATCTGGATCAACAGCTTCACTGCTACGTCCTCGTTCGATGGATGAAGAGCATATTGTTGTTGAGGGGGAAGCAAGGATTGAGGATTGTGGACGTAGAAGACGCATGGGATAGGTTATAGGAAGGTAATTGTTTGTATTATACCGAACGTGATTCATTCAATTAGCTACGCGGTTACAATTATGGGTTCATGCGTGAGGGTTTCAGATATTTAATATATAGTTCAATTTGTAAAGTTTCGTTGAGATTGGTATTTCACTAATTGTTCACTATTGTCATTAAAAGTACGCTATGAGTTTTCACTAACTTCTATCGATTATGTCTGTATTTAATTCACTGTGTTGACGTGGTACTGGCGATGGGAAGTAACGCGATTTTCGCTATCGGACGCGTGAGAGTCTTTCCGTTCGCGAACACGGTCACCACTCGGACTAATGAGTCTTTACCCGGATGTACTTTTACTATTCTGGCCAGCGGCCACTTATACGGCAGATTATTTTCATGTTTCAGCAAACACATATCTCCCACCTGTGGTCCAGGTTTCTCTTTCAGCCATTTGGGACGAGATTGCAGCCTGGTCAAGTATTCTCCTTTCCATTTACTCCAAAAGTTTTGCACTAAACGCTGTGTCAATTGCCAACGGTCCAAATAATTTGTCTTGATGTTCAATAAGTCCTGTGCGGGTGGAGCAAGCAATGGTCCACCGATCAGGAAATGTGCTGGTGTCAGTACCTCAAGGTCTAAGGGGTCGTCAGATAGAGGACACAACGGCCGAGAATTAAGGCATGCTTCGATTTGAGCCAACACAGTAGTAATTTCCTCAAACGTCAGTATGGCATTTACGACGACTCTTCGCAGGTGTTGTTTCACCGATTTGACTCCTGCTTCCCAAAGCCCTCCGAAATGGGGAGAGGCTGGAGGATTGAAATGCCACACGATGTCATTGTTGGCCGTAGCTTCCGCTGCGAACTTGCTAATAGATTTCACAACTCTTTGAAGTTCGGCATTTGCTCCTACGAAATTAGTCCCACAATCACTATACAGGTGCATACAAAGGCCTCTTCGAGCGGTAAATCGTTTTAATGCTGCTAGGAACGATGCAGTGGATAAATCGCTAACAAATTCGAGATGGAGTGCCTTCACCGCTAGACATACAAAAACTGCGATATATCCCTTCAGCACTTTGCTTCCACGTCCACGTCTGTCTCGGTATTCAAAAGGTCCACAATAATCAACACCTGTGTGTGTGAACGGTCTGGAGATGTTCACCCTAGGCATGGGCAAGTTCCCCATCAATTGTGACGATAGTCGTGGATTCGCTCGGAAGCATTTCACGCATTTATGTATTTCGCGCTTAATAGAGTTTCGAGCGTCAACGATCCAATAGTGTCTTCTCAGAATGTTCAATGTTAATTGAGTTTGGCCGTGTAATGTAGCATTGTGTGCCTGTTGAACTAACAGTTCAACAAATCTGCCTTTTCTAGGGAGGATGATGGGGTGTTTAGCATCGTATGGTAAATTCGCTTCAGTTAAACGGCCACCCACTCGTAGAATACCGTTGCTATCCAAGAAAGGGTGTAGTTTCACCAGCCTGCTATGATCATCTATCTGTTCGTCATTTCGTAAACTTGAAATTTCTTTGTGAAACTCATTTTGCTGCGTGAATTTGATCCAAATGTTTCGAGCACTTTTGAGTTCTTCTGTCTTCAAATATCCTTTGTCTTCGGTTCGCTTCAACGTAAGTGCACAAAAACGAAAGCAATAAGCTGTTACTCTTACCAATCGATTCAAGGTGCTATATTTACTCAGAATAAGTTCCATTTCAGCTTTTTTTATTCCAGCGAAGTTTACTAACAATGCCCTCTTCAGTTCTATTTTAGTTTCGGATACTTCATGAGAAATCGGCCAGTGATTTTCGTCTTGAACTAGCCACGCCGGACCATGCCACCATAAGTAATTGTCAATAATTTGACGTGCTTCAATACCTCGAGACGCTAAATCAGCAGGGTTATCCTGTGTCGGGACATGATACCACGGACTGTTCCCCACCGCGTCAAATATCGTTGTTGTTCGATTCGCAACGAATACTGTCCATCGCGATGGGTGACCTTTTAACCATGCCAAGACGACTTTGGAATCAGTCCATAGTCGAGTTGTTGTATCCACTAAATTCAGCGCTAATTTAACTTTAGCCATCAATTTGGCTAATAAAACCGCTCCGCAAAGTTCAAGGCGTGGTATTGAGACAGGGCGTATTGGAGCTACTTTAGTTTTTGCTGTGACTAAGTGTGAGGTAACTCGTGCGTTATTTCGAACAGTTATATAAATCGCTGCAGCGTAAGCCTTGGACGATGCATCGGAGAATCCATGCAGTTCAACAATTGAGCCATTTGTATAGTCGATCCAACGTGGTATGCGCAAATTTTTTAATTCGTGTAGGCTGCTGTTCAATTTCGACCACGTAGTCATGATTTCATTTGATAAGGGTTCATCCCAAGATAATCCTTGCAGCCAGAGTGATTGTAGCAGTATCTTCGAATTTATTATGATGGGTGATATCCATCCTAGAGGGTCGTATAGTTTTGCGATCTCAGATAACAGCTGCCGTTTAGAGCACTTAGTAGCCGGTTCTAATTTTCCAATTTTGTAGCTAAATTGATCCGTGAACGGGTTCCACAGAATGCCCAAAGAATTATAATTTCGTTCTAAATTCAAGTCCAGTGTTGTATGCATCTCGATATCATCCTCCTTTATATCTTCGATAATTCTTAGGTCATTGGTGATCCATTTTCGTAACTCAAATCCACCTGATTTAAGTACGTCATCTATCTCCTTCCTTTTGTCAATTGTTTCTAGTATGCTGTGCCCTCCGGATAACAGGTCATCTACGTAGAACTCACTTTCTACCGCATGCCAGGTACGAGGACATCTGTCTTTGTTCATTTCTGCCAATTTCTTTAGACATCTAATTGCTAGGAATGGCGCACAAGTTACTCCAAATGTAACCGTATTCAGGCAGTAGTCTTGTATCTCCCCTGATGGATGAGGTCGCCATAGAATGCGTTGGTAATTAATGTCTTCTTCGTGCATCCTGATCTGCCTGTACATTTTAGCGATGTCAGCAACAAATGCGTATCGATACCATCTCCATTGCATTATGACCGTTGTCAACTCATTCTGGATCGCCGGCCCCGTTATTAACACGTCGTTCAGGGACAGTCCCGAGCTGGTTTTCCGGGACGCATCGAAAACTACGCGGCAATGAGTCGAGCTGCTCTCTTTACGCACTGCGTGGTGGGGTAGATAACATGCTTTACCTCGTGGCTTTCCATTTTCGGTGATCTGATCTATAGTGTCTTTGGCTGGCTCCATATGTCCACGTGCAATGTAGTCGTTAATGCACGCTGTATATTCTGCATTTAGCTCGGTATCTGCCTTCAATCGTTTTTCCAACGATAAGAAACTTGAAACGGCTGACGCCCGAGAATGGCCAAGAGCGTTTTTCCCTGTCTCTGGTTTGAATGGTAGCCGCACTATAAAACGCCCTGTAGTATCTCTTTGAACGGTCTCAAGAAAATACTTTTCACATGCGATATCTTCATCGGTCATCGAACGCTGATGCGGAATCTCTTCGAGTTCCCAAAATCTTTGCAACTGTCCGTTTAATTCTTCATTCCTGTTAACTTCTACCTTGTAGCTTTGATAGCTCGTTGTGGCTTGTGTATCAGTTTGACCAAATACCACCCATCCTAATTGCGTATTTTGGGCGACGAGGTCTTTGTTTAATCGACGTATCTCCCCTAGAATAATTCTGGCAAAAATATCGGCACCGAGAATTACATCAATTTGGCCAGGACGATTAAATTGTGTGTCGGCAAGTTCGATCGACCTTAATTGGTAACAGTCAACAATATGGACTGGTTGGCTAGGGATCAAACTAGTTAGTTTGTCTAGAATTATGGCTTCACAGTCTAGTGTATTCTTGTTGCGGGTAACTATGTTGAGATTGACTTCTCCCTTCGCATTCATGTGGATTGAGTTTCCAATTCCTGAAACGTTTATATTGGTGCCTTTTCGTTTCAAGCCTAATCGTTGCACGGCATGTTCGGTGATTAAAGACACTTGCGAGCCTTGATCCAAAAGTGCTCGCAAATTAATAAGTCCACTTGGAGACTGCACATTTATCAGAGCGGTTGCCAATAAAACTTCTCGTCTATTTGTCCCACTACTGGTGTTCACACTCAGATTAACCCGTTGCTGAGTTGACGCATGACCATCGACCTGATAATTCAGCTGTATCTCCTCCCGATGTAAAAGTGTATGGTGAGATCGTTTACACTTCATGCACTTGAATCGACTAGGACAACTACCTACTAAATGACCCTTTTCGAGACAATTTAAACACAACCCATTTCGTTTGACTAATTCAAATTTCTGTGCATGGGGTAGCTGCCGAAATTGTGCGCAATGCGCTAAGCGGTGTGAACCTTTACATTGAGTACACGTAGATTGCGATGAATGTGCATTGGCTTGCAAAGAATGCACTCTCCGCGGTACTGATAAGTGCTTTTGTCGATGCTTTGACCGATCTAACCCCGAAGCTTCTAAAGCTCGAAATCGATTATTAAGAAACGTCTTGAGCTCATCAAAAGAAGGCAACTTAGAGTTTAAAGCCTGTTCCTGCTCCCACAATTGCCTGGTTTCTTGCGGAAGTCGCTCTGCAGTAAGATATATAATAATCGATTGCCACAAGTCGCCTAGTTTCAAATTTTCCATTGCTTGAACGCACTCTACCGTTTGATCTAGTAAAAGTTTAATTGAGTCGGATGATTCTGTGGCACTATCAATATTGAACAAGTTTCTAAACTGCGTATTTAATAAGACGCGCTTGTTATCGTAACGTTCACTAAGTAATTTCCAAGCAACGTCATAATTACTTTCTGTCACTGCAAAATGTCGCAGCAAGTTTTCCGCCTCACCCGATAAGCTACACTTTAAGTAATGAAGCTTCTCAACTTTTGACAATGATGTCCGATTGTGGATAAGGGATACGAATAGATCGTGAAAAGATATCCATTCATCATATTTTCCAGAAAATTTAGGTAAACTTATGCGTGGTAGCTTTAGGTCGTCTTCACCCTTTGCTTCTTTTGGCACTTTACCTTCATTTGACTCTTCTGTAGGTTGCGAGGCCTGCAGTAATTCTTCCAATTCGGATAGGAAGTTGATACGGATCGATTCGAAACGCTCGTACTCGTCCGTGAAATATGGTGACGATATTAACTTTTCATCTACGCTTTCCAAAATTCGTTCGTGCACCTCATCGTACTGGCTATGGATTGACTTTACTTTTTCAATTAAATTCCGATAATACACGTTGGTTTTCCGTGTCTTTGGATCCTTTTTGTAATTCGTTTGAATTTTCACCAACTGATCTAACGCGAATCTTTGGCGAGTCAACAAGTTTGCAACGCCCGTCATGTCTACGGTTCTGACTTCTACCTAGCAAAGTTTTTCCGATTTACCGTCTTGGCCCTTAATGATTAATACGAACTCTTAACTAAATCTCTTAATAACTTCTGCCGCTGCGTAGGACGATGCACGTGTGTTAAATCCACAGAAATATTCTATGGTCTAAGTTCTAAAATGTCTATGTTCAAAAAAATCCGGACATACAAATTTCTAATTATCACCGCAATAATCAGTGTTGTTCTTTTTCTATTCGCGGGCCTAGCATTGGCTAATCAGCTAGAAATTACTCGATTCAAAGTATTTAGTTCAGTTCGATATAGTCTAATGCCACTCGCACGTATCGTACAGTTAACCGTTATTGGACTACGATGATTTTTAACAAGATATGTATACGGGCTATTACGATTCTCGATTTAGTTACGGATAATGCTATTATTTATATGTTCACTATGCACACTCACGCACTTTCGTTAATTCTTTTCTATTATTATCTATCTTCTCAATTATTGAGTACATTACCGAACTCAACCTTCACTTTATCTTCCCGTTAGTTCTATATTAGGTTTTAGACTTGTACAAGGCTCGTTCTTTTTACTGGTTTTAGTTTCTGCGTTTATTATATAATTGCTTATAAAAGGAACGATAATGGTATGGGAGCAAAAGGAAATGATCGAGGAAATAACAAATGGAATAAATGAAGGACTTACCCCAACAACAGCTCTTACCGATTCTTCGCCTTTGATATTTTCTTTCGTCTATTGTCTTTCACTAATTATTTCCACTCGCGATCCGGTTCGAAGGACCAAAAATTATGTTCTTTATTACTTTTGATTTTCAATCGAAAATAATCTAGTCGAGTTGTTCAACTTTCACAAACTAACTTTATTTTAATTCTATTATTCAAATTCAAACAATGTTCTAATTATATCCGTAATTCAGTTCAAACAATTTTCTAGTTATATATCCGTATTCAATTCAAACAATTTTCTTCGATTCTAATTTTTCAACTAACTAAATGAATACAACGAGTTCGATTCTAAACTGCACACGTTCGTTTCTAATTTGCAACTAACTATTTTCTTTGTTCAAATAAAATTTTTAAATTGTGTAGCGGTTGCTACCGGTATTTTTTGGTGTACCGCCAGGGGTCATTGGATTGTGCCGATTTCCCATACGTCCCGAATGACCGAGCCAGATCTGCATCAGCTGTTGGATATCTGCATTATCAGTCTAGGTGGTGCGCCATTTATCGATCGCGCAGTTTTCCAGATGACAGTTGTTTGTTTTGATTTGGGTATTTTGGCAAGTGATGCGGCTTTTTGCCACAATTTTTATTCGGTCCACCAAAGGATTTGGTAAATCGGCCCGCAGGTGCTCCAGTGATAGTTGCAGTGGTCTATGTTCGAACAGTCTGTAATCTTAGTTAAACTTGCAGTGATTGTGAAGAACGTCTTCAACTCAGCAATTTAGACAAACATGCCAGACGTAATTGATCTACCATTGCAGGTGTCAAAACTAGTTTTGCAAATGGATAAAGTTGATAAATAAATATGACTTTCAACTAATCCGAGCTTCGATATGTGCCCGTACGATGATGTTGGTTGAACTAACTAATATCGTCGATGCATGTTAAGCAGATGTGAATTTATCCTTAGACTTTGGTTTTTCAAGTCAATACGAAATTCGTTAGCTGTATTTATATACATAAAGTAAATGTGATTTGGTTCCGCAGTGGCCGCTGAATAATATGTGCCATCCGCGATGAGAGTGCACTGAAGCCGCATGTCGTTGAGTTAGACCTCTTATGTTTTTAGTATAGCTGGACGTCCGAAACGCTTTTAACTCGGTGAGATGGACGGACATGTTGGACTTTCTTCACCAACATTTGTAGGCAGATGTTTACTTGCTAGCCATTGTATAAGACTATTTAAGAGTTCACCATTTGATAATTTGATATTCGAAATAAATCAGTTAGTTGCCAGTGAGCCAGATTCAATTGGGCCACTGCAACCTCAACAGACTGGAAAATTCAAACCATGGTTTTGTAAGTTTTGTGTTAAGGAAATTGATGACTTTTTGCATGCCTTTTTCCATTGCGCCCACTTCAAAACGGAGCGACATACGCTTTTCTTTGCAATGGCCCTGTAACGCTGGAGACAATCGTAGAGATGGTGCTACGGTCAGATAACGCCTGATCAGCTGTCTCAGCATATTTGGAGCTGGCATTGCGCTCGAAAAATAGAGGAAAGATGCTTCCCAGACTCTTGAAAGGGTAATAGAACGGAAGTCCACCGGAGGAGCCCGTAGCAGTGTTAGTAACACGGTAAGGAATAAAATAGCTAAGTCAACCCCATGTCATGTACAACCTTGGTAATATTCTATAGGTTTTAGCAAAAAAATAAAATGCATAAATGACAAAACAAAATAATAATTACCATCCAATAAGAGCCAGCTGGCCAAAATAGTATAGTCAAAAGATATACGACTTTTTATGCTAAATACTCCTTATTTTAAGTTATCTATACAATAATGTACCATTTAAAATTAATAAAAATTTATTATTATAATTATTATTATTATTATTATTGCTGTTATAGCTAGTAACACGGGCAAGGTGGAATAATGGGAAAGTGGCTCGGAATCCCATGGTCGGTGTTTTTAGTGATTCAAAATTTCACATAATCCTGCATCCTTCACAAAAAACCATTTAAAAGCTTTTCGACACGCGTACGAAATCAAGTGGAAAGTCATCAGCTGTTGTCGCGGTCGCTAATGATAGTAATAGCAATCTTAGTTATAGTATTATTGTCTATAATACTTTCTTTTATTTTCATTTATCAATATTTATGCATTGCATTAAAGTAAAAATTTCACAGTCAAACTAAAATTAGAACAAAATTTACCACCTGAACTTTGAATTTAGTTATGGAAGCTGTTACTACGAAAAAATTTGTCTATTTTCATCTGAAAACATATCCAGTTAATTAAAGCCAACTCATAAGGCATTGACTTCCATAAGTCTCTTATCTTACCTCGTCAAACATGTTTCATAAAACAATCTAAAATTATTACTTTACTTCCTTTCAATCCATATCTATTTGTCCTATTCGAGGAAAAAACCACGCAATCCATGCCTACACACCAGCAATCCGCAAGAGCTCTAGAAAGGATGTACTCCTACTTAAAATTCGATACATGCAGCTAGATATAAGTGAGTATGTGCACATATAATACCTTCCTAGACACATCCAGCTTTTAACGAATTTGTAACTTGAGTCGTCAATCCACGAAAGTATAGAAATTTATCGAAATAGCACCACCTGAGCTTGTCGTTTTGCCACGTACCTACTTAAGTGTATTTGTATGCGTGTGTGGATGATATGCTGGCAACATGACTAAGCTTTTGACTTATGTAAGGATAACGACTTGTTCAAATCCTTGCCATTTCGAGATTGAACTGCTAGTGGGAGGAAAAGCACTAGGCACACATGTAACATGTTACCGTAAAAAGGTACGTACACACGCACTATAACTTATATCTTATAGGATAAAAATCGATAAGTAATAATTTCTCGACGCACGTCAAATATACGCACGGTATAGGTATAATGTTTGCGACTGTCATATGATACTAGAGCTATCATAGAAAAACAAATTCGAATGGCAGTTTATTTTTAAACCTAAAAGGAAACGTATAAACATTAGGTGGATGGATTTGTTTTTTATTAATTCCAGTTTTACGATACACGCTTGTTAGTGATTTTCTTTTTATCTGTTTATTCCTTAGGTGATAACTCCTAAATTGCGTTTTTTCCCAAGTTTTTACTAGTGTTCGAAGAACATTAGTATTAATATCGATTTGGCTATAAATTCATATTTCCGTATGTATATATATATATATATATATATATATATATATATATATATATATATATATATATATATATATATATATATATATATATATATATATATATCATCAAAAAAATTCACCGACTATTTTTCGGGAACGCGCCATCCGATTAAGCTGAAACTTTCAGGATACATTTGTGTATATGCAGAATAGGTTCAGCTTTCACCAAATGGCAATTATCTTTAACTCTTTGGTGCCAGCGGCCATTTTAGTGATATTTTTGAAGTGCCTATTATTCTATCAAAAAAATTGATTGAAAAAACTAAGTTTGCGAAATGAATTTGAAGATTTGATAAGGTTTCGGAAATGTTTAGCCCTGTGTGTGTGCTAGGTGCTAAAAATGAGGTCGGGAAAATTTGAGATTTTTTAAATTGCGATAACTTTTGAATGAGCTATTGAATTATTTCAGAACTAACAGAACATATTTATATTACTAAGTTATATACTTACCAGTGGCGAGGGGTGAAATATCGTTGGAGGGAAACCGAACCCGAAACCGAACCATTTTATAGATGAATAATAATGATGTTTGGCATGCTGATGTTTGTCAGACTTACTAATTTCTATTTAATTCTCGTCACACTTACAGACAGTGTAAAAAATCGTAATTCAAAAAACTGATAAGCACATGTATATCAATAAACTAGTGAGCAGTTTCTATAGGGTTTATATATACACATGAAACCATTTGTTTTAATGTAAATAATATTTGTAAAAAAGCATTGAAAAAACGTCTTTCTTAGCCTGCAGAACGCTAAATGGGAAAAATTGAAAGCAGCTATTTTTCATCCTTTAAATACATAATATTTTGGAAATAAAGCGTCTGAAATGAAAAAGTTGCGAGAAATGTCAGCCCTTAACATGAGAATGTATAGACCATTTTTCATTTACTATACTTTCAAACTGTTTTGCGACTTTTACTTTTAATATTTTTAAGGGTTAATGTATATATTTTACGCATACATATCAAAAATATTAAGTTTCAGATTTCCTACGACAAATAGTTTTATGTACTTTTCTTTTATTTCCTGATTCCTGCTTTTCATGAAATATTTTGTAATTAGAAAGATGAAAACAATTTTACGCAGAATATGTATCATAAAAGAGTTTAACGCAAGGCAGGAATTCTGCAGTCCTTAGTTAAAAATGCTTAGCTCCATTTTTGTTGTTTCCAGGAAATTCGAATTTTTTAATAAAAACTTTGCACTTCCAAAAAATAACTTCGCTGGTTAGATAGCTTTTGTTCTTTTCATAAGTGTAGAGAATATCAAGAAATTTTTGGTGTTTAGCATGTTTGCTTAGGATAACGTCCAAAGGCGAAAACAAAGTTTTTAACACTAAAAGACATTTCTTTGATATAATTTACTAAAAATATGAAACAAATTCAATTGAAACAACATTTTCGTTAAAACATATTACATTGTAAATCAACATCACATAATCAACATAAACTTAAAGCCTTAAATCATTCAAAGTATGAATTGTTTCAGCCTCTTTTTTATTTCAGTTAAAATTTCTTAAGGCAAGCTCTAGCAAAAACTGAGATTCTAGTTCATAGGAATAAAACTTTTAATCACTACACGCAAATATTTGTTTTTTTTTGGGAGCGGATGTCAAAAACCTTCCATAGGTATCCTGCGAACGATACAAGATAATGTGAGATTCGTACTCACTAAAAAACGTCACCCGCCGACCATTCGCATTACTTCAACTCGGCCGTGCTACTTCCACCCATCAGATGTCCCATTGGCTTACTTCCGTTCTGTCAGGCTTTCAGGAGTCTATGAGACATCCTTCCTCTTTTTTTAAGCGCAATACCAGCTCCACATATGCTGACACAACTGACCAAGCGTCTTCTAACTGTAGCATCTCCACGAATGACTCCGGCGTCACAGGGCCAATTGCAGAGAAAAGCATGTGTCGCTCTCTTCTGAAGCGGGCGCAATGGAAAAATGTATGCAAAACGTCATCACTTTCTTTAGCACAGTACTTATAGAACTCCATCCTGACTGTCCCCATTCTGTGAAGGTATTTCCTGCAGTAGCCGTGGCCCGATAGGAACTGGCACAGATAGAAGTTTATTTCACCGTGGTAGCGATTAAGCCAATGTTTTAAGGCGCGAATTAGCTACATCGTCCGTGCTCCCTTCGAGCTCGTAGCCCAGCGCTCTTCCCAAAGCTCAAGCGTTCGCGCTCGTGCTTGAGCAACCAAAATTTCTCTTCCCACTTCTGCTCTGTTCAGGAACACTATCACTAACACGGCGTTTCCTGAAACTATTCTATAGCTGCCCTACGCTGGGCGCTCACCATTCTAGCTCGATACTTTTCAAACCTTAACGCAGTGGCCCATATCTCCGCGCCATACAGCAGCATTGAATGAGCCACCATCATAAGGAGCTTACGTTTATTTGGACTACTAGGACCGCGAACGTTTGCCATGAGTCTCCCAAGCGAGATAACAGACAGTAGTGCCCTATCGCATACTTTTTGGATGTGCTCTCCTTAAGCCAGCTTCGAGCCCAACATCACTCTAAGATACTTAGCCGATTTTCTGGTCTCAAGTACTTCAGAGCCAACCGTTATAGGTATAATGGTTGGTATCCTTCTCTTGGTCAGCATGACAATCTCAGTTTTTGCGATCGCCAGCTGGAGACCATGGCTTTCCATCCAGGCTTCCACCCTTCTCATTACTTGATTGAGTTTGAGTTGGGCGAGGTGAGGATTTCTAGACGTGAGAACAGCGGCTACATCATCAGCATAGCCCACCAAGAGCACGTCTTCCAGCATTTCGAGGCATAAGATACCATCATACGCAATATTCTATAGGTCTGGCTCGAGCATGGGTCCTTGTGTCCCCAGCTGTAATGGTTTTGCGTACAGTTCCCTGATTCGTTTCATAAATCAAATGGCGATCTTTCAGGTAATCCCGTACCATTGCCAGCAAGTATTGCTATATTTGAAAATGCCGCTGAAGAGAATCCAGTATGTCTGTCCATCTCGCCGAGTTAAAAGCGTTACGAACGTCCAGCGTTACCAAAAACACTATTGACAAGCGGCTTCTGCGCGATCTACTGCGCTAATTACTTCGGAGATGGCACTTACTGTTGAGTGGCCACTGCGGAATCCATGTTGGTTTTTCGAGAGGTCACCTGCTCTTCGTATAACTGCCTTTAGTCGAGGTCTCAGCAGCCCTTCCAAAAGTTTCCCCGCAGTATCCAGCACGCAGAGAGATCTGTACGCTGATGGTGTCTTAGGATCTCCCTTTCTCTTTGAAATTAGGGCAAGTCGTACCACTTTCCAGGGTGACGGAAAGACACCCGCTAGTAAACATTCATTGTACATACGTAGTAATGTTGACGGGTGTCGCTCCACCACTACTTTTAGGACTTCTATTGGAATATTGTCCGGGCCTTGGGCTTTTCGGTTCTTGACTCTGACACTCGCGCTTCGTAGTTCTTCTTCAATGAACAAAGGGATATTTTCCTCCAAATATTAGCGGACCTTGCATGAACATGTTTAAACTTCGTTGATTTACAGTTCTGCAAGCATCAGATTTCCTTTTTTGGCGCAGAAAAAATGGAACTAAAACTTTTAAACTAAGGAAAAGTGCTACATTCTGGATATGTGATAATAATATTAGGCGATTTGTTTATAAACATGTTTCAGGAAAAAAGTGTTGGCAGGTTAAAAACACAGAGTTCAATTCGCTCAATTACATCATGAAATTAGCCCAAAAACTGCATTCTGGTGCTTATGACATTTTTCTTAGCACGGTAAAATTCATTTCTAAAAACTAACATAAGAAAAATTTTAGTTTTTAGTTAGCCAGTAAAATAGTATCTTCATACTCATATCTCAAATATATAACCTTTTCGTGCTGTTATTTATGTGCAACTATAATGTATATAATATACTATAATAAATCTTTATGTGCAACTTATGTGCAACTATGACCTTTACGTGCTGTTCTTTATGTGCAACTATAATGCAACTATCGAAAGTAACGTTCACATAAAAATGGCACAACGGTAATATTGAATGCACCGATCGAAATTTTCTTCAACTCTAGAACCATTCGTAAGCCGATCGATTACGGCTTATTTTTCATCTGTTAAAGCGAGACGATCATTTAAGCAGGCTCAAAGCAAATAAGAATTTGCAAGCCAGAAAATTTCGGCGTATGAATGGGAATTTTCACGTTATCGTATTATACAGAAGATGGTATATGATATTTAGTCATTTGAAATTTCAGGTACATGTTTAAGATGCATACATGTTTCGTAAAATCTGAAGTAGGTCGATAGATATTTTCGAAAGAGAAGCCGGAAGGAATCGGGTTGTATGGAAGCTTTGCCACTGATACTTACATAGTTTTATATGAACGAGCAGGCGCTGAATGTAAAAAGCCTCCAACCATCGACTCTCCTGAAATATTTTCGCTTTTTAGAAAAAAAGCAGTTCATATACAAATGTTATGCTTTGTCTACAACTTCAAAGTTAAACTTTGAAAAACTCTAATGACGTCGAACGTGAAGCAGGCCGAAATCATCTTCCTTCTGGATGCAAGTGTCAATAAGTTTAGGTGACCCAGTCGAAACTCATAAGGAGGAAGGGTATTAAAATCGTAAGGATTGTATAGTTCTCTCAATGCGAAAAGTAAGACTGTTTTTGTATGGACTCGAGTCTGTTACTGAAGTTTCAAAAGCCGGATTCCAGCAGATAGAGACATGTTCGAGAATGGGGCGTACAAGTGAGATGTATGACATCTTGTGACCCACAGGTAACAAAATTCCTCGGAACGTCTTTTGATGAACCCTAGCTGTTTGTTTGCCCGGGAAAGTATTTCATCATAATGCAAGGTGAAGCGGAATCTCTGAGCCAAGATAACATCAAGGTCAACAACGTTTTCAACTCGGGCTAACAAATTATTGCCAAGGAGGTACGTGTTATGTGAGACCGTGCATTCTCGGGAAAAACTAATAACCTGGCACTTAGTAATGTTGAGAGAGAGCTTATTTTCATTGCACCAATGATCAAGTGAATTAAGCTTAGATTGGAGAAAGAGTGCATCGGACTTAGGTTTAATGATGTGATTGAGATCGTCGGCATAAAGTAAATGAGGTGCATATGCTAAGACGTCAGATAGGTCGGAAATAAATATATTAAAAAAAAGAGTGGGCCAAGATGGCTACCTTGTGGTACACCGAAGGTAGCAGATATAATTTTCGATAAAATTCCTTGAAATTTTACCAATTGTGTTCGAAGGTAGGATGTAAGCCAGCTATGTAAAGATCCGGCAAGTCCAAATTTCTGAAGCTTTGAAATTAAGGTAGGGTGGTCAGCTCTGTCAAAAGCTTTACTAAAGTCTGTATAGACTTCGTCAATTTGGTATCCTTTCTCCATTTTACACAGAACGTCTGAGATTAGGACTGTCGAATTCGTGGTAGTTGAGCGACCTTTTCTAAAACCATGCTGTTGCTCGTTCAGACGGGAGTCAACTAGTGGGGAAAGTTTATTGTAGACAATCTTTTCAAAAAGTTTCGGAATTGAATATAAAATGGTAATGCCCCTATAATTTCCGATACAGCGTCTATCACCATTTTTGAAGATGGGTGTAACATACGAAAGTTTCCAACGGGATGGGAAAAATTCAGACGAAAGTGATCTGTTGAAAAAAATATGCAAGGGAGTTATAAGCTGCTCTACACACATGCGCAAGAAAGTTGGAGGAAAGAGATCGGGCCCAGGGCCTTTGTTGCAGTCGAGTTCCGAAATAGCTTTATGTATTTCATCACGTGAAATTTCTAAGTGGCTGACCAAAGCTGTTGGAGCGGAATGAGAGTAAGAAAGGTGTGAGTTAGGTGGGTATTATGCATTAAAAACAATCTGGAAACTATCTGCAAATAAATCACAAATCTCATTAGTAGAGGAAGAAGTGATATTATTAAAGAACATCGACGATGGATAACCAGTAGTTTTTCGCTTCACATTTACAAAATCATAAAAAATTTTCGGGCCACGGATTATATTTTCGCCGATAGTCTTAATGTAGTTGTCATAAGCCTGGTGGGACTTTGTTAAAAACTGCTTAGCGATTTCATTATATTCTTCCTGAATAGCCGAACTATTGTCAATATTGTTTTTAATCCGCTTATAAAGTTTCTTCCTTCGATTTCGCAAATGCCTAAGCAATTCTTTTTTATCTTTGATACATTACCGAAAGATTTGGATACTTTGGCTACCTGGTGCGCAGCGAATTCTTTCACTTTGAATGTTTCGAAGTGTCATCAAATGTCTTTCACCCACAAAACATCCCCTCATCTCTTCTCCTACTCTGTCCTCGGCTCCCCTCTCAATATTGTTGCTAGTTTCAAGGACCTTGGCGTGATCTTCAATTCCAAGTTGAAGTTCGATTTACATATTTTACACGTCACTGCCAAGGCTTCTCGTTTTTCCGGCTTCATCATTAGATCGTCTAAACGTTTTGTTAATCTTTCCACTCCTCTATATCTGTTTTTTTCCTTCGTTCGTACTGTTCTTGAATACTGTTGCCAAATTTGGTGTCCACATTACGCATACTTGATTGCTGCGGTTGAATCCGTGCAACGCAGATTCACCCGCTCATTGTTCTATAAGTTCAATATTCCGTATTGCGATTACAGTATGCGCCTCTCCATCCTTCAAATTCCTTCCCTTGAGTCACGTAGAGTGTTCCTCGACGAGTGTATCCTTTTTAAACTTTTGGACCCCAGCATTCACCTTTCTGTTAGAGATTCGGGCCGTCCTATTAGAACATTTTTCAAATTTAATGTTACATTTGCCCGTACTGACACCTATTTCTTTTCTCCCCTTTTGCGTTTGCCTTGTCAGCATAATAACCTTAACCTTGGTCCTCTGCCTCGAACATTAGCTATGTTTAAAAATATTTTAAAAAATAACGTTCTATCTGGTACATGAAATATGTCATAATTTAATCTTTTGATGTATCTTTTTTTTCGGTCGATTTTGCTTTTGATTACTTTTCCTTTCTGAATGTCACTTAATTTTAATTTTTCTTTTTCCTTTTCTTTTTTTATATATATATATATATATATATATATATATATATATATATATATATATATATATATATATATATATATATTATAAATATATATATATATATTTGTTTTCTTTTTTTTGTTATGTCTAATCTATAATTGGATTTGTTCTGTTGATTTGGACACTAATAAATAAATAAATAAATAAATATATTTCAACGGCGTCAAATATTTTGTGTCAAAAGTGGAAATGGCTTCCTCGAGGTCTAACGTTGAAAGAATGTTCGTCCAATCTATAGAGTTAAGAAGGTGGTGAATGCTTTTATAATTAGCATTACGAAAGTCATATACAATTGAATTATTGTGCGTTCTTAAGTAAATAGAATCAGGAGTGGCAAGTTCAACTGATTATAAGTATAGGAAAGAAAAATTAGTTCTGTTTTTAGTTTGGTAATGACGTTTGAGACATTTGTAACTCCAAGTGAAAACGAAGTGCCTAAAACAAGACAAGAAGAAAATCGTAAGAAAATTTGCAGGACCCATTAATAGACATAAAAAATACGCTTGTATCTTATATCCTTTTTACAAAGTTTCGCTAGTGGTACTAGATTTTCAGGGACCACAAATCTGGCTACCATGAGCTTGATGATATCCAATGTTGCTACAACGTGCTGCCTTCATCGCCAGGCAGGGACGCAGCTACTTCATCTTCAGAAGGTCATATCTTTGGCACGGCCATACCTTTGGCACGCTCGTAGCGCACACATTGTCACTTACAAACATTTACTAATAAAATTGTGTTAAATAACCAAAGTGTTCACTGATTTTTCATGCATTAAAAAAAGCAACCGTCATTTATTTTTGCATGATAAATGTGCAATTAACTCTGCTGTGTCTAAAATCTATTTGAATTAAATTCCCACACTGGGCGCTAATTATATTAACGCACATATATTTTTTTTTATTGATAGATAATAATACCCAAAAAAGGTAGTGTGATTGATTGATTTATTTACGGGACGTACTGCTCCATCACTTTACTCGTAAGAAAAGTTTTATGGATGTGTATTATTTACTGTATGAAGTTCATAATGACGATGTAGATCATGCAAAAACTGGTTTCACCTATTCACAGACTGTGATTTTAACGTGAATGACAAGAAACACAAGGGCCACCAAAATAAATCAAATGCATTAAATGTGGGTAAAGATCGGTCAGTAAAGAGGTTGATATGCTGAAAATCGGGTCCCACTTGAATAGGTAGCATAGGTTTTTGAGACCATCACTGATAATCATTACTGACTGCAGTTAATCACAATGAAATGAGCTCTTCGCGAAAAACATCTAACATGACAAGTTTATTTTGCTGGACGAACGCCAGACCTCATGTTGCCAAACTAGTCCAGAAGTACTTGCAAGAAATGAAATGGGAAATCTTACCCTACCCGTTATATTCTTCGGATATTGGCCCGTCTGATTTAAATTTGTTTCGATCAATTCAGTTAGTCCTTTACGGAGAGCAGTTCACTTCACACGAGAGTATCGAAAAAGGCTCATATTTTTCAATGCAAATATTTTGGCCTCGAAAAAATCAGATTTGACAATCGGAATCATTATAAATAGTATTCCAAACATAAGAAAACTACTTAGAAAATTTTAATAAACAATATTCTAAGTGGCTATAAAGTTTTTTCGGCGACTGTATTTCCTATGCGATTTTCTCCTTTCCACACCTAAAATTTATGATATCAGACTGTTTTCGCACAGTTATCCGAAAATATATCTTTCTGGTTGTATCTAAGTAGCTAAGCTGAATGGAAAGGACTAAAAATAGATCAACGTGCAGTTCAACATCGTAACCTGGCAATATATTTCCGGAGTCAAATCGAAGTAATAAACTTTAATTGAACATGTTTTTGTTTAATTTCCACGTGAAGTAGATTTAAAACCAATTCGATGCTAGTACCTATCCATGTTCGTGTGTTTATTTTGGTGTATAGATTTATATTGTGTATTTTGTGAAACTGAATTGTTCAGTTTCGTCTTTTTCATTGATCGGAAAATTTATTTTGATGTTGTTTAGACGATTTTAAATAAACTGAAGTGAAATTTAGTAGTTCCAATAGTTTGGTGTTTTATCAGTGAGTTAAGTATGACATTGAATGTACGCAAGTAGAATGATAGAGCCTTGAAAGAGTTGACAGTGGAAGAATTATGCTAGACATAAATCGAACTCAAAGACAAAGCTGTTAATGAAGTTTTCTGAAAACAAGAGAATATCAGATACGTAATCAATTTTTACTTAACATATTTTTTTCATTAATTAAGTCAGTAGTTAATGGCAAAGAACGTCTGTTGAAGAAAGTTCTCCCCTGATTAGAATCACGAAATACAGTAGGTTTCTCCTTCGATTATTGTATTATTTCATTTTGTTTTTTGCAATATTCGCACTTTTATGCGTCCAAAGTGTGTGTATCAACTAGCTCTAGATTGTTTGGTGCATTTATTTGCCATGTGGTGCCTCATGAGAGAGGAAGAAGAAGTTTTTACGGTTTTCAGTAGTGTGCGATAAATACGGTGTTTAAATTTTTAATGTTTGTATTTGAAATCGGTTGTTTTTATAGTTTTTTCGACTGAAGTCATTGCAATTATACGAATAAGCTATCGATGTTATAATTAGTTCTCGATATTATAACTAGTTCTCGATACACTAAATCATTGCGAAATTGATTTTAAATATAAATTCATTGCGCTGTATTTTTCAGCAGCTTTTAACGGTATTTGTTCAATATTTTTTTTTTTGTTTCCACTTGTTTGGCGATTCGTTTTTGGAAATTAATTCTGAATAAGTGCGGCAAGTGTAAGAAGGTGCTAAGGGATGAGAACAAAGCTTTCTTTTGTGAAGGTTTTCGGGGTTTAATACAAAATATGTGAAAATGCTAGAAGTTTTTTATACAATGCAATGAAGAAGTGGATACTCTGGATGTGCCCAGTGAACAAATCCCTTATTGAGGACATTGTTGAGCAACAAAGTCCTACAATTGTTAAGGTGTATCAGAGACTTGGAGACAAATTTGACGTGATTGAAAAAGTATTAATTGATTTATCCAAGAAATTAGATGAAATGCTCAATTTACTTCACACCTGCTCGAAGCTATCATATACTAATCTCCTCCAACATGATACTCCGCCAACCAACAAATCATCTAATAAATAAAATGGTGGGGTGATACGTCCAAAAAATTACAAATCTAAAAACAGTTAGAGGCACATGAGATTTTGAAGATTTCAATCAAAACACTGTAAGGAAATAAAGGATAAGCATCTCCAATCTTTCGATTAGCCTTACATAGTAGATACTACAAAAGACTTAAGCCAAAGACTAACTATTCATGGTCTAGATAGGGTTTTAACGCCCACTGAGTTGTCAAAAATCATTTTTAATAAGCTGAAAATAACTGACAATAGCTACATAAGAATCATGTAACTTAAATACTGTTTATTATTATTTATGTTTAAATTACTCTACAATCTTTAATTAAAACTTATGCATTGCTCATGAGAGCACTTTGTTGCTATCTGGGAAGCAGTTTGTCTTGTTTAGTTGTTCAAAAGAAAATGATAACAATTAATGATTAATAATATGAAAAAGCTTCACCTTTTTCTTTGCATCTATTGATTTCTACTAACATACAATCAACTAAATTTATTTTAAAATAAAATTATTTCCATGTGACCCATTTAGTTAGCATTGGAAAATATTAACCGAACTGTATCGAGAGTGTAGTTTGAGATCATGAATCAAGGAAACAAGATTACGACAATGGGCGGTCGCTGTTCGGCGCTGTTCGGCGCTGCATCTTATTTCGTCACGTACCGGAGACCAGTGAATTATGGAAAAATAGTCGAGTGTATGAATTGTGTTGGTTTTTACTTTTCATTGTATAAATAGTAGAGATACAGCGCTGCCTAAATTATTATTTGTCATAAATGTTCATTTAAGTGCTGTCTATTATATGGTAATTCTAACTAAATATCGTTAAAAAACGAAATTAAAATTCATTTAAATGTCGCTTAATGATACTTTAACTTTAGTCGTTTATCCTTGAATGAGCTCACAATCAAAATATGCGAAGTTCTAATAATTTCTTTGTGAAAAGTGATGTATTTAAAGAATTTAAACGTCAATATTGCACCATTTGTGCTCTAATTTAATGAATTACAGCATGAAAGAGGCAACATACACTTCAAGCAATTTCAATCGCTCCATTTTAGATCAGCAATTTAAGTGCCCGTCTGCCTAGATTTGCAACATCCAATAAACTCATTAACAGAAACATTTGGACACAACCGAAAACAGTACTCTTCATTCACCTAAAAACCAGTTAATTCCGGATGATTTCTAGGCGTGTTTGCATCTTATTTCGTCATAAGTAGGTGTGGCCACGCTCATGTCGTAACCTTTAGTACTTGATCCATGGTTTGAGATTACCCTTTATTATCCTATTTGCTTTTGGGGGATGATGATAACCATATTAATTGTTTCTTGACTAAGTGGCTTACAGCTGCAATGAAGAAGAGGCTCTGTAATCAAACTGACGCCATTGTTTGTTGTTGTTGTTAAAGTTTGGTGCTTTGAATTAAGCGCCTGTTGACTTAATGATTCAAAACAAGAAGTGGTAGTCTTAGGTAGTGATGGGCTCAAAAACGCCAAACAGTTTGAAAAAAAAGTTTGGCTGCAAAAAAAGAACGAACAGTTTATCCAAATAGCGACAAACAGTTTTTGAAAACGAAATTTTTTTTCTAAAACGAACCATTTTTCTACAACGAATAGTATTTCCAAAACCAATTATTCCAACTATTCCACAACGAATCGTTTTTCTGAAGCCAATCGTTTTTCTAAAACGAATCGTTTTTCTTTTTCGAAAATGAATCGTTTTTTTAAAACGAACTGTTTTTTTAAAACGAACTGTCTTTTTAAAACGAATCGTTTTTATAAAACGAATCGTTTTTCGTTTTTCAAAACGAATCGTTTTTCATCGTTTTTCGTTTTTTTTTTAACGAACCGTTTTTCGTTTGTTAAAACGAACTGTTTGGCAGTGGAAAACTGTTTAGCTGCGGAAAACAATATTTTCGTACTTGCGAGCATTTCCGTACTTGCAAGTATTTTATTCACATATTCTAAAAGTTTTTAGGGCAAAAGCAGCCGAAAATTGGCCAATTTTGGGTTAGAGTGGTTCGGGACATAACGGGCCAAGACCTATTGTTGTGATACAAAAATTTCGGTTTTGTAGGGGAGTAAGGGTTTTTTTGGCCATAGTTTGGCAAAAACTAACTTTACGGCACTTTCGATAATCGAAAGTGGTCGGGGAGTATATTAGTGATACTTTAAGAGCGAAAAAATTTTTGCTAACGTCAATTTTTTCTAAAAAAATTTTTTGGTCTAGCATGAATTCGGGAACGTTTCCATACAAATCTGCGGAAAAAGCAGCCTAGTTTCGAAGATACGGCAAAATGAAATCCGCCGGAAAAACTAAAAGTAGCACTAAAAGTGCCAAGGAGGAACAGGTTGAGATCTTTTTCGGCTCACCAGTTGGCGTCTCCTGCAGGTCGCCACGAGGACATCTCCAACCCTACTGGGGTTATAAAATTTACGAGACTGCGGGAGGTAAGGTGCCCCTCGACTCGTGTCCAGCCTTACGGAAGAGGTTGGCCCTCTAGTGGGTGCATGTTTAATAACCGAAACATTTTTTTTTATTCCTTAGTAAAAACTTCATGCTTCAGTGAGGCGAAGTGGAAATCCGACTGTTTTAGATTAGCCAGGAAAAGTTTGGTATCAGATCTTGCTCGATGAAAAGTCATATAGATGACAACAGGATTAATTGGTTCTATCTTAGTAATTTTTTTTACTTTGGTCATTTGAACGAATACAGGAGGTATTTTTTGCATATAATAAACTGAAAAACAAATTAAATTGATTGAATTTGATCATTTTCCTTCATATGGCCCCTAGATTGGACAAAGACTTGAAAGAATACAATGCAGTGGCCAAAGAATTCCATAACAAGTCTCACGAAGCATATGGCAGATTCATTAAAACTACCGGCGCGAATATAATCCACAACCCCAAAAAGTTTTTTGACTTTGTGAATATGAAACGGAAAACAACTGGCTATCCCTCTTCTATGTGTTATAACACCTCAATGTCTTCTTCTCCTCAAAAAATTTGCAACTTTTTCGCAGATAACTTCCAAGACGTTTTTAATCCAGCAAGTACTTCATCATCCTGTCATTCGCCAAGAGTAACTAGACCAATTTTCGCTGAAGCTATAACCATTTCCAGAGATGATATTTCTAAAGCTATCTTGGAGCTTGATAGTAAAAAAGGTCCTGGACCTGATCTTCTTCCTCCAATTTTCTTATTAAATATGCCGCACAGTTAATCGCTCCTCTTCAAATTATATTTAATACATCTCTTTCTTCTGGGTACTTTCCGTCGTACTGGAAATCCTCCTACGTGACACCAATATTCAAAAATGGCGACAGAAGATCAATTCAAAATTATAGAGGTATTGCCATTTTACCAACTATTCCTGAACTCTTCGAAAAAATCATATGTGCTAAACTATCCCCTCTGGTCGATTCTCGACTTAACGAACAGCAGCATGGTTTTAGGAAAGGTCGTTCTACCACTACCAACCTAATGGTGCTGGTTTCCCATGTTCTTTGTAAAATGGAGAAAGGTGATCAAATTGACGCAGTCTACACTGACTTTAGCAAAGCATTTGACCGTGTTGACCACTCCATTTTGATTTCCAAGCTACAGCAATTCGGAATTGCCGGATCTCTAGAAAAATGGCTTAGCTCTTACCTCCACAACCGCTCACAACATGTGAAATTCCAAAGGCTTATTTCTAAAAAAAATTCATGTCAATTCAGGTGTACCTCAAGGTAGCCATCTTGGCCCTTTACTTTTTAATATTTTTATATCAGACTTGTCAGAGGTTCAATCTGATGTACCTCATCTAATCTATGCGGACGACCTGAAAATTTATTATGCTATAAAGTCGCCTTCAGATGCCAGCTTTTTTCAATTAAAACTAAATTCCCTCGAACATTGGTGCAGCGTGAATAACCTACCTCTCAACATCGCAAAATGTCATGTGATTAGCTTTTCTAGAAAAAATACGCACGTACATTATACGTATCTTTTAAGCAATACGGCACTTAGTAGAGTGGACAATATTTTAGACCTCGGTGTGGTGGTGGATGAAAAGCTCCGCTTTAATTTTCATTACGACAAAATTATTTCTCAAGCAAGTAAACGACTTGACTTCATTGGGCTTTTTTACACTTGTATGCTTGATGCACTGCTGAAACTGGTTTTACAACAATCAACATTTCCACACTTGTATTCTTCAGCAACGGAACCGTTCATATACGGATTATGCCTATGAATGTGTGCGTGTTGTTGTTTTCTCATTTCGACTTGAGTGTTTCATGAAAAATTTCTGACCCGTGAACTATGTTTATAGTTGTGTTAGTGATTTGCATCAGTTTCAATCAGTTTCAAAAGTGATGAAAAATTCTCTCCAAGTGCATCACTTTTTGTAGAGATTTCCCCTCGATTCTTCTGCCTCTTGCCCAGAAAACCGGTTATAGGACTGTATGAAGAATACAAGTCTAAAAAGGCCCATTAAGCGACGCGCCAGGGAGTTTCAGAACCTTTGGGTTACAAAATCACTATACACCGCGCTCGTTCGCCCTCTTTTTGAGTATGCTTGCATGATCTGGAACCCAGCTTTCGAAATTCACAGCCAGATATTTGAATCTATTCAGAAGCAATTCTTGCTATTCGCTCTTAGAGGTCTTTACTATCCAGGTGATTTTAGCAATTTACCGTCGTATGAATTTCGCCTTAGTCTTCTAAACTTATTACATCTTGCATTCAGAAGATTCATGTTATCTGCTTGCTCAGCTTCGATGTCATTAGAGACGCTGTTAATGTCGACTATATGCAGGAAAGATTTGTGCTTAATCAGCCCGTGAGAGTCACTAGATCCCGACGAATGCTAGTTGAATATAAGCATAGCACCGCATATGCTGATAATGAGCCAATTAACAGATGCTGCAAAATATTCAACAGTATGAGCCAACACTTTTCCCCCACGATATCCAAAGTGTCCTTTAAAAATAGAGTTACCAAGGCTCTCTTATCCTACTCTCCCTAGTCTACCGGCCTAGTATTTTCTTATGACTTGTTTACTTAGATAATTATTTAATTTCGTTTTGCGTTTTGCGCGTTCAACATTGTGACCTACATGCAGTGCTGCCAACTAACAATCCGGCGAGTAAGTAGATTTCCCACAGAAAAGTAAGTAGAACAGCAAAAACGGTAAGTAGGAAAATAGTTTCAATTTTCTTTAAATATCGGGTATGATTTTTTTATTAAAACAGATCAGATACATTTTATTTATTATTATTTTTATAAAAGTATACATGTTTCGGGAAAATTTCTTAATTATATCAGGCGTTACTTTAAAGTCATAACAGTTTGAATTATTCATTTTTAACAGAGCTTTTACTTGCAGGCAGCCTCAAATTATTTCATTACAAAAATAATTTCTAGTTTTAATTAGACTGTCATGAGAAAATATTATCTCAGTGCAGGCAAAAAAGTGTGGAAGCATTAAGATATTGAATATAAAAGCACACAATGCCTCAAATGCACCCTGATCAACTATTGTAATTGACTTTATATGAGTCCAAAATTCTTCTGTGTTCTCTTAATTCCAATCACTGCTTCTAAAGAACAATTACATTAAGATTTTGTAATAATCCGGAACTGAAGTGAATCAAATTGGTCAACTAAACTAGATACAACACATTCTAGTGAAAGCCATCCTGTTTGCGAAGGGAAGAGAAATCGAGGTAGTTTCATATCAAAAAGTGTTTGCAATGACTTGAAGTTCGAAAGGCGCTTGGATCTTCTCAGCTAATTACATATGTCTCCCGCCAAATTTCCCATATATCCTGGTAGCTTTTCACATGCTTAAAAAGCACAGAGATGGAAACAGTGGTAGACACATTTTCGTGTATTGAAATATCAGGAGCCTAATCTATGAGTGAAAATTTAGACTTATTTAAAATTCCAGCCAATTTATCCACATAATTTGCCCCCAAAACATTCATCAGAAGAGCAGTAAACTTCGTACGACCGCACTTATGTAAATCGTTTAAGAATTTCAGAGTCCAATGCCATTGCACTTAGAAACCGCGGAAAATATTCCATAAAAGTAAATGACAAATTGTGCGCTGCCAAAAAGAGAACAGAACCAGTGAGGTAGTAGGAAACAGCTTACGGTGAAGGACACACTTTCTAATGGAAAACGGTGTGCAAGCAAAAGTTTGTTCTGTTCAGCCCCTGGACGCGGACGGTAAAGCTTTTAAATTTTAAATTTAAATTGGAGCGGAACTACTTGCATTTGACCCGATTTGACAATGAGTAGCTAAAAAATTACTACCATCTCCTTCAATGTAAATCTTATGGGCATGTCCACTCCATTTCCTCTACCTCACTGGATCAACTAGGTTTGTGATAATGTTAAATGTCTATATCCAAAACGGTGGTTCCCGGAGAACACAGGATTTCTTTCACTTTATACTTCTCATGCTATGCAACTCTGTGTCTTGTTCTTCTTTTTAGAGTTGTGTTGTGCGAAAGCTTTAGAGTTTTGAGCTACATATTTGTATTGAAAATTTGAGTCAGAATTAGAAATCATAAATTTAACTTTCACTAACTGTTTTGGAGCAAATACATAGAGGAAAGAAACAAACAACAAAAGTTTGTTTCTTTCAACAAAACAAAAATAACTCACCTAGAGCAAATACAAGTAGGTTAGTAAGTAGATAGGTTATAAAAGGAAAAAGTAAGTAGATCGAGAAGCATTGTAAGTAGGTTTGTTATGATAGGCAAAAGTAAGTAGATATACTTACTTTTAGCTAGAGTTGGCACCACTGCCTACATGTAAATTAGCTTTATGTATTTATCTATTTTTTTTTAAATTTGTCTACTTTGTTATTTTTTATTTTTTTGATGTTTTATATTTATTTCATTTATTTGTATTATTATTATACTTTGTTTGGTAAATAAATAAATAAATAAATAATGCTCAAATAAATGACCGACCATTGGAAAGTTACGGACAAGCTGCACAGACTAATGACTCGGTATTCTTTGAAGGTCATCTTGCACCATCACCATTCTAGCTTGGGAACGTTGTTTTTTCTAACTTCCATTTATATTTATAAACACGAGCATAATACTAAAACACCGATTTTATCATTTCGTACCTAAACTAAAATTATCTCTAAGACGAACAAAATTTAGCAATGACTTGTGCCCACACTGGGCGCGAAAGTGCAGCATAGAGCAACAACTTAAATCTGATTATAACAACAACTTAAATCTGATAGTCTAAGTCAAATATCAGAAACAGAGGAAAACGTATCTCAATTTAAAAAATAAGTTCAAACTATTTGTATTATTTATTCTTTATTGGAAATATTGAAAGAAAGTAACATTTTTTATTTACCACTTGATTTTTTAAGTATTTTACCATAAATACCACTTCGTTGTATTTTGTTTTTGTGAAACATGTGAAATTTTCTACATATACACTTTTTTATTTACTTTCTTATGAAAAGATACAAGTATTTCTGAAAACTTTAAATTTCTTTTTTACGACATTCATGAATGTAATCAAAGTGCCTTGATACGCAGTATTTTTTTTCGAGACACAAAAAGCTCTCTTCTCTTGCTTGAGCTCAATCTGGATCGTTTTACATTACAGAATCCATTCAGCTACATGAAATCAAATACATCTGGATCCTCCTTCACATCGAATGTCAATTTGGAAATTTCTGCTATCGATGTCAATGAAATTTTATATCAGCCTTTCAGTAAAATTCAATTTAAATATATTCGTTCAGCCTGGTCGCTAGCCTTGAACAGATTTCCGCCTAATATTTAATATTCTTCATTTTTTCTACAAGTTAGGCTGATTTCATCTCTCGGTACGCCATAGGCTTTCAAATTATCCGAAAATCAGTAAATAGGTTGCCCCGAGCTACGGTACTAACGAACGCCGGAAAGGACATTGTATCGAAAAATTATCTCATATATGCAGCCCAATTCGAAAGCTATTTTTAGAATGTCAAATCATAAGGCATGTAGTCAGAGACTCCTCTGCCATCATTACGAAGCCTTTTTCGTGATAGCTATCCTAAATTTGAGCATTGCCTTCACTCCAGCAGGTCGATCAGTGCAACTAAGTACTTCCTCTAGCTTGTCATTATTATTTATTTTCATTTGAATGCTTTGCTATTCATCGTCATTAAGATCAAGCGAGAAACTTTCCTAATTATCCCCCGACACAAACGAGTGGAAGCTGCGGCAATAGCCGCAGTAGGTATGTATAGTATGTTCTATGGCTTCGCTCAGAAATACGAGTAAAAATATACAGATCTGGAGATTAATATCGTTTCACTTGTTATTTTCGGTTATTCTTGTAACAGTTTTTTTTATTCTGCTAAAACTCATTCCAAAGAACTAATGATGTTAGCTGAAATTCAATTACCTAATTATTTTTTGATGGCGTTTTAGCGAATGGAATCTATCATTGTTGTTGTTTTTAGGTGAAATTTGTATGGCAGGAAGTGGATAGATGTGGGTGAGTGGTTTGATTGTTGAGTTTTTGCCAGAATTAAGTTATTGTTCTTCGATTTGAATATCATTAAGGAAAGATGGTGAGACGGTTGTTTATGTTGTTATGTGGTATTTCGGAGATTAGATTTAATAGAAACGAAATGATCGTAAAATTATTTCGTCGTTGTTTAAACATTGTTTAATGGATTTACACTGGATTTAGAATACAAATGTTCGCACATCTTGAACTTAAGCACACAGCTTTTGAAAATGTAAACGAAGTGAAAAGTAAAAATGAAAATAAAGAACTCAAGCAACTGATTTTCGAAGGAAAGTGGAGGGATTGCCTTGATTTTGAATGCATGTTCTACTAAACGTGCCACTTATTACAACCACCTGTATTTAAGATCACGTATGTTTTGACACATTGACCAGACCCGATCGAAGCTAGACATTTTCCAAGTGTGAATCGTGTAAATTGATTGTTGTGTTCCATGTGAAAAGTGAATTTGCAGCCGAAGTGAGCAATCGCTGTAAGTATGCACTCTCGATTAATGTGTTATGTTTAAAAAAAGGAAGTCAAAGAGGTTGATGATGGCCCACCAAGTCTAATTTGAACATTGTTTGCAGCAGTCGTATAAAGAGCTGGGAATCTTACTCGATACCATAAACGAGAAACCAGAGCTCTATAGGAAAAAAGGAAAAACGTCTGTATACAGTACAGTTATTCAAATATAAATTTAAAATGGATAAGAGCCCAGAAACGTTAGCCAGAATAGGAACAAATTTCGCAAATTCAACCGGATTCCACCTAGCTTTTGCGGTATAGTATAGAATTTACATTATTCGAATTTTCCAGATCAGATGTAGATGCAGAACTGGAGCTTCAGGTTGTTTGGCAGTTAAAACACATTTTTTCGCCTGCATTTTCGTTTAGAAATAATATTTATTATAATTAACTAATTATACTATTGAAAATTACATAATGCGAAATAGTCTCTTTTTTTAAAAAAATATTATGCATTCACTCACAGAAGATAAATCTAACCCGTTCATGAAAAATATAAACCCATTCATTCATCAATATTACGAATCGTGCTATAATATTCAAATGCAAATTATGAACTTACTCCTCAACATTACAAATACGTTCATCAATATTATGAGCCCCTTCATCTATATGTATTTATATTTTTATTTTTACCAAGCAAGGTGTACATGTATAGAAGATGAAAAATAATACATACATAAAAATACGAAACAAACTAAAAATAAAAAAATCTGTAGATGAATACAAAGCTAATAAACAACGCATAAAGAAATTAGTCACAAATAGATAACAAATAAAATAATAAATAAATGAAAAAAATTAATGAATACGATATTTACAAAATGCTTACAAATTAAATATACAATACATATATATTAGTAAGATATGGGAAGGGGGATCACTATGATGAGAGAGCCTTGATAATGTTATTTTTAAAAGTTGCTTTAGATAACGTGCGGGAAAAGTTCTCGCTCATGCTATGGAATAGCCTGCAGCATCCACGAGGGTTGATTTAAAAGTAGTGATAATCGGCTAGTTCCAGTTCGCATCAAACTTTTAAAAAAATGTTTACTACCTCATATAGCCACTAAGTCAGCATAAAAAAAAAACATCTAAATAGGCCACGATTACAGTGATGTACAATCATTTGAATACAAACAGTTGAAGATAGAACATCTAAATAGCGAAAAACAAAATTAGAGCTGTCATTAAATACCTGTGTGAAAAAAATGTCCACTGAAGACAACGTGAAAAAAGTCGAAGATTTCGTGTTGGTGGATTCGAAGAGTGACCCTCAGTTATGTAATTAAGGTCACAGGGATCTCGTATGGCAGTGTTTAAAGAATCGTTGCCCACGAATTACATATGAAGAAGGTCTCTGCGCGTTGAGAGCCGAGAATGTTAGCCGACGAGAAAAAGAAGAAACGAGTCATTATTTCGAGGGTGAGTTTCGAAAAGTTAAAGGCAGATCAGGAGAATTTTCGGGCAGAGACCTGGGTCCACCATTTTGATTCAAAGGGTCGAGCTCGGCGGGGAAGGTTATGGCATCAGTTTTTGGAAGGCTGAAGGAATTATTATGGTAGAATGTTTGAAACAGGGGTCGACTATACTGCCCTACTAAGCGCAAAAGCGGTATCTAAAAAAAATCGAAAATCGATTTTTATAGCATTGGAAAGCGTAAAACAATACGCATCTAATGAACTAAGCCTTTTAATGGTATCTTATTTAAAACATATGGAAAACACCTTAAGAAAGTTTTTTTAAATCTAAGTACCCGATGTATCCAAGAGCGGAAGACCGCTCACCAAGAAAAGTGGAGTAAGGAGAATCCTCCACCAGCTCCAAACGAACCCAGTTCCTCGTCGCCTATCTCAATGTTACCTTAAATCACTAAGGGAATTAGAGGTATATCAATATTACTACTTTTACAAAACTTCAATTATCTAGAAAATCGCTTTCATTAAGATACCGCTTTTGCGCTTAGTAGGGCAGTATATGAGGCTCTTACTACGCAGACCAAACGAGAAGATTGCGGGAGGCTATTGAAGAGAAAAGTCGCGGCAAAGTGCGAGCCGGAGTCCTGTTTCATCCAGACAACGCACCGGTTCACAAGGCTGCAGTTGTGATGGCTGCAATTCAAGAAACAGGATTCAAACTACTTGAACATCCACACTATTCGCAAGATCTAGCTCCCAATGACTTCTTCCTCCTTCCTTTGCTCAAGTCATTTTTTCTAAGGGTATCTTGGGCTCCAAAAAAGATGGACTAAATATATTAGCTTGGTATGTTATACTATGTTGAAAACTGAATATTTTTTTAAGTTTAATCGCCTTGGTTTGTATTGGTTATCATCACTTTTGGATCAACCCTTGTATTTATTGGCTCGTTTGCTGCATAGGTTGTGAAGTGATTCAATAAGCAATCGTCTAGATCTGCTGAGCCTCTCAAGGGCTGATTGACCACAAACTTTTCTTTCAAGGAATGAATTTAGAAGAAACTATCCCGAGATTCATAGCAGTAATGAATTGTTTCATCGATGCTATGAAAATGTCAATGAACGCGTTCTTTGTGACAATGATTTGATTTTATCAATTGTTTCCGTGTGTGAGTGTTAGCTCAGCATAAGAAAATTTATGTATGGCTGTTCATTATGCAAATGAACATCTGTATCGGTTGGAAAATGATGATTTTTTCTTTGTAATAATGAAAATAAATTGCATGTACCTTTTTCGTTCAGTGTAGAACATTCACCAGAAGCCATAGGGTACAAATGTTTCCAGTGTTACACCATTTCGCATGCGTATCAAAATCAAATAAAAGAAAACATTTAGTACATATTTTCATTCTATCTAGATGCCTATTATATGAAAATTTGTCGATAGCATCTCCTAGTTGAAAAATGATGAAAAAACTCAGTGCTAGCTACACTTAATTAGCACTGTAACTAAATTCTATCAAACTGTTTTCACATCAACATCAAAACACTCTATGCATTTCATCTGTATCTGATGACTGCATCGGAAGCTAGAAATTTAAAAAAAAATGGAGCTGCTATATGTTTTGGAACAGCTGCTCTGAGCTGTGAGCAATCTTTAAAATAGGTGAATAATAGACTAATTACTCACCAGTGGATCCAGATGACGGCACCGTTGCTCTGAAACCACTGACAGCTCAAAGTGAAAGAATTTAGAAGTAAACACCTACTGGTCCAGTAACTATAAGCAATCACTTTTCCAATCATTTCCGTAAAGCATATAATACGAAAGCCTCTAATAATTTTAACGATTACTTAAGCTTAAACAACTTGACAATGATCCCTAGCACTTCTTTGGGAATGAAATGTTTAGTTATTGACGAAGATTCCATTGAAGCACTTTCAACAGACCGGGAAAAAACCTGGCTCTAAGCCCTGATAGCATTCAAAAATTCATTTCGAAACGAAGTTCTTTTTATCTGACGCCTTTTTTATCGTTCATCTTTAGCTTGCCAGTATGCTTGGGTATTTTACCCTTTCATCTGGAAATACACAATCCTCACACAAATGCACAAGAAAGGTTATATGAATGAGGTCAGTAATTATTGTCTGATTACCGAGCTAACTATTGTGGCCTAATTTTTTGAAGCAATAATAAGTAATGGTATAGCATTCCAATGCAAACTTTTCCTACCTCTTAACAATATGGTTTCGCATAGGGAAAATCAACTACAGGGTGGGCCATCTAGTGGTTTCTTTTTAAATCATAGGTTATTTTGACACTGAAAACTGTTTCCCGCTCGAAATGTTGACAGAAAGTCAATATCATACCTCCACGGAACGAAATGAGTAGCTTTACGCTTGAACAACGTTGGGAAATATTGAAAACTTGTTTCCAAAGTGAGTGCTGTGTAGCCCAAACAGTGCGTTTTTTGAAAATTAATTTTGGCCGAAATTAAGCACCCACCCCGCCTCGTGTACGCAAGTTTGTGCAAAAAGTTCATGAGACTGGCATGCTAGTGGACAACACTAAAGGCCACTATCGTCGCACGGTGCGCACAGCCGAGAATATGGCTGCTGAAGCCGAGAGTGTAATGCACACGGGTCGTTGTAACACACACGGGTCATTAGCCATGCGATACGTGAGAGATGCATTTGACACTTGTGAAGCTCGCGAAAAATCGAGTGTCGTCATCCTCGTATCATGTCCGCACAAGGGTCGTCAAGAAAACGTCAGTATGCGTCATAAAATCATAAAATTCGGGGCATTTTCCCACCTCCCCCACGAATTGTACGTTGCCGTCATCCATCGCGCTTGCAAAAACGACTAGTCATTCGACTTGAGGCCTGCAATGCCCAACGCTTGAGACGCACTCAACGTGAACCGACTACGCTTCTCACTCTTCACGATAGGCTAACGCTCCGTTAACGGTCACCCTTTGATTTACATAGGTTGTGACGACCAAGCGTAGAAATATCGCATCTACGACGATAGCTCAACGACCCGTGTGCGGATTGCCTTAGACTCACTCCACGAACATCAACTTGCCGTCGATCTCAACAGCTCAACATTTCACGCACTCGCCTGAGGAGAATTCTGCACAAAGATCTCGGATTATTCGCTTACAAGGTCCAATTGACTCAGCAGTTGAAGACGCACGACCATCCACTTCGTTATCGCTTCGCAATTTGGGTTTTAGAGCAGCTTAAATTGGACAACGATTTTCGGGCGAAAAATCATCTTTTCTGAGGATGCGCATTTTCATCTCGACGGCTACGTTAACAAACCAAATTGCCGCATCTGGGGCTCAGAAAACCCGCACGTTATGTCAAGAAGCCAATGCATTGGTGGCATCATTGGACCATTTTTCTTCGAAAATGAGGCTGAGAACAACGTTTCGGTCAACGGTGATCGTTACAGAGCCATGTTATCTGATTTTTTTTACTGAAATTGAAGACATGGATTTGGACGACCTCTGGTTTATGCAGGATGGCGCGCCATGCCACACAGCTCATACCACAATCGATTTTTTACGCACCAAATTCCCAAATCGTGTTATCAGCCGTCTTTGCGATGTCAATTGGCCACCTCGGAGCTGCGATTTGACCCCTTTGAACTTTCTTTTGTGGGGAACTGTGAAGAACGGATGTTATGCCAACATTCCAGAAACGATGCAAGCACTTAAGACCAATACCATCCAAGCGACCCGTGAGCTACAGCCCGAAACAATCAACAAGGTCTTGGAAAATCGGAGTGACAGATTGCACTACTGCGAAGCCAGCTGAGGCATCCACTTGAACGAAATTGTGTTCAATCATTAATGAGAATGTTTACCCATAAAGCCATAATGCAAATGTGAAAAATTAAGGACTGTCAACAAAGGATTAAAAATCTCTAATAATATTCTAACGTTTTACTTAAGATTAGGTGTTCGAGTTCTTTTTTGACATAGATTTTTGCTATATTTTTACTTTTTTAGACTCTTTTGGATTTTTTTATAGCGACAAAATGGAATTTTGTTTTTGATGTTTCAACTTTTCATACGAAAACAATACATGTATAGTTTGTAAAACATATTTTTTTTTCTCTAATGGAATATTTATTCTCTCTTTGAATGTGTAAGTAGGTATGTGTCTGACTTCTTTATTGAGCCACTGCAGCGGCGGCTCTACGTTTGGGGCTAGTGGGGCTCAGCCCCACCAGCTTTTTTCATTCAAGAATCAAAAAATTATATTAAATACAACTATATATTTCATGCACATATTGATTTTAATATCCGCGAAAATGTAATAGTTGGGTTTCTCTTATTCAAGATTTGCATTTTTACGTATTAATTCATAATCTGAAGAGCGCTGCTATTTTAACATAAGTTGCGAATACAAATTCGAATTGAAATAGGATTTAGATCGTATCAGTCGAATGTTAATGGGCTGATTAAATGGTCACACTGTACTGTTTTCACCTAATTCTGTTTCAATCAGGGCTTGTATACACGGCTATGCAAACTCAGATAATTTCATAAGAGAGAACGAACGTAGGCGACGCAACATGCGTAGAATGCTCTTATCATTTTCACTTGCACATGAATGTGCGCCGGGGCTGAGTTCAATTAGCCCCAAAAAAGAGAGTAAACCAACGAACGAGTTGAAAGAGCGAAGAACGATTGTACATTATCCACTATGACTAAAAGAGAAATGAATGGGCTAAGTCCTATTCTTAACCCATTGCTGATAATGCCTTTTTGAACAAAGTGTATGTAGACAATCATTGGATTAAAATCAGCTAATTAGTTTGGTCAATGGAAGATATTAAGAGTAAATGACTTTGGTTTTGCAGTGGTGCCGTCGTCACATATTGGTTCAAATATCAATATAATTGATAAATTTTGTACGCATATTACTTATGATTTGATATGCTGTTTACGGATGTGTGCATATTTTATGAAAGACTTTGATTGGGTTTGAAGCAGGTTGCACCGCTTATGATATTATTCTATATAGAACGTTTATGAAAAAATCGATCTTTGAAAGTATTTCAGGAATTTTTTGTTGAGCCAATTAGTAAAAATGGTAACTCTTCTTTTTCGGAAGAATTTACTTCAGCTTGAGTTTTGGATGTAGAAATTGAACGTTACTATTTTCTAAATTATCAGTTGTTTTTAAGTGCAACATGTGGAAGTTTTTTAGTGTGTGTAATATAAAAAAGTGTAGTTTATTCGAACGGAACAACATTGATACTAGGTAAGTATAACTATTTAACTTCTTTTATTTTTTTATATAGATCCGATTAAACTTAAAAAAATGAATAGTGTCGAAAGTTTAATTTCTAAACCATTTTCTTTGCGTTCTCTTGAGGAAAAGCTAGAAATTAAGCGCTTAGGTCCACATCGACCAGCAAATTTCAATCTGGAAACTTCAGATGGTAGACAAAAACGTAAATTTTCTACTGACTGGTTCAGTAAAAAAACCTGGCTGGCAGCATCCGAGGTTAAACAATCTATGTTTTGTTTTTATTGTCTTCTATTTGGAGGTGAAGCAGCATGGACTAATAGTGGCTTACGTGATTTAAAGCATTTATCTGAAAGGATAAAAAAGCATGAGACAAGTTCAAGCAGAGATTTTCCTACACCCCCCCCTAACACCCCCCTAATACCCCCCCTGGAAAGTGCATACACCCCCCCTAAAACGGACAATTTTCCTATACACAGGGACCTTTGTGTACTTTGTTCCAAAGGGACACACCTCCTAAAATTCTGAACACACCCCCTATGAAAAATTCCTGAGAAAACCCCTGAGTTCAAGGCACCTACAAAACGCGTTAAGTTTTCAAACATTTGGATCAATTAACATTATGTCTCAAATTGATTCTGGTCATGCTGCTTCAATAAACAAGCATAATGAAATTGTGAGACGGAATCGTCATGTTCTCAGTAGAATAATTGATATTCTTAAGTTTTGTGGAAGCCACAACTTAAGTTTACGTGGGCACGATGAGAGTGAATCAAGCTGCAACAGAGGTATTTTTCTTGATATGGTATCATACACCAGATCCATTGACTTAACTTTGGATGATTATCTAAAAAAATAATAGAATCACTCAAAATACATCCAAAACCATACAAAATGAACTTCTAGAATGCATTTATATAACTTACCTTAATAATCTCAAGAAGGAAATTGAAGAAGCGAATTTCGTATCATTGCAAGCCGATGAAACCACTGATATTTCTTGTACTTCACAAATGGTGATTGTTCTGCGATTTGTAAAAAATAAGTTGCCCGTTGAACGCTTTGTTTCATTTTTCGATCTTCACGATCGCTCTGCGCAGGGAATGGTTGATAAAATAATAAACGCACTTAAAGAATTTGATTTGAAGCGCAAACTTATCTCTCAAACATATGATGGAGCGGCTGTAATGAGCGGCGGAAATGCTGGTGTTCAAACATTAATGAAAAATATATTTCCTTACGCCCAATTCGTTCATTGCTATGCTCATCAGCTAAATTTAGTCTTGAAGCAAACTTCTTCGTCTATCAAAGAAGTACGTAATTTTTTGCAAATATATCCGCATTTTCTTCTTTTTTTTCGTGTTCTCCAAAGCGTGAAGATTTATTTGTAGAAGTTTGTCAAAAAAGAGGTCTTCCAAGATCGATGGAAATTCGCTGGAATGTTCAGTCTCGGGTCGTACAATCTGTTTTTGAAAGCCGAGAGCAACTAATTCATTGCTTTGGGTTGATTCAATGCGAATCTTGGGATCCTACTACAATTAGAGGAGCAACCGGGCTATTAAATTATTTAAATGATGAAAACTTCATTTTTTTTCTAGAACTTTTCAATAAAATATTCGGTCATGTAGACATTTTTTATAACATTTTACAGTCTCGCAGTACAAATGGAATTCTGGCATTTCAAACTGTCGATATATTTTGTAAATCTATCAATGCGATAAGAAATGGTTTGAATCCAAGTCAATTTATTGCTAACGAATATATGGCGAAAAGAATGCGTACTTCAATGCATGATCTTCACATGATAGGAAAAGAAGTTTGCGATATTATTACCACACAGGTTAAAGCGCGTTTTGAGAATTTTGATCATATTTATGCCTTCAATTTAATAAATCCATCTGCACTGAGAAAACACATGGCGCCAGACGCCATAATTTATAGACTTCTGGCGCCATGTACATAGTCGATTTAGGGATTGTGATAAAATATAGCGCCACACGCCATAATACATGGCGAAAAGTACATAGGCCTACACGCCAAGTACTATAGTCTTCCACGCCATGTACATGGCGTGGCGGACTATATTACATGGCGTGGAGAACTATACTGCATGGCGTGGAGAGCTATAACACATGGCGTGGAGGACTATACTGTATGGCGTGGAGGACTATAGTACATGGCGTGGAGGACTATAGTACATGGCGTGGAGGACTATAGTACATGGCGTGAAGGACTATAGTACATGGCGTGAAGGACTATAGTACATGGCGTGAAGGACTGTAGTACATGGCGTGAAGGACTATAGTACATGGCGTGGATGACTATAGTACGTGGCGTGGATGACTATAGTACATGGCGTGGAAGACTATAGTACATGGCGTGGAAGACTATAGTACATTGAAGAAGCAAATCAGTCAAAACAGTGCTACTTACCATAAATGAGCACACGGAGAAGTCACTTGCTTGCAACAAACAGGCGCTGGCTGCATTTAGAGTCGCCGAAGGAGCCATTCAATAATATGCGCCCTTAGCCGATTGAGAATGTTGTCGATCTATCGACGATACTCAAGTATCTCTTGCTGACATTTATAGATCCCCTCACACAGTATGGCTGCGAGTTATAATTGGAGTGCCATGAGCCATATTACATGGCTCATGGCACTATGTAATATGGCGTGTGGGGCCATAATTTCTGCGCCATGTAATTATGGCGCTGGGAGCTATACTGTATGGCTCAGGGCACTATGTGCATAGCGTGTGGCACCATAAATGCTGCGCCATGTAACATGGGACCACGCGCTATGTAGATTCTGAGATTATGGCGCTGGGAGCCATATTGCATGGGTCAGAGTACTATGTACATGGCGTATGGGACCATAAAGAATGCGCTATGTTACATGGCTCTGGGCGCTATGTGGATTTTTTTCAGTGTGAATTTCACAATTTTAATTGAAATTTCCCTGCTAACCATCTTGACACGATAGTCAATAACTTTCCATTTTTTGACGCAGGGACGTTAAAAATCGAATTAGAAGTTTCATACAATAATGAAATGTTCGGAAATATGTCATCCATTACAGAATTTTATAGTTTTTTTAAAGAAAATAATTTGTTTCCATCTTTTGAACAAACTAATAAATTAATTGAAATAGTTCTTACCACTCCAGTTACTACAGCAGAGCCTGAAAGATGCTTTAATACCCTTAAGAATATTAAAACTTATAAATCTAGCACAATGGGTCAAAGTCGCCTCAATTCGCTGGCAATATTATCTATTTGTAAAGAAGTGGTTACAGATATAGAAAATTTCAATGAGCTGGTGATAGATTTGTTTGCTCAACAGAAAAATAGGCGCGCGGAATATCTATACAAATAATAAGTAGAAGCCATTATTAAAAAGAGTTTTCCCGAAGAAGTTTTTAATTTAATTTATTTATATATGTATGTTATTTTAACTGCTGTTGAAAATGTTTTTGTTTTTATGTATATATTTAGAAAAGAAAATAAATTTATTAGTGGAATAGGCCAAAAAGAGTTTTTATGCGGCGCATTTTTCATATAAACGAAGTTGATTTTGATTTTGTTGTAAGTATTTTTTTTCTCGAATACTCGGTGTTGTGTAAAAACTCTTTTTGGGAAACCGTACACTTTAAAATCGGTTAACGCTCTGATACGGTACCCCTTGGGTGGAGTGGAAACCCGTTCGTAAGGTTAGCCCCGCTTGTTGTGATTGCCACGAGCCGCCACTGAGCCACTGTATATCGATTCATATTTCGTTTCGCCCAGTTCTGTTATCTCAAAATTACAATGAGCTTCTGATTGTATCTTATGCTTTTGATTGCTAAATAAGCTGCATATCTCAAGATAAAAGTGAATTCCGCGAAAAATTCTTTATTCCATACATGACAAATTGGACTGAACTAGATGTCACTTGGTGACTGCAACATCATGTATGAAATCTTTCGGAGAAACCTTGAAGCTTATCACAATCATTACGGGAACTGTGCGTGCAATGAATCGAAAGATAATTAGATAGTGTACTAGACTAGTGTAGACTGCGAAACAATTAAATGTGCATCTGTATGTGAAAATGTCTTGAATAAATGATTCTATGCAAATCTCTGGGAAAATTTGTTAATTTTAGGGAAATTTTTTAATAGATGAGTTAAATAAGAAAGTTTTTCGAATTTTAAAAATATTAATTAAAATTAAAATTAATTAGGAATGATTTCTCTATAATCTATTTATGAGAACCGAAAACTATTTCAACACAAAACAATCAATTTAATCAAAACTTAACTGAAAGTTATTTTGTGGACAAGACAATGTACGGACAATACGAAACTCTACTAAAACATTTCAGCTGGACAGTCTAATTGACAGCGTTTACAACACGTAACAGCAGGCAGAAACCATAAAACAAACATAACTGTGCTCGACATAAACCAAGAACAAATGAAACAATTTCAAACTCAAGATAAAACTTATGATGAGCACGTGATAAATGATGATATGTCTTCTCCGATGAAAAGCACACGAACAGTGTGTCCAAAAGTCTAATTCAATATTTAAGTATAGTACACCGTGGAAAAAACGATAAATCATAATGGCCATGAGGCGAGTGCACGTCCAATACCGAAAGCTAGTCAGGACACATTAATTGCGAATTACACTTCATAAAGTTGAGATAGAATGATCCGATCAAGACATTCGAGTTCAATTAATTTGGACAATAATTTCAATTAACGGCCGGTACACCCGTAGTGAGTCGACACTGTGCAAATGTTGATGTTCAAAGGTTGAAATGGCTCCCCTTGGATACATTGCTTACGACCATCAATGCCAGAACAGATAATTCGCGCGTGCAATACATATGTGTATGTGTGTATGACTAACTTCGTATATTTGCTAAGTAGATTTTCATTTTATTTCTCAAATTACCCATAAAGTTCGACATTTCACTTACTATATACGAGTTCCTATTGAATCCACGTATAACAACAGTGGCAAAATATAAATTGAAGAGTGCTATTAATAATTGTCGTTATTATCCGTATATGATTCACATTGCATGCACAATTGCAGGTATCTATCTGTACCTGCGGTGTACAGAGAGAATATCTAATTGGTATCTGTAGCTGTACATACTTTACTCGACCACGACGATTTTATCTTCTAAACAAATATGTCGTGATTTTATAGGTATTCGATAAATATGTAGGTACATATGTATGTACATACATATATTGAAATAAATGACAGATATTGTTATTTATTTATGGATATGAACAACGAGTACGCTGAACGCTGGACAGTTTTGTTATATGTAGAATGTTTTGATTTGAACGTATCTAACTAAATGAACTCGTATATATGACTTGTGTTGATGACACTACGCATACAGATTACTGTTTAGATAACTGATACACAGATATACCGGATAGCTGATATATAGCAGTCGGCGCAATTCGCTTTTGTTTTTCGCTATCAGATTGATTGGAGGCTATAGACGACTTATTTCGACAGTGAATTGATCAATATTTTTAGTTGACAATGGATATTGACAAACATGAAATTACGGCAAAATTAGAATGTATGGTGGCTCAGTAGTTTATGAAATTATTTGGAGATTTATTGTTGATAAATGTTGTCGTTATTTTATTTTTGTCATTGTGGCGCTTAGGATTATACGCGTTGACTCTATCATTGATAACGTTTTGACGTATTGGTGAATTCTAGACAAACATAATCTAGACAAGTTTTTTTAACCTAATCTTCTCATAGAGTAGTAACGGAATTGTGTTGATTTTGAATGCATATTCTACCAAACGTGCTCTTTATTAAATCCAACATGATCTTTTATCAAAGATCACGTAGATAGCACTTGAATCCGATGACTGCATAGGAAACCGTCGGGAAGGGTATCACTCGTATGAGTTTCAAAGTTTAGGAAAGTTACTTATATTGACTATACAGCACTTATCATTTATTTATTTGATTTTGTTTTTTTATTTATTTATTTAATTCCACGGACCAAGCCTTTTTACAATAATTTTACAGAAGTAAAATAGAAAAAAATATATATAATTGTTAAAATAGTATAAAAAAAGTGAAAAGAAAATTATACACTTGCACTTGCACAAAATGTGCCTGGTTCTAGCAACCCTTTGAAGTCTTGCAGAGTAGTGATGGAGAATTTCGTTACTTTTGAGTAATGATAACGAATCATTACTTTCAATCGTACTAATCATTACTTTTATATCGTTACTCATTACTATTACTACTATCTGCGAGGACAGTTCAGAAAAATGTGTACCCTTACGACAACAACGGAAAATATGTACTCTTATAAGCATGACATTCTTAAAAGATTTAAATAAAATTCATTGGTAAGAAAACAGTTTTATTTTTAAGAATATAAAAAAATCGCTCTTGATAAATACCAATAGAAAAGGAACTTTATACCAAGCTTAATGAAAATTTAAAAATTTTTTATTCGAATTTAACCCTAGATCACTAATCATATTTTCGAGTTACGTTGTCACAGACTAACAAAATAAAACTTCATTATTTTTTTTATTCGTTTTTATTAATTGAAAAGTAAACAATATGAAGGAATATTTATCAAATTTAACTGATTATAATTAAAAAAACTTTAAAAAAATTATTCTTTGCACTCATTGCAGACTGGGACAGTATGTTCTCCGCAAATTGCCTTTCCACAGGCATGGCACGCGAATTTTGTCATTCTATGCTTTTGATAGGGACAAAATGCACAAATTTTGCGCTTATTTGATTGTGGTTGAGAGGTACCTGCTGTGATGTTTTCAATTTTTAAAATATCTTTGATACTTGCTCTAATATCCCTCCTCAAAGTCACAGTATTGTAGCGCTCTCGTAACCACGGTCCAGTGAGCTCATCCACCAGTCGTTGAATAAACTCTCGTCTTTTTTGCGGCTTTTTTCTCATCCTTACCAAGTTGGACACATAAAGTACATATGTGTTGACCATGCACAAGTTCAAAATATTATAAAATATGCATTGAGGCCATCTATTGGTCTTACGACTGCAACTCATGACTGTACACATTTGGTCTATGGTGTCAATTGCTCCTTTAGTACTATTGTAGAAATGAATCACTTCTGGTTTTTTTGAATCGGGGTTTATATTCGGCTGGTCGTGAGCAGTCAATAGTAAATAAACTACTTTATTGGACTTAGGTTTATACGAAACCAAAGTCTTTTCTGAATCGAAAGCAAACATAGAAGTGCCGATATTCCGTGTATTCGAATTTTTCATCTCTGGAGGGATTTCTCGTTTATTACTGCGCAACGTACCGACGATAGTTAATTTGTAAGGAGATTGTAATAACTTTGAAGCTAGTGGGACAGAAGTAAACCAGTTATCCATGGTTATATTTCGGTTTGTTCCGTATATAGGTTCACAAAGCTGTTTCACGAAATATGTAGCCAGGGGCATGTTACCACTATTTGTCCCTTTTCCTAAATATGGCATAGCATTATATATGTACTTTGAATTTGAATCAGCAACCATGACAATCTTTATGCCATATTTATTTGGCTTATTAGGCATATACATGCGAAATGGGTAGCGCTCTCGGAAGCAAACTAGTTGCTCATCAATAGTTAAATCAGAACTAGGTTCGTAAGATTTCCTACAATTATCAATGAATTTCTCCCAAAATTCTCTTATCGGTGCGAATCTATCTGATTGTGTTCTCTGCTGTCTGGTGGATCGATTATCGAATCGGCAACATCTTAGTAGGAAGTCAAATCGGTCAGCACTCATACAAGCTTTAAAAATATTACCGCTTCGTTTAGAATCAAATAACACTCTTGTCGGCAAATGATTACTTTTGGCAACTGCTGATTGAAGAAGGAGACCCCATAATGCTTTCATTTCATTACTTGTTGTATAAGAAGTAGTATGAGACAGTTGCTTATACTTGTCCCTACTTGTTAATTCCAATTTCAGTATTTGTGTACAATACAACCTCATCAATCATTTCATTGGATATAAACAAATTAAATAACGATATTGGCTCAATTGTATCTCTGACTCCATTCACAGGTCCAGGTATAAAGTGGGTAATATTACGAGCTGATGTACGAGTACTCGAATTACGTGAGTTAGATGCCCACTTATGTTTATTTTTTCCATAAATGTAGCTCTTACCAGGATGTACTACATAGCTTGATCGTGACGATGAAGCTGAAGGTTGATGGGACTCCCCACTGAGACGAGAATCATCATCCGAGTCTTCTATACGATTTATATTTCGATTACGTCTGATAACAAGAAAATCCTCATCCGATGAAACTGATGACTCATTTCGACTTTCGTCAGTCGAACAATGTAACTCGATTTCCACGTTGTCCTCGCAATCTGAATCTGCAACACCACATATTTGCTGATGAACTTCTTCATCGGTCTCGCTGTCAGACTGATTCAAAATTTGCAAAATCTTTTCTTGATTTCTTACCAAATTCATCTAGGCACAAAAAAACGCCGTCATAAATTTTCTCGCTCATAAAAATAACCATATAATAATAAAAAATTACACCATTACATTTTACATACATGTTTTATGAATAATAACAAAAAATAATTTAATTCAAAAATAATTTATTTACACACACAAAAAAATTAAATAACAATAACATGTAACATACCTTGGCTCAATTTTCACTCGTAGTCACTATAAATTAGTCTGAGAAACTAATATTTCCCAAAATCTCGAAAACAAAACGACGTACACGCGTAATTATAACCGGCGGATCACTAAATAGCTAATTAAGGAAGGTACTGTGCGCGGCGGTGTAGGCAAGTATCGGGAACATGCATAAATATCGTAACCGTGTGGGGTGTGTAGTTTGAGAGACTAATATTTAGTGATGCAGGGTTAAAATAAACCATCATCCGCAAATTTTTTGGTCTTCGTCTACTCCGCCTGTCCGACATTATGTGGCCTGTTTTTGGAAATATTCTCTCACACAGAAGTTGCTGGTACTCCTAAATATTTTTCGCGAACTTTCCTAATCTTGGATAAGCTTGTGACCTTGTTTTCCACTATTTAAGAGGATTTTGATTCCTGAATTGTCATATTTAAATGAGGGTCTTCCGGATGTTCGAGTTGATCTGGCACATGCAACTATTGTTTCGAATACAGACCACAATCCAATCTCTTCATCAGGTCTAGTTATTGTGCTTGGGTTTGAACTGGCTGTAGATTCTTCAGTCCAAAGATCATTACTTGAAGTTTGAATGAAATCAACTGAAGCTTGCATGTTAGTTTGTTCGCTTTCACTACAGTCAAAGCTGATTCATCGCCGAACTCATACTTTTTGAAACGCGGGTTTAAGTACGTTGCTTTGGTAAGATGGGACCAACTAACCCTGTTGTCATCTCTATGACTTTTCATGCATACCAAACTTTTCCTGACTAATCTTAAACAGTCGATTCTCCACTTCGCCGCACTGAAGCGTGAAGTTTGTCGAAAATTTTATTAAGAAATGTTAAAAAAAAAATGTTTCGCTTATTAAACATGCACCCACTAGGGGGCCAACCTCCTCGGTAAGGCTGGACATGAGTCCAGGGGCATCTTACCTCCCGCGGTCTCGTAAATTTTACAACACCGGTGGGGTTGGAGATACCCTCGTGGCGAACTGCAGTCATGAGGATGGCCTCAGCACAGCCGGAGAAGCCAACTGACGACCCAAAAAGGATCTCGATCTGTTAATCCTTAGCAATTTAAGTGCTACTTTCAGTTTTCCCGGACGGTTTTCCAGCGGATTTTAGTTTGCCGTATCTTCGAAACTAGGCCGCTTTTTCCCAGACTTGTATGAAAATTTCGCCCGAAACAACTCAGAAAGGTCCCCGAATTTACCCTAGACAAAAAAAAAAAGATTTTGGAAAAAATTGACGTTTTTGCCCAACTTTATCCTATCAACATTTTTTTCGCCTTTAAAATATTGCTATTGTATTCCCCAATCACTTTCAATCATCGAAAGCACCATAACGGCAGTTTTTGCCAAACTATGGCCAAAAAACCCCTTACTACCCTACAAAACCGAAATTTTTGTATCACAGCAATACTGCCCTACTAAGCGCAAAAGCAGTATCTCAAAAAAAATCGAAAATCTGATTTATATAGCATTAGAAAGCTTAAAACAATACACATCTAATGAACTAAGCCTTTTAATGGTATTGATGATAAATAGATTATAAGTTAATTGATATTTTCAATCAAATAAATTGTATCGATACTAATTAAGTTCAACCCTGCATATGTTATTTCCATAAATTTATAAATTGATGATGATTGATAAAATTGATGAGTAAGTTTATTCACACTAGCAGAAGTAAAATTGAAAATATGCATATTGCAGAATCAGCAATTTGAGGTGAATACACTTGCTTGTACTTTGGTCTATGCAGAAAACAATAATTGTATTTTGAACATGTACTTTTACCGACTAAGCAATAATTACTGATCGAAATTTAGTACTTAAGCAATGAACAGCTTTGGTTCATTCTCTTTCAATCAATAAACGGCGATTATTCAGGTAATCTGTTGTTTTATTGATGTTACTATAATTTTAGGATTATAGTAATTTACGTCAATTAATTTTAGGATTAATTGAACATTTGGTCCTTCGAACCGGATTCTTGGTTCTAGTACATTAAATACAGTTTCGAGCAGTTAATACGAAGATGCCAGCGGACACGGCCCAGCAGTTTAACCCAACAGCAGTGGAAAAGCAGAAATTTAATATCGACGAAGTGCATCGATTCGTGCGAAATTTTAAGAAGGATTCTTCTGGAAGGCATTCGAAGAAATATTTTCAATGCAAGATTCAGTCATTGGAAGCAAAGTGGGCAAAGTGTGAAGAGCTGCATCATGAAGTCATGGCGATTAAGGCGGACAATTCGACTCTGTTGGAAGATTACGTCAGCACTTATGAAGAGGCAGAACGTTTGGTCGAGGAGTACATGGTGATGTTCCATGAACATGTGGTGGAGTATGACGACGTGTGCAGACAGGGTGAGCAAACCACTTCACTTCAACCATTAAATCATGAGCAGAGTCCTGTTTCAAATGAGGGAGCAGTACCTCTGGAGCGGATTAAAATCCCCAAATTCAATGGGGACTTGAAGAATTGGAATTCGTTCCAGGACATTTTTAATGTGATGGTGCATCGTAGCGGAAATCTCGGGCCAGTCCAGAAAATGCAGTATTTGAAAGCGTCGTTGGTTGGAGACGCAGAGCAGGTGATCAAGCACCTGAATATCACTGAGGCTAATTATGAGGAAGCATGGTCATTAGTTGTTAAACGGTTCAACAATCCCAGAGCCATTGCTAACGGCCTCATGGGGTTATTATGGTCCATCAAGCCATGTGGGCAACCCAGCGCATCATCAATAAAGGAGATACTTAACAAAACGAACGAGGTTTTGTGCAGTATTAAGACAACAGGGCAGAATATGGCAGATATATTATTGGTATATATGCTACAACAAAAACTTGATGTCGAGTCTGGCATCCAATGGCAGAATTCATTTGGGGCGTCAATTGAAGTTCCGACGCTTGAGCAGTTTCTCGAGTTCTTGTCCAGGCGTCTTGCAGTACTAGAGGCGATACAAAACAAGGAAAATACAGACACAGAAACAGCACAACAGCAAATCCAGCATGTGTCATCTTTCAAGACTTTGTCACCGAGCACAAGGAAGGTTGTACTTTTGGCAACCGCCATAGTATGGACAAAGGATAGTCTGGGCAATTACATTCCACTAAGAACATTAGTTGATCAAGGCTCACAGAAATCGTTCATAACGGAGTCTGCAGCACAAGCTTTGGGAATTCAAAGGCTTCAGAGTAATATTAAAATATATGGAATCAGTGAGACTCCAATCAAGACAAAGGGCTTCTTGACAGTAAGTTGCAAACAAAAGTGGTTACCTCAGGACATAAGGTTCAACTTGCATGTTTTACCCAGATTAACGACATGTTTACCACAGAGTAAACTCCGAGACTTGAACCTCGGGATAGAAAATGAAGCACTGGCAGACCCCAGTTACAACATACCTGCAAAAATTGATATATTGCTCGGTGCAGATGCATATGGTGGAATTATTTTAAACGGCCTCAAAAAAGTTAGTAACGGACAGTTGCTGCTTCAGAAAACATGCTTGGGTTGGATAATATCTGGACCTACAAATGTAGAAAATAAGGATGACGATGAATTTAGTCTGGTCACTCTTGAAGAATTGGATACAACTTTAAAACGGTTTTGGGAACAGGAAGAGTTGGCACCAATGAATCCTATGTCAGAAGAAGAGAGGGAAGCCGAACGGCATTTTTCGTTGACTACAAAGCGTGACATGACGTCGGGAAGGTATATAGTGCGCCTGCCCTTTAAACTCGAGTCTTCTCCAGCAACTGAACTACGCTCTTCGATGACAGCAGCCATCAAAAGCTTCCAAAGAATGGAAAATCGGCTATTAAAGGACGAGTACTTAAAAGCAGAATATAATGACTTTCTGCAGAACTATTTGGAATTAGGGCACATGGAGGAGGTCCCGTCTAATTTAGTGTACAAGGAGCCATCGTATTACCTTCCTCATCATGCCGTAATCAAGCCTTCGAGCACAACGACGAAGGTCAGAGTGGTCTTTAATGCGTCTTTTAAGACTAATTCCGGGAAATCGCTAAATGATTTGTTGATGGTTGGCCCAACAATCCAAGACAATATATTTGATATACTTCTACGGTGGCGAACACATGCAGTAGTAATTACAGGAGATATAGAAAAGATGTTCCGCCAGATCACAGTTAATACAGCGGACACCGATTTTCAACGTATCGTGTGGAGACCCAAAGTTCCTGGTCCAATCAAACACTACCGCTTGAAAACGGTAACATATGGTACAGCAAGCGCTCCATTCCAAGCAGTGCGAGTGCTTCATCAGTTGGCTGACGATGAGAAATTTAAGCATCCAACTGCATGCGAAGTTATAAGGAAAGACTTTTACGTCGATGATTTGATGACTGGTACAGCGGATACAGCTAGTGCTATAGCTTTGCTGAGTGAAATAAAATCCTGTTTGGCAGCCGGCAAAATGAATATTCGGAAATGGGCTTCCAATCGAGACGAGGTGCTTGAGAGCGTTTCTTTGGAAGATAGAGCTGCGATTGGTCCAATCAGCATCAACATGGAGTCATTTGTTAAAACACTCGGTTTATTGTGGCATCCGAAAGATGATATTTTCTCCTTTAAAGTAGACATGTCCCACATTAAACAGGATTTGACGACTAAAAGAAACGTTGCATCAACAATTGCAAGACTATATGACCCACTAGGATGGCTACAACCCGCAATCATCCAAGGCAAGAAAATTTTGCAGCCGCTATGGGTACAAGGAGTGGATTGGGATGAAAACATTCCGGATAATATGATGGCAGATTGGTTGCAATTCACAAATCAGTGTCAAGCGTTAGAAAGGTTGAGAATTCCAAGGTATCTGGGAACTACGGCATCAGATCAGTTTGAAATCCATGGATTCTGTGACGCTTCAAACACTGCTTATGCAGCTGTTGTATATTTGCGTGTGGTATCAATGTTTCGAGATGTTCGGGTTTCCTTGATTACAGCCAAATCAAAGGTCGCTCCATTGAAAGTGCAATCTATTCCTAGACTGGAGCTGTGTGGAGCAGTGCTCTTAAGTAATTTGATTGCAAGAATTAAGAGGGTCATGAAATTCGGAAATGAAATACCAACCTTTTACTGGACCGACTCAACAACAGTACTGGCTTACATAAATGGACTGCCGATCAGATGGAAAACTTATGTGGCGAACCGTGTTAGTGAAATTCAAACACTTAGCAAGCCTTCTGACTGGCATCACATAGAATCACAGTACAATCCAGCTGACTGCGCATCACGAGGTATACCGCCCAATGAATTAATCAATCATCCCTTATGGTGGTCAGGTCCTCAGTGGCTATCAGAGCCATCAATCACATACAAGTCAAGAGCAGAAACTGAAAGGGCAGATTTAGAGCGGCGGGAAACAAGCGTTCACTTAGCTACTGAAAATTTAGAAGACAACATTCTAACTCGGTTTTCGAGCTATACTCGTTTAATACGAGTTGTAGCGTATTGCCTTCGTATGAGAGCCAAGGATTCTCGACGCACATTTCTGACTACAGAAGAGTTGAGGCAAGCAACTTTAACTTGCATTCGAATATCTCAGCAATCGTCATATAGAAATGAAATTAGAGCACTGCGTTCAAAGGGGTTTATTGATTTCGCATCCAACATCGTCCCGTTGAATCCATTACTTGATTCTGAGGGTATCCTCAGGGTGGGCGGAAGAATGGAAAATGCTGACTTACCGTATGATAACAAGCATCAGATACTTATTAGTCCAGACTGTCATTTTGCAAAATTGATTGTGGAACGGTTTCATCAGCAAACACTGCACGGGGGACAGCAGTTAGTGATTTCAACGATTCGCACAAAGTACTGGATACCACAAATGCAAAAGTTAGTTAAAAGCTGTATTCACAAGTGTATAAAATGCTTTAAATGCAATGCCCAGACGCAAAAGCAATTAATGGGAAACCTGCCGAAGGAAAGAGTTACCCCGAACGGAGCTTTTTTGAACTGCGGTTTGGATTTTGCTGGACCTATAACTTTGAAATGGTCAGCTGGTCGTGGTGCCAAGAGCATGAAATCATATATTGCTTTGTTCGTGTGCCTAGTAACAAAGGCTATTCATCTCGAAGTTGTCAGCGATCTGACATCAAAGGCATGTATTGCGGCAATAAAACGATTTTTTGCAAGACGTGGATTGTGTAGGAATATCTACAGTGACTGCGGGACTAATTTCATCGGAGCAAGTAAGGAGCTCAAGGAACAATTCGCTAAGGTACGTCTAGAAACTGAAGCCTACTTAGCAAATGAGGAAATAAAATGGCATTTCAACCCTCCTCGAAGCCCCCACTTTGGAGGTCTGTGGGAAGCGGGTATAAAATCCGTGAAACTGCATCTAGTCAAAACCATAGGGAACACACTGCTCAATATGGAAGAAATGTACACCGTTTTGACGCAAATTGAGGCAGCTTTAAACAGTCGTCCTTTGAGTCCTGTAAGTGATGATATTAATGATGAAGCAGCACTGACACCTGGACACTTTTTGATTGGTAGAAATTTGACAGCAATACCAACTGAAGTGCCAATAGGAGACGTCAACCTATTGAAGAAATGGAAGCTTACGCAGAAAATAGTAGTCAATTTTTGGAAACAGTGGAGTCGCGAATATTTGTCAAGACTTCAAAATAGACCTAAGTGGATGAGAAAACAAACGAATGTCAAGAGGGGACAACTTGTTTTAGTAAAGGATGAGAACTATCCTCCCACTAAGTGGCCACTCGCGAGAATAATTGATGTACATCCGGGTGATGACGGATTGGTACGTGTAGCTACGGTAAAACTCAGAGGTAATCTTACGAAACGTGCTGTTGCCAAATTATGCCCCCTTCCCGTTGACACCACTTCGGAGGATGAACATGACAATCACAATGACAGCCGGACGAGCGAAGAAAGCCAGGCAAATGATTCGAGCACGGAAGGCACAGCTGCTGACAGTCATCCAACTCGGCGAGCAATGCCAATTTCATATGCAGGGCTCGCACTGTTCTTATGCATCGCATGTCTTATACCGTTTACACAGGCGCTACAAACGTCCAAAGGAATTGATCAGGATAGCATCCAAGCAAACTCAAGCCTGACCTATTTAAAGGGTGGTCTAGTGATAGAAAATTTAGGACAAGCTTATTTAAGCAAAGGGACCTTGCAGCTGAAACTTGTAATGAAATTGAGTGACATAAGGAGGGACGAAGATAACATCAATGATGTATTAAACAACATCACTAGACTTTGTAAGGCAGGATCTGCTATAACCGAAGAGATAGACTGCAAGGATTTAATAGACCACTTAACATCTTATGTGAACGAGATTAAAGACAAAATCAGCACGTTATATTTCATGCGAACTCGACAAAGGCGTGGCGCATTCGGAAATATTCTCACTGCAGTTTTTTGGGGTAAACGACGAAGTTTATAAGGACATTGAGACACTGACTACCAACCAACAAAATTTAAGGAACATGCTAGAAAGGGGAAACAAATTGATGTTGCGAGCTACTCACATGTGGAACAAAACCAATTCTCATGTGGATATTAATTTGAAGCATTTCAATGAAAGACTCAATACCGTCATATCCCGAATTAATGAGTATAACAACTGGTACAAAGCAACAGATCACAACAAGATTAATCTTCAGTTCCTGGGAACCTACCAACGAGCGCTCAGTTACTTGCAAAGCATATTCAACAAATACTCATCAATTCTCGAATCAGTCTACAATATGAAAGATATCTTGAATATTGTTCCCACAAGAACTGTTAGATCCACCATCCATGCAACAGAAAGTATTTTACCACCTTCTATGAAGGTATTACATATATCTCTCAAACCACTGAAAGTACAACATGAAGCAGAAACATTAAACATCATTGGATTCCTCCCTATAGTCGATATTCATAAACTTGATCTGTTCAAAGCTTCAGCCATACCTCACTTAATTAGCAATCGAACCTATGTAGTTCAAGATGTCACGACCAATATTCTGGGAGTAAGTTTTGATCAACAAGTTTATTTGGAGCTCAATGAATCTCAATTTGACGATTCTATTGTGATTAATGAAACCAGCTTCGTAATCAACTCCAATATGCTATATCATATAAAGAACAAACCAAACTGTCTGATTAAGGAAATATTCAATACCTTCGACGGAGAATTCTGCTCAAAGCGTATCTTCACCTCTAATTCTTCAAACATACTTTGGAAGCAGCTATATGCCCGCAACAAATGGTTATTTGTCACTGCCAAGCCAATACCAGCACATCTTATCTGCAACGGAAACCGAGAAGAGGTCGTTTTAAATGGAACAGGCATGTTAAACTTAAAACCAGAGTGTGTCTTCATATCGGCACAATATACTCTATCCGCCGATAGACAAGAGTTCGCCAATATCGCATGTTTGATTACGAAGCCGATGCAAATAGCTCCAAACATAAATGTATCATCAGCCCCGGAAATTCAACTGAACGAGATTTTAAAACCATCCGAGTCATTCGTGACTCTAATCAATCAAGCTGAGGACATACAACAGTCTACAGATGAATTAATTTGGGTTCGAATACGCAACCACCATTCGATTGCGGCAGCTTCAATTACAATGTCAACACTCCTAATCATGGGCCTCATATGCAGATGTCTTTACCGCAACAGATTCAAATGCAAGACCACGCAGCAGCACATTACACCTCGATGGTTTGATTCTGACACCGCCGAAACTGCACCGAAACAGCAATCCAAGGAGTAGTAAGAACACTAGGTTCTTGGTGGGCGGAATGATGATAAATAGATTATAAGTTAATTGATATTTTCAATCAAATAAATTGTATCGATACTAATTAAGTTCAACCCTGCATATGTTATTTCCATAAATTTATAAATTGATGATGATTGATAAAATTGATGAGTAAGTTTATTCACACTAGCAGAAGTAAAATTGAAAATATGCATATTGCAGAATCAGCAATTTGAGGTGAATACACTTGCTTGTACTTTGGTCTATGCAGAAAACAATAATTGTATTTTGAACATGTACTTTTACCGACTAAGCAATAATTACTGATCGAAATTTAGTACTTAAGCAATGAACAGCTTTGGTTCATTCTCTTTCAATCAATAAACGGCGATTATTCAGGTAATCTGTTGTTTTATTGATGTTACTATAATTTTAGGATTATAGTAATTTACGTCAATTAATTTTAGGATTAATTGAACAGGTATCTTATTTTAAACATATGGAAAACACCTTAAGAAAATTTTCAAAATCTAAGTTCCCGATGTATCCATGATTCATATACTGCTCACCGAGAAAAGTGGAGTAAGGAGAATCCTCCACCAGCTCCAAACGAACCCAGTTCTTCGTCGCTTATTTCTGTTTTACCTTAAATTACTAAGGAAATTAGAGGTATATCAATATTACTACTTTTACAAAGTTTCAATTATCTCGAAACTCGCTTATATTGAGATACCGCTTTTGCGCTTAGTGGGGCAGAATAGGTCTTGGCCCGTTATGTCCCAAACCACTCTAACCCAACATTGGCCGATTTGGTCCGATTTCAGCTACTTTTACCCTAAAAACTTTTTGAATATTTGAATAAAATACTTCCAAGCACGAAAATACTCGATACAAAGATACGAAAACACTTGCAAGTACGAAATACTCGTGATAACGAATTCAAAAGCCATCAAACATCCAGCAATCGAAATCGTTACTCATTTCATTCATTACTTTGTGAATCGATCACGAATTCACAAGTAACGATATGGTCAGCATTCAAAATCGTTACTCATTTCATTCCTCAATGGAACGAAAAGTAACCATTACTTTGTCAAGCTTGAGACCGGTCTCTACATCACCCCAAGCTTGGATATCATTGCTGCCCGTTGACTCGACTATGAACCAAATATTAAGGTACCGAAATACATTTTGTGTGTCGTTTGGCCTTAGAACGACGAAGGAACGATTGTGAGAAAAGTAATGGTTACTTTCGTTTTCCGGTAATGATAACTTTTCGTTACTTTGAGTAACCATTACTTTTGAGTCGTTCATTACTTTTTGAACACCACTATTGCAGAGTATCGTTGGTCCCATATGTGAAGAAGGGTGATTCCAGAGACAATACAACCATGAGCTGTACGCTATCTACCTAGAAGCAGAAATAATTACGAAGATAAAGCTCGGTAGACTTCAGCGGGCAGGACACCTAGGTCGAAAGAGCGAAGAGGATTCTGTTCGGAACACTATTTGTGGCAGATTTTACGGCAGAGGACAACGTGGGAGACCTTGCCTGCGCTAAAGTGATGGCGTTAACCAGGACGCTCGGAATTTAGGGGTGCCCAATTCGATGACATCGGCTCACAATCGCATCCCATTGGGAAAAAATGTTGACGGAGGCCAAGACCGATGAAGATGATTAGCGCCGATGATGATGATATTTACAATGGAGTGGGCGGTATGACGTCTTACCATACTTTTTTTTGTTAGAATATTATTTAATAGACTCAAATTTATTGGACGATTAGTTGTTATTTAATTAATAACAATTAATCGTTATCAATCAAATATAGCATTCACAGGGAATCACAGCGACATCAGTTACACCGTTGTTTTCTAAATTACATTTTAACGATTTATATGCGTCATTTGATTTTGAAATATATGATGATTAAAATTTTATGGTTTAACAATAAAATTTGTTATGAGATTATCGTCAAACGATTACCGTTCAAAATTAAAGCGAAATCAAATAGAAAACTCTTTTTTCGAGATCATCTATTCGATTAAGTTCATAATTTGATAATATTCTCCCTATTAACTACTTATAGTCTTTGTTTTTGATGTCATGTATTGAGAGAAGATGCAATTGCACAATGGACATTTTATTTAACCAGCCACATTATGAATCGAATCCACTCAAGTGAAAATAAAATAAGTACCAAATATAATGGAAAACGGTTCAAAAACCTCAAATTAATGCTCCAATCTACATTCTCTGCAATAATATTGTTGTGTATTTTCAATAAATATTCAATTACTGTTTTTGAAATTCAAATACTTCATATGGATATGTAGCTATTAATTTAAACGACGTTCTTTTACGAGACGGGTAGCGCGCAATCTCTCTACACTAGAACGACGATAACAATGAATTATCAATCAATACAAATCTGCGGTACCATTGAATATCAGCCTACAAATGTACATACATGCATTTATACATACATATTTATTGTATATATGTATCTATAAAAACTCAAAGATCTTGACTATCATTTTCAATCACTACTCTATGAATCAGTTTTGATGAGTACAGTCATCGAAAATCGCACAATGCACATTTCTAATTTCATGATATGAATTATTCAATACTGCTCTGCTAAGCATAAACGCTCTATCTGCATTTTTTTCATTGTGAGTTAACACCGAATTCGAAAATTTCATACTCTATTACTATCTTTTGTGGAAGTATGTTAAAATCAATATTGCAAAATGAACTCTGCATATATCTCCAGGACAAATCAAAACACAAATCATTGAATATCTTGAAAGTACTAAAATGTAGATAGAACGTTTATGTTTAACAGGGCATAATAGCTTTCTTATTATTTGTTGCCAATAAGGATTGGTGCGAACATAAAAGTGAGCAAGAGCATTATTTGATCAATCTTCAAAAGTTTGTTTTGCTTGACAGGGGAATAACGGTCAATCGATGTCATGACCTTGAAAGAAAACGATAAACTCTTTCATTAAAGTCGCAAAACTTAAATTGAACAAATCAAAGTTTGTAAATACTTAGTTTAAATTAATAAATTATTCAAATTTGCGGATCTATCTATGGACAAACATTTATTGGGATAGTGGTCATTGTTTTTCTTAATGGTAATGACACTTATGCCTTATATATAAACCGAAATGGTAAGTAATTTTTTTATTTACTCAACTGATTATTATCTAGCCAAATAATGCATTGATCTTTTAAGATACACGTATATGGGGACAAATGAATATGTGTTGGGTGAGTAGGAATGATTGTCAACGATCGTTTAATTTTATTTCATTTGAAAATGGTTATCCCCATTCAAATCAATTATTAATGACTTTATCATTTTTCATGGGGCAAATAGCCTCATTGAAGAAAGAAAAGGAAATTTGCCGGTCATTTTCAATCAAGAGTTGGACATTGATAAGCCATTGATTTTGAAGATTACGTTTTACTGAGGAAATCGAAAATATATCAATATTAACTAAACGATAGCCCATAAAAATATCAAACTGCTGCTGAATGAGATTTTCTTAATATCCCCGAACAGTTCAAAAATGTGCTAAAAACCGCATTATTATTAACTGCCGAGAAACTCGAAAGCTTTATTTTGATCCATTTCAAAGAGGACTTAATGAATAAAGAAAACTTAATTTTTTTTACAGGAAGTTAAACGAAATATATGGTCTCACATTATTTTCACTGAACTTACTTCTTACATGTTTCATTACAAAATCCCAGTTTTCTCATACAAAATTGTCACTTTGTCACAAACTAAAGCCCCAATTGGCATAACTTTTGAATAAATACTCTTTATTAAACAACCCTCTCCCAACAAAGAATATAATCAATGTTGTATACAAGACTACAAAACCACCACAATACCATCGACATTTCACCAACAGAGTTATGCAAAGAATAATTAAATTATTCGACCCAGCTTAGCGAGGCTCAAGGATCTGCTGCTACCCTCAAGCCTATCTGCCACTATTCTGTGCATTCTAATAGGAATTATATTCGGAGCAGTTGGATCAACAACGATACAAACACCGACTGACAATCGCGAAGAACTCAAAGTCAACTGGATGACTTAGATGAAGATATTATCAAAGAGAGGAGATGTAAGTACATAGGGAATTGTGCAACTCTTGCTACTCGTATCTACTTACCAACAGCAAAACGTAGCTAGCGCTTTATGAAAATTAATTTTTCCTAATGCGAAGATTAATTAAGTTCATTAAGCCGACTGACGCTTGTGTTTGTTACTTTTGTTTCATAGTAATATTTTCTTGGGGTGTTTTTTTTTTGTTGGAGCGTTGTCGGCAGAATCGTTCGTAGTTTGCTTCGAAACGGGGAGTATTTTATGTATCAGTTGATGTAGAATTTTAATTAAATTATTTGAAGGGTTTGCGTACTTCAATGGTATTATCAATTTTTTTATACATTGGTATTTTTATTTAATGAATTCGTTGATAGCGTCATTAGCGATGTCTTCAGAGGTTAAGATATTTTCGTTGTAATTTTTTGGGTTCACAAGAAAAATCAGAATGAAAGATTAATGAAAGGGGGAGCAAGGGCTTTATAATTAAAAGATGATATCCTCCTATATAGGAACAATACCTCTTAAACATGTTTTTGTCGCTGTTTCTTTTTCTTTTTCACTTAGCTTTATTGACTGGATGGTAGAAAGTTTTCAGCATTTCGTACATCACTTATTATTATTCAATAGGAAACATGATTCTTCCATGTTCTTCTCCACGTCCTGTTCCTGTCTTTCAGTCAAAAATCTCATTGGCCAGAATATAATTTTCTACCGATTCGTGTAGCCAAAAACCTTGATAGTATATTTAATTATTCACAGAAATGCATCAAGCTCTATCGAAGAAAGCTGACATAGTAATTCATTGGTTTTTACATTAAGTATTTTAAGCGCCCAGTGTGGGTTTTATGTAAAAATTTTAAATGACCCAATTTTCGTGAATATTTTATTCTAGGTTTGCACCGATTGTAGTTTTTCTGCAATAATAGCAAACCCAAAACTGTTAAGTCTATTAAAATTTAAAATTAAGAAGAGAAACAAGCCTTTGAGCCCGAGTTCGAAAATTTTCGTTTTATACTGATTTTTGGAGCAAATTAACATTAGAATCATTTTACCTGAATTTTCACGGGGATATTAGTGGTGACGAGTTGTACGTTGTTTTTTATTTAAGAGAATACTATTAATTCTTTGGCGACAGCGGGCATTTTAGTTATTTATAGCTTTCCCTATTTTCTGTGGAAAACAAATATTTACAATAAATAAGTGCAGAAAAGGAAAGTTAATTATGTTGCACCTTTTGGTTGTGATAATGTTTTGGGAATTTTCAACTCCACGCGTGCGCTAAGTGCCTTTAGAAGAAGGCAACTATGAAGCGCAAAAGGCCGGGTGCGCTGATTCGTATACCATCAAATTCTCAACGTTTCTTTTTCGCTCCTTATCACATATATGGAAATAGGTGAAACGTTTTAAATGTGTTAGGAAAATTTCATGATTTCTGCAGCTGTATGATGAAAACTCCTAAATTTCATACGATTTCCAAAGTTCAATGCAATTATTGAGCTTGTGGAACGTTGTGGATTGTGTGTGTATGGAGATGTATATTTTTGTAAGTGTATCCACAATACTCCCCTGTCAGCGTTTTACGCGTTATCGCGAAGCGTAGGAGAGTGGCACCTTTGTGGTTCGCCCAGCTAGAGAGATGTAAGGAGCAAAAGTAACTTTCCTCGCTGGTCTCTTTTCGGAAGCTGAAGGTAGCAATGGTGCGGTCGAGGTTTCCGATGTTTGTTGATTTGGGGAAGAGTTGTCAACAGGTTCCGTAGAAGATGACATGTAACAAGGCTTGAGCCTGTTAATGGAAACATTGATGGACTTGTTTCTGATTTCCAGAGTGTAATAGTTAGTATGTCTGGCTAGGACTTTGAAAGGACCGTCGCATGGTGGAATGAGTGGTGGACGAACAGAATCGGCTCTGACAAAGACGTGTGAGCAAGAGTCTAGTTGCTTCAAGATGAATATCTTCGGTGTTGTGTGATATTTAGCATCAATCGACCGAAGTTTTGCCATTGTAGCCGTAAGTTCGGAGGCAAAGTCGGGTTGGCTAATCTTCTTAGGAGTTTCTTGAAGAAAATCACTAGGAAGACGCAGGTTTTCTCCGTATAGGAGTTGTGCCGGTGATGCTGTGAATTCTTTTCAGATTAGAGATCGTAATCCAAGAAGAATTATGGGTAGTGTGCTAGTCCAAGAAACATCGTTGTGAGCCATGATAGCCGATTTAAGTGTACGATGCCATTTTTCTAAGAAACCGTTGGCCTGAGGGTGGTACGATTACGTTCGAAGCCTAAGAGTCGACCAAGCTCAGCATGGAGCGCTGACTCGAATTGTCTGCCCTGGTCGGTGACAATGTATTGGGAAACTTCAAATCTAGCAATCGTGGTGCTTAGTAAAGCAGTAGCACAGTCATTGGCAGTAATGCAGGCTAAAGGAATTGCTTCAGGCCAGCGTGTGAAACGGTCGATAATGTTGGGACAGTAAGTGTATCCCTGCGAGTGTGTTAGGGGGCCAACTATGTCGATGTGAATCATCTTAAAACGTTCAGAGACCGTAGGAAAGATCCATACAGGTTTGCTCACATGTCTGGTTATCTTGCGTTTTTGACAAGATAGACATTCTCGGAACCAAATGGCAATGTCCTTGTTCATCGAAAGCCAGAAAAATTTGGTTGAAATGTGCTTTCATGTATCACGAATACTACGGTGAGCGATATTGTTTTCGGAGTTGAACACCTGTTTCCTGAACGTGTGAGGAATATAAGGTCGAATGGTTGGGCCAGACACTTCACAAAAAATGTCGACGTTGGTGCCAAATATTGGTTGTTTCTTTAAAATAAATTTAGAGTCCTTTAGAATCTTCTGGAACTCTGCGTCCGATGCTTGGGACGAGGCGATTGCGGCAAAGTCGATTTTACTGGGAAGAATGATTTCTTCGGGACGAGAGAGTGCGTCAGCAACAACGTTGTTGCAACCAGAGACATGCCGAGTGTCAGAAGTGAACTCAGTTATGTAACTTAGATGTCTAAGTTGACGTGGTTTGGCCTTTTCAGGCTTTTGTTTGAAAGCAGTCGTTTGGGGTCGGTGTATAATCTAAACCCTTGGGCCTCCAAAAAGTATCGGAAATAACGAATGCCCTGATAAGCCGCTAAGAGTTCGCGGTCGTATGCACTATACTTTCTTTGTGTGTCATATAAAAATAAACATCTCCATACACACACACAATCCACAACGTTCCACAAGCTGATCCAAAAATTAAAATTTAAAAAAATTTAAAAAAATTATTATTGAGTTATGCTGTGTAAAGGCTGACCTTCATAGCAGCTCTTGGCTGGCCAATATTCATAGCTGCTTCACCTAGCTACTGCAAATTTTGACACTTGCTAAAGTGATGCTATGCTATGCTTTTGGAGCAGCTATAGCATGTACATTGAACATACCTCGGATAAAATATTAATATTTCACTCATTTTAAATAAAACATTCAGCCATTCTAGTCATTAAGACTGCTTCTTATACTAATTGGATTTTTGTGCCACCCAAATTTGCAAATTGTTTTTACAGGCTTTTGTTTTCTGTGTGAATCTTTTAAAAAAAAGTCCTTGAACAAATAAGTGCACCTCTACAACTATTTTTTGGCGGACTTTTCTAAAATTTTGACACAGCTCCTGCAATTTATTCACATTTCTCCTGCTTTTCCGTTTCAAATACGTTATGAATAAAATTTGATCTGTATAAAGTATCCGAAATTTTTACTGCACTGAAAGAAAAATCTTGGTAAAATCAACAATTTTCCTTAGTTGTTTTTGCGTCAACTACGGGCTATAGTTAAAACAACCATAAAAAAATAGTTGATTACTTTTATGCACCATGACGCGTGGTTGATAAAACACGTCCGTGGTGCAAAAAAAGTAAGCAACCACAAACAATGGTATTCCAACCATATACATAGTACGATATATAGGCAGGGCAGGCGTGAATGCCGCAGCTGAATTTGGTGAATCACAATGCAGCGACAATGTCGCTGTCAATGCAACCAAGGCTCTTTTTTTTTTCTTTTGTATTGCTAAATGCTGTTGTTCGAGGATTAGGTTGGCTTATCACAATACACATCAGCCATCGCTTGTGTATTCCACCAGACCATTAGACCAAAATTAGAAATTTGGCGAATTCTGCCGCTGCCGCAAATTCGGCCGCAGCCATTGTGCGCGTTACTATACAAAACAGTGCATTCTAATTTTTTGAATGCGCTTTGCCCCAGTCCACTGCTTTGCCACAGTGGAAAACGCTGTATTGTAAATAAAATAGGGTCATACAACGTAATATAAAGGCTTCACGGCATAACATGAATATGAATTATATCGAACAGCAAACCGAACACAATTTTGCCATGTATCATATGAAACTTCTATGATAGAATAGGAGCATGAGTATGAGGAGTATGAAAAATCAACAGTTTTCCTTCGTTGTTTTTGCATCAACTAGGGCTATAGTTAAAACAACCATAAGAAAATTGTTGATTACTTTTATGCACCATGACGCGTGGTTGATAAACAATTTCATTCGGAGCATGAAAAACGTCCAAATGTTGAAACTATTCTACTTTGCGTAGAATAATTTCAAAGACGTTACTCACTGAATTACGTTTGTTGAAATTAACTATTGCAAAGTAGTTTAAGTACCATAAAACTGTTGATAATTCGAAACGTTGAAGCTTTGAGCTATTTTTCGTAGTTATGAAACAATTAAAACAGTTGATTTCATGAACGTTGCGATATTTTTTGTATAACCAGAGCCAACTACTTTTATATCGTTAAATTAACTATATTAACATAGTAAAAATAACTATTTTCCGTAGTTCATTTAACGATTTTGAATGAATCGTTGCAATACTATTAAAAATAGTTGAACCAACCAAGAGTTTTTCTTTCAGTGTGTTTCAAGCGACTTCTGTGCTACAATTAAACCATTTATGTTACTCAAATATTAAAATTATTAGAATATTAAAATTATATATAAGATATAAATATTAAAATTTAGTAAACTTAAATTAATTGATTTAGTTATAAAGGCAGTTATCTGGTTTGGCGGTTTTTTGGCTACAATTAGAAAATCTTCGCTATTTTAGGCTATGAAAATTCGAATTGGGCTATTTTTTCTCCCAAATATCTGGCTGGTCACACCGACTGGGTATGACGAAATATTTCATCATACCAAGAAGTCAACTGCAATGGGCATGACATTTTTCGTCAGGAAAATTTTAATCGTAAATGGACATAGTGGAATTTTTTTCAGGAGAATTTTTAACTTTATATGTAACCGTGAAGTAAGATCACGATATGGCATATTTAGAATTGGTTCGTATCTGTGCATGTAGTGTGTGTGCATTCAAGTAGAGGATTTTGGTGAATCAGTGCAAAATAGTTCATAGTATGAATTATGGAAAGTAGTGTAAATGCAGCGAGTTTTTCTAATTTTTTAACTTACTTTCATTGTATTTCTTTAAATCGGCACATTAATAGGCATATAAACATTCTTAAAATATGAGAAGTTTGCAAAATAATCAGTTAATGAGTATTTAATTATACGGTACTGTATATGCTGCTAAAAACAGAGTACTCCAGTTAGAAAGGGACTTTTGATGTGCTTGTGCTTGTCGTGATTTGTTCGTTTTATTTTAAGTATGTTTATGAGTTAATGATTTGAAAAATAAATTTAAGGTTTTATTCATTTCAGATAAGGAAATATCCTTCTGTTTTGCTATGGAAAGAAAGACTATCTTGGAAACAGTGCATTTGTGCAAAGTGAATCTAATACTAATTTTCTTGGAAGAGACTATAATTTGAAGGATTTTTTTACATGATATTTTCAAGGTTACCTGATTTCACATTCATCAAAAATTTCACAGATACAATTCTAAAAAGCGTAAATATGTTCTGGGAATTTCGTCGGGATCTGATGACTCCATCAGAAGTTATCACAATCCAAAATTTCAAAAATATTCTGTGCCTACTTTAACGCACTCACTGCCACGAAGAATAACGGTATCGCAAAACGGTATCATAAACAATCTGAAAACTAACTAATAATGTTTCGCATACTTGTTTTTTCCAAATTTCTTATTTCCGTAGAAACACATAAGTACCTTATAATTCACTAAAATCTCGTAAGGGTTAATAGTATCTTAATTTGATCTTGATTTCGACCAACTTCTAGCACTTATACATCAATATGGCCTGAAAATTTCAGCTCGAACGAGTAACGCAACCATGTGTGATACTCACTGAATCTTTATGTTCATATATTGCATTACATCGCACTGCGAAGAAAAAAGCCTCCATTATGAAACGAGTTGAGCAAAAGTTTATTCCCCACTTAATAGGTTAAGCTGAGTTTGAGTATGAGCCTTAGGAGTCTTAGACCAAACCTGACAAAAACTGAACTTGTACTCTCCACAAAAAAAAACAGAAGATGCCAACATCACCATATCCACCATCAAAAGGATAACTTTAAAACACTTTGGTGGTGTCAAATATTTAGGCCTTATAATATACAGAAAACTGCGCTGGGGCTAATCTTAAGTAAAGAATTGGTAAGGCTGCACATTTCGCGTTCCGCTCACCGTTCGCTAGCATCTGAGGTCTTAAGCCTCGGGTGAACTGTTATATATTCAGATGAGTAGTGAGGCCGACTATGATGTATGGGGCGATCGAAGAAGCGAAAAACCACCTCAGTAGCCGGATCGGAAAAAATTCTAGAGGCTGAACTGTAATGAAAGTAGATGTTTGAATATATAGAAACCAATTGGCTTAACCATAATGTACTTCTTCGTCGGTTTCGTCAAGTTTCGTCCAATTCGAGCTACTTAAATGAACTACGAACAGGATCGTACACCAACTAAGTCAAATTTTGCATCGGCTATAATAATCGTGTAAGTCGATTATGGGCAAATTAACGAATCGAAAGCAATCAAGTTAACTTTTCGTTCATTTTCAGTCTTCACTTAAGTCAATTTAAGTCTATTATAGTTCAGCCTTAGGGCTCACCGCTTTGGGGGAGTTCATCTTCACAAGCACATGCTTAGCGGCATTACGCGCCAAAAGACAAGTGGTATGATTCAAACCAACCTATGCGAATAAGTTAGGATTCGTAATGTATGCCGGAGGTGCAAAATGAAAGACGACACCATCGAGAAAACTCTTTGCGAGTGTCCAGTCCTAAATAATATATGCCTCAAAATTTTAGGTTCTTGCCTCTTTCAACAGTTAGCAAAGGAGGAGAGTACCAATACGTTGAATCAGTTGATTCAGTAAAGGTAATTGAATTTGATCACGGTTCCCTTCTTGTCTATAAATCAGCATAGACAACGTATATCATTTCTACAGCTGATCGAAGCCGAGCATATTGAAACGGGAAACTCGATCGTTTTGCGGAATCAGCCTCCGAAAGCAGAATCAAATTGGAATTGTTTTTGCGGGATGATTAAAATTGAACAACTTTTTATTAACATTAAAAATTTTAATCTACATTGAAAATTCTATTTTGACAAAGTGGTTTCGAAAGTATGCACTGATTCCGCAAAACGATCGAGTTTCCCGTTTCAATATGCTCGGCTTCGATCAGCTGTAGAAATGATATACGTTGTCTATGCTGATTTATAGACAAGAAGGGAACCGTGATCAAATTCAATTACCTTTACTAAGTAAAATTATATCCATGGATGTAAGTCGGAGATGTTAAAATTTGTCACAACTAGCATAAATAAAAATGTAATGATTTCCACCTGCAAGTGGTCACGCCAGTCAAGTGTGCACCGTGTGCTGGTGTCTGATGAGAAACAGTGCATACTTTCGAAACCACTTTGTCAAAATAGAATTTTCAATGTAGATTAAAATTTTTATTGTTAATAAAAAGTTGTTCAATTTTAATCATCCCGCAAAAACAATTCCAATCAGTTGATTCAATTTAACGGAGTTGCTACTTGGCAGCCCTAATTAACCTGCAAACTGGTGCCCTAAGTCATCCGTCTTTCTTTCTATCAAAAAAATTAAATCAAGTTATATAAGCTCAACTAGATTTTTAAAAAAAAAAGGTAACACTGTAGTCGAAAACACATAAACTAAACTTCTTTGCATATTTTCTGTATTTTACAAATTTCCAACTTCAACATTCATCATATATCTACAATAAATATTTGCAGACAGCAATCGATACACTTCGTTTGTAAGTAGCCAAAAAAACATGTTTCTAGTTATTATTACTTCCACGACCATTACCATTAATACTTGGTACAATTTTTCGTAATTTCTTTTAATAATTAGTATGTGCACAATAAACTCTTTATCAAATTTAGATTTTACTATCTAGGTACTTTTTATGTTACGTGACATTATTTTCTCGTTTGCATATTAATATCATGTCTTGTTCCTAAGTTTTGTATTTCTCTTTTATTTATTTTGCCGAAAAATACATTTATTATGTTATTTTATCGGTTTTACAATTACATTTTTGTATCACGTGTGTGTACACATGATGTTAACAATAATCGGTGTAAATGTTGTTTTGGTTTTTCTATAGTGGAAATTGATTTGCTGACACTACGTTTTGTGTTTTGCTTTAGGGAAACAAACAATCCATTTTTCAAAACTGAACAACTGATGGTCGATTCCAAGAATGCGCTTATTTTTGTTCATTCTTTTCTGAAAGCAACATTCGACAAACAATTTTATTGTTCATGCGTTGAAATATTCTATGATTGAATATTTCAACGCATGTAAACAAATAATAACATAAAACTAGCTCAAAATGAAAACACTACCTATGATTTTAAAACGTATTTTTAATAATTTTAAATAAAAATACACTGCAGTATCAAGTAACTTTATTTGTCAACATTTCTGTTGCAACATATCATTCGTTGTTCAATGAATTATGATTTAAACGAATAATATGTGACATAGTTTATGAGATGCATCAAAATCACAATTCATCTTTATTTTCATGTTCATTATCTGCATTTTTTGTATAAGAGATACCATATTAATTTGCAAAGTTTGTAAAAACAACGACAGATTGATAATAGATCGACAATGAAGTTGTTCCAGTGTACACTTTCATGGCAAGAATCCAGATAAAACTCTGTCGTTATTATTTCTGTGAGTAAAAAAACTCATAGCTAGCACTTCGCCTTTTAATTGGTTTTATTATCTCAATGTCAATCATACAAACCGTTGTTAATAGTCATGACTGCGATGTGTCAGTGCTTAAATATAAATACTACACCTGAAGCTTCAATACAAATTCTTACACACAAAACATATTTTTTACACAGAGATTTTTTATGATTTAATCCATGAAAATGTCATCGATGACGTATTCATCCTAAGACAATAGAATACGTAATAAACTAAAACAATGTTAGACCGTCTACACTTCAACTGTGTTTAGAAAATATTGGTACTTTTCTGTTATTCCCCCCCCCATTTTTTTTCACTTTTTGTTGTTGCAATGCTTCTAAAATTGATTAGAAAGTAGTAATTAACCAAAATTATGGTGGAAAAACACGTTTAAAAAAAGAAAATTTTTTAATTTTTTTTAATTAATTTTTTAATTTAAAAATTAATTAAATTAATTTAAATTTGGAATTAATGTCACATAACAGTGAGAATAAATTGTGGTACTTTTCTGTTTTTTTCCCTCCATTTTTTTTTATTTTTTTAATGAAAACTGCTCAAAATGGGTTAAAAAGTGTTAATCCACAAAAATTGAGATGGGAAAATGCATTTAAAAAAAAATTGTTTTTTCCGATTTTAAATTGTTTTTCCATTTTTATGTGGCAGAATGAGTTTTTCAAAAGTTAATGTGTTGTTGGGGAGGCCTGCTGTAAAATAATTGTAAAATAAATTGTAAAATAATTGCTTAATTGTAAATTGCGTTGAAGCTTCGGAAAGGTAAGACGTCAAAAATAGAGCAAAATTTATTCTCACTGTTATGTGACATTAATTTAAAATTTAAATTAAATTAATTAATTTTTAAATTAAAAAATTAATTTAAAAAAAAATTATAAAATTTTTTTTTTTTTTTTTTAAACGTTTTTCCATCATAATTTTGGTTAATTACTACTTTCTAATCAATTTTAGAAGCATTGCAACAACGAACTGTGAAAAAAATGGGGTGGGGAAACAGAAAAGTACCTAAAATTTAAATTAATTTAATTAATTTTTAAATTAAAAAATTAATTTTAAAAAAAAATTAAAAAAAAATTTTTTTTTAAACGTGTTTTTCCATCATAATTTTGGTTAATTACTACTTTCTAATCAATTTTAGAAGCATTGCAACAACAAACTGTGAAAAAAATGGGGGGGGGGAACAGAAAAGTACCAAAATATTGGCTTCTTCTCTTCAATAGAAGCTCTCGTTTGATGACGATCCATCAATTTAATGTATTTTTGCTTCCATTAAATTTAAACTGAATGATTAGCACTGTTCAGGGTTTTTTTTTTATTTAGCAATGTTTTGATACTGTTATCATTTTTCATAGCATTTCAAAACAAAACAAAGCAATTTATGTCAGATATATTTTACTAAATTATTTTTTATTTTACAGTGTCATTTATAAATAAAGGAAATCAATGCATCAAAGCATAAAAAGAATTATATTAAGCATTACTGATAACAATTGAACAAAAGCACATGATGTTCAATTCAAATGAAGAACAATCTAAAATCACATCTTTTATACTTTATGTTTTTCATTTCACTCGTCTTGAAATATAATCAGACTTTTTTTTCGTAGCCATTTTTTCCTCAACGAGACAGAGGAAGTTAGTTTTATCGAAAATATCTGATTGACGACGGTACGGAAATTATAAGACTGCGCGGCGTCATGCTTTAATACTCGAAATCGCGATAAGGCTGATTGAAAGTTAGTAGTTACAATGATAGATGATAAATACAAGCTTGTAATCCCGTTGATAGAGCATAACGAATGAGTCAATATTATACTTAATTAGTCGAACTAGCATAGAAAATATACATAAAAGTTTTGAAGAAATATTTATTAGGTAAGCAGAGATAAATGAAAGATGATCTTAAAAAAAGCTGTGGAATGAAAGCAATGAAAGCCACGAAAATCATGAAAAAATAGCCGAGGGTCATTAAATAGCTGTAATTTAAAAACGCTAGCAGAAAGATGGCCGCCGACAATATACTGGTTAATGAAAAAAGTATTATAAGATTTTTGCAAGATGGTGTTCGGTGTCACATATCGCGCAGCATTAATCAAATTGCATCGTACTGACGCGCGTTCGAAAGGTAACATTTCAGTTTACAATTTTGATGCAGACAGTTTTGTGTATTGACAATCGCGTCAAAAGCTATATAAGTGTAAAAATGAGCGAAATATCTGAATAAATCGCTCAGGAAAAAATCTGCTTTTTCAAATGCAACAGCATGTAGTTGGTTTCCTCGCTTCCATTCTGAAAATTTCGGTGTGAATAATAACCTCGATTCGGTCAACCAATCACCGAAGAAGTCCATTTAATCATGCAAATGGTTGGTTCATATAAGGTTTCACGAAATTTAGAATGGCTCTAAATACGACTAATAAGACAGTTTTTGGTCATTTGGAAAGAGCTCAACACATAGAGCAGCTCGATGTTTCAGTGCCGCATGAATTGTCGGAGTAATGTGTGTAGTGCTCGCGAGTACTTGTGGCTACTTCCAAATACTTGCGCTCTTGTTCCCGAGTAGTTCATGAGTAGTTACGCCTTTTCTTGTCGCAAGGTGGCTATTTCGTTATCAACAGGTGGCTTTGGTTTTTTTTAGGTTATGTTGAATGTTTTGATCGTTATGAAATTAGAAAAAGACCTGATAATGAGTAGAAAGTTTATAGAGGTAATTTTCTGTTAGTTGCTTTTATATTTTCTATCGACTGTGGTACTTTATACTCATTATTTTCTCCTTTTATTTTAAACCGTTTTACATTTGAAAACTGCATTCAATTCGACAGGTTAGAATTTGCTCGCATAAACGAAAATGGCGTTCCATTTGTGATCTAAATAGAATTACTAATTAGTAAAAATGGGACACGGCAAATATATGAACGAATTCGCATCAGCGAAATCAACCCATTTTTGAAACAAATCATCGCGGACAGTGATATATGCGTGTAATAAGAGATCTAGAAAATGTATATCCAAATTTATAAGCAGTTTGAATATCCTTTAGGACATAACGCTGAGGATGCACTCTTTCATTCAAGAAAAGAGCAATAAAAAGTAAGTAATAACAAAGAAAGAAAATATCCTTAAAAAAAGAGAACTTTAAGGAAAAAGAAAAGATTCAAAAGAGAGAGAAAACAAACCACACAAAGCCTGAAAGAAAAAAGCAATAAAGGACCCATAAAAGGGAAAGAGAGATCCATAACAAAGAAAGAAAAGATCCACAAGACTTGGTTTTGTGTCAACAGATAAACATGAATTCCGAAAACACAACACTACCTGCAAAACTCCAAAAGACTTAGAACCAATCAGAGCCACGTATGCTCCAGCTTCGGTCGTGCCCTTTTTTAGTCATTTACAGCAAAGTGAGCATTAAACGATTTTTTAATAATTATAAATAAATAATTTTTTTTGGAAATTTTCAGTAAACCAATTGTTATCCATCTCGTAGCTGCACTTACATATATCACTTTATACATCAATGTTATTCTTATTCTTAACATATATAAATACATTTGATTTTTTATGCCTCTATTATTATTAGCTACGTTGTTTTTACAATTTTATGTTCAGTAACCATATACGACTCCCTTTTAATAATTATTCTTTGAGAATTAGGAATCAAACGACCTTAAACATATTTAATGCTTTGAAATCAACAAAAATATTAATAGATGTAAACCGAGAAGAGAACTATTAATCCTACGGGATAAATCAGGTAATTTGTAAATGATTACAAAATTCAATGAAGCAAAAATTCATAAAGAAGCACATGAGTAGCGAATAATAATAAACAACGCAAGCAGTTAAATGTACATTAACTTGAGATAACAACCGCACTTCGAAATTGCCAAGAGAATGTGTTACAAGTAGATGTGCGTAATTTTAAAGTGGTTTTATCTGTATGTTTCTTATTGTGGTTTGAAGCAGAGAATGTGTTCGAAAGCATATTTATCTGTCGGTTTCATGCATAGAAAACTTATTGGGAGATGTGTGTGATCTGCCTTAAATAGGCAAATCATCTTAAATACTGTTGATTCGTTTGCATAAGAAAGCCCAGAACGAATAAGATTTTTGTACTAGGAAATTTTTTTTTGAACAGACGTATTCCACACGTTTCGGTAATCAATAAAAAATATTCCGTTTTCATTTCAATCTATGGAAAAACAGTACCATTTTCTTAGTACCTTCAGACAGTTTGTGAATTTTTTGAAAGAGAAATTATACCTGCATATTTTCATCCTTTATCCCGGCACTTCATCTAAAAAAAAATACTTTATGATGCTCTATAAACAACGTGTTACCATGGAAAAACGAATTGTTCAATTGAAATTATGTATCTGGCGCGTATCATGATGTGTTGCAATTTTATCCATTGTTCAGTCATTTTCACACGAGTTTTCACTTCAAAACCTTGCTAATAAAAGTTATGTTATTGAGATTCATATGCTTCAACGACTTTCATTACTTCATTTACAAGGAAACGAATTCATAAACATAATTTCTGACAATATTTCATACATTAATCAACTCTCGAGTAAAAATTAGCAAACTTATCTATTCAAAACTCTCATCTAGTCCGTCATTCTCTCTGCAAATTTCGAAACAATTCCAATCAAAACTTTCATGTAACATTATATAAGCTACCTTTAATACATATCATTAAAAAAATAAGATTCTTAAGCGCTCCGATAGACAATTATCTAATGAGTTACAAAATTGTAATGCATAATCATTTTACACCCGGCCAAATGAATTGAATTTGTTGCTCGCGCATCTAGATATCAATTTCAATATTTATTCTATCGTCATTGCCTTCTAGTAAGTCCAATTCATTTCGATCGTCATCCGAATTTTTCGTATGTCCGATGGTGTATAGAATAAAAGTCACGTTTGCGGCGTTAATTATTTTTTGGGATGTTATAGCTGCTTATGTAGTAAGTCCACGTTGCTTCCTTTTCACACGAGCGTAGGGTCCAACGGCTGGGTCCATTATGAAATCGTACAGCACTCGTGTCCATGATGTGTGTTGTGGCATTGTATCATAGAATTCGGGAGCGATTTGTTTGACAAGCGGCAGGCGACTTCCAGGAACAGCTGGAAAGTCATGATGTTCGTTATGATAGCCTACGTTGAATGTAATCCAATTCAGAGGTCCATAATAGGAGTACGTTTCGAAACCCTTGGCGAACATATAGTGCTCGGATACGAAGTGACCGGCCACCGGATGTAGGCCCATTGCAAGCAAGGAGCCTGCTATTAGGTAGACTAGAGGGCGCCAACCGCAGAAATAAACAATGAATGTGTCGAACAAAAGCTGGATCACAAGATTGATGAGTTCTAGTTTATTCGGGGGTTTTGGGTTTATGATCAGTGGACGAAGCATGTAGAAAAACGGTTGCAGCATGACCCAGAAAAACTTCCCAACTGTCGTACAAAACAACTTTGCTTCGAGCAGCGTTGGGATATCTGTATCAATCACTTCGTCTCCTTGGTACCTGTGATGCTCCAAATGATACTTCCTAAACGATATCGACATCGGGACACCGATTGGTAGATTGCAGAAGAATCCTATGAGTCGATTCGCCATAGGCCGGCTGTGTCCAAAGGCCAAATTATGGGAAATCTCATGAACAGCCAACATCAGTGAATGATTGAGTATTCCTCCGAAGCAGTAGGCAGCAAGAAGTATCGTTGTCCACGACCGATCTTTCATCACGAAACACATAATTATCTGCATTAGTACCATACTACCCGCAACGTATTTGAACCACGGATCATACCCGAACAGCTTCTTGATTTGTGGGTATTTTTCCAGAATGATTTTTCGACGGCTTGCATGTGGTTCCTCGGTATAAGACCACTCGAAATCGTCCCTTGATACTCTTTGCCCCATTTTACCTTCTCTGATTACACTTTGTTCATTTGCCGATCGAAAAACTACGAACTCACAAAACTATAAACTGTTCGAAGTCGGAATAATTCCTGCTCTAAAGCTATCACATGAACACAATCGGCAAGCAATTTTAATCGACCGAACAATCCTCTGTAAGATCACCACCGTTTTCCGATCTCTTCCATCAAACTATGCAAATTATTTTCGCCCGGATCACACACAACACACCCAACAAAAAATTCAAACCGACTCAAAGCGGCCGAATGAACGACTGACTTTTCTACCACAAAACCATAAAGAGCCTACGGCGTTATCCAATCGAATTAATACTCAAGAATACCGAACGGCTGAAAATTGTCAACGCGATATCAGTCACGTTATTAGTATTGTAGATTTTTTAGATAATAAAATGCATATCTGTTCCATTCACTGTTCACTACCGCAATTTCTTAGGTTAGATTATGACACTGACAGTTCTTATACGACGAAAAAAACGACTGATGACACATCGTGTGCCGACATCCTGCGATTCTCAAACAGTGAAAAACTATGCGGCGAATTCACGAAAAACCGAATTCTGCCCGCCCGCCGCTGCTGTGGCTGTGGCAGTTGAATTTTCTGTAAACACAGCATGCAACTAGCAACAAAATCAGTTCTGCTCAATATCTGTTATCGTTCTGCATGATTCGGTTAATTGTATTTGCTGTAATATCACTGCAAAGACACATTCTGTCGGCACTCTGACCGGCTATCGCCATCTGACCTCAACCAAGGCCGGCGTGTTTGAATCTGTATCCAATGCGTTGAAGTTGACATAGCAACAGTCGGCTTTCGTCGATCCCGATGTGTCTCGGACAGAAATCCGAAGCAGCTATAAAAGCTAGTTCAAAATACGACGACTTGTTTGCGTGGGAGGCTATTTTCGCTTGAACTTGAAAATGATCCTAAATTGTCTTTAAAATATATGTTATGTGTTTAAAATAGACGGCGAAGTGGTTTATGAATGCAGTTACGAAAACAGGTATGATTAGTTGGGGGCTGTTAGAAGAAATAGGATTGAAAGCCGATTGCCGGGGGGACATAATTTTGAATGGTAATGTATTTTAATGTGGGTAATGTATTTTAATCTGACGAAGAAAGTCGATCACAAATTTTAATAAGCATACCGAAAAATAGAGCATAATGGAGCTGTTGAAATGGAGCTAAATTTCGCTGCAGAAAGTTTGCTCTGAGGCGAAAGAAAATAATTCTTTGCTTCAAAGTGAGGGGATTTCCCGGACTAAGCGTATCTAAATAATGCTTTGATTTTAGGAAGAAAAATATTCACGTGAATTATAAATTGAATGTCTGCATTGAATGCATTAAATGTCTGTCAATCTTTTTTAATACGATAAAGATATGATAAGATAGCGTATATCTGCCGGCTCTGGTCATTGACTTGTTCCCAACAGCTCCATAGTTCTGATAGTTTTTATCTTTCGCCGCATTATTACTAAAAAAAAAAACAAGCCTAAATCAGACGTAGGGATTATATCACAAAAACGAGCATTGTCTTAATTATTTTTACTCATTTGGTCGAAAACGAGTCACAGCTGCTTCTAAAATTTAAGAAACAAAATTCTCGTAAAGATGATTCATATGAAATCAAATAAAAATAATATGGAAACTATAGCAATCAATCATGCCTTAGTGAAAGACCTTTCCTCAGTTCAGAGAATTTTCTTACACACATACAAAATCAACTGTAATCGGATTACGCATGCCTGACAACACAGATAGGGAACAACAATACCTAGCATTCAATTGAATTCAACTGATAACAAACGAACACACGTTACGTGTGCGCTTCTACCTATACAATTATTATCATCAGAGATAAGCAAAAATATACTAGGTCACATGGAACATATCAATTTTATTCGCTGCTATCAATTTACTAACTGGAAATGTTTCGTCTACTACTGCTCCTTTATGAGTAATCTTTCCGCCAAAAAGCTTAACACATCCCCCTTGAAACGTGTAGCAAAACATATGGAACATTTATTTATTTTTTATCACCAACAACAGTTGATACCATAACAGGGAACTCATTTAGCTGCGAAATGCAGTACTTGTCTGATTAATGGGAACTTTTTATTCGTAGACCTTTATAATTTTTATGTTGTTTAATCGGGTGGTGTGTAGGGATTCCAATCCCGGAACAATTTTTCAATCCCGGGATTACGGGATTAAAAAATCTCAAATCCCGGGATACCGGGATTCGAGATCCAAAAAATCACACAACAAAATAAGGTAAGTTTTAAATAAACAGCTTATATTTCGTGCATCATTTCAAAACTACAACTCAAAACTGTATAAAAAATATGTTACTACATAATTACTAATTTTTATAATTGATGCAAATAAAAACAATAATTTTAATTATCCAAGACGTTGACAGTATGAAGACAAATATTTAAAATTACAACTATTACAAATTACAACAACAAAAAATTGAGAAATAATAAAGAAAGGTATAAAAAATTCTGCCAAAATTCATTGGTTCTCGTTCTGATTCGATACTTGTTATTGGAACGGTCGATAAATATTGGTACGCCTGCTCCAAATTATGCGAGTGCTACCACTTTCGAAAAGATTAATTTCTTTTGCAATGATTTTAATTAGATCAGTTTCTTGCGGCATTTTATGATTAATGTATTTCATACTTTTGCAGCTCTTCTTGTAGCGTCAATTGACGACCACCCTGGCCTGATTAAATATGGGTATCTACTGGGTTCTCCTCATTTCTTTGGCTACCAAGCAAAGGGTTTATCATCTAGATTATTGAAGTAATTTTTTTTTAAATATTTGCGTTGCCTGGTCTCAAAAATAGAGATTCTATTTCATTTGCTAAATTTTCGCTGGCACAATGTGGATTCTGGAGATAGCTTAGCATACCAGATAGCTCGGTACACTGACGCTCTTTTATTCGGCCCAATATTCCAATTTTCATAGCATTCGCAAGAATGGACCGTTTTTCTCCTAACAGCCTAAGTATTAGCAGTGCATAAATTTGCATCTTTGCGACTTAAGGCCTCTCCGGAAATTTTACATGGAGTAAAACTTCAATAATTTTTTAAATAGAATCAAACTCAGTTGCTTCTAATCGCTTTGAATATTACAGGTCTATTAATGCCTTCTGTATACTATTTTTCAAAATGGAAAACCGTTCGAGCATTGTCAAGAGACTATTTCATTTTGTTTTGCAATCCAGTAAAAGATGCAGTTAATGCCTTGCTCGGATTTGACATAGTTTTGAAGATCGTTATTATTTTTCGTTGGAGATTTTTGAAAATATAAAACTACCTTGCGATCTTTCTTTATGCATGCGCTGATGTCTTAACCCTTTGTCAGATCTCGCGTGTCTTGCAGGCGACCGGGTTCAACGTAGAAAGCTGATTCAAAACCGTTCAAATCTTCGTGGTCGTCGTCCAGACTATCAGCTGTTTCATCAACTCTTTAATCTGGAATGGACTTCCTATTATAGAGAACATCGCAAAATGCCAGGTTGATGCTATGCGCCAATCAAATATGCTGCTCTGTATTAACTAGTCTGCCTACTTTTCGCATTTCGTTTGACCCATCAATTACGATGGTAACAATGTCTTTTCCTAGAGAAACATCAAACTCAGCAAGACGCTCTTTTAATATATCTAGGCAGTTCGCAGCTGTCATTGATATCCTTACTCGCACCAAGCTCCACTAACAATTTACTAAGTGGATGTTAATATTTCTATAGTGCCTATTTGCAGTCGAGATCTACTCATCAAACGTCAAACTGAACCGTTCACCTGAGATTCTAGCTTGTCTTAGCTCACTTTTTATTATTTCCTTTATCCTGCTTGGATAGCCCACAACCTTATTTTTGATTGTTGTTGAGGGTTTTGGTCAATCTGTGTATGCATTCGCTAGTATTAATTTCCTCATATCATTCGAAGTACCGAATACACTAAATGCGAAACAGTCCATACTTATTTATTTACAAACCCCTTTGTATTCTCTTGTTAACTGTTGCATCGGTTTGTTTTGCTATATTCTTTAAGCATTTTGGTTTGAACCTGCATGCTAATTGCTTTCTCAGAAATATGGATTCTATTTGCACTTTTCGAACCTTGCCGTAATTTGATTGCCGATTATGCTTGACTTCCGGCCCCGGTATCCCGGCCAATTTCTGATCCCGAAAATCCTGGGATTAGAAACCACCAATCCCGGGATTTTCGGGACCAGAAATTAGCCGGGATCCCGGGATTGGATTCCCTAGTGGTGTGCCACGCTCAGTTTCCAAGCAAAAATAAAGAATTTGTATTATTGGGAATTTCTATTGTTTAACGGAATAATATCAGCTTCATTCAATGATGTTTAATCTCTGATTGCTCGTCTTTTTCATCGCCAACAAACTCCTTCTGTAGGTCTGCGAACGTTTATGAAGCTGATGTTCGAAGCCTTAGCAAATTCGACACGTACGCGAAAGGTGCATAGCCTGTTATTAATAACATTTAGGACGTAAATTTTAGTTGTAGGTCTGTCTGTTCGCGTACTACCAGCAGCAACAGATTTTTGCAGTTTTTTCTTTTTGTGAAAAAAATTTGGCTTGCAGTAAGAGTACAAAAACGACTTGCTGCGAATCTATTTTAATATACATTGGTTAAAAAAATTGTTAAGGCACAAACTCTCAGTAAAAACAAAAAAAACTAATTTTTAATGCTACTTTAATAATAAATGATGCTGGTTTTGCATTTAATTAAAAGCTTCGGAACTGGAAACGAAAAAATTTCACAGCGTTAACGTAAAAGCTTTCACTGATGATCCAAAATAGCGCAAAAAAAAGTTAAGGCTCAGAGCAGTTTTATCTGAAATTATTTGTAATTCCTGGAAAAATACCGTCAAATGTACTTAAAATCATGAGAATATGATATTTATATTCAGTGTAGCTTGGGAAGTGTTTTGTAAAAGTAATTTTATTCAGGGTATAATTAAAAATGTGTGTGAAAGGAAATCGGTAAGTGCAGAAATCCGTGAATGTATTCTTGCGACGTTGGAAACCATGAATATCGCATTCTGAGATTGGCATACTAATGGGAAAACCAATACATACGGCGAGATATGTAATAATAAAATATAAATCATATCATCATATCAACCAATTCGTTTGACACAAAGCATCGGTCAGAAAGGCCTAACATTTTATCTGAGCGCAAAAAAGTGGATTATCACAGAAATTAAGAAGAAGCCTAAATTGAGTGCCCCAGTTTTACGAATCATAGGTGAAAGAACTAGTTTAAAAGGAAGTCGCTAGTGTGCCGAAATAAAACTTATATCAGTAAAAAAATTAAATGTTGAAATTACGTTTTGCTTAAGAGTACGTAAAATGTCAAAATCATTCAAGAAGTCCACAATCTTTGTTTTTGAAATTAATCTTTTTGGATCTGTTGGGCAGGGATATGTTTCGCGAAAGCCTAATGCTCACACTGTAATTGTAGAACATTATGCTATGGAACTGTATGGGGGCATCTGGTCCTGGAAATATAGAATTTGTGAACAGTACGATAGATCAAACGTATTATCTGAATATTCTTAAAAGAGATATCAAACAAAGTGCTGAAAAATTTGGCATTTTATACAATTTTGGCCTGTATCAGGACAACGACCCGAAGAACAATTCGAAGCCATGTCGGCTTTGGGCTATTGGTAACTGACCAAATGTTATTATAAACCCCCTCAGTTGCCAAATATTAACCCGATCGAACATTTATGACATCATCTTAAAACTAGAGTAGCATTGCGAGACGTAAAGAATAACAAAGGGCTCCAAGATGTCATCATTGATGCATGGAACAAAATTTCACTCACTTTTTGCCAAAAAATTAGTGAAAACGATGCAGAAACGACTGCGAGAAGTGATAAAAATGCGTGGAAGAGCTACAAAGTATTAATAATCTGCAAATGAATTCTTTTCGAAATTGATCACTTTAAAACTATTTAAATAATTTCAGATAAAATTGCACTGAGCCTTAACTTATTTTTGCGCTATTTTGGATCATCAGTGAAAAATTTTACGTTAATGTTGTGAAATTTGCTTCGTTACTAGTTTTTTTTTTATATTGTTCTTAAGTAAATATGCAAAACTTTTAATTAAATGCAACACCACCATCATTTATTATTAAATTCACATTAAAAATTAGTTTTTCGTTCTTACTGAGAATTTGTGCCTTAACTTTTTTTACCCACATAGATTCAGGTACACGAACAGACATATTAGGTTCAATACTTCATTTTTTGGTTACCTGGGAGGTCTAGCCTGACCACATGGTGTTTTGGGTGGCAGCTGTAGCACACGTCATATTCTTTCTTTTGTAAAACACAATTCTCTGGCAATATGATTTCTTTCGTTATTTTCTTTTAGTTATATAGGGCATTAGCCAGACGCTGAGCTCTGTGTAGTAGATTATTTCAGTTAAGCAACACATGCTTAGATTATAAGTTAGATTATATGCACTAGGCCGCCAATTTGGGCCCATTTTCCACCGTCCGCTGGCTGGTTAGAGCGAGCAAATACTCCGCTAAATGGAATCAGAAAATTCAAAATAATGGTACTAGCCATCTCTGCTAGGTTTTGAAAGTTGTAAAAACCACAAATCTTGAGATTTGTATTATTTAGGGTCAAGCAATCGCAGAGATAAAGCCTTTTTCATCGCATACGTCTTGCATAAATCGTTGGATAATAGTCCTTTGCTACTCGCAAGAGACGCAATAAGACAGTGCCCTATGAGAAAGCCAAACGTCGCTTTCAAGAGGTTTCTGCTAAGCTTGAGCAGTTTCCTGTTTTTGCTTGGATCTGGTGATGGTTATAATGTTTTGGTTATAATTTTAATAGTCTTGTTTATAATTATAATAGTCCTTCTTGTTTCCGCATCTTGTTTGCTTGTGGTATCAGCAACTGACCGTGATACAGTATTACAGAAACTATCCTTTGAACCCCTCTTCGTCAATTCGTCAGCTTTTCCGTTACCTATGACGCCACTATCACTTGGAGCCCACAAAATTTCCTTTTCGTTGACAGCGACTCTGTACGCGTTTACAGTTCTCAAACAGTCCTTACGTTCTTGGTTTTTATTATTTATGAGGATTTTAAAATCAAAATTAATTCAAATGTTATGATCATTGGATTTCAAAAGAAGGAATATTATCTTTTTATTGCGAATCTTTACAAACGGTTTTGTTTATTCTTTGAGATATTGTTGGCTGAACAAATTGTTTGCATACAAACTTCAAATAATTTATCATTGTGTTATCTTCGCTTATCATATGAAGTGTCATATAAACAGGTGGACTGACCAGGTGTGCTTTGGAAAGTTACAAACAATTGTCTCAAAACAATAATCTAGATCTTCGATTGTATGATAAGCGAATAAAGGAAACACGCGTAGTAATAAATGTATTATTTTCACTGCAAAATATCATTTGCCACGGTCGTGATTCATTGAATGACTGACTCTATTTGAAAATCAAACGATGACTTTGCACAAATCACGAGTTCTAATTAAAAGTTTGGACGGGACTATGGACTATTAATTTCATATTAGCTACTTTCTAGATATCTCCAATACAAATATACCTGCATTATTATTTGTATTATTTTCAGCCGTTTCCCTTTCCTGAACAACAAATAATTATAATATAAACTTACTTAAAACTATTCAGTTTACTCTCTAATTGATTTGACTAAATTTGATTCCAATAAAGGAGCGTTAAAGCGATTCGAAGAATACCAAATACACGTTTGATCCCTTATCTACAATCATCGTCCAAATGACTGCGGCAATCAAATTAGAAAAATCAACAGATAAAAACCAGTTTCAATCGGTTTGGGCTTTGGAAATTTATTGTTTATTTTTCTTCTTAAATTGCCGCATAGCGGTTGATTTGATAAAGAGTCCACACTTCTTAAAGCGTACGAACTTACGTGGTCTTATGCGTAACAGTGCTGCCAGACAGGCACTGCGGCTTACCTCCAGACAATTCCTGTTTATCCCTAAGATTACCCTAAGTAGCCATTATGACGTCATTTCCGGAAAAATTTTCGGCATTCTCAAAAGCCAGGTTATTTAAATGTAAATTTTGATATGTGTAAGACTGCCGTCAGATGAATCAAACTTTTTTAAGGGGAGCTGAGACTTTTGCCCACTCCTGTTTACTCAGAAAAAATTAATCCCGAAAGGAGTATTATCGACGGAGTCGCAAGAGATACAGTTAGATAATACCATGGGAGGCCGACGAATGCGACCAATCACAACACCGCCTTCCGTAATCAAATGATGTCATTTTTTCACTCACTCTGCATTTTCTTATGTCAAATTTTTTATTGAAACATCCGTTCCGGAAAAATGCATTATCCAATTTCAGAATACCTTAAACAAAACCCTGAATATTTTTTTCTCCCTGTTTTTCCCCTGAAGTTTTTAAAATATCCCTAAATCTAGGGTTAAAATCCCTAATATGGCAGCACTGATGCGTAATGTATCATTAGTTGAAAGACCGAATTTGAATTAAAATACAAGTCGCAAAAAAGGTCAAAGTAAATCGTGATTTATTAGGACTGTATATTTTAGTCAGTTTTTTTATTTAAAAAAGTTTGTTCTAAACGAGGTTATTTAAATCTTCAATTTTTCTGTTAACACGTCGTCGCTGTAAAATCAAACCGGCATATCTTCAGTATGCATATTTTTCACCAGAGCGCTTTAAAGTTTTCGCGTGTGGGCTGTTTCCTCGTAAATGCATATCGAAACAGCACCATTAGATGGATTTTTATTCAACTATAGGATATGCCGGTGCGACATAAAAATAGACGGGAAAAAAAGAAATTGTTTGATACCAAAAACTCAAAAACTCAATTTTTGCAGATATGCCGGTTTGATTTAACAGCGACGATGTATTGACTAACAGGAGGAACCTTATGGCAACGTGTTCAAAATGCGTAGTCGATTAAATGCATCTAATTTCTCTTATTTTTTTTAGACTCAAGAATATTCAAGAAACTATCATCAAAGTATCGTTATTTATGCGAAATTTCTGACTTTTCTTCTTACTTTTAGAAGTAAAAACTGTAAATATAGAGAGCCGAATGATGCACGAAATGAAAAACGAAAAAGCATTTTTTTTGCTAACTAAAAGCATTCTCCAGAGCTTGAGAGCCACTGTATTTTATACAAATTTTATAATTCTTCTGCGAGCATACCTTATGGGGGCATACCTTATTTTCAAAAAGCTTTTAATAAAATGTCTGAAAGCTACTAAAGCAATTATGATGCTCTTCAGCAGCTAGTTCAAATTGTTGATGCTTTTTAATATGAAGAAAATATTCTTCGGTTGTTTTTGAATTGTTTATTGTATCTTTCACTTATTAGCAATGCGAAGTAGCACCTTGAAATATTATTCAAGTCGGGTCGTGCATTATCTATATTTTGAACGAAATATTGAGATGATACATTGTCTCTGATCTGATTAATATCGAATTTTGCTCAGTTTTAAGCTGAGAAAAGGGAATCAAAACAGTAGAAATAATGATGCTGTTTCTTAATCATTCACACCCATTTGGTTTCCGTTAAGAAAATGATTATGCTTTTAACGCTATCAAGTTTCCAAAACATATTTGAGCAACACTCCTCTTACATCCTGGCCAGTGCCGTTGTTTTATTGCAATTGCAGTACAGTGAAAGTTCCCTTTGCGGACAGCTCCCATAAGCGGACATCTCTCTACAGCGGACGTTTTTTTTTTGGAACCATATTTTTTATATGACTCTCCATGTAAAATACGCTCTCATAAGCGGACTCGGACGGACACCGACACCATAAATTGTCACCGACAGACTCGAAACGTTCTCAAGAGCGGACTCCAACAAAAAAAAAGCTCCAACAAAGGACAACAATAATTTCTTTCGATAGCGCGGTGATTCCCCGTAATGTGTGGTTTCCCTTTACATGCATGCACATAGGAGGCTTTAGGTCTGGTACATAAACTACGGATCAACTCTTCACAGTCAAACAAGTGCTTGAAAAATGCTGGGAATTTAACATCGACGTCCACCAGATTTTCGTGGATTTTAAACAAGCATATGACAGTATTGACCGAAACATACTGTACAATATAATGCTATACTTCGGCATCCCGGCAAAACTAGTTCGGCTGACCAAAATGACGATGACGTCGACAGCATCACAAGTCAGAATCAACAACAGTCTGACTGACGCCTTTGACACAAATGTCGGACTAAAGCAAGGGGATGGGTTGGCCCCTCTGCTGTTTAACCTAGCACTTGAGTACGTGATAAGGAAGATTCCTGTCGACACAGGGAGTACGCTTCTGTACAAGTCGAACCAGTTAGTGGCCTACGCGGATGACATTAACATCTTGTCCCGTTCCTTCACATCCGCCAAAGAGCTCCTGTTGAAACTTGACCAGGAAGCCAAGGAAGTAGGCCTGAAGATCAATCAGACGAAAACAAAAATCATGACGCAAACAAGAAAGAAGACCTGCATTAGACAAAATATAATTCTTGACGAATATAATTTAGGGAATGTGGACAAATTTATATACTTAGGCTCGAAATTGACAACGAAAGGCAGTGAAACTGACGAAATTAAACGGAGAATACAGCTCGCTAATAAAACTCTCTACTCTGTTCTGGCCCTACTGAAGATCAGCTGCATACACAGGAAGACGAAGCTCCAAGTCTACAAATCAATCATCAGACCTGTGTTGTGCTACGGATGTAAAACTTGGACCCTTACCCAAGCATCCGCAAATATGTTGAACGCCTTCGAAAGACGGGTCCTCAGGCCATAGGCGTGCCGTGGTCTAAAATCTGGCAGGGGCCAGGGACCGAAAGGTTCAAAAGAAGCGATGATTTTGTTTTCCGTAAGGTACAGATACTGTTCATACAACTTATATAATTTACTAATACATTATATGTTTGTTAATTTATTCTTTGTTATTTGCTAATGCATAATGCATTATAAAATAAACTTCGTGTCTGTGAATACGTATGAGCTACTACCACATGAATATAATGCGAATAGTAAGTATGAGTTACACATGAATTATCCATTAGCACTAAGAAATGAACGCTTGTATGAATTATACGGGAGTAGAATGGAAATAATTATAAATAAAAGACAATTTTTTTGTTTAGAAGCTAAATATATTTCAATTTATACTAAAAAACATCTTTGAAGAAATTGGAATATATTAAGCTTACAAGGAAGAAATTGATCTCTTGTTTCAAATTTTTGTTATCTAGAAAACCTAGGAAAAGCATAAATAATTTACCAAGACGAAGAGTAGTAATTAATTTAATTTTTTCCCAAACTACATAAAAGTTTTCTCGGTCACTTAGTAGTGTTTTAAATGTTCCATTCACAAGATCCATTCCATCCCAAAGAATTGCATTTTTAGTTTGGAAATATGTGCTTAACATTTTCGTTATAAAAAGAACATAGTGAAAGAAGAAAATATTTGCTACAAACTTAGAATTACTGATTGAATGAAAGATCGCCAATGCATAAACTAAGTCGCTGTATTTTCCTTCATTCATTTCTTTTTCTCTTTTATAGTCCCATAGCTATCGATCACATATTTGCAATTTTGAAATCTCATTGACTAACAAGTCGAGCCTAAACTTCTCATTCAACGCCTTGTATTTAGACCAACTGCCTCTTCAACAATTGGTGTTGTGATGGCTTCGAAAAGTGTATGTAAAGGGATTCGATGGCATTGAAAAAGGATGTACACGTTGCGATTGTGAAAAATGTGTCCATCACAACAAGGATAATTTTATGAGCTTGACAGTGTAAAAATGTGGCTGCAGGGTGTTTTATCTTAATTTAGGTTTGTAAACCACCTTTTTGTCCTGACATGGCACTAGCACCATCATAAGACTGTCCAACAACAGCCAATTCGCTAAGTCCGTAGCTGTCTAGCAGGCTCAAAATTATATCGGCTAAATACGAGGCATTTCTAGCTCCTGAAATGTCTAGCAAACCTGACAACCACGGAGAGTTGTCCCTTTTTGTGGACCCTTGCTTCAGCTGCCATAATGGATATCAGTTCGCACTCGTTTATTTCAGCTGTCATGTCCTCGCGAATGATTTCAGCAATTGTTTTTATTAATTAATTTTGTGTTTTGCCAATATAAGAGTTCGCAACCTTGTTTTTAAAATGTTTTTCAAAAGTTAAATGATGCTTCGCGAATAATTCACAAAATTCCAAAAAAAATCACAGTTATCACTGGGACCACTTTCATCATGTCCTCTGAAAGCAAGTCCTTGGCGACTGAGGCACGTTGTAAGGTCGATAACCTTTCCCAAATAATTTCGGTTCATCTTGACAATATTCCAAGACTGTTCAAGCACCATATCACTTACTGTCTTCCAAGCACTTTTAGAGTTTTATTATTGTAGAGTTTTTATTATTGTATGCAATATGTGCATGAATTTTACTATCCGGATAATTTATCCGGATCGCGAAGTTTGGTCGAGATGAAACTTTCGTGTATTTTTGGCGACAATGGAAATTCTATGGAAAATTTCGCATTGTGATAACTTCACACCGAGTCATCAGATCATCACGAAATTTACAAGACGCATCAATGGGTATAGAAAATAAGTTTCTGTCGTTTTTAAATAATGTCTGGGTAACCTTGTAGCTACCATAGTATGTAAACACAAATCTTTCACACCATTGACTCGCTGGTATTTTTATCGGTATTTAGAATAAAATGCAAATGATTGATGAATTTGATACTATATTTATACAGTCAAATTTAAACTTCTAAAATTCCCAAACGCACAAAAATCGTAACCCTTCACCGAATTATTTATATTTTTATCTCGCGATCGGATAAAATTCACTGGATATATTGGTCTTGAGTAGATACAGGTCTGACAAAAGTTAAATGAAAATGATAGGAACCATGTGGCGGTCGTGTCACCATGAAAAAACGCTCGGTGAAGTTGAAGTGCTATACCTTTTACCTTCCGATGCAGTTATCAAATTTTAATCAACTTCACACACATTTAACCTGAGACAGAGTTTTCGTTATAAAGTTAGATCCGCGATGCCAGTATCAACATTTTTGTCCTGGAAATCAGTACTATTAAATTTTCAAATAGTATTGATTTCGTAGTGAAAATAAGCCGAAAATATTTCAATTTCAAAAAATTGAACACATTCGCGGAGAGTAACTCTAAACACTCTTTCTTTCATATAACTTCCAACGCTTTCAATGAGTTAAAAGTTATAGGGTAAGTTATTTTAACGGGATGCAAATTCGGTATAGTCTTTGTTGTGATGGTGTCTAAAGGTTGGTGGTGGTGTCAGCAGCAATATTAAACTTTCCGAGCTATTCAGTATGGACTTTTTTACTCAAACCTAATAAGTACACTTTATCATACGCAAAAGTCAAAGAAAAATGCTCTCAAATATGAAATGAGACTGTGTTTGTTTTGCTTAATGTTAGGTATGAATGTGCTAATTGTATATGATCCCATCAAGAAATAGTACATGCAGCGAAAATTGCTCGCAATAAACAACATTGTTTTGAATAGATAGCATAAAAGTGGAAGAGGTGCCATTTTTATTCTCCAAATGACTTCGAAAATTGTATTCTACGTTAATTATCTTATTGCTTACCATTTTAATACTTAGACTAGGTTTTGTGAAAAACATAATTGCATGAAACGCCAGTTTACAAAAGTGTTCTTATCCAAATACCTGTATATTGCCTAGTAGGAATGAACATATAATCTTATTAAAAAAAGGATTATTGGCGAGGCTCTTTTCGTCTTTTTCTTGACGTATAACTTGTCGAAATTCAATACTGTCGTCCATTTCTCGAGATAAGTCCCATAATATCGTAATTAATATTAATTAATTAGTCTCTATGTTATAAGTAGTGTCCATGCTTTGGTATAGGCTTACACTACTGCACTATACAGCTCTTGCTGTAACAACAAAAACCAAAGAGGCGGAAACTTAAGAGTATGTTGTTAGAAATATGTATTTTTCTGGGAGGGGCCAGCCTAGGGTCTGGGGGGGTCCCGGCCCCCCCTGGCCCCCCCTACGGCGCGCCTATGCCTCAGGCGTATAATTGGAGCTAAACAAGAGTGCGGCCAATGGCGGATACGCCAATTGACGAGCCGGAGGCTGCTACAATAATGAAACTGCGGAAGCTGCAATGGGCTGGTCACGTGCAACGAATGGACGAGCATCGAGTACTTAAGAAGGTATTCGACGGAAGGGCCGAGGGTCGAAGACCAGTGGGAAAACCCAGAAAACGCTGGTCTGACTCTGTCGACGAAGACTGCGCAAAGCTGCTCAGATTTCGAAATTGGAGGACGCGGTCATTGGACCGAGACAACTGGAGGCGTCACCTACGAGAAGCCAAGGCCCGAGAGGGGCTGTAGTGCTACGACGACATAAGCGCCAGGCGTCGCAGGTGACGATTTTGTTACTTTAATTTGTGCCTTGAAGTGTACTGTTATCAGTGCAGCGCAGCAATGACACCAACCAAACGCTTTTTAACTTTAAGATAGAAAATGGAGGTGGTTAATGTTGCAGAACAAGAACATTTTAGTGTTCGCTGATTGGACGAGTGGTACGTATGTTTTAAAAATCGGCTTTAAAAAAATTGTAATGCATAAAATTAAATTTAACGATTTTAGGTTTAAAATAAGTAAAACTCAAGCATCAGAAATATTAAAGCCGAAGGAAATCATTCGTAGACAATGGCAAACAAGCGATAATTTAGATCAATAAACAAATCAATTAAAAGATGGTGCAGCATAGAGTGAAAAGATTTGTTTCGAAAGGTTTGCTCGAGCCAGAAACCAGCATGTTCCCGAATCAGGGCCGTTAATAAAAACAAAGGCCAAAGAAGTAGCTAAAGCCTTGGGATATGATAATTTTATTGAATCGGATGGATGGCTACAAAAATGGAGAAAAAGGCATAACATTAGCTTAAAGTATATCTGTGGTGAGTCAGCGGACGTTAATATGGAAGATGTGGACCAATTTCGACAAAAATTTCCAGCGATGCTATTAGGATACCAACCACGAGATATTTTCCACGCAGATGAAAGTTTTTATATTTTAGAGCTTACATTAACTTTTAAAGCTGAAAAGTGTGTAGGTGGCAAAATGGCAAAAAAAAAATTGACCATAATGTTGTGCACAAATATGATAGGAGAAAAAGAAAAGCTTTTGGTTGTTGGGAAAGCTGCTTGACCACGAGCAATGAAAAATGTTGCAGTTAATAGTTTGCTTGCTACGTGGACTTTTAATAAGAAGGCATGGATGACAAGGATTATAACGACAGACTGGCTTCAAGATATGGACAGGAGAATGGACTTCAAAAACGTAAAATGTTGCCTTTTTCTGTACAATGCTGGGTCGCATCCTACAGATCTGAGTTTGGGAAACATTAAAATAATATTTTTTTCTCCTAACACCACATCTGTTTTTCAGCCCATGGAATTATTCAGAATTTCAAGTTCTTCTATCGTGGTTTAATTCTGAAACATGTTCTTTCAAAAATTGATAACGTTTTCTCCGCCTCACAACTTTCAAAATCCATTAACATTTTGGAAGCTATCTATTTTATTAAAAACGCATGGGACAAGGTAATTCCAGATGCCGTACGAAAATGCTTCGCCAAAGCAGGTTTTAAAAAATCTGTAGTTCAACAAGTTGACCTGATGGAATATCATGCAAAAGATGATCTTCCACTAGCAACCCTAGCAGAGTTTTGGAGGAGCTTGAATGAAATTGAATCATCTGATCAACTGGATGAAGACTTTACAAATTTGGATCGCACTTTATCAATTGAAGAGAAAGTAAATGAAAATGAAGAAGCCGGAATGAATAAAGCGGCTACAGAAGTAAATCATACTTTAAATACAGTATCGGATGACAGTGACGAAGAGGAAAATGAAGATAATGGTCCAATCAACTCTTACGCCAGTGCCTTAGAGGCCGTTGCAAGCCTAAAAAAGTTTTCAAATAAAGATTTTGTTGCGTTCGAATATTTAAAAAATGTTGAATCACATTTCCAAAATTGTTTTTTGCGAGCAAAACCTGAAAAAACAAAGCAGTCAAATATTTTAATAAAAAAAACCGATTTTTCCTTTCGAAGCTAGATATATTTTAATTTTGTGACAAATATTGATATTTCGAGGGTAAGCTGCCCTCTTCTTCAGTGTCTATCGGTCTAATCTTAATCTAACTTATGTATGTTTCTTATAGAGCTTACTTTTAAAGTATTGACTTATACTAATTACCAACTAATTGTCCATTAATTGACTTATACTAATTACCAACTAATTGCCTATTAACTTTACTAAAATACATTTAACTATCCATATTAATTAAATTTTCCTCCTCACTATCAAATGAATGTTCAAATTAGCCTGAACAATGGTGATGCACAGTTTCCTTGGTCTGTGTTTAGTCTTCTATCCATGGGGGTTTTCCATATGTGCAGGCTTTCGCACCTCCTGCACCTCCTTAACTACCTCCACATTGTCCCAAGTTATGTTGTGATCCTCCTCCAATATGTGTTTTGCTACTGCTGAACGTACTAATGTTGTATTCTTTTTCCTCGCTGAAGCTGCTTCTCGTTTATGTTCCGTTAGTCTAACACCAACTAACCGTTTCGTTTGACCGATGTATATTTTGTCGCATTCTGGGCAGGTAATTTTAGAAACTCCATATTTTTCCTTTTTGTCTTTCACGTGACATAGTATAGTACCTAATTTTTTAGCTTTACTGGTTGGAACTGCTTTAATATCAAAGCGTTCAAGAAGTACCCGAACTTTTTTGAATACTGATGAATAAATAATTGGAACTCTTATGGTTGTTTCTCGTTTTTCCTGCGTAAAAAGCGTCGTTAAAAGATCACGCTGTATTCTATACTTTTTCTTTTGGACAAGATTTCCAATTATCCTCTCGTCGAATCCATTTTTTGCCATTCCAGCGGACAAAATTCTTGGAACCGTGACTGTCCGCTTATGAGAGCTTTTACTGTATATATGTTGCAATTTGATGTAGTTTATTGCAACATTGCATTTTATTTTCATGTATTGCATTTTACAGAATTGGCTACTTGTTTAATCTAGCTGACATAAATTAGTTTCGCTCTGTTTAGTTATGCAACTGCTAGCTATTTTACATTAAGAGTGAACAGGAATTTTCCCAATTCTTAATCCTGGAGACATAACAGTATATTGTAATTTATTTTCTTTAATATGGCAAAACTGAAATTAACAATAGTATGACTAAACTCGAATCTGATATATCTTTATAAAAAATTATACATTTTTTTGTTGCTATATTTTTCAAATAGCAATAGTTGTATTTTAAAGACTTATATTTTTAAGACTTATAAGTGTAAAAATATGTATATACTTATGAAAAAATCAATCTACTGCAATTTAGAGCAATCTGCTGCAACTTCGGAGTTTCATTTATTGCACAAAGAAAAACTAAAACGACAGCACTGATCCTGGGTCATAATGCTTGGGGATTGCCTATTTAGAATGTTTAGTAACATATTGCTAAATTTCATTCAGTCTGTTCGCGTACTGCAGCAACAGATTTTTGCAGCTGGCTTCTATTTGTTGCAAAATTTTGCTTGCAGAAAGAGTACAAAAACGAATTGCTGCGAATCAATTTTAATATATTATAATAGATTCAGGTGCGCGAACAGATCTATTGTAACAGTACAGGGGGATAGAGTTGATAGAGTACAGCGAAAATATCTTTCGCACAATCGTGTGAGTCTTGGATATGTTGATAGTCGCTATGTGTTCATTAAAATGTTAAATGAAATTGCATATTTTTTAAGGACTTGCACACGGAATACAAGTATAAGCAGGAATTAAAACTTTATTCTACTTACCTATATCCTCACTCATATTTTTGTAAAAATATTTTGGAACAGCTGTTTCTACAGTGCACTTTTAATACTACCACTTCTAACATTTTCTCATGCTTGCATTCATTACTATTTACGTAGTACGCACAAACAGCAAACAAATAACCAATTATAAAATTTATATCATCTATCACATCACCTTCGAGCAAATCAGAACGCATTCTTATCTTATTGAATAAACTTGACAAATTTATCGCCACAATATTTCGCAATTTGTTTTCCAACTATACCGATCATCGATTTATCGCGAATCAATTTGCACTTTCTTATCGCACGAAATTCTCACGTAAATTACAACTACGGTCATCGAGGACGATGTAAAATCAACTGCGCTTATTTCTAATCCGAACGGAATCAAATTCAAAATTCCGATCAACAACAAAACAAACAGAAATGATGTTTTCATTTCACTGCCACCACGACGCCGTTCAACATTTTCTTTCTAGACAGATATAATAACTGTTATTCAGATAATATCATCTCAGCTTGAGAAGTGTTAATTTGTAGTCTTATAGGGCTGTATATTCATTTACATTTAACTAGACCACTTATATGCCAACTAAACAATTTATTAGCACACTGTCGAAATGCTTGACGAAAAGCAAAACACACCTCGCATTTCAGTTTAATCAGTATCTGTAGTACCTATTTGCAGGTTTTCGGGTACATATGTTCCTAATGTCGATTTATCGCACGTTGGATATATTTATTAGTTGATTATTATACACATATAAATCGGTTATGCTGCTTCAAAATATATTTTTCACCTGTAACTGTGTGGTGCACTCATCGTCACCGCTCCGATACAGTGGTACGCATAATTCAGTGTAGAGCTCAGCCTCATAAACAGTATTTTTGAAGAATATTTTTGGGCTTAGAATTCTTTTCATTAGAAAATTATATTAAGTTTTTGCAGTTGAAGTGTAATTAAAGTGTTAGCTTTTGCCCTATATAAGTGAAATAAGTTTCAATTTCATTATGTGCAGCAATCAAAACTTCAAGACTTATTTGCTCTTCGATCAATAAAAGTAATCTTTCAGTATTTCAATCCAGTTTGCCAAAAAGCAGTAAAATCATATATGCTCTGTCGTACTCAATTTGCTAACAATAAATAGCCAATTCATCAGATTTATGTACGTTCGCAAGCAGAATATTTGAAATAGCTTCCGCATCCTATAGCATAAAATAAAATAAACACTCGAACTTCAAGCTGTGTATACAAATATCCATCAGTTTTCCTAATAATTTCCAAATTATTGGCACAATCATAAATTTAAATTTTAAAAGTTTAGTTAAAACAAAACGAATGCCGTAAAATGTTGCCGTAAAATGTATAACATTCTTCTATTCTTTCGTCAATTTTCCAAAGAAAAAAATCCTCTATTCCTCCATGCTCGCCATTTTCGCACATTATCGGCGTTTTTGCCGTTCCTTTTCGTTTTTTCGCGTCGTTTACATGCTTTAGAAAATCTACCAGCGGTACTCAATCTGTTCTTTCACATTACGAACGCAGCCGAAACAGCAACAGCTGCTAACATTTATTCGCCCCATTTTTTTCGCTAAGAATTCTCTTGAAAACCCAACAAAAAGTAGGTTCTCGTACAGCTGTACAGCAGCATTTCGCACATTGGCTGCCCAGCCTCCCTCATAGAGGCCTTCCTACCTTCAAACCATTTTTCAAACAATAGATTTAACGTCAAATCAGTGACGTCTACCATCTGTTACGGTGCGATTCTGTGTTCTAACAGGTTCCATTGGATGGTTACCGCTACCTGTGCATCTGTTTTGTTGGCCCAGTTTTCTGCAATATTTCTTTTGCATTCATTCGAATCGGTCTTGCAGCAGTACACAAACGTTAGCTTAAAACAGCCGCCAAAGTGACTTCATCGGGCGGTCAAAGTGATCTTCCTAACATTCCAGTAGGTATTAATTATTCAAGTTAGTTTAGAAATTCGAAAATATGATCATCGGAAAAATCCCATTTATGGAAATTGAAATCACTGGGGGCGTAGCACGGGATCTTGAAACGATTCCATCCCGCCCCGACTTCTCACATATTCATTGTGATTACTTCAATAAACGTTACTCATCAGTAAATAGCTGGCTCAACTCGATCTCTAGGCTTATGTAGAGCGCCGCGAGGGGAACCAGCTGATTTGTTCGCAAAAAGTGATGACGACAAAGTAGAAAAATTTCTTCCCAGAGTGCATTTCGAGTTCACTAGGTTTAGGTCATCGGTAGCGAACGTACCGATTCTTTGTTGAAAACATTAGTGTTCTTCACACTTGCAGCTATACTACGTGAACACTGGATCCGGAAACGTCATGATAACAGAAAATATCGACGCTCGTAGTGCCAATAATGATCTGCTGGAGAATGAAACGAGTCCAATTACGGCGACCAGGCCTGGGAGGATTTTTCGAAGTTTTGGAGCTTTGTTCGGGCACGGAACTGGAAGTAGGAATGATGATTCCGAGCGGTATATCGAGTTCGATGTAAGTGATCCGGAGAGAAGTGGCAGAACGCTAGGAACGTTCGCTGGGGTGTTCTGCCCCGTGGCGCTTTCAATGTTCAGTGCACTGGTATTCATTCGTGTCGGTACGTTATAGTTTCGATGAAACTGATGCGCATCAGATAGCGGAAAAAATGAATTAAAATGGTTTCACTTTGTTACAGGTTATATCGTAGGAAATGCTGGATTATATGTAACGCTGCTTCAGTTTGTTATTGCGTATTTGATTCTGTTATTTACGGTTGCTTCTGTCTGTGCGATTTCGACGAATGGTGCAGTTGAAGGTGGCGGAGTGTACTGTAAGTTGCTGAGAGTTATCTAACTATGTATGCGACCTTCATGTTTTGATGATTGTTTCTCTAAAGATATGATAAGTCGAACGCTTGGTCCCGAGTTTGGAGGCTCCATAGGCACGCTGTTCTTCCTTGCGAACGTTGTCGGTTGCGCCATGGCCATTTCAGGATGCACTGAAGGAATAATGGAAAACTTCGGACCGGGCGGCTATTTAGCTAAAAATGAAGAAGGCTTGCTGGCAGACAGCGCAGAGTGGAGATTTTTATACTGCAGCTTGATCAACACATTGATGCTTGTTGTCTGTCTGATTGGTGCATCTATGTTTGCAAAGACATCTGTTTTGATCCTTGGAATTGTAACGGTGTGTCTAGTATCAACTTACATCAGTTTTCTGGCAAAAGGTCCCATAGAAGTAAGATAACTGTTGAAATCTTATCTTCATTACTATTCAATATACTTAAATCTACAGGTTGCTATACCCGACGAAAATCGACTCGTTCAAAATGAAACCGCGAAAGTAAATGGTTCATACACAGGACTATCCTCTCACACACTCTTAGCAAATCTCTACGAAAACTATGGTCGCGACTACACATCCAAAGGTGCAGAAGTCAATTTCGCTACAGTGTTCGGTGTACTGTTTGCTGGTGTTACAGGGATAATGGCTGGAGCCAATATGTCGGGTGAACTGAAAAATCCATCAAGAAGCATCCCCTCCGGAACGCTCTCCGCCGTGGCTTTTACTTTCGTTTGCTACATTCTCCTTTCGGTTCTAATGGCCGCCACAACGACGGGCTTCCTGCTCAGGAACGACTACCTGTTCCTGATGCCAGTGAATGCTTGGCCGCCATTTACTGCCATCGGTATCCTGACCGCAACCTTTTCAACAGGACTCAGCAATTTGATCGGTTCAAGTCGCATACTTGAAGCTTTAGCAAAAGATCAGGTGTTTGGTAAATTTTTGCGGTTCGTAATCCGCGGCACGTGGAAAGGAAACCCAATCGCAGCCGTGGTGACAAGTTGGATTCTCGTGGAAGTAATTCTTTTGATCGGCTCTTTGAATTCAATCGCACAGGTCAACTCGGTCCTATTCATGCTGTCGTATCTGGCCACAAATCTCGCCTGCCTGGGAATCGAACTGACCGGTGCTCCGAATTTCCGACCCACATTCAAATACTTTACATGGCATACGTGCTTCATCGGTCTGGTGGGAACACTGGTTATGATGTTTGTCATCAACGCAATCTACGCTTCGTCTAGTATAATTCTGTGTCTGATTTTGGTGATTGCATTGCATATCTTCTCGCCGGCATCGCAAGGAACACAGTGGGGCTCGATCTCGCAAGCTCTAATGTTTCATCAGGTCAGAAAGTATTTGCTCATGCTGGACTCGCGTAAGGATCATGTGAAGTTCTGGCGGCCGCAAATGTTACTGTTAGTTTCAAGTCCGAGATCGTGTTGTCCTCTGATCGATTTCGTAAATGACATGAAGAAGAGTGGTCTGTATGTAATTGGACACGTGGAGATTGGAGATTTTACAAATATTGACCAGAGCAACGAAAGGATTGTGGAAGATCAGAATCACTGGTTGTCGCTGATTGATCATTTGAAGGTAGATTTGTTTTTCTCCAGAGATTATAATTTCAATGTCTAAAGGGTATATATTTCAGGTCAAAGCATTTGCTGAAGTCACTCTGGCTAAATCTATACGCGAAGGCGCTCAACATCTAATGCGTCTTGCTGGCATTGGTGCCATGAAACCCAATACAATCATCCTGGGCTTTTACGATGCTGAAATCATTCACGACTTTTTCGAAGTGTAAACAACACCAATTTATATTGCATTGAATGGTAAACATTAAATTATAATTTCCAGAGAAGGGTCACCATACACGACCACGAAATTCAACGAGCGTGGCTGTCGATTGTTTTCAGTACGTCGAAACGAAAAACATCTTAGCGCCCAAGAATATGTTGCTATTATTTATGATACGCTACGCATGAAAAAGAATGTTTGCTTGTGCCGGCACTTTCATCGATACGACAAGAATTTTATAGCCAAGTAATTTTTAAGCACAATATTTCTGAGTCATATAGCCAAGTAATTTTTAACCACAATATTCTGAGTCACAATATTTCTGTGGTAAGTAATACTGTTTTTTAAATTTAGGAGTAATCACATCAAGTACATCGATGTGTGGCCAATTAATGTATTCGAGCCGAAGAATGAAGACCCGTTCGGTACAGTTTCGTTGTTTATGATGCAGTTGGCTTGCATTATCAATATGTTGAAGTCTTGGAAAAGGCTAACTTTGAGAATTTTCCTATGTGAATCAGCTAATGGAAATAATACTAGGTAAGTTGGATTTAAATTTTAACATATTTTTGTATACTATAAAAATAAATAATTTCATTAAAACAAATAAAAAAAAATCAGTAAAAAATACATTTTTGTTCATTCCAATTTCAGTTCCTTTAATGTCGGCAGTGCCCAGAGTATTGATCAATTTTCTAGGCAAAAACTAGTGCATACTCTAAAGAAGTTAAGAATTAATGCAAATATTTACGAGGTATGTATAATAGCTATTCAACTGAGTCAATAATGTTGAGTGTGGTTGTGAATAATTTATTTGGTGTGCGGTAGAGAAGAGACTCGTAAGCTACTGCGAACTTGGTTATATGTCTTGTAATTGTTTGGGAAAATAATAACTTAAAAAAGCAATATCACTGAATCCGAATGATGACTAATCTGTGTGAATGCTAAGGCGAAAACAAAATACTTTTTCGAGTTAATTTGCTAAAAGTATGTGTGCGCTCTATGATTAATAGTCTCAAACAAAAATGGAGATTCGCTGTTCGAAGTTTTGCATTTAGAAGCTGTGTACTTCATGAGATTCAACTCTAATACAGAATTTTCTGAGTTTCCCCACTGTTATCTATTATGTTGCCAGTCTATTATTGGCGTAGTAGCGTAAGGCTCCAAGAGATCTTGGGCTCGTCGCAAGAGTCATCTACCTTGACGAACATGAATACTATGCCTCGCTTCTCTGAAAGCCGGTAGTTGATCGTTTTCGAATCAGATAGATTATTTATAAAAAAAAATCGGTTAATGATGGCCAATACGTAACGGTAGGCCAACCCCTACATCAAACAAAATTGAACGAATTACTACGAAAAACGAGTACTATGCAAGAGCAAAACCTTTAAAAAATTTCCCAAATTTGAAAAATCTGTTACAAAAACAAAACAAATATGTCAGCTGATGGTTTGTGATCTTCAATTAACGAGAAAAATATTAAATTAATTGTTCATAAAATCACATCACAGCTTACTACAAATGATCTGGATCTTCTGGAAAATCATCAGGACAATGAACTGTGAGACACAGTTTATGTATTTCTTAATTAGACCAATTTCGCAAATAAAATACGACAAACAGATACTGGAATAGAAAAAGTTGTACAGAAAAAGGTGGTAAAGGAAGGCAAAACATTCTTTTTAAAAATTGAGAACAATTGAGAACACTGAACTTTTCCAAAATGCAACAAGTAAATTTGATTGCGTTGAATATATTCAATGGTATATGAAAAATACAAATCACACTCGGGAGCAATACTCAAACGCGCAAGGAACAAAGAAACTGAATTATCTAACACTCATGGAGGGAGATAAAGAAGAAGGAACGTGAACATTGAATAGCGAATCCTGCAATTGCCTTAGAGATAATTTATGATGATAGTAATTCGTCCTAAAACGAGGAAATCTTTAACACTATAGACCATTATGTAGAATATTTCACAATAACGTTCAGACTGGTGTTTCAAGGGGTGGTGGTATTCTAATCTTCCGCACATAATTGAACGAATTGAGCACCGTGTCGAGAATACTTGTAGAATATCACCAAAGTAAATATATTCCACTTCTTGATTGCCGCCAGATTGTAATACAGGTGAAGAAAGACTAAAAAATAAGTGTACTCAAACTACCTTCATTGAGTTGCATTTTTTCCTCGCTAAGCGAAGAAAGTTTGTGTTATTGTATTATGCCTATGAGCTGAAATATTTATGCTTTTGTAACAAAATTTTCAAATTTTGAGATCTTTCAATGATTTTCCTATCAAGTATTCGACATCATTTAAGCCGTGAGCGAATTCGTTTTTCAGCCTTGCTTGCAATCAATAAGCGCTCTTACTGATCTAGTAAAACGATGTGCGTTGTTCGCAACAGAAAACATGTCTTAGACTTAGATTGACTTAAAAAAAAATCGAGTGAATTTCCTATCACTCATATTTTTGTTGATCTGACTAATCTTATTGTATTTTAAAGATTTAAAGGAAATGGTATGATTTTGCCTTAGACTTCAACATAAAGCTTAATCGTAAGTTCATATGGTTGCTTTGTGAATGGTTTTTGCACGCATATATAATATTGTTTTAAGTTGTTTTCAGTAGCTAGTTTAATTGAAATACATAATTGTTGATTTTTAGTCTTCTAATTTTAAAAATTTACATGATTCGATTTTTTTCTTAGACCAATTTGTTCGTTTATAAGCAAGTATATTTCAAGATCGATAGACACTGAAGAAGAAGGCGGATTACCTTCGAAATATCGATATCTGTCCGAAGTGAATTTTTCTTCCACTTAAAATAATAAAAAAAAATATTGGACAACAAGTTTGGCCAAGTGCAACTTAATCTTCTAATAACATTAGAAACGCACAAAATAGTCAGCAAAAACGTTGTTTTTTAAACTTAGAACGAATAAAGAAATGCAAATGGTAATTATTTTGCATCATTGCAAGCACTTAGTCCAATAGACTTATGTCCTAAGGACTAAAAGTCCCATTGATTACTATTGCAAAAAAAATTTCAAATGAAATAGAAAAAAGTGTATAGGTTAAAAAGATACAACTCAGACAAATCCAATTGTTGTGCCTTCTCATTATAAATCACAACAGCTGAGTTTAACTGCAGCTGATTGTGTCGGTTGTAGCGCCAATTGTCTAGAGTGATACAACATTTCTGAGATTTCGGGCAAATATGATAACATTTGTTTATTGAAACGCGAAACCAAATGACAGAGTTGAATGCGCCTTTAAAAATGTTATGTAATCAAATCTTACTATGATTATATAATTCACGCGACTGTTTATGAGTGTAAACATTTGTGATCAGTTGTGGCGAATATTTTTGTTTTGTTTAAAAAAGAAATTTGATGAAACGTAATATATTTCACGTGTTCAAATATAAATTCTTTTCTGTATGGTTTCTTACTCAGTGTAGTGAAAAAATGGGTTCCATTGTTCATAGCTGTTTTATGTGTTTACGGGTACACGTATTTAATAGAAAAGTACCTTTCGAGATTGGAGATTGGGTAGTCGCTTCAAGAACTCATTGGTATGATTGTCAGGAGCATAGAAAGGAGGCTATATTGCAGTGTGACTAAATAAGCCAGCTTGACCTTCAATGACTCTAAATGAGCCAGCTCAGTTACGCGCACTCTTTTTACTGAATCGCTCTTTCAGTCAGTTCAGTTTCAATGGCAAACGAAACAGCGTTTTATGAGCAAGACTATTTTTTCGCAACTAAGCTTTTTGCAACTTGATTTTAAGTTCGTATGTGTTCGCTTGATCGATATGCAACATCCAGTAGACACTTCTCATTAACTATTAATAATGATGTTTATTGAGTTCTTTAAACTATCGTTGGGGTGGCAGATGTTGAAAACTGCATCTCGTTCTAATTTTTTTTTTCAAGGATTTAATATTGAAACAAATCATGCTTGAAATTATTTTTCTTTTGACTATCCTCGACAAAAGATATTACTGTTATAACAAAGTATTGGTTAGTTATATGTGTGTATTGAAAATGACAGTTGTGCTTAAAGAAGCACAAAGACGACGAAGATTCTAAGATTATGCGGACATAGATGCCTTTGTGCGAAAATAGTCCATGAACGACCCTTTCCCTTTACGGTGTCGTAAAAAACACTCTGTTTGCTGAAAAAAATATACTCTTCTAAAATAGAAAGTTATTTTAACAATCTTATTCGCTTGCCTATTTTACAACGCTAAATAAAATTAATTTAAAAAAAGTCTTCCTTATTACGACTCATTTCAACAAAACAATGTTCTAAACACGAATAATTTATGATTCATTTACAGATTGACGAATGGGGCAAAAATGCTGAATTCATGCGCCAGGCATCGATTCTAAAACAATTCACCGAAAGTGCCGATCCGAAAGTGGAAACAATTAATGAAGAAAGTATGAATCGATCGAAACTATACATGCAACGGTAAGCAACGCCAAATATATTTTAAATCACAAATCTTAGTAACCTTACTATGATTTTAAATTACGCAGGGTCAATCAAATCATTCGACAACGTTCCGATCAAACGGCAGTTTCTTTCATTTATCTTGCTGCTCCACCACGTATCGATTCACCAACATGGGAGCGAGATAGTCTTCAATATTTAGAACTCTTAACCGAACTGACATCGGATCTTCCACCAACGATCCTAGTGCATGGTGTGAACACAGTAACATCGACCACACTTTAATCATATCGGACAGACAGTGACGTAAAATAGGGATCATTCTAGTATTTATTTAAAACAAACTAGGCTAGAATAGCCAATAGTTAAACTATGCTGAGTGTAAGTATAGTAAAAGAATGAATGAAAGAGAATCCCTTAGAATAATATATGATGCGTGATAGGTTTCGATCGAAGATTTTCAATAGCATTCTTTGTACAGGTTCAATGGACTTTAGTTTCATTGTCGCAATCAAATTAGCAATCGCTAACGATCATACCTCAGGTGTAATAGTTTTAAAAACTTAATCCAGTTGAATTAACGGTACTATTCAGTAAATGCAATTTCAAATTTTCTACCACTATTGTTACTACTACAAGCTTCGATTGAAATGTATTTACTGCTCGCATTACATGCATGATTGTAGGACTTAAATTTATTGTTTACCATCATCAATGGGAATGAAAGAAACCTTTATCACCATAACCACTACCATAACATTCTACCATAGTCTAGGGTAAATGTGATTCGGAATCCATGTAAGAAGAAAATGAACAAACTACTAGTAGAATATCATAAAGAGTATCATAGATTATATTTATAATGTGTTTAAAGTTAGTATGTAGATTTTTTGTAATCAACAAAGCGAAGATACAGTAAGATTGAACTTATTTAATGCTAACACAGGCATATGATCCATTGTTCCGAAGTTAGACAGAAACAATTCATATATATCAATATTAGTCTGATGGAAATGCATGTGTGTTAGTATGAAATGAGATAAGTATTCAGTTCAATAGGAAAGTGATAATGGAGCTTTTATTTATTTGATTAGAAAATAATATACGCGTTCAACAGTAATATTGAACATCATGACGATCAATTTCAGACTTTTATTGGTTTTCCTTGCCCACGAATTTGTTTATTTTCCAAAAAAAATGTATTATTGTAATTAAGTAAAATTATTGTAATGTATTCATTTAATCATTAATATTTCTTTGGATTTAGCAAAGTAAATATTTTTTGTTAGTAATTTCGAATGTTTTGGCATTGATTGGATGTGCTATGTATTTGCGCAATCATTGCGATTTACGTATTTTATTCTTATTCATTGAACATTCACCCGATAAATATAAAGGATTCGAGTCACTTCAATTAATCCACCGTAAAGTAGCTCTATTAACCGAGATTGCAAGTATTTGTGTAAAAACTCTTCTTATAAATCAAATGCTTACAACCCGTACATACTCTGACCCATCATGACATTTTCACAATCTTATCAGAATCGCTATAGCAAATAGCCAATTGAAAATCATTTGATATATGTTTAAATAGATTACAAAGCAAACTCCTGTAATATTTTCTCAATTTAAACATATGGAGTTGTGTATGTTTGTATTTGAAATCAAATATTTTTAAGAAAAACAAAAAAAGAAGAAACAAAAAGTATTAAAACACATCTTAACACATAATTTGATATGCAGAATATATTATTTGTTTTGGAAAATTGTTGTTATATTTTTTCTTTTGAAACGAGGAATGTAAATTTAATATTTTCACAGATATATCATTATAGAAAATTAGGTTTTTCAAGAGAAAAATAAAATATAAAAATTAATATATTTCCTAATTTGTGGTTTCATTTTGAATTAGAGTGATGAATCCTTTACGATCAATCTCACTTTTAAAGTATAGTAAACTGCACATTGATGTTGCTATTCATGTCACTTGAATATTGTTATTCAATTGATGTGTCAGCAAAGATTCTAATCACGTAAACAATAAACCAATAACGGAGAAAACTGCCAGTAATTTTATAAGGTGGTAATATAATTGATAAAGTATTCCAATTCGAAGCATCGATGATAAGGTGTTTAGAGTATTTCGTTATAAATCATTATACACCGTAGCAGTTATTTCCTAGTATTGAGATTTTCATTCAAAACTAAATGTGATGAGTACACTATTGCATATTACTATTGCAAATACCGTACTGACATAACAACCTAGCAAGAGATACGATGGAATGGGACTGGTATTTCGAGAAAAAGCGTCTATAAATTCTACTAGAGTTGCCATCTAAAGAACCACGAGCTCAAAAGAAGTTTTCTGTTCAACGACAAAATGAATGGTTATGCACTCTGAGCGTACAGGGCAAATGCTATAACATCAGCTTCATAAACGCGGATGTTCCTATCTGGGAGGCATCTGCCAGTCTCCTAAAGATGTCGCAATCACTAGTGATTTAGAGATACTTGAAGAATGAAACTAAAGTAAATGATGTCTGCTGCCACAAAAATTTTACGTCACCGAATCGGTCAAAACGTCTGCTGCGATGATAACTGCGGGCTAGTTACTGAATGTAAGAATATGGGGGTATAATGTTGGGTCGCCTGTAAGCGGTGCGCCCCGGGTAAAGCTAAATGGCCCAATAACAACCGGTACGACTCGGTTTTTTTCATGGCTTTGCGATTCGATTGACGATTGAAATTTTATTTATTTATCTATTTATTTAATCCCAGTTTCACCAACAAAATGGTTACTACAAAAAATATATTTATGAATTTATTAAGAACAGTTAAACGGTCGGATAAGCCGGCACTTGAAAATTTCAACAGTATGATTAAAGTCGAGCTTCGGGCTATTGCCCAGGTAGGCTCATTTAATCCATAATTGGTTTTATGAAATGGGATGGATAAGGCGCTATGATGTCTAAGCTCACCGTGAAAAACACGAAAGTTTAACTTTGATAATAAAAACTCAGAGTTCACGTTTCATTCGAGCAACATCGCAGCGAATAGAGCTTTGGAATTTTGACGTTTAGTTTCAAGGGTGTCCATGGTCAATAATCGCAAGCGGGTTTCATAAGGAGGTAAACAAAAAGGATCAGACCAGCGGAAATAACTAAAAACAAAGATTAAGAATCTTTTTTGAACAGATTCAATTCGATCAATATGCTCCTTATAATATGGAGCCCACATCAAGCACTCATATTCAAGGATCGGGCGAACCAGAGAGCAGAAAAGGATTTTTGCCATCCGAATGTCATTGAATTCTTTAGACCGCCTTTTTAAGAAGCCAAGTGCACAGTTGGCTTTTATTATTATAGAGTCAATGTGGTCATTAAAAGTAAAAGCAGATTTTAATAGAACACCTAAATCACGAACTTTATTGGAACGGGTTAATATAATATCATTTAAAAAGTAATTGAAATTAATGGGACATGATTTTTGGGAGAAAGTGATAACTGAGCATTTGTCAGCATTTAGTGAAAGACGGTTTAGAGCGCACCAATTGGAAAAATTTGTCACATTGCGTTGCAGGATTGTACAGTCGTCAAGTGATGATATTATATTGAAAATCTTCGCATCATCAGCGTAGAGTAGAATGGAGGATCCAGGAGCGAAGGTGATAAGATCGTTATCGGACCGAGGTGGCTGCCTTGTGGCACACCCGAAGTGGAGATTATGTCAGTGGATTGAGTGCCAAGAAATCGAACGTTCTATTTGCGATCTGTGAGATAGGATTTAATCCAGTCAATAAATTTTTTTAGGGTGTTTTTGTATAGCGACTCAGGAGTTTCTGAAGCCGCTTGAAATCCAGATGCAAGATCTGGACTTCAATCGTAAGGTTTAAGTACAATACTTACACCTCAATGCGTTGATGTGCTTCGATGAATTAGATCCACAATCTAATCCGTTTATTTCTTTAGTCTGTGTATTGAATATCGCCGAATGAAAGAACTTGATTGACTTTAGATTCGAGAATGAGAGTTTCTTTATTAATGACCAGTTCTTAAATAGGAAAAAATTGCTTATCCTAACAATATAGCTTTGAACAATAAAATTGCTTATCCTAACAATATAACTTGAACGATAAAATTCTGAATATTAATGCTACCGAGAAACCATGCAAGAGCGTCAGCAAATTCCATCCCATGCGATGTATACGTGATCGCGCTTGAACGATAGAATGCATGCAAGTCAGCATATTTCATGCCGTTGCGATCCTATTGTTGCTTGATGGTTGATGCTATGCTCGTGTGCATAGTCAGCAAACGTGGAGTAATCGCGACTACATTGTAGTTCGTGGGTGAAATTCGGGATGATGTGACTATGCGCGTGTGCATAGTCAGCAAATACAATGTAGTCGCGACCACATTGTTGCTTGTGGATGGAATCAACCGACGCGCATGCATGGTCAGTCAAATGGGATGGGATATCGTCCAGAATCGGCCAAGTATCGAACATTCTCCCCCCCTTGAACAATCGTTCAAAGATGGAGCTCGGGATCAATATTGAATGAAGCTCGGGAAGCAATCCGAGGAGCTGGGATGGGAATCGTTGCACGACGGGTCGATCGCTGTCTTCGATACTGGAGCCACGCATAAAGAAAAACACCTGCGATGATTCCGATTAGCAACAGGTTGGTATAACCAAGACTGTAATGATGGGTGTCGTGGACCGTTCCCCTTGTGAGATGGATTTCGCTCTGGTGAAGTTGGTTTAGCTGAGACTGCAGTCTCAGAAGATCTTCGGTGATAGTAGAATGGATCTTCGGGAGCGATGGGTGTAGCGGGGACTTCGTAGTGGCGATAAAATCGGTGATATTGCTTGATAGGTTGAACGAAAAGTCCAGCGTGCCGGCATGTTGAGCGTTAGCTTGCAGAATGACTACTTCGTCAGTTAGTGTGCAGCTGCGACTAATATTGAGGATGCCGGATCCGCTAAGGGTCCGCGTGAGCACCGTTTGCGCGCATACTATTCGAAGGTTGGTTTCTTGCGCCAAGACGTAAAGCCAGTGATTCGGGGTGGATAGTTGTATCCAGGTGGGAAGTTCACTGTGAGTGGTTGCGTGGCAAACCGCGGTTGCTGGTATTTGAGTGAGGATGGCCATCTCGCATCTACTGACGTTGGATGTCTTGCGGAGTAGGGGATGTTGCTGTATGCAGATATGGTGGTCTTGGTGTAATACAGTACAGTGGGATGCTTCAGCGTCTGACATGGGGTAAAAGAGATCTCTCTGTAAGTTGACCACAAGTAGCGATGATGAGGGAACTATTGTCATAAATGTGTTGTTGATCTTAGACGGCATCGGAATTATGCGGAACAGCTCATACGTATCTTGCGGGAACAATGGTAGCGCCAACTTGAAGATCAGTTTTTCTCGGACTGTGGCTCCTTGGATGGAGAGAAGGCTGTAGGTTTTTGCCAGGCTATTGTGAGTCGTAGGTAGGCGTAGCGTAGGAGGAAGATTGTCTCTGATAATCGTTAACTGCTTGGTGAGTTGATTGGGTGCAAGGAGCATCGGGTTGACCTTGCCGTGATGGGAGTCCGTTACGACGTCTATGAGTGTTGATTGCATGCGGCTGTATTTTGACACGAGGAGAATTACTCGGGCGGATAATGAGTTGAAGTGCTCCAATATTCTATGCTCCTGCAACTCGGACTCGATTTGATTTAAATGAAGGCTGGTTCTGTTGAGGTAATCCTCGAATTCCTGCATCTGCTCTTGGAGAGCTTGATGGGACTTTCTCATAATATTGACCGTGGAGTCGATGATGGAAGTCTGGTTGTGCAATAGCTCATGTAGGTGTATTTCGTTGTCCTCTAAATTTTGGATAGTAGCGGCCATTTTTTCCGCATACGTGGAATCCAAAACTCCAAACAGTGAAGCCGCCACATTGCCTACTATATTGAAAGGGGCCCTTCGCTTTCTTGATCGTGGGGCATTACGTAGAAGTTCGTTACCCCGGTGTAACTCTTGCATCGCTTCGGTGAATAGCAGGACCGTAGAGTGACAAAAGTGTTCATCCGTCAGTTTTCCACAAAGGCTATCGAGGTTTCTGATGCCCTGTTCTATCGTGTATGCCTCCCTCCAATAGTTGGTCATATTGTAGTAGACAATAAGATTCCAATGGTTTACCACTAAGTGAGTGTAGCCAATTTTCTCAAAATATAGGCCCGGGTTGTGCTCGAAGGGTGTAATAGTGATCGGCGAATGTGCCGGAGCGGTTGGAAGTAAGCAGCACATAAGTACTAAGCATAGTGCGTTAGTGCCTATCAATCGTCTTCGTTTTGGGTGTGAGGAAACCTTGGGCTGTTCGGAAGATGGGTGTGATTTCGGACCACGAGAAGAGCCTTCGCCAGGATCATATTGCTCTTGCGATGTCGAAATGTCACAGTCCAGAGCTGGAGTTGCTGATTCGTTTGATGGGCTCGCTTCGTTCATGGACTGGTCATCATTGATGGGTTCGTCGCTTGCGGTTTCAACAGGCAATGGGGCTATCCTGTGAATTGGGCGTTTGAAAGTGCCACTGGCGGTCTTGACGATGGCGACACGAACTAACCCGTCTCTGCCCTTGATGGTTTCGACAATTCGACCGAGTGGCCATTGAAGAGGAGCGAGGTTGTCTTCCTTTAGTATAACCATGGTGCCAGGTGTAACATTCTGGCATACCTCTTTCCACCGGTGCCTTTGCTGAAGTTCACTTAGGTATTCGTTCGTCCATCGCTGCCAGAATTGGTTCTTGACTTGGAGAATTCGATGCCATTGATGAAGTGAGCTTCCCTTGTGAAGCTTGCCATCAGCCTCAGGGATGCTAGTTAGAGGCTCTCCTATCAAAAAATGACCAGGAGTTAGGGCTGTTAGGTCATTAGCATCAGAGGACATCGGTGTTAGTGGGCGTGAGTTTAGAATAGCCTCAACTTCGGTTACGACCGTCTCCAACTCCTCATGGGTCAGTGGAACGTTTTGGAGGCTTGCGGGCAGAAGATGTTTTGCAGACTTCACTGCTGCCTCCCACAATCCTCCAAAGTGTGGAGCTCGAGGTGGGATAAAATGAAAGTCTGTCCCCTTTGAGGTGCAGAACCGTGAGATAGCTTCTTCACCTTTCGCAGTGTAAATTGCTTCATGAAGTTCTTTGAGCTGGTTGTGTGCCCCCATAAAGTTGGTGGCATTGTCGCAATACAAATGGCGACAGTTTCCTCGTCTACCGGTGAAGCGCTTAAGGGCTCCGATAAATGCCTCAGTGGTCAAATCGCCTACGACCTCTAGATGGACCGCCTTCGTGGAAAAACAGACGAAAACCGCTACGTAGGTCTTTTTTGGTCCTTTTCCTCTTATCTTGAAATGGGTCTTGAACGGGCCGCAGAAGTCAACACCTGCATTCAAAAAAGGTCTGGCCGATTGCACTCTCCTGGCTGGTAGGTTTCCCATCAATTGCGACAAGAGCTTTGGCTTGGCTCGTTGACACAATACGCAACCAAGGACAATTGACCGTGCAGTAGTCTTGCCCTTTATTGGCCAGAATCGTTGGCGTGTAATCGCCAACAATCCTTGTGGCCCGACATGAGCGTGGCTGCAATGTAGGTCCGTCATCAACATTTTACACACGGGATGATTGTAGGGTAAAAGCATGGGATGTTTAGCGTCATAAGGTAATTGGGACTCTTCCAAACGACCGCCCACCCTAATGATCCCCTTCTCGTCCAGGAATGGCGTAAGGGTGGCTACACTACTTTGTGCCGGTACTGATCCCTTCTGTTTAAGCGCCACCAATTCTTCACCGAAACACTGAGCTTGGATAACCTTCAGTATTGTTTTTGTAGCTGCGTCTAGTTCGGCGGCCGTTAAGTGTTTGGAAGCTACTTGCGGTGTTCGCTGGGCTCTTGCCTTGAACCGGAGCAGGAGCGCGGTTATTCGTGTCAGCCGCTGGAAGGAATTTTTGTGATTGATGCGCTCCCAGATGTTGTCGTCTGCTGAGCTGGTTAAGACTGACTTGGACGGTCGCATCTCCAGAGTAGTTTCCAATCTTTGTGGTTGAGATGGCCATGATCTTTCTGGTCCATGCAGGAAGAAAGGGCCATAGAACCAAGTTGGGTGATCTTTCAGTTTTCCGGGCGACACTCCTCGTGACACTAGATCAGCTGCATTGTGAGCTGTAGGCACATGACGCCATTGCCTAACCGATGTTATCTCCAAAATTGCTGCTACGCGATTTGCCACATAAGTGTAATAAGATGAAGACTGCGAATGCAGCCAAGCCAAAACAATTTCTGAGTCAGTCCAAAAAGTGCAAGGGCGGTCGCTCCATCGTAGATCCCTTTGCACCTTAGTAGCTAATTCGGCTGCCAGGAGAGCCGCTTGTAGCTCCAGCCGAGGAATGGTGGTGGTAGCCGTTGGCGCTACCTTTGATTTTGCGCACAGCAAGCGGATGGTGATCGTGTGATCTGGGTTTTCTGCTCGAACATACACTGCAGCTCCGTAAGCTTTTTCTGAAGCGTCGCTGAACACGTGCAGCTGTATATTATGGGGCGTTTTATGGGCAAACAAGTGCCTTGGGAATTTTATGTCGGCTAAAGTTCTTAGTTCTTCCCGGAATCTTGTCCATTGAGAATGGATCTCTTGTGGTACTGCTGCATCCCAGTCGAGTTTCAGGATCCAGAGATTCTTGAGAATGATCTTTGCTCTGATAATAACGGGACTCAGCATTCCAAGAGGATCGAAGAGATGAGCGATGTCAGATGAAATGGATCTCTTCGTGACGGTTAAACGATCAGGCCAGCAAGTTTTGATGCAAAAATCGTCGGATGTGGGCAGCCAAGTTAGCCCCAGTGTTTTAACATGAGTTTCGTCAGGCATTTCGAGCTCAAATTGAACTGCGCGGTCCTCGGTTGGAACATCCTGAAGGAGCTGAGGATGATTGGCACACCATTTCCTCAGATGAAATCCACCGCGTCTCAAAGCTTCGATGACCTGGTCCTTTGTTTCGAGGCTTTGACGCAGACTGTCCGATCCCGCCATGATATCATCCACATAAATGTGCCGTTGAATGACTTCCGCACCCTGCGGCATTGACCCTTCTACCTGGGCCGCGAGGCGCTGCAAGCACTTGATGGCCAAGTAAGGTGCTGTAGTGATGCCGTAGGTGACAGTGCAGAGCCTATAGTACCGAATAGGTTCCGCGGGTGAATTTCGCCAGATGATTAACTGATATTTCTGATCATCTTTGTGCATTCGTACTTGCCGGTACATCTTTTCAATGTCCGCGGTAAAAGCGAATAGCGGCACGCGAAATCGGAGCAGAATAGAGAACACGTCTTGTTGAAGAGAAGGTCCCGTGTGCAGGATATCGTTGAGGGACACATTGGCCGAAGTTTTGGCAGAGGCGTCAAAAACTACTCTGAGTTTAGTAGTTGTACTTTCAGGCCGCAGAACACCATGATGAGGCAGCACGTAATAAGGAGGTTGGATGCAGCTTATATCGACTAGTTGCATGTGACCCAGCCGCAAGTATTCTTGCATGAACTCCGTGTATTGCAACCGAAGATTCGAGTCCTTCATTAATTTTCGTTCTAATGCCCGAAAACGCAATAACGCTAGGTCCTTGGATTCACCTAGTGTCGTGGGATCTGACACGAAAGGGAGCTTCACAGTGAAACGACCATCATCTCCTTGAGAAGTTGTGTGAGCGAAATATGCCTCGCATTTTCGTTCGTGGGGAGTTAGGGTGGAGGTAGGCTTGGCTTCATCTAATTGCCAATAGGATGTCGCTTGCTGCTCCATTTGCATGGCCTCTTGACTATTTATGCCGCACACCAGAGGAGCTGATGGATAATTGGTCACCTTTCCACCGATCACCCAGCCGAAGACGGTGTTTTGAAGAGTGGGAAGTGCTTCCCCTAGTTTGATCTGCCCAATGGACAGAAGATCGAAGTACAGTTCGGCGCCAATTAGTAGGTCAACTGATCTGGGTTGATGGAAGTGTGGATCGGCCAACTCAAGATTAGCGGGAATCTTCCACGATGAAGTGTTAATCAGGTGCACTGGCTGCTGGTTGATGATGGTAGGCAGTATGAAAGCCTCTAGCCGTGTGGTAAATCCTGTTGTTCTGGAGTGTAGGTCAAGACTGACCCGAGCTTGGGTTGTTTGACTACTTTGTCCAATACCGCGAACACATAGCTCCTCTCGAACGCTGGTTAATCCTAGTTGCGAGGCTAGTCTCTTGGTTACGAAGTTGAGCTGTGAACCACAGTCTAATACGGCACGGCACGGTTTTAACTTTCCATCTGCAGCTTTCACATGCAGAAGAACGGTGCTTAGCAACACACTATGTGAATGGTTTGGAGCTAAGTCCGCTGCTAATGTGGTTGCACTCTTCACCACTTTGTTTTCTGAAGAGGGCCGTTGGTTACCGTTGCTCGATGATTGGGTGGTGCTCTGTGGAGTAATGCCCGATTGCTTCTCTTGCGAATGCCGATTTGTAGTGTGCCGGCCTGAAGTCGTCGGATGAAGCAACGTGTGGTGTTTCCTTGAGCATTTCTTGCAGTGGCTGGCTGGACAATTACTGGTAAGATGACCCTGTTTGAGGCAGTTGTAGCACAGGTGTTTGTCTTGTACTAGTTGCGCTCGGGTCTTGACGCTCTGCGATGAAAAAGTACTGCATCGATATATTGAATGTGGTTGGCTGCAAACTGGACACACTTCACTTCCAGAGGCTGTAACCAGTGAGGATGGTTTGCCTGTTCTGGGGGAGGCAACGGACGGCGATCGGTTCCCTGCCGCCTCCAAACTTTGGAATCGCATTTCCAGGAACTTGAGAAAGTTCTGGATGGTATCTATTTCCCGCGGCTTTTCCAGCTTCTGTTCGTAGAGCAGCAACGTACTCCTGTCTAACTTTTTCAGTAACAAATGCAACAGTAGAGGGTCCCACGAGACGATGGAAATCCCCATGTTTTTGAGTCCAAGAAGGCACTCATTCGTGACGTCGTGAAGAGACTTGATTGCCGATATAGATTCGTTGGACAAAGCAGGCTGCGAGAATAGCTTGTTCAGTAAACTATTGACTAGCAGACGTTGGTTGCCATATCGATCGTTCAGAATGCCCCACGCATCGTTGTAATTTCCGTCAGAGATTGGAAGATGCTGGATCAATCGCTTTGCTTCACCAGTTAGATGGGCAAGCAAATAGTACATCCGTTGTGAAGGACTGATAGGTTGACAGTGGACCAGCTGCGTGTAGAGCTCCTTGAAGTGGGTCCACTGATGATAATCCCCGTCGAAGATGGGCAGCGTAATCTTGGGCAGTTTTATTGGCTCAGCCAATATGCGCGACGTCTCGAGTTGGTCGCCCGATCGATGGAGATGAGACGACTTCTGCTGCAGATTACTAATGCATTCCAGTAGCTCAACCTGCACTTGATTGAATTCGTGTGCACTGTAGCCCATGGTTTCGACTTCGTCCGATGCAGCGCTCTCCCAAATTTCATTGTCGTTACTGGAAAGCTGCTGATGGTAACCTTCTATCAGCTGCAACTTAAGCTGATAGTATGAGTCTGGATGCTGTTGTAGCGACTTCTCATGAACATCTCGCAGAGCGAAGCGAATGTTGCGTATGAGAGCCATTTGTCGTCGAATTGATTTGATGACGGTTGCATCAACTTTGACATCATCGGTGTTCGCCACCCTGAACCTTTCAGGGGGAACTGGTGAAGCCTTGCGAACGCGAGGTGGGTCGGGGGCCAAACGTTCCCGCAAGGTTGCAACAAGCGCAGATGCGTTCTCGTGAACGGTCTGCATGGATTCGAAGAACCTCTGCTGAATGTACGGATGCAATGGGTTTGCATCCACTAGCTGCTGCTCCACCATCGCCTGATGGTTAGCTTGGAATTGGGACCAAGCGTCGTTTAGCTCGCGTTCCGCCTTGTCCAAGTACGCGCTATTCTTCCTGTCAGTGGGGTCCTTTTTCAGTCGCCGTAGAACTGCTTGGATAACGTCGCCCAACTGCGACTGTTCCTGTGTCAGCTCCTCGAAACTCGCCATGTTGAGAATCGCAAGAGCAAAGTGTTGAAATTATCGCCTGGAGTGCAGAACCAAAGAAATGTAAAAATATCTCGCCGGGGCCTCCAAATGTTTTTGTATAGCGACTCAGGAGTTTCTGAAGCCGCTTGAAATCCAGATGCAAGATCTGGACTTCAATCGTAAGGTTTAAGTACAATACTTACACCTCAATGCGTTGATGTGCTTCGATGAATTAGATCCACAATCTAATCCGTTTATTTCTTTAGTCTGTGTATTGAATATCGCCGAATGAAAGAACTTGATTGACTTTAGATTCGAGAATGAGAGTTTCTTTATTAATGACCAGTTCTTAAATAGGAAAAAATTGCTTATCCTAACAATATAGCTTTGAACAATAAAATTGCTTATCCTAACAATATAACTTGAACGATAAAATTCTGAATATTAATGCTACCGAGAAACCATGCAAGAGCGTCAGCTCGTCACATTGTTGCTTGTGGATGGAATCAACCGACGCGCATGCATGGTCAGTCAAATGGGATGGGATATCGTCCAGAATCGGCCAAGTATCGAACATAGGGAATTCAGGAATATGCAACCTAGTGATGCGCGATTGCGAGATATTAAACTCGATTGTTTCGATTGTTCAAATATCTCGAAACATCTCGATTATTTAAGTTGGACTCGATTGTTGCAATCGAGATAATCGAGACAATCGAAATAATCGAGACAATCGGGATAATCGAGTCAATCGAGCGATTCGAAATAATCGAGATAATCGAGCGATTCGAGATAATCGAGACAATCGAGCGATTCGAGATAATCGGCCGATTCGAGATAATCGGCCGATTCGAGATAATCGGCCGATTCGAGATAATCGGCCGATTCGAGATAATCGAGCGATTCGAGACAATCGAGACAATCGAACATCTCGCAATCGGTTGACGGCAATTGAGTGAGCCATAAAGCACGTTTCGTTGTAAAATTAAAAAAATGTCCAAATATTTCAGCAAAAATATTAAGTGTTATTATTTGATCAAACTGCAATTTTTAGGGAAATATTGATGTATAAAAGGATATGTTTATCTTAAGTTAAAATTAAGATATCTTTAACTCTTTGGTGTCGGTGGGAATGTAATGATCAGATATGCATGGAAATTTGTATGGCTAGCATTTATCATGTATAAATGGCTGGTAGTTTTGCTAAAACTATTAAGTCTGATCAAAGTGTATGATCAAATATTATATGAAGTTGAGTTTTGTCATGCTGTTAAGTATGTTAAAATAAAATCTGCTTTTAGATAGTGCAGTTTGAAAGCATATCATGTATCCAGTATTTTCGTACTTGCGAGTATTTTATTCAAATATTCAAAAAGTTTTTAGGGCAAAAGTACCTGAAATCGGCCAATTTTGGGTTAGAGTGGTTTCGGACATAACGGGCCAAGACCTATTGCTGTGATACAAACATTTCGGTTTTGTAGGGGAGTAAGGGGTTTTTTGGCCATAGTTTGGCAAAAATTGCCTTTACCGCGCTTTCAATGATTGAAAGTGGTCGGGGAGTACAATAGTGATATTTTAAGGATGAAAAAAATTTTTATGGGGAAAATTGGGCAAAAACGTCGTTTTCCCAATTAATTTTTTTTGCGTAGCTTGAATTTGGGGACCTTTCTGAGCTGTTTCGGGCGAAATGTTCATACAAGTCTGAGAAAAAGTGGCCTAGTTTCGAAGATATGGCAAAATGAAATCCGCCGGAAAACCGACCAGAAAAACTGAAAGTAGCACTAAAAGTGCTAAATAAGAAAGGGTTGAGATCCCTTTTGGTTCGATGATTGGCTTCTCCGGCTGTGCATTATGCCGTATCTTCGAAACTAGACCACTTTTTCCCAGACTTGTATGGACATTTCACCCGAAACAGCTCAGAAATGTCCCCGAATTCAAGCTACGCAAAAAAAAAAATTTTGGAAAATTTCGACGTTTTTGCCCAATTTTCCCCATAAAAAATTTTTTCATCCTTAAAATATCACTATTGTACTCTCCGACCACTTTCAATCATTGAAAGCGCGGTAAAGGCAATTTTTGCCAAACTATGGCCAAAAAACCCCTTACTCCCCTACAAAACCGAAATGTTTGTATCACAGCAATAGGTCTTGGCCCGTTATGTCCGAAATCACTCTAACCCAAAATTGGCCGATTTCAGGTACTTTTGCCCTAAAAACTTTTTGAATATTTGAATAACATACTCGCAAGTACGAAAATACTGGATACATGATATGCTTTCAAACTGCACTATCTAAAAGCAGATTTTATTTTAACATACTTAACAGCATGACAAAACTCAACTTCATATAATATTTGATCATACACTTTGATCAGACTTAATAGTTTTAGCAAAACTACCAGCCATTTATACATGATAAATGCTAGCCATACAAATTTCCATGCATATCTGATCATTACATTCCCACCGCCACCAAAGAGTTAAAGATATCTTAATTTTAACTTAAGATAAACATATCCTTTTATACATCAATATTTCCCTAAAAATTGCAGTTTGATCAAATAATAACACTTAATATTTTTGCTGAAATATTTGAACATTTTTTTAATTTTACAACGAAACGTGCTTTATGGCTCACTCAATTGCCGTCAACCGATTGCGAGATGTTCGATTGTCTCGATTGTCTCGAATCGCTCGATTATCTCGAATCGGCCGATTGTCTCGAATCGGCCGATTATCTCGAATCGGCCGATTATCTCGAATCGCTCGATTGTCTCGATTATCTCGAATCGCTCGATTGTCTCGATTATCTCGAATCGCTCGATTATCTCGATTATTTCGAATCGCTCGATTGTCTCGATTATCCCGATTGTCTCGATTATCTCGATTGTCTCGATTATTCTCTCGATTGTTTTGGCGCATCGATTGCGATTCTCTCGATTGCGATTATCTCGATTATTTGTGGCGCCGATTGCGATTATCTCGATTGTTAAAATATCTCGCAATCGCCCATCACTAATGCAACCTATATATAAGAATATTATGATCCAGCTTATCGAAAGCCTTCGTGAATTCGGTGTAAATGCGGTCAACTTGTTTACCTTCTTCAATCGCAGGGATAACTAGATTTGCAAGTTCTAAAAGATTAGTAGTGGTAGATTTGCCTTTAATAAAGACATGCTGGCAAGGACAGATAAAAGCCTTAGAGTGGAAAGATAGCACCTCGGCAACTATAGCTTCAAAGAGCTTGGCAACGCATGGTAATTTAGCGATTGGTCTATAATTGTGCAAGACATCTCTACTGCCTTTTTTGTGAATTGAAGTTATAGATGAATATTTCTACAAGTTTGGAAAAATGCCAGAAGAAATGGATAAATTAAAAAGGTGAGCCAACAGGGGTGAGAGAGAATCAGCGCAATGCTTAAGGACTATGGTCGGTAAACCATCAGGGCTATGATGAAAACTATTCTCAAGATGAGATATATGCTTTAGTATACTGGCAGTGTCGATGTATAGGGCTTTCATTGTCAACGTCGTTTTAGGGAAGTCCATTAAGTAATTGAAATTAGTTATGTCGACGTCATACATACGCAGATCGGAAGTAGTCTGCAAACAAGTTACTGATAGCCTTAGCTCCTCCATGTAGTTTAAGTAGGCAGATGAGGTTTCAGATACGAATCTATTTCGTAATTCCTCATAAACTTCATAGTCATTTTCGATGAATTGTACACTTTCCAAGCCTTAATTTTCAATTTTTTTAGATTGATTAAATCTGGTTTGATCCATGGAAATCGTTTCAAAGGTACGGAGCTACTGAATGGAACACAGCGAGCAAAGCAACCAAATAAGACGGAATGAAAGTTTATGGTGGCAACGTTTATGACAGATTCATTCACAACCGAAAACCAGTCGCATTCGGTAAGCAATCCACTCAACATATCAAAGTTGACTTTCATGAAGTTAAAATTGTAAAGATTAACAAAGTTAGACTCAGTGAGTATATCGTCTTTAATTTGGAAAGTTATATGATCCGTCGTCATCCTGGATGGTGAGCGGATTCAACAAAAAGAGGAGATGAGCATCGTTGAATCGAGACATCCGAATAATCGTCGAAAAAATTAGGTCCAAGAGTCGTCCGTTTGTGTTGTAAATACAGTTGATCTGCTTTAGTCCAGTTGAAAGTACGGAGTCAATGAAGTAAGTTTCACATCGGTTATTAGACGAAGGAAGGTAATGTTCACCATCGTCAGAGAGACGCTAATCTACATGCAGTAGATTGAAATCTCCCATAAGAATGAGATCGTCGTTGTGGCAATAACAGGAACGATTTTCATGGCATGACTTGGCTTAGTTCAATGGTTCAAGGCACGACCAATGATTAGGAAAAATACATCTGGGCTGGCGGTTATGGCATTTTGGACCTAGTCGCGTCGTTGAGTTGGTGGTCTAGGTTCGGTTTATATTGTTCCCGATTTGCGCTGACCTGGCTCTGAGCACCAGACCCCATGAACGCTAGTTCCAAACTTTGAGTTGGCCACCTTGCATTGCAACGCTAACCACAGGGTTATTAAGGCGACTGCACACCCGGGCAGAGATAGCGGCTCTGAGTTCAGGTCCATAAAAACTGATGACACGAGCAACAACAAAACTGACAGACAAGACAGACGGACAACAAGACTTGGGGACAATAGTGGAGACCCAGGATGAAGGAGATAGACCGTTTCGCGTTTTGCGAGAAGGCCGAGGCTCCAGGGGTCGCCTCTCTCGTCGAACATACAAACGTGAAGCGAGGGAGCATCAGTTCCGTGTGGGCAACAGATGCGCAAGGAGTCAAAATTGTTGACTCCGGCAGTAGTGCTCTGGAGACTCCGAGGAGTCAGCCGCGTGAGAGCGCTGATACGAGAGTTGCGGAGGAGACAGCGCGCAACAACTCTCACCACATGTATGAGGCAGTACATTAATCGAGAGTGAGTGGCTAAAAAGGATATGCTAAGGAAGTGCCAATATATCTTTCGAAAAATGTCCCAGGTCGCCAACGAGCAGACAAACCTCTCTAAGCGCGTAAAGGACGCTATACTCGAGCTGGAAGAGTCATTTGAGGTCATCCTCGCCTACCGAACGTTCTGGCAGAAGACAGAAATAATGGCAGCGGGTGCTGGTAGGCCAGACTGCTGAGGCAGCCACTCTTACAGGGGTCCCAGGAGTAGTCCGGCCACGGCAGAATAAGCGCGTGGCTGAATCCAGTCCTGAAGACACATCGGAAGTCCGAGTCAGGAAAGAGGTGCCTAAGGAGGTTGGTGGCGGTCACCCACAGAAAGAAGGTGAACGTCGCCAAACCATCATGCCAGCTTCTGGGCCAGAAAAGGTTCAGAAAGGGGTCCCAAAGGGCAAAAAAATAGGAACGGTGGAAAAGAAAAGGGGAAGAGCAGGCCGAGACTGTGGGGAAATGTAAATAAATCAGTTATTAATTCAATTTAAATGTTTCGATTTCGAGAATTAATTGAATTTAATGTAGTTAAATTCTCATCACCTCATCTCATCATAATTGACACGATTTGACACAATGAAGATTTATGAAGACAACGCAATTCATATTACTCCTTGCATATCGTAATATTCAAGGCTCTGACGTCAATATTCACAAATCTTACAGATGTATGTAACTATTTCGTCTAGTATGAATTCCATTATTTTCTTGACCTCTTGTATTCAACAATATAACCTTTAAAACACTTGTATCGATATTTAAATTTACGCAACAGTAAGTATTTATTGTGAAATGCCTGAGTTTATCAAATGTAAATATTCTTATTCACCCACTTAATCAATTAAAATGATCGAATCAAAAATCTTTCGAAGTTAAGAGCATGAAAATATTTATTTATAAAAAATTGTTTTGAACTGATAGTAATCAGAATTTATTCGGATACTGAAATTCACTCACTGTATTCTGTTCGCTTAAAAAGGTCGCCTTTTTCAAATAGTGTTCACTGGAAAATATTTAACCATTGGATTTTGATATCAGATAAAATATCTAGTGATCGGAAAGTTGTGTAAGTGCTGTTTGATTCAATAATTATAATATATAAGTCGCACGTTTTCAAGCCATTTTAAATAATCAATATTATCCTGATTTTCCAGAATATTGTATATTAAGTAATAAATATATTTATAAATCACTTTGTCACGAATATGTTTTCTTAAAAATCTACTTACATATGTAGATAAGGATACTTACAAATTTAAGATTTTATATTATATGAACGCTTGTCGTCCAAAAAAAATTTTAAACAATAGGAAATATCAGCTACATAATTTGATTGTGATAATTTCATAAGCTTATCGATGATTTATTGTGACTTAAATTCGATGTATGTGAGTTTTGTTGATAGAGGCATCAGCTGAACTCAGTTATATAAGTGTCACTCCGAGAGACGAGATATTGCAAAATAAAAACAATATTTTTTTTGTTTTTTACTTCTGATGAGAGATTTCAAGAGTTTCATTTTATGAAAAAAATATTTTCTTATCAAGTGTCTGCATAAGTATGTGAACATTTGAACGATTAAAAGTCAAAATGCGATATTTCGCATTGATAATGATATGGAGACAAATAAAGGGAAATAAAATAATATTAAGTTAAATATCACGTTTGGGGTTTATTTTCTAGACTTTATCGATATTCTTATCATTTTATCGTTAACATAATCTTCGATTTTGAAGCACGTTTCGCTAACAAGGTTGTATATTATATTTTCAAGGTAGTTCGAGTTGTAAAATTGTGTACATTAAATTCTGTACTGTAACGACGAAAATGAAAAAAAAACATAGTCCCCAAAAAAACGAATCACACTGAAAGTAATAGACATTTTTATAGTGTCATGTCTACCGAAGAATTCATTGAAAAATAGGACTGCTTATTCTTAAAATGTTCACTTTTGACACGGGATTCAAATTTATACAGCTGTTAAGGAAGTAAAAATTGATTATCAAATGAAAATAAAAATTGGATCAGAAAATTTGAGTTCGGTAGAACGTATGGTATGCCACATTATGTACCTTTCCATAGTTTTCTCTATTTGATACTCATTTGAATAACTAATACAAAAAGTATCTGAGTTTGACTCAGATACATAAAAGAATCCTTAGACTTAAATGGTGCAAACAAATAGTTTTGCAGTGTAGTTTATTTGAAAGAGCAAAATTTAAATATCAAACTGAAATCAAGGAAAGTAAACATGTGTAGCAAATATCACTACTGGACACCTCCACATCGACCCTATTACAGTTATCGCAATCGTTGGAATCTATCTGTCTGTGATAATATGTCTACTGATAGTAGACAAAGCAAATATTTAAGTAAAATCGTTGCTATTTACTGTGAAATAAGTATTCTAGAAGTTAATCTTAGATTGCTTGATTGTTTCTATGGAGTAAGGCTAGGATGTTTCGAGCATTGTGAGCCTCCTTTGCGTTAGGATTTCGAGGTTTTTTATAAACTGCTCCTTGACGGGATATATGCGATGTCACTGGTGGAGGGAAAAGGCAAAGTGATCTCCTCTGACTACCGTATCGAGATCTTTTCAGTTATTTTAATTTCAAGACCAATTTTTGCTTTGCTTTAATTTTGTGACAGTTATCAATATGTCGAAGGTAAACTGCTCTCTTTGTCAGTGTATATCGGTGTGATCGTAATGCAACTTAAAGATCTTATTTATAATGCTCAGTCGAGCAGTATTATTTAACACAATTGCTAATTTCTATGAATTAACTACATAAATGCATCATATTGTTATTCATCTGAGTTTTAGACTCTTATATGCATCTAGTTTCCGTAACAGCTGTACCTCCTTAATCAACTGCTTTTCCCACACGTGTTACGCTACTCCTCACCGCACTAAAGTTTTGTTTTGTTTTTTCTCGCTGAGGCTGCTTTCCGCTTGTGTTTGGTTAATCTAACAACAACAAACCATTTTCTTTGATCGATTTATATTTTACCCCACTCTAAGCAAGTAATCCTGTAAGTTCCACACTTCTCTTTTTTTCCTTCACTGGATCTAGCATAGAACCTATTTTGTTAGCCCTAATTGCCACAACTGCATTTACGCCAAAACGTCCAAGAGCTTCCCTAACCTTCTGAAAAGTGGACGAAAACTATTGGAACTCTTATGGTTGCTTTTGGTAACTTCTTGTCTAAACACTCGTTCAATGATCGCGCTGTATTTTGCACTTTTTTTGATAAGATTTTCAGTTATTTTCTTGATGCATCTTAAATATATATTCTGTCAAAAAAGTTCCAGGAATGTTTATTATTCATCCAAATTTATTTTATCACCTTCAGAGTAGGCACCTTACGAAATAATACACTTATGCCAACGAGTAATCCAATCATCAAAACATTTTTTAAACGCATTTCTCGGAATCGACTTCAGTTATTGTTGTGAATTCTATTTTACGAGTATGTCTTCTATCGAATGAAAACGGGTGCCTCAAAGTGATAATTACAGTTTCGTAAAGAGAAAAAAGTCGGCTGGAGCCATATCAGGTGAATACGATAGTATTTGTTGAGCTTTTGGTAAGAAATTGATGGTTTTGTGAGATGGTGCGTTATCGTGCCACAAAATCTAAGAATTTTCTTTCTATAAATCTGACCTTTTCTGATAAGTTCGCTCTCTCGATCGGTGCATAACGCTCAGATAATATTGTTTATTCACCGTCTGGCCCTCCGGCAAGAATTTTGAGTGACTACAATAACACTACAATAATCAAAGAAAACAGCTGTGAGATAGTAGAAATGGAGTGGACATGCCCATAAGATTTACATTAGGTCTGTTCCCGTACTTTCAGTAACTTAATTTTACTGAATTTTCCTGAATCATGTGGTGGGGAATTTCATGAAAAGTACGGGAACGCTCTCATTGTATTTCCTGAAAATTTACAACCGAAAGAGTCAGTTTTCGGTTTTTGGGAGAACAATAGTGATTATAAAGTCATCCTAAGCGGTAATAAATTATCGCCACAAAAATATTGGACCTTCATAGCAACATTACGCCAAAAATATGTTGCTTGCCGCGCACATTTGAAAATATTTACTCCGTTTGACACTTTTCAGTATTTTTCAGTAGCTCAGACCCTACTGAAATTACTGAAAGAGGGGAAATTTTCAGTTTTCAGTAAAACGGAGTACGGGAACAGCTTCATTGCAATTAATCGCGATTAATCGCAATTAATCGTGGTACGGGAACAGACCTATTGAAGGGGATGGTAGTAATTTTTTGTCTGCTCATTGTCAAATCGGGTCAAATCCAAGTAGTTCCCTCCAATTTGACAATGAGAGCGAAATGGCGTAAAGGCAGCTTTAACATGCTTTGTGCGCGAGAGGGTTGAAGGGGCTAATGGTGGAAAGTTATACCGTCCGTGTCCAGAGGCTGGAAAACAGTCAACATTATCTTGACTTTTGATCGACTTTGACATGTTTTTTTCGGCTTCGGCTCAGTTGGTAGGCGCCATTACAAAGTTTGTTGGCTGGTTTGCATGTAAAACTCGTAAACCAATATCTCCTCACCAGTTACTATGCGTTTTATGAATGTGAGGTCGGAATTGACTCTTCTAGCATATCTTAAGCGATCTTTACGCTATTGAATTTTTGAAGAAAATTCAGGCCTTACAGATCCAGTCAAGCGGCAATGCGATTCATGCTCAAAAAAATCGTTGAAAATAGTACGAATTGATTTGTGAGAAACAGATACTTCAGCGATTATCTCTCTCAAACTTAAACGATGACTTTCAGTTACCATTTCCTTCACTTTAGCGGTATTAACCTCACTTGAAAACGGTGATGGCCGACCAAAACGATGTAAATTTTCGACCACTTTTCAATGCATTGTACCATGGCCGTCATATAGAAGGCCGGTCGCGACTTGCAATCTGACAGGTATTAATGTACTTTTATTGGTCGAACTGGTCGAGAAATGTACGTCGACTGGTCGAAAAAAGAAACATTAAGCACGCCATCTTGGTAAGTTAATTGCTTTTGCGACCGGCCTTCTATATGACGGCCATGATTGTACCCATGATTGTACCTCTCATATGCTCGTGTTTTTGATTAAGTCGATTTATCGTAAGCTAGCTAGAAAATTTTCAGGGATTCGACACACGAAACTACATTTGCAATGCAAAATTTGAGAAAGTTCTTTGCTCGATGATTTTATCCATTGCGAAACTTGAGATGAACTGACAAAATCGAACACTGTACACAAACTAAATGACAGGTGGCGCTCAAACTCCGCGTCAGTAGTATCGTATACAGCGGACGTTTAGTCCGCGGACTAAACACCAAATTCCACCTAAATTTTTTAGTCCACGTGCTGTATACACTCGTGGACCGACCTAAATTTAGGTCGGTCCACGATTTCAAGCGACCTGACCTAAATATAGGTCGTGGACTATAATCGTTGTAAACACACGCGACCTAAACATTGATTTTTGTGCGACTATTAATAATGTATGTATGTTGAATATAAGCTCATAACATTCCCCTTTGACACAAAATCATTGAAATAAACATGTTTGAGAGGCAAATGAAACGATAAATACAGTGCATGAAGGAAAATTAAACTAAATGACAGCTGTCATATACGGACGAGGACTAAATTCCACCTAAGCAAATTTTAGGTCAGATTGGTGTAAACACCTGAGGACTAAGTTCATTTAGTCCGCGCTTTAGGTCAGGTCACTTTTGGTCCGACCGCTGTAAACCTGCTAAGTATACAGTAGGTGCGTTTTTTTGCTCCGATGCAGAGCAGAGTACAACTATGCCGCAAAAACAACGATCTAGTATAAAACAGCAGTGCTTTCGCTAAGACTGACATAGGTTGCGGTATTCGCTGTGGTAGCAGAAAACAGCTGAAAAAAAGGGAGAAAAAACGAGTATACACTACCACAATCGATAGAAAATAGAAAAAAAACTAACAGAAAATTAATTCTTTTAACTTTCTACACATTATGAGGGCTTTTTCTAATTTCCTAACTACCAAAACATTCAACATAACCATGAAAAACCGAAAGCCACCTCACAGAAAAAAATACAACTTCTCATGAGCTTTTCTTTTTTCTATCAGCACATTCTACACTTCAACACGTGAACTACAAATGAGGCATAGAATTTCTGTACTAGTGAATTCACTGGTGTAGGAGTGTTGTTGTTTTCAATACGTCTACTCTACTCTCCGCTGGATAGAGGAGCAAAAAAACGCGCCTATTGTTCAACTTCTTGGTAGATATCGATATTTTGAGGGTAGTCTACACTGAGAAAACACATGGCGCCAGACGCCATAATTTATAGACTTCTGGCGCCATGTACATAGTCGATTTAGGGATTGTGATAAAATATAGCGCCACACGCCATAATACATGGCGAAAAGTACATAGGCCTACACGCCATGTACTAAAATCTTCCACGCCATGTACATGGCGTGGCGGACTATATTACATGGCGTGGAGAACTATAGTGCATGGCGTGGAGAGCTATAACACATGGCGTGGAGGACTATACTGTATGGCGTGGAGGACTATAGTACATGGTGTGGAGGACTATAGTACATGGTGTGGAGGACTATAGTACATGGCGTGAAGGACTATAGTACATGGCGTGAAGGACTATAGTACATGGCGTGAAGGACTATAGTACATGGCGTGAAGGACTATAGTACATGGCGTGAAGGACTATAGTACATGGCGTGAAGGACTATAGTACATGGCGTGAAGGACTATAGTACATGGCGTGGATGACTATAGTACATGACGTGGATGACTATAGTACATGGCGTGGAAGACTATAGTACATTGAAGAAGCAAATCAGTCAAAACAGTGCTACTTACCATAAATGAGCACACGGAGAAGTCACTTGCTTGCAACAAACAGGCGCTGGCTGCATTTAGAGTCGCCGAAGGAGCCATTCAATAATATGCGCCCTTAGCCGATTGAGAATGTTGTCGATCTATCGACGATACTCAAGTATCACTTGCTGACATTTATAGATCCCCTCACACAGTATGGCTGCGAGTTATAATTGTAGTGCCATGAGCCATATTACATGGCTCATGGCACTATGTAATATGGCGTGTGGGGCCATAATTTCTGCGCCATGTAATTATGGCGCTGGGTGCTATACTGCATGGCTCAGGGCACTATGTGCATAGCGTGTGGCACCATAAATGCTGCGCCATGTAACATGGGACCACACGCTATGTAGATTCTGAGATTATGGCGCTGGGAGCCATATTGCATGGCTCAGAGTACTATGTACATGGCGTATGGGACCATAAATAATGCGCTATGTTACATGGCTCTGGGCGCTATGTGGATTTTTTTCAGTGTACTCTCTTCTTCAGTGTTTATCAGTCTGATATATTTCCCTGCACAAATGGCTCTGTCAAGCGAGCTAGCTCTTTCAATATATTCACTCCTAAGCTTCTCATCGTTAGCTAGATCCAAAACGCACTTCGCACCTGATTTGGCTCTTTATAAGTTCAAAGTCCGTCGTGAAATGACAATCCAGTTTTCATACTCAAAATCGAAGCACAAGCATCTAGCACAATACTTGTATTCCTCAAACAATATCAGGCATGAAAATTAAAGTTGTACGCATTTATCGCGAATAATTAAATATGGTCAATACTAACGTTTTCTTTTAATAGTCGCATTCGCAAAATACCGGAAGTACTTATTATTTGAGCCTATAATATATAAATTTCTTTGTATAATGCTGACTAATTACAAAACAAGTAGCTATTTTATCGTAACTCATTCACAGCTGTAGTTTTGATTGCTAGTATCAGATAATCTACGAGTATAAGCTGTTAGCAGTGAAACAACGACTTTTAGTTATGTTATCAACGACATATATCAATTTTCTTCCATACGTACACCTCCAGTAATAAACACATAAACACGCGATGTAATCTTAAAAATTTCTAATCGTTCATAGAAATAACTAATTTAAACGATACCTAGCCGACTGATTGTTGTAGTCTTTTGCTTTTAGTGACCGCTGTTGCGTAGGAAGATTTCTTACATACATCCGTTTGTATGAGCATGTGCATATTGGCGAGCGGTAGAAAAACATGCAAGCTTGATGAGCAGGGTTCCAATAGACGATTTGTGTATAAATTGTAACCGTTTCCCGATTCTTTCATGAAGATGACATTGAAAACAATTCGCTATTTACCGACTAATTCTGTTTATAGTAAAAATCCTCAATAGGACTTACCCACGCTGGGCGCCAGAATAAACTATTTCGTAAAAGCTCAACTCTGTATGAAAATTCACTGTTTCAATCGTATTTAGTAATGAAATCTTGAAAATCAAATCGACATAAATAGTTTTGTATCATTTGAAGTCTCTTAATTCAGAGTTGTTTTGATTTTTGACGGCATTTTGTGAGTCGTGCCAGACGACTGACGATATAATCCGATTTCAAATATTATTTCTCGATTAAATTGAAATTTCAAATGATTAAGCTACGGCCAATTAGAGGTTAACATCATCTTGTGGTTTTTGTGTGATTGTCATGAAACAAAATCAGGACCAATGATCATTCCTCAAATATGGTATCAGGTTGATTTCAGTAATTAAATGATTATGATAGCCAAACCACCTATGACTTTACGTTGACGCCTTTATGCAAACCTATCAAAATTCAATAAATATTCAATCAAACCAAAAGTACATAACAATCATCTCGAGCAAACAAATCATGTATGTAAATACCGCTTATCCGCAAACATATCAGATAACCAAAGTAGGTACTGCTCATTCGGACTCTAGCGTTATTGTACTATTTTTTTTTGTCATTAGATTTCTAGTGCCAGCATATGTATGTGCATCTGTGTATGTAGAATAAGTCTAGAAATGAACCTGTTGCCTTGCATTTAATAACAACATCATCATCTTGTCCAAGCTGTAGATAGATAAACGTTGATTAAGAACACTTAAAAGCAACAGCTACAGCCCAGTTGCCGCAACAGCCGCAGCTTTGGAACACACATAATGTGTATCTACAACTATACATACATATTCACACAGGCCTATTAGATGGATTTCGTACCGAATACAACAATTGGTACTAAATCGTCAACGTACGTACAGACGATCAACAGCCATCATCGGTCGTAATCAGTTGGACACTTTCCGACACCGATTAATTTATAAAATATGATTAAATTGAAAGATCGAGTTCATACGAAATTAGACGTTAATTTGGAACGGTAGCTTTCGTCAAACTGTCCGGACGGCTTCAGTTTCAAACGGTTCTCGGAAATCAATTAAAAGTTCCAATTTGGAAGGTAAATCGCTTGAATAATAATAATTAACGAACAGGAAAACGCTCTCGGATCTAGAAAATTTGCAATCCTGTATCGTAGTATCGAGTTTAATTTTTCACCAGGAAATGAGTGTTTTTATGAGTGATAGAGCTGTGATAGTTTTTAAGTGTTTCTAAGTTCCAGTGAAAGAATTGGTATTATTTAATTCACAGCAAAATTTTATTATTAGTGTGCTGTGAAGAAATAAGTTTGAGTGAAAATTAAGAAAAGTGATTGATATTAGATAACAGTTATTTAGTTTAAAACGTAAAACGGATCACCAGCTACCGATATTTCTCAACTTTGAGGTTGGTTTCGAACTTAAACTTATTATATGTATCATAAATTAGTTTCAAAGTACAAAAGTTATGAGCTAAAAACTATTTTTGTCAATCTTATCGCTAATTCTCCATTAGTAGATATTGACGTCTGTAAATTTTTTAGCTAGATAGCTGCATGAATTGAATTTTTTTTTGAAAATCACCTGCAATACAATAACGAGTTTTTCTTCGAAGAAAAGAAAATTATTTGAACAGAAATAAGCTGGAAAGTAAACAGTAACGACATCAGAATTATCTTCCTTATTTTTTTCAGTATAAGCACCTTATAATTTTCTCGAATTTAGTGCACTAAAGGCCGATGCTGGTTTTAAGCAAGAAGCAATGAATTTGTAAATGAACTAATTTTCTTTGATCATTAAATTAACCCATTTGTTCCCGAGAAGTCAGACTTGTCACACTGGACATTAATCCGCAAAATTCGAAAATAAAGTTGTACAGAAAAAACGTGTTTCAAAACCATAAATCACAGCTAAGTGGAAATATTCCAGACGACACTATTTCTCCTAATTATTGGTAGTCCTTTTTTTATTTTAGTTTCTCTTGTGAAATAAATTGCCTATACTATTAGTTTCAAAATTGATTTAAATTATTTCATCAGGCTACACCGACAGAATCGCAATACAAAAACGATCGTAACTTATTTAAAATTTTCATTAAATCGCAGCCTGTTGCTGTTCTTCCTAATCTTTTCTCAAAATTCTGTTTTCTTCAATTCGTCATCTGCTCCGGTCGGGAGTCGATTTCGGCCAAATTAGCTTTAAACTAATTCTTGAATTTGGACAGCGAAAGTTAGACGCGACATTTGCTCGTAAACTTGAATTGGCACACAACTGGCTGGCAATTTTAAAAATTAATTTCGTTTGTAATCAGTTAAAATAAAATTAAATTTTTTGAGAATAAAATAATGAATTTCTAAAATTAAACCCTTTGGCCCAATTATTGGGTTCAAACCCACGGATATCTCTTTCTTCTGAGGGCCCCGTGAGATCTAGCTGACAGGCCGGTTATTCTTGAGAGGGACTGTTGGCTCCTTATGAGCTGAAGTCAAACGATGGGGTTGGCCCCGACAACATCTGGAACCCAAGGCTGTCTGCCTCTGCAAATATTTGTGTTGTTTTTCAGCTTCCATCCTAGCAGGCTGAGTCTAGCTTAGCCAGTCCACGCTTGAGAGTCTTTAATTCTGTTACGGATGCAGCTCCTTCCCCTGGTATTTGTGTATATATAGCGGCAATGGAGCATTTATGACAAGTGTCCTTTTTTCCTTGGAGCATACCCACTGCCTTTTCCAATAACCTACCCCAGCTTTGCAGAGGTAGCAAAGAGGCCCGATAACATCATTTGGGTGAAGATTGAAGAGTGTTTTACTAATGCAGACGCAGGGCTTTCAAGGCCATCTCTACGATACCCTGCTCTTTCAGTTCAGTTTATATGCCCAATTATTCTCCTTCTTGAAGCGAATGGTATGGAATACCTCTTACTATGTATACATTGAAGGTATCGTTATCTTTGGAAGAAACGAAGCAGAACACTTCAAAAATATCAAAAATCCTTTGAGTTATTGGGAAAAAAAAATCCTTTGAGTTATTGGGATTTATAGTGGGAAGCGATGACATAAAAACTAACTCCCAAAATATCAGGCAGTTACAAATATGCCAATACCTAAAACCCTGACAGATATTAAACCATTGTCAGGAATGTTGGGATGTTACCGACGATTAGCTGGAATCAAGCAAGCTCAACTGAAAACCGTAGGTACCTAGTTCTCTCCTGTTTCACATAGGTTTGGATTTTCCTCTCTTTCGTTCATTTAATTTTCCATGTCTGACTGGATTGTTGTGGTGTGCGCGGGTTCATCTTTCGATAAATAGTTCCACGCTTTTTATGTAATCGATAATTCAACGGGCGCAAATAGGACGGATTTTGGTAGAATTTTAGTTCAGGTGAAAGCTACGTTAATTTTTCAATATCCGTGGGACGCTTCTAAATATTTAGCGCAGTATTACAATATATCGATAGCAACTAGGAAATTTAACAAAATGCGTTTTTTTTTTTAGAATTATACATATTTTGAGTGTCCATTATAATATATTTTGCCGAATTAATTGACAAGTATAGCTATTTTTCAAAAACACTTCTAATGTCTTCTTCTTTTTCTTTTACACGACATTGCAGGAGGGTGTTTTGAACTTTTTCCGAATGCTTCCTCCCCCAACTATTAAATACTGACCTTGCAATTACCAACAATGCTTGAATTACACAAACAGGTCTATAATATAACAGAGCCGCAATGATGTGTCGCCTTGTTTGTCATTAAGTCGATTATCGTACTTAAGATTTTTGGTACGTCAATGCTTACATATATCAACGCCCTGCAAATCATAATCTCGAAAGCGGTTTGTTTTGATTTCACTATGATTGACAACTGTCATTCCTTACTCCATAAAACTGTCAATAGCGAAAAGGCTAGATTTTTTCTGTCATTTGTAAATGTATGTATCTGGCATCAGACAAAATTGAAATCCCAATTGCCAGATCTTTTCCTATAATCATTCGGAAGTGACAAGCTCTAATATCTAACTAATTAATACTATCAATCGAAATGATGTGATTGACGTTTAATTGTCGTTTACACATGCGCGTGCAATCAAAGTTGTATGATGCAGACTAAACGATAAATAAGACCTAAATGACTTAGTCTACAGTGGTGGACAAAAGCGGATACATAAGTAAAAATTCTTAGTAAAATTGATGTAACTTCTTTTTATTATAGATAATTAAGAAATTCTTTTTGCATTGATTACTTAAAACACTTCTCTTAAATTAATAAATAAAAAACAAAAACAAATCATTTAAAAAAACTTAAGAAAAATTCAAAATTCGTCGTAACATAATTTATCCAGTTTTGTCCATCATAATTTTTTGACAAATCAGTACTTCGTCCAAAGTCCTTTGTTGGCTAAGATACTTTGAATTCGTTTTGACATACTTTCTACCAAATGTTATATTATTTGGTGTAGAAATAGGGTCCATTCACTCCTTACTCGTTCCAGAGCTCTGCCAGGTTAGTTGGAGCCCGTTCGTGACGCGAAAGAATTCTTTCGCCATTGTCCACCACTTTACTTGGTGTAAGCCCTCAGCACCCGACCTAGCGTTAATCCAGTCCTCGTTTTGAAGTAACCTGACCTAAATTCAGTCGTATATTATATCAGTTTGATTGATTTATACGCGATTATTAATAATAAATCTATAATATTGTTGCATGCACAGCATGTTCCATTGTGTTGGCGCCAGAAAGAGACATATCTGTCTGTTGAGACATATCTGTCTGTTACATATACCTCATACATGTATTTCATACATATATTTCAAAGAACGAAAACAATATGCAGACAAGACGCAGATAGAGCCCTCTAAAAAGCAAAATCAGAACACTCCAGAGCTCAAACCACGAATCAGACCCCACTTCTGACACCAATTGTTGTGTTTAAGCCTTAAAACACCATTCGTGGATTCGATATTCTCCATTGATACAGGTGCAATGAAATCGATTTGGCGGATGGATTTGGTGGAAGCGTGGAGACTGGGTAACGTTGGGCGATATGTACTTCGTACAGCGACAGGCGAATCTTCACCAGTTCACAGAGAAATAACTCCTCAAATCCAGCTCGGTGATTTGCTGTTCCAGCATCGGTTCCTTGCGGCAGATATAACCGACGAATGTATACTTGGGATGGACTTCTTAGGCCCTCATGGTTTCAGCCTGTATTTAGTAGAATATCGAATCCACGAAAGGTGTTTATGTCTAAAACACAGCCGTTGGTGTCAGAAGTGGGATCTGATTCGTGGTTTGGGCTCTAGAGTGCTCCGATTTTGCTTTCTAGAGGGCTCTATCTGCGTCTTGTCTACATATTGTTTTCGTTCTTTGAAATATATGTATGAAATACATGTATGAGATACATGTATGAGACATATATGTCTCGACGTTTGTGGCTCTTTCTGGCGCCGACACAACGGAACATGCTGTGCGTGCAACAACATATTCAATATTTGCTCGCATTTTCTGATTCTGAAACAAAATCTTTGACATAACTATCTTTGAGAGCTAACTAACTATCTTTAAGCTAAATGACACAAGTCACAAAAAATAAATAAACAAATAAGTAAACAAGGATTAAATTTGGCCGCGTCAAATATTAGGTCAGGTCGATGTCAGTACCTTGGCACCGAATTCAATTAGTCCTCGGTATCAATCAGGCCACTTTCAGATCACTGGGTGTAAACAAGGCTATTGTATTGGCAATAGTATATTTGCCGAAAATCTGTTTCAAAATTATGTTGCTCAAGCCTGTAATTTTTAACTACGGCTATATTATTATAGCATCACATGAACGGTGACTTAGAGAATATGATCCCATTGATGTATGATGTATGGGATGATTTATCAATATAATAATTTTTACATTAAATATGTACCTAATTGATTTGTTTTATTATTCCTAAACACTTTTTTCGGGAATTTTAGAGTCTGGCATGGGGGGTTTTTTTTTTAATTCATATCTGGCAAGACTGTTCCCGAGCAGCCCTGGTTTGTTTTCAAAATAAACTGCATATGAACTTATTGATTCAAATGCCTGTAAGCAAAACGCCAAAGAAGTAAAAGGAGCAGAAAACACATTGTGGGCAAAATAAAACATCTAATACTGTTTTGTACGACTTACACATTTTAAGTTCGAGTTATTCATAAGGGTAAGAAATAATTGTTATTCAAAATCTGCCGTCAGTCATAGCAGTATTTAAAATTTTCTTGTCTCAAAACTATATTTCATTTTATCCAAGTCAATTCTGTGCTGTCAAGGAAAAAGGAGATAATAAGTCCAAAAATGGAAAAACCATTTTTCGCATACATATCTTAAATGCAGCCGTCCTGTTCTATTATGGTAAAATAGAAAAAAGCCGAATCGTTGAATTTTTTATTTATTTTACAAAAAAAATATTGTGTTCTTTATTGTGGGTTTGATATGACTTACTTCATTCTCCATTATCACTTCAGTGGCAAGGTAGAAGGATATAAAGTCTTCTTCGTTCTTTGACACACATAGAGAAAGTTTTTATTCATAATACTCGATTTCGTTTTTTCCGCCTATTGAAAATTTACTGTTTATTACTCATCCAATATTTCTTCGGCATAAAAAAATGTATGCTAATGTTTAGCCTGGAAAGCATTTTTTAGATTAGCTTATTATACTAAAAACTATTTATAGTAGTTCATCACTAGTTTATATATAAAAATATATCTTCTTTATTTCAGTTCATATCGGCTATGATTCAAAACTGCACTAGACGTAAAATTTAATTTGATCAATCTCGGATCGATTCTTTCCTAACGAAAAAAAAACCCAATAAAACACTTCTCAACAAAATGAAAGATGTACAATACTCTTGTGGCTTATCATTTTGGCATCCAAAATGGCTACAAAGATATGCAAATTCAAAATGGTTTCTTGGTGTTTATGGTCTGCTGGGAACTGTTCAAGCAATGTCTTATATGTACTTTGTTGTAACACTTACAACAATCGAAAGAAGATTTCATATGCCGAGTCAAACAACAGGTAATTTATTATTATTAATATTTTTTTATACGTTATTTTATCAAATACTTTTTTCTAATTTCATCAAATGTATTTTGATTATTATTATTTTATGAAATATTATTGTTTTTATGTATTATTTATTATTGATGGTAAAAAAACGCTTGGACGCAAATACTGATTTATGTTTATTTATTTATGTTTGAATGTTACCCCTTTTCATTTATTGTTACTGATATAATTATCTTCGTCTCTTCTCTCGTTTTAGGAATAGTTTTGAGCGGCAATGAATTATCACAAATTCTTCTTTCACTCGTACTTTCCTATGCTGGTGGTCAAAGAAATCGACCATTATGGATAGCATGGGGTATGATTTTCTGTGCAATGTCTTGTTTTGTTTTGGCAGCACCACATTTCATATATGGAATGGGCGATGATGCTTATCATTTGACACAAGAATATTTCGATTCGATTGGTGCGTCAGTTAATGTATCATTATCGGTAAGATGGTTGTTTCTTTGTATTTTATTTGCATGTGTATTTAATTCATTTAAGCCATTCAATTCAAAAAATTAATTACTTTTTAGTTAATTCATTGTAATTTTTAGTTCATTTTCACTAATGTTCGAAGAATACTAGTATTAAAATCGAATTGGCCAATATATATATATATATATATATATATATATATATATATATATATATATATATATATATATATATATATACATATATATATATATACATATATATACATATATATATATATATATATATATATATATATATATATATATATATGTATATCATCAAAAAAATTCAGTGACTATTTCTTGGGAACGCGCCATCCGATTAAGCTGAAACTTTCAGGGTACATTTGTGTGTATGCAAAATAGGTCCAGGTTTCACCAAATGTTAATTATCTTTAACCCTTTGGCGCGTGATATTTTAGATATGTCTATTGTCCTATCAAAAAATAGTTTTCAAAAAAACTAAGGTTGCGAAAGGAATTTTGAACGTGTTCTTAAAAAAGATTTGATAAGGTTTTGGAAAATTTTAGCCCTTAGTGTGCGCTAGGTGTCTAAAATGAGATCCGGGAAATTTGAAATTTTTTGAATTGCGATAACTTTTGAGAGAGCTATTGAATCATTACAAAACTTACAAAACATATTGATGTTACTAAGTTCTATACTTATCTGATTTTGTATGAACGTGCTGGCAAACCAGTAGCTACGGTAGGCGCTGAAAGCGAAAACCTATAAACCATCGAGTCTCTTGAAATATTTTCGTTTTTAAGAACTTATATAAAAATCGTATGCTTTGTCTGCACAGTGAAAGTAAAACTTTTGAAATTCCATATCAGACAAGAACGGTAACCCTTCAACAATTTACCTATATTTTTTGCACCGAAAACTCCTGTTCACGGGATTTCACGACCCAATAATCAAATATAGTTGAAATTTATAGAATGTATTGGTCTTAAGTAGGACCAGGTTGGATAGAAGCGAAATGTGGGCAATTCTGTTCTAGTGGTGCCATCTTCAAAACTCACTAAGAAAAATAGATGCTTTTGGCTCTATAAATTCTGATTTAGTCACCCGATTTTGACAAAATTCACACAGTAGCTGAATCTTACTTTAAACTTAAACTTAGCGTAGACAATATTCAACAGAAATCTAGTTGGAAAAACAATTATAAGGATGCCAGCTATCATTGTTTTTCTATTTTTCGGCATATCTTTAGTAAGTGATTTTATCATAAAATTTTCAGATCATAGTGATCTTGGAGTGAAAATGAACAACAAATATTATAATCTAGAAAATTTGAAAACTTTTGCGGGTGGTAGCCCTAAATTTCTTTGTATCCCTATAACTTTCAATGCAGTCATCGGTTCAATACGAAATTCGCAGAGTAGGTTGACTTCAACGTGAGGCAGGTGTGACATATTTTTGGCTTCGATGCTAGAAATGGGTTGCCAGCGCGAGGCGCTTTTATTATTTTCGTACCAATAAATGCTTGCATTAAGTATTCACTTCAGGAACATTTGCAATGAAAATAAGTAAACAATGTTTAGATTTTCTAAGGTCTGGACATTTTTTGGATAGTAATCCCAAACACCTTTCTATCGCTGCAACTTTCGATGAAGTCATCGAAATTAAACTGGCTTAGGGTCTATTATTACTTAGAGTGTATTGGTCCTAAGTAGCAGAAGTAGCTAGTGGTACTGGCCTTAAGTAGCTAGTGATAGAATACTCACTCAAAATCTGAACAGCGAAGTGGTACTGCGAAGTGATACTTGAATTCAATAACTCTATCCGCACACCGTCATAGGATAGGTCTTGCGCATGTCCTCCAGCACTGCGATTGAGGAGAAGTACATTAAACTCGAGTCCTTTCTTCGCGAGATACAGCTTGACTTGGGGGATGAAGCACTTGTGGCTTTAGGCCGATGACAGGCGCTTTGTGATCCAGTCTTTGCCATTCAGTATCCAACACACTGGCAGTAGATTCTTGTCTTTATTCTTCAGGACCCTAGGGCTCTTGGCCTTAGAGAGAAGGTCAGGTTTGAGCAAAAATCTTTTACCATTTTCACACATAACGATAGTTACAGGATCTTTATTCACCTTGAAATCACGAAACTTGACCTTATCCTTGAAAATGGAAGGTATTTTTTGCAGAACAGTCCTGTCTCGTCCACATTGAACACTTGTTCTGGATTATACTCGCTTTCCCCAAGGATCTTCGAGAATGTGTTGTTAATGTAGCGCTTTACCGCAGCCTGGTCAGCAGAGTCAGCTTCTCCGTGAAGAATGATATCGCTTCCGGAACTTCTCGATTCAACCCTTGCTTGCCTTGATGGCCTTGAACGTTTCAAAGAGCGTTTTGGTTGAGTTTCAGCCACCATAAAGCGCTGATAAAGCCTACTCGCTTTCTTTCAGATGATCAACGCATTCATTGGAGAAACGAACTTGAGTGAGGCTGAGACAATCAGTGGCCAAGATAGAAAGAAAATAGGACAGTTAATCAGTGAATAAGTACATGCTCTAATTAGCTTGGGTGCACTACACCCGATTTAGGGCATTCAGCCCTTTCTAAAGCGCAGTTCATTTCTTCCGAAAGTACCAAAATTCGATTGAAATTGGATTCGAAGAGCCAAAGCTCTACGAAGAGGAAATCAATGCATCGCCTGATAGATTGGCAAAGTTTGTAACTTCCGATGAAACATACTTTGAGTAAATGCTTTTAAAATATCTCTGTATAAACAAATAAACGTCCTTTGTTCATCGAAAAAAAACCGGAATCATATTTGTTCACCCAATATAATAAATCATACATTAAATAATTCAATCAAATATATACTACAATATACAAACAATTTTAAATAAAAATAATATTCATCGCTCTTAAGTTTTATGTCTTATTCAATTTTTTACTGGAACCATTAATATATTTCATGTTAATTTTTTTTTTAGAATTCCACCAGTCAATCAACAAAAGGACCACAATCACTATGCAAAACAGTCGATGATGAAGATAAATGTGAACAACTAGTCAATATCGTACCATTAGCGTTAATATTTCTATCACAATTTATATTAGGAATCGGTAATACATTGTATTATTCATTAGGACAAACCTATTTAGATGATAATACGAAAAAACGTAATACGCCAATTATGTTGGCGTATGCTATGACATTACGTATGATTGGTCCAATATTTGGATTCTTTTTGGGTAAGTTTATATTCAGATTAATTTTCTTAAAAGCATTTTTAATTTTTCTAAAATTTTCAAAATTTTGTTTATATTTAAAGAAAAAGAAGCTTCGTAAAACTTTTATTTTCGGAATATAATGTTTATTATATTTTCATCACGAAATTTGCTAAAATTAATTTCTTGATTGGTCGTAAAGAAGCTTTGTGTTTATTATTATGGATTCGTATTTGCTACAAATAACAAAATTACCTACATCCATCCGAAAAATTAATAGTTAAAAAATAATTATTGAATAAATGAGCGAAAAATAGCAAAAAACAACATATTTCAAAGCCTCGAAACTCATTTTTTAACCATAACTGTTTTTTTTTCTTTTGAATGTTCTGACCATGCTCTTCAATTTTTTTTTACTATTAAACCATATAATATAATTTAAAGTTTTTTATTACGTATCTTTTTGAAACATTTAATTTATTTTAATCTTTCAATTTTAGGTTTCATTGCCCTTAATACGTATATTGATCCGAGCAAAACACCTTTGATCGATAGAAATGATCCAAGATGGTTAGGAGCATGGTGGCTAGGATGGATTTTACTAGGTTCAGCTATGTTACTGTTTTCAGGACTGATAGCTCTGTTTCCGAAGAAACTACCAAAGAATCAGATCGAGCTCTACGATGCGTATACGCCAAGAGCATTACTAACTGAAGAATCGGCAAAACTCAATAGTGGTTTTCCGACGAGCTATGAGCAAGAAGAAGATTCACCAAAATTGAAAGGTATGTAATGATAGACTGTAAGGATTCTATTGAATTTGAGCCGGTTGGTTCCAATGAAATTGAAATATGTAATAATAATGGTGTTTGCAGCATACTGCCGTGCTTATCTTATATTTTTCTCAATTTTGAGTTTTGACATTGGAATCGAAAACTACATACTCTAGTACATTATTCTACTAAATATGAAAAACCTATCTTTTATGGAAGTATGTTAAAATTTGAAATTGAGTTTCAAATAGCTTTAGGAAATCATTAGCTTTGATCTACTTTGATGTAGGATAGGAGTTTGGATATGATGGTGGTTTATGATCCTTCTCACCAGGATTGCGATAGCGCTACTTATCTATCGTTACTATATAGATTGTAGTTAGAAGTGGAGAAGCGATCAGCTGGTTTGAGAAATATTTCCTGGATGAACATGATGTCAACCCTATTGTCGTATGTGAATTACATTAACTATCCAACTTTACTAATGATGGAATTTGCATTCAAAGTTATTAGGTTTTGGGTTTGTAAATGTTGCGAGCATTCATTGCGTAATCTTCTCCATTATGTCTTTCATTATGCTCTGGAATTGTTTTTGCATGCTACTGAGCATCTGAGTCATTCTAGCGCATTGTTTTGAGCTGAGTCTGCGCCGCTCTGGGTAGCATGTTAGTTTTGGGGTTTTAGAGCTGGCTTGGGATATCTGGTTGCTCTGGCGTAGACATGTACAAACGTCTTCTTTCCGTTCTTAGGGTTCATCGGACAAACCCCGTAGCTGGCCGGATGATCGCTTTCGCAATTCACAGATTTGGCACTTTCTTCGCGTAGTTTAGTACATTTCGAGTAGTGGTGGTCGCCTGCACACTTTAAGCATTTTGCCTAGGCATGCCATGCTGGTGGCATGACCAAACTTCTGGTAGTTATGATACTGCGCCATGGTCACTAAGCCTCAACTTTGTGATTAGCCAGCATACTGCTACTGTATATGCTGGTCTTGCTTTTCAAGAAGAGAACTTTGACTAGCTTAGAAGCCCCGCTACGGAAAATCTTTCAGCGGGTAGAAGCCTTGAGCCTGCAGGACCTTCTTGATCTAATCTGGTGATAAGCCATGGAGACCTCGAACCATCACATTGAAATTTTTCTTTCCTAGAAAAAAGTAGACGTGGAATTTTAACTTTTCTTTAATTGGATATCTGGTCAGTTTATGGTGGTCAAGAGGTGTAGCAGAAATAACTTGGACTCCAAGGTAAACACGCCTAATTAATTTTGTTCTGGGTTATCAAGTTTTTGTCCGTTAATGTCAGGTTAAGTTTTCGATGCAGTATGTGCTGTTGTTCTTGCCTTTTGTGCCTTCTGTAGCACCAGCGGTTTTGGAGACACTTGTGGTATCGGAGGTGGCAGCCCAGATACCAATACTCAGCCGTTGTTTCGCTTGCGGATAGAAGAGGTTCTTAAGCTTCCATGTCCATTTGACAGTGTTCTGCCGCTATGAAATGAAACTATATCTGAAAACACTGGCATGAATTTCAAAATTTATGGGAGCAAAACACTTGTTAATTATATTCGTTATCAGTTGCTTATTTCACAAAACTTTGAAAGCAGCATCTCATACAACATCAATGAAGAAAATGCTCAGTGCCTGCAGCACTGTAGCTGAAGTTGGTGTTTGGGGCTTTGCAGAGCTTTACACTCAGAAAAATGTCACTTTAAATCACTTTTTTAGAATCACTTTAAATCAAAAGTTGAAATCATTATGAAATAAAAAGCAAATCTTATATAAATTCCACTTTATTATAAAAATTTTCTTTTCAAATCAACATTTTTCATCATTGAATTAAAAAGAAAACGTATATGGCGCCAAATCATATTTGAACATTTTTGATTCAAAAATTTTCAAATATGATTTGGCTTCATATACGTTTCTTTTTAATTCAATGATGAAAAATTTTGATTTGAAAAGAATTTTTTTATAATAAAGTGGAATTCATATAAGATTCGCTTTTTATTTCAAAGTGATTTCAACTTTTGATTTAAATTTGATTCTATTAAATGACATTTTTCTGAGTGTAGGAATTGAAACATTGGTTATTTATTTTCATTGTAAATGTTTCCGGTATGAATACTAACTGTAAGCATTTATTGTTACAAAAACAGCACAACCGACTCGTAATAGCGACCTTTTGCCAGTATCAAAGGCAAAAATTTATTACATATGTTTCACGTTGAAATTAACCTACCCTGTGCATTTCGCCTCTATCCAATGACAGCGTTTGAAGTTATAGGAGTATAAAGAAATGTAGGGTTACCAGCCGCAAAATTGTTCAAATAACCGAAAACTTCATATTTGCGGTTTATTGTCACTACAACATCATTACCATTTGAAAATTTTCCGATAAAATCACTTAATAAAGATATTGCAAATAAACACAAAACCACCAATAGCTGGTAGCCCTATCGCGGCTTTTCAACCAGATTCGGTCTGAATAATGCCTGTAATAGGTTCAAATAATTGTATGAAATTCGTATTGATTTCATGACTGCACTGGAAGTTATAGGGCAAAAAGCTTCATTTTCCTGAGCGAATTTTCAAAACCAAAGACACAAAAATTATTATAACTGGCAGCACCAATTGAATTTTTCAACCAAATTTCTATTAAAGATGGCTTATAGTAAGGTTCAGCTACTGTGTCAATTTCATGAAAATCTGGTAACTGAATCAGAATTCATAGGACAAAAAGTAGTTTTTTCTTTGTAATTTTTCAAGCTGGCACCACAGGCACAGCGTTGCCCACAATTCAAAATCGCTTCTATCAGACCTGGTCCTACATAAGTCCAACGTGTTCTGTAAATTTCAACTGCATTTGATAATTGGTTCGTGAGTTCCCGTGAACAGAAGTTTTTGATGCTAAAAATATAGGTAAATAGGGAAAGGGTTACCGCTCTTGTCCGACATGAAATTTCCAAAGTTTTATTTTGACTTTGTAGATAAAGCATAAAATTTGTATACAAGTTAGTTTTTATTGTAAAAAACGGACATTTTTTAGGAGATTCGATGGTTGGAATGTTTTCACTTTCAGTGTCTGCTGTAGCTACAGGGTTGCCAGCACGTTCAGAAAAAACTACTCAAGTGTGCAACTTAACATTATTAATATGTTTATTAAGTTTCATAATGATCTGATAATTTAGTAAAAAGTTATCGCAATTCAAAAATTTTCAAATTTTCCCAATCTCATTTGAGGCGTCTAGCGCACACATAGGGTTAAAAATTTCAAAAACGTTATCATATCCACATTAAAAGCACGTTTATTTTTGCAAAATTTATTTTTTGACAGAATAATAGGCATATTTAAAATATCACTAAAATGGCCGCCGGCGCTAAAGGGTTAAAGATTATTAACTTTTTGTGAGACCTGACACTATTCTGCATATACACCAATGTATCCTGAAAATTTCAGTTCAATCGGATGGCGCGTTCCTGAGATTTTTTCACTGAAATTTTTTTAAATGAAAGGAAAGGAAAGCCATACTAACGTTTTGATCTTCGTCCCATGTCTTCCAGCCAGCATGACAGGGCGAGAATAACGTTCGTCAACTCGGCTCATGGCATACCGGGCTGTAGGCAACTTTATCACAATGACAGGCAACGTTACAGGTGGAAGTTAAATTGAATCTGAAATGTATTATATATATATATATATATATATATATATATATATATATATATATATATATATATATATATATATATATATATATATAAATATACAAAGATGAATTTTTGGCCAAAGTGATTTTAATACTAATGTTCTTCTTCGAACATTAGTAATTAGAGCACCTCTCCGAGATGCGAGCTTCCTATAATTTTTTACAATACTATATTAAGAGTTAGTAAGTTTGTCATCGTCATTCAGCCAAGATTCACAAAGGAAAAATAAGAATATATCAAACAAATAAATTTTTCGAACAAAAACCAACCAATAAAAAACAATTCGATACACTAAATTTCTTCTCTTTTATTCCCATTCTTATAGATCTACCAAAAGCTCTGTTACGGCTCCTGAAAAACAGACTCATCATCTTCAACAATTTATCGGCAATTTTCTATATTCTTGGAGCATCCGGCTATATGACCTTCTTTGCACGCTACATGGAAGTACAATTTCATCGAAGTTCACAAACAGCAACTGTCTTAATTGGTCCGTTGACAATAACAGGTATGGTGACGGGCATTTTAACTTCCGGCTGGGTGATCTCGAAAAAACGTCCGAGTGCTAGTAAAGTACTTTTCTGGAATGTAATTGTCGCTTTCATTTTTATGTTTGGACAATTTATGTATATGTTCTTCTATTGTGGCGATACTAGATCGATGATGCAGAATGGAACGTGAGTATATTGTATTTTAAATGGTGGGTTGGATACATTCTCCAATTGAAGTAATATCAGTAGAACAAATTTTCTTTAGAAAGACTCTTGTTTAATAAATTTATTTTGAAAGATCATGAAGAAAATCTAATTTCTAATACATTTCAGATTCAATTTAACTTCCACCTGTAACGTTGCCTGTCATTGTGATAAAGTTGCCTACAGCCCGGTATGCCATGAGCCGAGTGGACGAACGTTCTTCTCGCCCTGTCATGCTGGCTGCAAGACATGGGACGAAGATCAAAACGTTAGTATGGCTTTCCTTTTCTTTCACTTAAATGCTAGTCTATAGATCAGTAATCACTATATTTATTACGTAGATTTACACAGACTGTTCCTGTTCGCCGATACACGATAAATCCCCCTGGAGCAACCTTCCTACAATATCAACATGGCTGTCCACCTCTGACTCCACCGAACTGTTATCTAGTCCGTCACTAAGCGCGACTTACACAGAAGCCTCTGTTGCAGATTCCTTGAGCGATTTCCTGATATCTGGTGCTTGTATGGAAGGATGCTCGTTTGCATTCTATGGGTTCACGTTCCTATCACTATGCATACACTGGTTTGGTTCGTCAGGGAAAATTGGCAATATTCTGGTCAATTATAGGGCTGTAGCGCCCGAGGATAAATCATTTGCACAAGGACTAACGCTGATGATGTTGAGCTTGTTTGCATTGATCCCAGGACCGATTCTTTTCGGACGTGTCATAGACGACTCGTGTCTGGTGTGGAATTATAAGTGTGGGAAACGCGGCGATTGTCAGCTGTATGATCAATCGAAATTCAGACACTATGTGAATGGCTTAGCTTTAGGTGAGTATCATGGTTGCTATTTGTGTAAAATCGTGAATGGTGCCTCCCAGTTTTTTCTAACCCAGATTCTATAGATTAACCTGCATACCATATTTGAGTTAGCCTTCACTAACCTTCCGCAGTAGATCTTTTATAACGTTCCCTATTCAAATCAGAACAAACTTACAAAAATTTCAACTTTAACTTAATCTGTCATTCTCATTTTCAGTGTTAACATTCTGTGGTGCCATATTCGATTTCCTAGTTTGGTTCTATGGCCGAAATCTCGATCTATATGGTGAAGCCGAAGAGACTAAACTGAAACAAATGGTAGAACGAGGAACTGATAGTCGTTCAAAGAGACCCCAACAACAACAAATCAATTGAATACTCTCGGAGTTATTGGCTGACTGGTGAAGCGAAAGGACAAATCGATAACATTTCGAAAGAAGCTCAATAGGCTGTTGTTTTCCAAAGAAAACCGTTATTGATCTAGCTATAAGGATTGTAAATAGTTTTTTTTTTTTTTGTTATCTCGTTTTAAGATCAATAAAATACAGGCATTAAATAATTCAAATCAATTTCAAACGAAAAAAATACGGAAAACTCTCATACTTGTATGAACCGATCAATTGGTAAATTATACGATAACTCTGCTGAATATTCCATATAGTACATTACCACATTATGTGTAGCGAATATTCAAATGAGACTGTTTAACGCAAAAAATTGATTTTTTTCCAGGTGAATAAATAAATAAAAATTATTGATAGCGTTCTACGAACTGGAAATGAGCAGTTTAGAGCACCTGAGTCTTTTGGGCCAAAGAGGAAATGCCACACTGATAGCGAGGTTTAGTGCTTGAACTACTTGAAGCAAAACCACTAAATTTGCAGGTTTTGCGGTACGTCTAGAGTTTTTATTACATAAATGTACGTACTTGGTAAGTTGTTTGTTCAGCTCTTAGACGTGAAATTAAACAAATTCAAGGACACATTCAATTTACGAAGTGTTTAAAGGTGATGAGGAAAAATGTTGGGTGGTCTGATATGAAAAGGTTCATCGGCGGAAAATGTTTCAGTACAATAGCGTTCAAGTATAGAAACACTAAATTCAATTATCTCGTAAACGTTCTTAGTAGCGGTGTAGGCGGATTAATTTTGAGTTGGCATAAATAGCCAAACATGTATCTCCCAAAAGAGATATGCCTTAGAAACGATAGACCGAAACATTTTGATTTTCCTTACCTGTTGCGAAACTTGTAAAGATCAGACCAAAAACTATACGACTGTGACCGTAAAACTGGGGGTTGTAGGAGGCAAAAAACCAGAGGTTATAGCGAATTCATTGGAAGGGATTAATAATGAAGGGAACAAAATTATAGAGATTGAAAGATTTTTTAGAGATCCTGTATTAATTCTCTGAAAAAGGCTTCAAGAGGGGGTACTCAAACAGTTTCAGATTTTGACCCAATGACTGAGTAGGAAGCCGAAGGATTGAAAGGTTTCTAAAATAATGACTTGCAAGAGTTTCAAAATGTAGGAGAGTAAAATAGTTGTTTCTTATTTTTATTTATATATTTTTTATTATAATAATAAAATTTGATGGCAGCATCCCCTAGTACAAAAATGTTGTACATGTTCAATGCTGGCAACACTTTATCTAATTATTTTTTGTCCAAATCAGTAGAAAAAAATCCTATTATAGACTAGACAAAAAATATAAAAAAAAACTCTAGCGCACCTGAACCGTTAGAAACACTAATGTTCGCAGAACAATAGAAGAATCGTACAGATTTTGAGTGCATATTCTACCACACGAGCTGCTTATTACGGCCAAAATGTTTCAAGCACCACGTTTTACTTTGGTCTCAAGAATGCATTAGAACTCATATGGTGGAAAGGTTTCAGATATTACCACTGGCATTAATTTTAAAGTTTATGAGAGCAAAACACTTGTTAACTATATTCGTTATCAGTTGCTTATTTCACAAAACTTTGAAAGCAGCATCTCATATAACATCAATGAAGAAAATGCTCAGTGCCTGCAGCACTGTAACTGAAGTTGGTGTTTGGGGCTGCGATCCGAAAATTTTGCAGAACTTTGGGAATTGAAACATTGGTTATTTATTTTCATTGTAAATTTTTTCGGTATGAATACTAACTGTAAGCATTTATTGATACAAAAGTAGCACAACCGACTCGTGCTGGCAACCTTTTGCCAGTATCAAAGAAAAAAATATATCACATTTGCTTCACGTTGAAATTAACCTACCCTGCGAATTTCGTTTCGATCCGATGACTGCATTCGAAGCTATAGAAGTATGAAGAAATTTAGGGTTACCAGCCGCAAAATTTTTCAAATAATCGAAAACTTAATATTCGCTGATTATTGTCACTACAACATCATTACCATTTGAAAATTTTACGATCGAATCGCTTAAGAAAGATATTGCAAATAAACACAAAACCAACAATAGCTGGCAACCCTATCGCGGCTTTTTAACCAGATTCGGCCTGAATAATGCCTATAATAGGTTCCATTAAAAGTATGAAATCCGTATTGATTTCATGACTGCACTGGAAGTTATAGGGCAAAAAGTTTTATTTTCCTGAGCGAATTTTCAAAACCAAAGACACAAAACTTACCATAGCTGGCAGCACCAATCGAATTTTTCAACCAAATTTACAGCCAACACGGCTTAGAGTAAGGTTCAGCTACTGTGTCAATTTCATGAAAATCTGATAACTGAATCAGAATTCATAGGGCAAAAAGCTGTTTTTTTTTCTTTGTAATTTTTCAAGATGGCACCACTGGCACAGGGTTGCTTACAATTCAAAATCGCTTCTATCAGACCTGGTCCTACTTAAGTCCAATGTATTCTGTAAATTTCAACTGCATCTGATTAGTGGTTCATGAGTTCCCGTGAACAGAAGTTTTTAATGCTAATAAATAATATAGGTAAATTGGGAAAGGGTTACCGTTCTTGTCCGAAATGAAAATTCCAAACTTTTCCCTTGACTGTGTAGACAGAGCATAAGATTTGTATACAAGTTAGTTTTCATTGCAAGAAAGGGTCATATTTTAGGAGATTGAATGGTATTTGAATGTTTTCACTTTCAGTTTCTGCCGTAGCTACAGGATTGCCAGCACGTTCATGAAAAACTACGCAAGTGTGCAACTTAGCAACATTAATATGTCCTGTAAGTTTCATAATGATCTGATAATCTAATAAAAAGTTATCGCAATTCAAAAATTTTCAAATTTTCCCAATCTCATTTGAGGCATAGGGTTAAAAGTTTCAAAAACATTATCATATTCACATTTGAAACACGTTCAGAATTTATTACATAAACTCTATTTTTGCAAAAGTTATTTTTTGACAGCAAAATAGGTATATTTAAAATATAACTAAAATGGCCGCCGGCGCCAAAGGATTAAAGATTATTAACTTTTTGTGAGACCTGGCACTATTCTGCATATACACCAATGTGTGTATATATATATATATATATATATATATATACATATATATATATATATATATATATATATATATATATATATATATATATATATAAATATATATATATATATATATATATATATATATATATATATATATATATATATAGATATATATATATATATATATATATATATATATATATATAGAGATATATATATATATATATATATATATATATATATATATATATATATATATATATATATATATATATATATATATATATATATATAGAAATATGAATTTTTAGCAATCCCACGACAACCCTCGTACGGGTCTAGGGGTTGAAGCTGGTAGAGAGCTTCATTACAATTTATTTAATCATTGTGAATACGAGTGTGGAGTGAATAGTTCCACCACTCACTTTACCCCTGATTTAAATCAAGTACCTAATCAGAGCTAGGTGAGCTCAAACCTTGGTGCGCAGACCCTCGTCCGAACCTGGATTCGAACCAGGGACCCCACACGCAAGAAGCCAGTGCTCTACCCACTAGGCTACTCAAGCTTCAATATGAATTTTTGGCCAAAGTGATTTTAATACTAATGTTCTTCTTCGAACATTAGTAATAATATGAAAACTTAGAAAATGGATAAATTCATATAGTTAAATGACAATACAAAAAAGAATCCAAAGCTAAATTGACCGTTAAAAGAAACTAACACAATGGAGTAAATTAGAACATATTCAAACCTGGCCGTTATAAATCAATTATCAAAATTCAAATAGTTTCAATTTAGAGTCAAAAATCACGTCAAGGTCCTTGACTGTATCAAGAGCATTGAGAGGGGGGTCAAGAACAGAGCAGCGAAAAAGCAGAGGAGATGTTTTGTAAGTGAACTCACATATCACTAGTAAGCTAAAGAACCCAAAACGTTTTACAATATGAAATGGTCGTTTGCGGTTTCAATCACTCTGGAAATTTTGAGATCAACAGCTTACAAAAGGCAGAATAAATTAAAGAGAGACAGAAGATCGTTAATAAACGAAAGGAACAATAAAGAGTCAAGAAAGGATCTTTGCGGAGCTCCTGAGGTAGACAAAAGAATATGGAAGAGCAAGGCTAACAGTAAACGCATAAAAACGATCCCAAACGTAGGAAAAGATAAAAAAAAAAGATACCGGTGACACCGAGCCCGGCTATCTTTGACTCAAGAATCTATAAGTTCACTGAATTGAAAGCTTTGGAAAAATGTGTATATATATATGCCATGCACTTGTTTTCGTTGGTCGATTGCAGAAGCAACGTCGTTTGTAAATGACGAAAAGTTTTAATGAATTTATGCTGTTCGGCTAGATTATAGAGTAACTCTATTGTGAACGGCTCTTTCGAAGGTCTTACTAAAAAAGGATAAAGGGGATATGGGAGGATGCTTAGAGGTGTAAAAACTATGACGAACATTATTTTATAAATATGTATGTTGTAGCGTAGGAGGCAAATACAGTCAAACTTCGATAAATTGAATTTTGGCAATAGCGTCAAGTTGGTTGGCAATAGCGTTAAAAGTAGAGAATGTGTGTTAATTTGTCTTGATTACTCGAACTTCGATTACTCGAATATCTTGATAACTCGAATGAAATATTTGGCCCCAGCTTCGATAAGTTGAATTTTTTGGGGGAATCCCCTAATTACGATCGATTTTAACCTGTCTTTTTTTACATATGCAGGCAGTTCAGTTTCTGCGCTTGCTTAGTTCACTTGCTCGACATACGTACGAGTTAGTTACTAGTAAGTAAAAAAATACTGCACCTATTTTATTTATTACATTGAAGACATTTTTACGTGTGTTCATATGTCATCAAAACGTACTTTAAAAACTTTGTCTGTTGATCAAAAATTTAAACTTATAAGGGAAGTGGAAAGTGGCTCAAAAAATAAAGACGTAGCTGTGAAGTACGGTATTTATTACTTAAAAAGTACAGTGTTTACTACTTAAAAAAAAGCAGTCAATTATCACCGCAAAGGAAAGCAGTGTAAGTGGGAGTATCAAGAGGCTAAAAAAGCTTATGTATAAAAATGTAGACAAAGCAGTTTTTGAGTGTTTTAAATCGGCAAGAAGCCAAAACTTACCTATATCCGGGGGGTTCATTAAAGAATAGGCATTGGAGTTTAATGAAAAACTAGGACAACCAAGCTTTTAGGCAAGCACCGGTTGGCTCGATATACAGTAATTAGGTTTTAAAGTTCATTTTTTCAATGTTAGATTTGGCGTATGTCATAAAAAGGCTTGTGGAGAAAGCGGTGACGTAAGTGACGAAGATTGTACTAAATGGAGACGTGATGTTTTACCTCATTTATTAAAAGGTTATCACGCACGTGACGTGTTTAATGCAGATGAGACAGGACTATTTTTCAGATGTCTTCCAGATAACACCTTAACTTTTAAAAATCAAAAGTGCCATGGCGATAAGCAAAGTAAACAGAGAGTTGGATTGATGCTTCTTGAAAACATGGATGGCTCAGAAAAAGCAGAATTGCTTTTAATAGGTAAAAGTAATCAACCTCGCTGCTTTCGAAGTGTTAAGTGGTTGCCCCTTGACTATAAAGCAAATTCAAAGAAATGGATGATAGGCACACTTTTTTTTAGATAAACAGCTTAAAATCCAGGAAAGGAAAATTATTCTTTTTATTGACAACTGTCCGGCCCATCCTAAAAACATCCAGGAAAAATTAAAATGTATTTAACTTACTTTTTTCTCGCCAAATATGACATCTAAGTTACAACCACTTGATCAGGGAATCATACAATGTTTAAAATGCCATTATCGCCGAAGAATTTTGAAAAAAATACTATCAAACGTTTAGAAGCGAATGAAAACAATAACATTACGTTAATGGATTATGTTGACGATATAACTAACGTATGGAATATCGACGTCAAACCTGTTTTATTTGGTCAGTACTCTGAATTGGAAGAAGAGGATGAAATTCCCTTAATTTTCATAAGTGAACGCCTAAAAGAAAATAGTGAAGACGAAATTGCAAATTGAGTACGAAGCTTGAACAAATATTAAAAGTATAGAAGAAGGCAGCACCATCAACGATTTTATACATGTGGATGACGATATTGTTACTTCGGAGTTTCCACCGATGAAGATATTATCGAGTCCTGCAGATACGAACCGGTACAGTTGGACAACGGAGATGACTGCCAAAGTGACACGACGGAGGAGGAATTGAATGGCGATTTCCAGCAACCAAATTCAAACGGAATGGTTGAAAATTCGTTGTGTCTTGCGTTCCAATTTAAAAGCCAGTGAATATACAACCGATTCTCTGTACGTAGTTTAAATAAAACTGAAGCTTTTTTTGAAAACCAAAATAAAAAATCCAGTCGTCAGTCACAAATAACTAACTTTTTTACAGTAAAATAGTAAATACAAACATATATAAATATACATATAGGTACATTATGTTTACATGTACCTATATGTACATACAGTGGCGGAAAAAAGTATTCGCGGATGGCGAATAAAAGAAATTAATTCAATTTTTTGGCAATATATTAGCGAAATAAGTTAAATAATTTGCTTAAATTATTCATTTTTACTATGTCTTTTGAAACGTAAAAACAATTTTTGAGAATAATTTTCGTATGAGCTACAGAAGAAGGTAGAATCTGTTGACTCCTAATTATACCTGGAAAAAAGTATTCGCGGTTGGTTGCATGTATGCAACGAAATCGTAGCATGACGAGTTCGAATTATATTTTTCGGGGAATCATTCTAAAAATGTCAACATGAAGCCGGCGGATATTAAAAACGCAAATAAAGATAGCGCAGTGAAGTTTGAAGAAGTTTAGTAATGATAAAACTTTTTATTTTAAAAATGGTCCGTAACGGTTCGGAAACTACTCCAGAAGAAAGGAGAATTATTATAAACTTTAGAAAGGAAGGAAAAAGGTTTGTTCACATATCGAATGCTCTAAATATAAGTGAATCCACAGTGCGGAGTATTTGCAAACGACATGGATCAACGGATGATTTCAAAAGTAAACATCGCTGTGGCCGTCCTCCAGTATTAGCTCAACGCGAATGTCGGAAAATTGTTAGCGATACTTTAGGAAATCCAAAAATAACTTCTTCTGAAATCGTAACTATCATCAGCAAAACTTATGGTAAGACAGTGGTACCTGGACAGTGCGCAATGTACCACGAAAAAAAACCGTTAATCTCAAAATAAACCAAAAGAACCGACTAACTTTTGCAAAAGAACATAACATGAAAGATTTAACATTCTAGAATACAGTACTGTTTTCAGATGAAAGTAAATTCAACTTGTTTAATTCCGATGGCAGGCGCTTAGTACGGAGAAAATCATGCACAGAACTGCAAATGAAAAACCTAATAGTCCAGTCAACAGCGGTAAAAAAATGAAAAACTGTGGAATTTTGAGAATCAAGGTCGATTTTGCTGAAAATTTGGATTTAAGCTCTACTAACCCTCTTCTTCAAAATCTACCCTGTGCCGAACCGGGCTTTTTATTTTTAGGGGTTAAAACTACCCCTTATTGCAAAAAAATTAAAAAAATAGAATTTAGCATATATTTGGTTAAAATAAAGTTTAAAATATTTATTTGTAGACTACTCGACACTCTCAAACGAATTTTTAATTAATCAGACCTATGTAACCCCCGTAAAACATCCCCTACGGGGTAGTAACTTTGAAAACTAGTATTAAAAATGTTTTATATAATTTTAAATGATTGAAAATTGTGTCATTAAATTTGAATTATTGTTAGAATGAAATTATTGTTTTGAAAAATACTTCAACCCTTATAAACCACCCCCTGCAAGTATGATATATTAACAAATATTAAAAAAAAATTTCTTTTTAGAATTAGAAATAATTGTAAACTGCATCTATTGAATTGAGAATATTTTATTAAATCAGACAGATGCAACCCCTGAAAATCATCCCCTAAGGGGTAGTAACTTTGAAAACTAGTATTAAAAATGTTTATTATAATTTTAAATGATTGAAAATTGTGTCATTAAATTTGAATTATTGTTAGAATGAAATTATTATTTTAAAAAATACTTCAACCCTTATAAACCACCCCCTGCAAGTATGATATATTAAAAAATATTAAAATTTTTTTTTTTGAATTAGATATAATTGTAAACTGCATTCATTGAATTTATTCATTGAATAATTTATTACCCTGGTATGCGGATCTTATATTTATAAAAATTAGTACAGATATTACATTATATTTATAAAAATTAGTAATTGTCACTGTCATCGTCTTCTTCGTCTCTTGTTCTCTCATTCTGCTGTTCATCGTCACTCTCGTTTTTTTTCATTTTCGTCCTGATCCAAAATGGGTGCTCTGTTTAAGCATGAATCTTCACTGCAGCCTCTGCACGTAGCATTGCAGAACAGTCCTACTCGTCAACAACCGCACGCTGAGCCACACCCCTTGACTGGATATGTATGTGTATATTACGTGTATATTCTTTCGATTCTAACAGTGGACTGCTTACATCAAGAGCAGAAACGAGAAGCATCATTCAAAACATACAAAACAATCCATATGATATATATATATATATATATATGTATATACATGAACACACATTTACCAACACAGATGTAAAAAGACTGGTAAAATACTTTCACAATGTGCCAGCTGTTGCTTGGATGTAGCTCCGCTTCTCTTTCCTTATTCTTAAATGCTCCAATATTCGTGCTGCAAAATTTAAAAAAAAGCAGTTTGTTTTTCGACGATAACTCCTGTATTTTTTAAGCAAAAAACTTTTTAAAAAAAGCATTTTGTAGAGAAATGGAAGGGCTTTAACGTCATGTTTATTAAAAAAATTTTCAACCCTTATTTTTGAAAAGGGGTGAGTTCAAAGAGGTTTGGTGTGCCACAATTATTGCATGAATGCAAACTTTGAACCGCCATATCTCCTTCAATTTTTATGATAAAAAAATATAAAATAAACGAAAATTTTCAGTAAAAAAAATGCTACAATTAATATTTGAAACCATTTTTTGTGTTATAAATACTTTTTGATTTATTTAAGAAAAATGCATTTTTTTTCAAAATTACAAAAATGTCGATTTTCATTTAAACAATAATTTTTTCTAAACTAAGCATTTCAAACCTGTCAAATCATATGGACTATACCAATTATACCTAAATAAAGTTCATTGCAAGTAGGGAGCTATTAATTTCTATTAGGGTTGTAATGACGAGGGTTGATTTCTTGCATTTAAAAAAAAAAAACTCTAGCGCACCTGAACCGCTAGAAACACTAATGTTCGAAGAACAGTAGAAGAATCGTGCAGGTTTTGAGTGCATATTCCACCACAGTTGCTGCTTATTACGACCAAACTGTTTCAAATGCCATGTTTTACTTTGGTCTCAAGAATGCATTATAACTCATATGGTGGAAGGTTTCAGATATTACCACTGGCATGAATTTCAACGTTTATGAGAGGAAAACACGGGTTAATTATATTCGTTATCAGTTGCTTATTTCACATAATTTTGAAAGCAGCATCTCATATAACATCAATGAAGAAAATGCTCAGTGCCTGCAGCACTGTAACTGAAGTTGGTGTTTGGGGCTGCGATCCGAAAAATTTGCAGAACTTTGCGAATTGCAACATTGATTATTTATTTTAATTGTAAATGTTTCCGGTATGAATACTTACTGTAAGCGTTTATTGATACAAAAGTAGCACAACCGACTCGTGCTGGCAACCTTCTGCCAGTATCAAAGCCAAGAATATATCACATCTGCTTCACGTTGTTATATTACATTCCAAGTTATAGGAGTATAAAGAAATTTAGAGTTACCTGCAGCGAGTTTTTTCAAATAATCGAAAGCTTAATATTTGTTGTTTATTGTCACTACAATATCATTACCATTTGAAAATTCTACGATAAAACCGTTAATAAAGATATTGCAATTAAACACAAAACCAACAATAGCTGGCAACCCTATTGTGGCTTTTCAACCAAATTTGGCCTGAATAATGTTTATGACAGGTTTCATTAATTGTATGAAATTCGTATTGATTTCATGACTGCACTGGAAGTTATAGTGCAAAAAGTTTTATTTTCCTGAGCGAATTTTCAAAACCAAAGACACAAAAATTACCATAGCTGGTAGCACCAATCAAATTTTTCAACCAAATTTCCACCAAACAGATATTAGAGTTAGGTTTAGCTAACATACTGTGCCAATTTCATGAAAATCTGGTAATTTATTCACATTTCATAGGGCAAAAAGCAGTTTTTTTTCTTTGTAATTTTTCAAGATGGCACCACTGGCACAGACTTGCCCACAATTGAAAATCGCTTCTATCAAATCTGGTCTTACTTAAGTCCAATGCATTCTGTAAATTTTAGCTGTATCTGATTATTGGTTCGTGAGTTTCCGTGAACAGAAGTTTTTGATGCTAAAAATATAGGTTAACTGGGAGAGGGTTACCGTTCTTGTCCGACATGAAATTTCCAAAGTTTTATTTTGAACGTGTAGATAAAACATAAGATTTATATACAGATTGGCTTTATTGTAAGAAACGGACATTTTTTTGAATATTCGATGGTTTGAATGTTTTCACTTCCAAATTTTTTTTTTCAAAATGAAGACACCAAAATTATCATAGCTGGCAACTCCAACCGAATTTTTCGACCAAATTTCTACCAAACGTGGCTTAAAGTAAGGTCCAGCAATTGTGTGAGTTTCGTCAAAATCGAACGATTCAATCAGAATTTATAGGACTAAAAACAGTTATCTTTTTTAGTGGTTTTTCAAGATGGCACCACTGGCACAGAATCGCCCGCATTTCAAAATCACTTCTATCAGACCTGGTCCTATTTAAGACCAATACATTCTGCAAATTTCAATTAATTCTGCTCATCGGATCGTGAGTTTCCGTGAACAGAAGTTTTTGATGCTTAAAATATAAGTAAATTGGGCAAGGGTTACCAGGCGTGCCCGTTATACCATATCTTTTTTTTTTTTGGTTATGTAAACAAAGCACAAGATTTACATATGAGTGGCTTTTTTTTGAAGAAACGGCATTTTTTCAAGAGAGACGATGATTTGGAGATTTTCACTTTCAGTGCCTGCCCTAGCTACAGGGTTGCCAGCACGCTCATTAAAAGCTACATAAATCTACAACTAAATAATATCAATATGTCCTGAAAATTTCGTAATGATTGAATAGCTCTGTCAGAAGTTATCGCAATTTAAAAATTTTCAAATTTTCCCGTCCTCTTTTTAGGCACCCAGCGCACACATAGGGTTAAAAAATTCCAAAGCGTTATCCGATTCATATGTAAAACACGTTAGAAATTTATTTCGTTAACTTTATTTTTGCGAAAATTATTTGTGCACGAAATAATAGGTATATTAAAAATATCACTTAAATGGCCGCCGGCGCCAAAAGGTTAACAATAACTGACATTTAAAGAGACCTGGACCTATTCTGCATATACACCAATGTATCCTGAAAGTTTCAGCTCAATCGGATGGCGCGTTCCCGAGATTATCTCACTGAAATTTTTTGATGATATATATATATATATATATATGGAAATATGAATTTTTGGCCGAATCGATTTTAATACTAATGTTCTTCGAACATTAGTAATAATGTTCTTCGAACATTAGTAAAAATGGATAATCACTTTATTTTGGTCATAAGTCAGTCAATTCTTATGCAAAAGACTTTTATTAGAACTCATTTGAAAGGGTTTTTAATTTACTTTAAAAAATGTTTGAAGTATTTTCCCCAAAAATTTCACTATATTCGATATATTTGAGTTTGAAGGTTCTCAATTTCGGGGTTCTTCGAAAATGAGCATCCTTCAAAGAGCAATAACTCAGTCGCTATTTGGTCTACATAGATCTTTCAGGCACGAATCTCTTTTTTTTTTATAAGCTACAACTTTGTTCAAAATGATTTTTTTGGTAAAATTGAAATTTTTCAAGTTATTCATGAAAAACGGTTAAAAAAAGGGGTTGTTTTTAACGAAAAATGCACAGTTTCAATCGCTAATAAATCGGGAAGGATCAACTTTACAAAAAAACTTTGTAGAACAAAAGTTGCTTAGAATTGGTCAATCTATTGACTTCCATGGTTAATTTGATTGAAAAAATTTTCATCCCCTAGATGGGGTGGTTTTCACCCCAAGGGCAAAAGCCCGGTTCGGCACAGGGTAGATTTTGAAGAAGAGGGTTAGTAGAGCTTAAATCCAAATTTTCAAGAAAATCGACCTTGATTCTCAAAATTCCACGGGAAAACGGCTGTTGACTGGACTATAAGGCAGACTGCTAACATGGGGGCGGTGGAGTTTTAGTGTGGAGGTGTATGGCATCATCGAGGGTTGCGAAACTTGTATTTATCGACGGCATAATGAACAAGAACGTTTATTTAAATATCTTGAAAGATGTCTGAAAAATCAGCAGCAATAACTTGGGTCTTGGTAGCAGTTAATACTTTTAACAGGATAACGATCCCAAACACGCGGCTTATTGTGTGCGCCAATGAATCGCGTATAATGTTCCGCATATGCTCAATACGCCACCGCAATCCCCGGACCTCAACCCCATCGAGCACCTCTTGGATAATCTGGAAAAAAGGATTCGACAGCATACTATCACAAACAGGACACAGCTTAAAGAAGTTTAACATGTGAAATGGGAAAACACTTTCACTGATTACACAAAAAAATTGGTTCATTCGATGCCTAATTGTCTGAATGCTGTTATTAAGGCCAAGGGTATGCACACTAAATACTAAATGAAATACAACTCCCAAATTAAACTTTTCGCGAATACTTTTTTCCACTCAATTGTTTCATGAATTTCATGTTAATTTGTTTTTGCTTTAGATATACATTTTGTTTTGTAGGTTTAATTGTTTATTTAATATCCGTGTGAGCTTAAGAATAAATTTAGTTAAACATATTAAGTTGTTTTGAGTAAGACAAGGAACAAAAATGTCATATTTTAGATTTATATCTAAACCTCGAATACTTTTTTCCGCCACTGTATACGTTGAATGTACTGTTTCATATTATTATTTTTTTTAAACATAGATATTAAGGCACTTATGTTACATATATTTACTGAAATAAATACATAAATGTTCATTCACAAAAAAAGTACACGCATATGTACAGTTATTATTGATAAGTCGAAGTCTTAATAACTCGAAATTTTTATGCGTCACATCGCAGTTCGAGTTTCCGAAGTTCGACTGTATGTGTTTACATGTATTTGTGAGTTTTTTACAACATACATTTTTGAATATAGTATTTCAGATAACAGAGAATGTTTTTAGCAAAAAGAAAATATCTGACACTATCTTAAAATTTCCAAATGATTGATATAAAAATACACATAGTCACAAAATTGAAGGCACAAGCAATAAATATGAAAACTCTTAGTCGTTTATAAACTAATGTCACTTTATTATCACAATTTTTTTTTATTTTTTATTAAATTGAAGACTAAAAATAAAAAAATGAATAAAAAAATTTATTAAGTTCAATTTTTTAAAGAATTAAGTAACAAAAGAAAAAAAAAACAACAAAATTCAAGGCACGAAATTAAAGGCACAAACTTCAAGATCACTGGAAAAATATAAAATAATTTATTATTAGTAGTTAGTTGGATATCCGTTGGCTTTGATTACTGCTGCTAGTCTTCTAGGCATACTTTCCGCTAACTTTTTTGTTATGGTTGGGCTAATATTTTGCCATTCCCTTGCTATTATTGACTTCAGCTCGGATTTATTCGTAATTGAAAATTTTCGGATTTCTTGCTCAACTACTGACCACAAATGTTCAATTGGGTTAAGGTCTGGGGACTGAGGTGGAGTTTTTAGTTGTTTTGGCGTATTATAAAGCAACCACATCTTTACAATATGTGCGGTATGCTTTGGATCATTATCTTGTTGAAACCAAAACACATCCGATAGTCCTAATTTAATAGCACTTGATTTTAAATTCCTTTTCAGGATATCGAGGTATTTAAATTTGTCCATAGTTGTCGCAATTAATCCCATGTTGCCGACTCCTCCTGCAGACATGCAGCCCCAAACCATCACAATACCTCCTCCATGTTTTACGGTTCCGCACAAATTTTCTTTCTTTAGCTCGGTATTCACTTTCCTCCAAACTATTTGCCTGCCATCAGATCCAAATAGATTGAACTTACTTTCGTCACTGAATATTATGTTTTTCCAGAAATCTGGACCCTCATTTACGAAAGTTTTCGCAAACTTTAACCGTTTTTTTCTATTTGCTTCTGAAATAAATGGCTTTTTACGGGCTATTCTTCCATTTGAACCGCAACGTTCTTCTAATAGTTTCCTTGGATATTGGTTTTTGGATCATATGAGAAATTTCAGCCCTCAAATGATTAATCGGCTTCTTTGGACATTTTTCTATTTCCCGTCGAATGTATTCCTCACCTTTAACTGACAGTAACTTTTTTCGTCCGCCTCCCGGTTTATTAATTTAAGTTCCGTCATTTTTCTATTTGTTGACTACAGTTCTTACTGAAGAAAATGATCTCCCAACTATTTTTCCAACTTCTTGATATGTTTTACCTTCACAAACAAGCTTAATAATAATTTTCCTTTCCGCAATTGTGGTTTCTTTTCTCCGTTTATCCATTTCAGCTTTTTTTTATTCATTTATGTACAAATACTTATTTTGTTTCAAAAACAACACACTTTACTCAACTAGTCACTAACGTTCACCTAAAACTCAATATTTGTATAGAATGAAAAGTAATTGCATCATCAAATTCTACGAAATATCTTGTTAGATGCACGTGTGCCTTCAATTTTGTGTAGCTCGCAAGTGGTACAGTTGACATCAAAATAGCAAACTTTGTGATGGATTCGACTTTTTTTGTATTAATTTGGTGTACATTTATAAAGAAGATTACGCACTAACAGAATAAAATGCCAATTCGATAAATTTACTACAATTGTAGTAACATTGAATAATATTTTGGCTTTTATATAGATTGTGCCTTCAATTTTGTGACTATGTGTATATACAGTGGCTCAATAAAGAAGTCGGACACATACCTACTTATATTTCAAAAGGGAAAAAACTGCCCAAGAATGCACTTCAGACAAAAACTAAATATATTTTTTTTAGCTGAGTATCATTTATTTATCAAAAATAAAAACATTGAAAACTTAGCTCAATTTCATGATTTTATAAAAATTAAAAAGCAAAAATGTGCGTAAAATTCATGCCAAAATGAACTCGGACAGATGGCAGTACTCTTTTTGCTTGTGGGTTTAAAACGGGAATTCCCGGATTTTATGCACTTGATAGCTTTGCGCATTCAACTGAATCAAGTTAAAGGCCTGAATTTGTTATTTTTGTGAAATTGTGAACTTGAAAATGGGAAGTCCGCGTGGCCAAAGTTCTTTAGAAGTAAGACAATTTGTTATAAAATATTATAAAGAAGGGAAATCGGTCCGTGATATTGCGAAAATCGTAAATAGGGCACACTTTACAGTTCATGACATTATTAAACATTTTAAATTTTCAAAATCAATGGAAAATAAACAAAAAAGTGGTAGACCTAGAGTACTTTCAAAGTCAGATGAACGATGGATTGTACAAAAAATTTATAAAAACCCGAAATTAAGTGCTCCTAAACTAGCCAAACAAGTATCGGTATATCTTAAGAAACATTTAAACCCCGAAACTATAAGGCTGGTTTGAGAAGAAGAAATTTACACGGGAGAGTAGCCCGTAAAAAACCGTTTGAGAGCAAGTGCAATCGAAAAAACCCTAGCGCATCAGAACCGCTAGAAATACTAATGTTCGAAGAACAGTAGAGGATTTGTGCAGATTTTGAGTGTATTGTTATATATTGTTGTTATATTGTTGTTATTGTCTTATATATTAAATATTGTATGTATTATCATATATATTGTTATATATTGTATATTCGCGATGTGAATACTTAATGCAAGCATTTATTGGTACGAAAATAACAAAAACATCTCGTGCTAGCAGTCCTTTGCTAGCACTGAAGCCAAAAATAAGTCATATCTGCCTCACGTTGAAGTCAATTACTGCATTGAAAATTATAGGGATAAAAAGAAATTTAGGGTTACCATTCGCAAGAGCTTTCAAACTTTCTAGATCTTAGTATTTGGTGTGTATTTTCACTACAAGACCACTACGATTTGAAAACTTTATGATAAAATCGCTTACTAAAGCTATGTCAAAAAATACAAAAACAATCATAGCTGGCAACCCTATCATTGTTTTTCAAACTAGATTTCTACTGAATATTGTCTACAATAATTTAAATTTGCCATATGAATTTCGTTGTGATACCATGACTGTACTGGAGGATATAGGGCAAAGAGCTTTATTCAAATAAAATAACATTATATAAACAATTTGATGCAGTTGCACCAGTTTTTGACGATTCTAAAATCATATAGATATATAACTTAGATGCTTTGCTTTTATATAATCTTTTAGTGCTTTTATATAATCGAAGTCGTTTGTCATAAATTATACTTACCGTAGAAGGGGGATGATGCAGATGAATAAGCTAATAAACTTGGTTATAGATTCAAGTAACAAACAATAAAATTTCCAAAACTCGGAACATTTAAATATCGGTTGCTTATTTTATTGTAAATGGTTTGCTTATAAATAGAAAATGGAAGCATCTGTTGGTGCGATATTTACGAAATTGTCCGGTGCTGGCAATCATGTGCTAGCACCATAGCTGCTTCACGTTGTGTTTAACCCAGCCTATGAATTTCATTTCGATTGAATGGCTGCGCTGTAAGTTATAGAAGTGAATTAAATTTTAGGGTTACCATCGTCCAAGCTTTTTAAATTTTCGAAACGTAAATATTTGTTGTAAATTGTCATTGCAGGATCATCCCCATTTGGAAATTTTATGACAACATCGCTCGATAAAGCAAAGTAAATAAATTACGAAATTCATCATAGCTGGCAACCCTTTCACGGTTTTTCAACAAAATTCCCACAGAATTACAATCGCAACAAGATATGCTTTTCACATGAATTTCGTTTTGATTTCGTCACTGCATCGGAAGTTATAGGGAAAAAATCTATATTTTCCTGAGCAAATTTACAATATTTAGGAGACCAAAATTGCCATAGCTAGCGTCCCTATACTAATTTTTCAACCAAATTTCTATGAAATCTATCTTAGAGTAAGGTTCACCTACTGCGTGAATTTCGTTGAAATTTAGTGGCTAAATCGGAAGCTATAGGCCAAAAACCATTTTTTTTTCGCAGCGATTTTTCCAAATGGCACCACTGCCACAGTGTTGCCTGTTTTTCAAAATCACTTCTATCAGACTTGGTCCTAGCAAATTCCAACATGTCCTGTAAATTTCGTATTGATCGCATTATCCGATCGTCAGTTCTCGTGAACAGAAGTTTTGAGTGCTGAAAATAGAGGTAATTTGATCACGGGTTGCCGTTCTTGTTTACCGCGGAATTTTTGAAATTTTTATTTGACTTGGTGGACAAAAGTCAAAATTTATCAAAAATTTGAATTTATTTTCAAAAATCAAAAATTTTTCAGGAGACTCGATGATTTGAAGGATTTTGGTTCAGGAGCCTGCTGTAGCTACAGAGTTGCCTGCACAGTCTTGAAAGTCCATGTGTGTAAAATTTTAGTCTGTGTCAATACGCTCTAAAAATTTCACGATGATCCATTGTTGTTCTTAGAAGTTATGACAAATCGAATTTTGAAAAAAAATCCTTGCCTACTTTTAGGCACTCAGCGCCTACAGAAGGCTCAAAATTTCGACTTCTTTATCATAAACAAACTTAAAACATAAAAAGTTTTCATTCCTAGTACTTTTTTTGAACAAAAATGTACACTGCTTGGAAATATAGGAGCACCTGAAAATTCACTTAAATGCCCGCCGCCGCCAAAAGGTTTAAGATATCTGAATTCTAGCAAGTCATGGACCTACCTGTTATATACATCTATGTCCTCCAAAAGTTTCAGCTTAATCGGATCGGCCACTCCAGAGATTATCTCTCTTAACCATTTTGCTGATATATATATATATATATATATATATATATATATATATATATATATATATATATATATATATATATATATATATATATATATATATATATATATATATATATATATATATATATATATGACGAATTTTCAGCGAAGCGATTTTAATACTATTGTTCTTCGAACATTAGTAAAAAGAGACTCAAATTCGCGAACAGCTGCAAAAACAAAGACTTTTCGTTTTGGTCTACTGTGTTATTCGCAGATGAAAGTAAATTGAATATATTTCGGTCCGATGGACAATGTTATGTGTGGCGAAAACCTAACCAAGAGCTCCAAGAGCGCAATCTACAGTCTACTGTGAAACATGGAGGTGGCTCAGTGATGGTCTAGGGCTGCATGTCCGCAGCTGGTCCAGGTAATTTTTGTGTAATCAACGGAATTATGGACCAAACAAAGTATTTGATTATTCTAGAAGAAAATTTGGTACAGAGTGCTAACAAATTGGTAATAAAAGAGAACTTCCAATATTACCAGGATAACGATCCAAAGCACAAAGCGCTCAATGTTCGATTATGGTTGCTGTATAATTGTCCGCAAGTGTTGGAAACACCTCCGCAATCCCTCGATATAAATGTTATCGAACATTTATGGGCTTATTTGGAGAACCAGTTAAAAAATCATACTATTAGGAACAAGCAACAATTGGAGTCAGTACTTCAAACCGAATGGGCCAAAATTGATCCTTCCCTTTGCAAAAAACTTGTAGAGTCCATGCTAGCAAGACTAACAGCCATAAGAAAAAATAATGGTTTGCCAACCAAATATTAGAAACCTTTAATAATATTTTAAACTTTATAACGAATTAAGTGTCCGAGTTCTTTTTTTGGCATGAATTTTATACACATTTTTACTTTTTAATTTTTATAATATCATGAAATTGAGTAATGTTTTCAAAGTTTTTATTTTTCATAAATAAATGATATGCAGTTAAAAATATATATTTAGTTTTTGTCTGTAGTGTTATTCTCTTTTCAAATGTAAGTAGGTATGTGTCCGACTTCTTTATTGAGCCACTGTACATAGGTAGTTCGCGCTAATGCCGACACGAAATGATTACTCATGTATGTACCTACATATCTAAGGATTTCGAGTGAAAGACAACAAACCATTTTTTGCAGTCAGTTTTTATTCTAATCAAAAATTAAACATATATATGTACGTATCTATTGATTTTAATTTTATGTTTGAAGGACACACCTTCGAAAAAAAAACTCTTTCTGTTGTTACAGACTAAATATGCGTCATTTCTTCTAAGTACGGTATGTATTGGGCAGTTGAAATGCATGAAAACAATCAAAAGGTAGGAAATGACATCTTCCGTATTTACGTTCTCTCAATAAAGCTCACATTAAATCGTACATTTTTAGGACAGATTCTCGGAATTCACTTGCATTGTAGATACACAAGAAAATGAATAGATAATTTTTCCAAAAAGATACTAAAGCAATTGACAAACTTTTGATAGTTCCCAGAAGCTGTATTTGTGTGAGTTCGCATGGTTGGCTGGTAAAAATGCTTGTCTGTAGCTAAGAAATATTTTGTTTTATTGGAAAATTCAGTGAGCGCTTGAATAGTCACGCTTAATTGCGATCATTTGAGTGTTTACTAAGAAAATTAGACTAGGCAGCTATCAATATGCGCTTATGCATGCATGCATATTGTTATTTGCTTCTAGAAGGATTCTGTTAGCAAGATCAATGTAAGCACCTAATTGCAATAAAAATGCACTTTTACGTAAATAAAGAACTCTCTGTGTGCCATTTTATCAGTAAAATTGTATGTGAAAATTGTTGTTATGAATCATTGAATGCGTTTCTTGCGTTACGTATCTGGATGCCAAGCATAATCAGTTCAGAAAAAAATGTATCGGAATTTACAAGTCATTAAACCGCTAATGGCTCAACATTTTTTTTACACAATCAGTTGAGACGTATGATTTAATTGAAAAGAAAACAGTCTGGCAAGAGAAGCATTTGTTGGGCACGTAGCCTTATGTAAGTGAAGGTTTAAAAATAAGCATCATTTTAATTTTTCTATATTTATTCAAAAGAGAGAAGTGCTTTCGTTAGAAATGATTAGGGTTCGTCAATCAGGCACATGTGAGACGATCTCCTTCAATTACGGTAGCGTGACCTCTATAGACTGTTGAATATCAGCCGGAAGAACACTATTTGAACTCCAATTTATGGCCCACCTGGTTTGGGAAATGTGGGCCCCTAAGGAGATTTAGATATTTTAGCGTTGGTAAACTCTTTTCTGTACTAATTTCATAGGGTAGTGATTTCCACCATGGAGGCTTAGAATTCCCTTGGCTTTGAGTGGGTTGCACACTGCCCTGAGAGCAGAATTGAAAGCGCTAACAAAAATGTTAATCGGTTAATCCTGACAACAATCCATGATTCCCGTAGAAAGTTCCAGTGAAGATCGCACGCTAATATTTTTCGGACCGCTTATTATCGGGTTAATTGTTTTGTACATATAACATGATATATAACACAGTTTTATTACTCTGCTAACGATTTCGGACGCCCAGATTGATATTTAGATGTGTGGTTTCCTGTCAGTTCAAAGTTTTCCAGTACTCATTGAACATATGACCGGGGTTTATCAAAAATTAGCGCAGACTTTTGTCTTATTTTACTACTGATTTTCGCACGTTTAAAAATATTTATATTCCTCTACTTGGCATTACTTAACTTTTTAAAAATATTATTTCACTTCTCGAAGTCCTGTTACAACAGAAACTAGGAAAGTTATTAAAATAAAACACTAAACAAAAAATTTTCTTAATTCGAATTCAATCATTAAACTTTCCAAGAAAATTAAGTCAAATTATTTATGTACATTATTAATGTACAATTTTCACTTGAATTTATGAGTTCCTGTTATATGTTAAAAATTCCTAAAACCTTATAAATCAAGTGGTTTTTTTCGAGTTATTTATTTATTCACAGATACAACATACAGATCATAATTCAATTTAGTTAGTTCTAGCTTTTAAATTAGCTTTAACTAATTCAAAGGAATGTGGTAACGGACCGAGCAGCAAAGAGATAAATGTTCTTGTTAATCTTGATAAAGGCGAATTAAAGTAGACTGAAGATCTTCAAAAGTTTCTGGGTGCTAAGTTTTATGCGTTTGATTGCGGAACTTGACATCTTCACAAACAGCATCATGAATTTCTTATCACATTCATATTGGGGAGACCATACAGCACAGGCATATTTAAGGATACAAAAGTAAGGTTGGTTGCATAGATTCGAATGTTTCCGGTAGTCTTAAGATAAAACCTGACAGTTTGGAGGCTCAATTGACAAAGTCGGAGATAAACATCAAATCTGAGCTTTTTGTCAAACGTAACCCCAAAGCCTTTAACGCAGGCAAGAGAGAAGAGTACATGGGTATCAAACGTGTAATAAAATATAGTGAGATGAGTTTCATGACCATTTTTTTGGTTGAGAAAAAGCTGTAGTCTTAAATCGATCTTATGGTCACGAAAAGTTTAAGATCATCGGCATAAACAGACATTCACAAGAAAGAAGCGGAGCCAAATCATTCACATGAAACAGGACGAGCAGGGGACCCACACTAGAACCTTGTGAAACACCGGGTCTAGACTCTATAAGATGGGATAGACGGGAATCATATACATGTATAAAACACATTGGATTCAATTCCACTATTTTATGCAAAGATCTTTCCCCATCAGCTTTATAGCAAGCTTGATATGCATAGACTAAAAACAGTGATACATTAGTGCACGTACACATAAGCTGCATGGGCTTATTAGAAAGCTAATGTTAATTATCTTACTTGAATGATATGTGCGGAGGTTATGTTCATAGTAGTTGAAGCTATGTTACACAGTAGTCGAGACTTCACATAGTAGAAAACCCTATAACGCATGAGAGTTTGCCCTTTTATATTTTATAGCACAGTGTACTGTGTAAATAACGTATACGACCATAAATGCTCCAATATGTTTCATAGGTCTACGCGCTATCTGGATTTTTCTTAGTGTATAAACGGGCTAGCTGTATTTTTGAGTTTATGTGGTATTTTAAAACTTGACAGAATATTTTGAAATAGAGAATAAAGAACTTTTCCTTAAGATTCAATAGTGAATAAGACTGGAATGTGAAGGGCTGACAATGATAGGCTGTTAGGAATTACAGGCTGAGCTACTGGGAACAAAAAATTACTTACAATAAAATCTAACATGAATCGATCGGGAGGGAAACTAGTGGGATCACTTGGATTATGGATAAAAAAAATTACACTACATTATTAAATCGTACATATTCTTACAAGCTTGATAAAATGTCAGTGTCGTTTGGCTTGTAACTTATATTTATAGCTACGATTTCTACAAATTTTGAGGTTGTCAGTTTTCGGATTTTGTATTGAATCCATTTTCTGGTAAAAATCGCCAGTGATGAACAGATCAGACGAACAAATGCAGCACAAGCTGTCGTGACCTTGACGGAGTAGCTCGTGGTCTTGTTACAGGAGCCAACTATACAATGCCATCGGAGTTTGTGTTAAACCGAATAAGCTCATGTACATCACTGTTTCATATAGGAGAATCGAGGATCAGAGGAAATATTGTCCAATGTATGAATTATGAAGAGAGTGGTATATAAGACCGTTAATTCTGGATTTATGTTACCCTGTGGTTTACTTATTTCTAGAAGCTGATAGTTAAATCGATCAGTTAAAGTTTCACAGCAAACAAAATGATTAGTTAATAAAAGTTTTATATATTTACCTGTGTTTTTATTAGTCAAGCGCATAAAAACTATTCATTCATCAGCGCATAAGAACTATTCAACATGGAATTGGCGATGGCCGAGGATGGCTTTCCTAGCGGTTTTTCACACACATCAAACTGTTAGTGCAAATGAAGTTATCTCGATGAACCAGAAATAGAACTCGAAAGGTATAAAGTTAACTAGATATAAAGTTGATAAGTACGTTCTAAACGATTTATTCGCAAGAAGTGCTTCAATCGCGCTGGAAGTACCGGCTAACAAGCGATAATAAGCGGGGCTTAGTTGGCGTCCGACAACGATAGATAAGACATCAATTCGCTGTAGTGTATCTTGAGTGAGAATTTTATTTGAAACAGTTCGATTGTAAAGTGTCGTCCGTGATAATCAGTAGATATGTGACCCCAAAGATTCAAGTTTTTGTTCGTAAATTCGATTGCAGCTATTATTACCAATAATATATACATTTGAAGTGAAAAAAATTATTGTGAAATTTCTACTATTAGTTTGCCTTACACCAGCGGTCACTTTTGCCGACGGAAGTGCACGTAAGTATCTTTTATTCTTCTAGAGAAACGTGCATGGACTCACTTTAAATTCATCTTTTTTCAAATCAATAATATTTTCCGTATATCGGTTTCCGTTTCGACAACATAAATAAAACGATTCGAAAATATTCAGTTCAAATTGTTCCTGATATGAATAATTAAATAATAGTGCTAAATTCAATATTGACGACAAACATCTAGTGATGGGCGTTTCTGTTGTTTTCAAAAAACGAAAACCAACTGTTTTTTTTTCAAAAACAACAGTTTTTTAAAACTGTTTGAAAAAACAGTTTGAATTAACGAGAGAAACAAATTTTATGCTGTACGACAATTAGAGTTGGGTCGTACTAGGATTTTCACATACTATATAACTAGTACGAGTATGAAAAAATACATGTTCCAAATACCTATGTGAAATATGTACATACATACATACAATGCATACGATTTGCAGTAATGTAATGAAATGGACTAATATGCCCTCCTCCACCCTCCAGACACAACCTTCCCAAGCTAGAATGGTGATGGTGCAAGATGACCTTCAAAGAATACCGAGTCATTATTCTGGGCAGCTTGTCCGTAACTTTCCAATGGTCGGTCATTTATTTGGCAAGTCTTTCTCCAATCTAGGGGCCATCTAAAGAAAAATGATCAAATTCAATCAATTTAATTTTTTTTTTCATTTTATTATATGCAAAAACACACCTCCTGTATTCGTTCAAATGACAAAAGTAAAAAAATTACTAAGATAAGAACAACTAATCCTGTTATCTTCTATATTACTTTTCATCGAGCGATCTCTGATACCAAACTTTTCCTGGCTAATCTAAAATAGTCGGATTTCCACTTCGCCTCACTGAAGCATGAAGGTTTTATAAAGAAATAAAAAAAAATGTTTCGTTTATTAAACATGCCCTCACTAGGAGGCACACCTCTTCCGTAAGGCTCGGCATGAGTCCAGGGGCACCTTACCTCCCATGGTCTCATAAATTAAACCCTCGTGGCGACCTGCAGTCAGGAGGAGGGCCTCAGCACACCCGGAGACGCCAATTGATGAGCCAAAAAAGGATCTCAACCTGTTCCTCCTTGGCACTTTTAGTGCTACTTTTAGTTTTCCGGCGGATTTCATTTTGCCGTATCTTCGAAACTAGGCCGCTTTTTCCCAGGCTTGTATGGAAGTTTCGCCCGAAACAACTCAGAAAGGTCCCCGAATTCATGCTAGATAAAAAATTTTTTTTTGGATATTATGGAAGTTTTTGCCCAATTTCCCCTATCCAAAATTGTTTGCCCTTAAAATATCACCAATATACTCCCCGACCACTTCCAATCATCAAAAGCGCGGTAAAGACAGTTTTTGCCAAACGATGGCCCAAAAACCCCTTACTCCCGTACAAAACCGAAATTTTTATATCACAGTAATAGGTCTTGGCCCGCTATGTCCCAAACCACTCTAAACCAAAATTGGCCGATTTTGTCCGATTTCAGCTCCTTTTGCCCTAAAAACTTTTTGAATATTTGAATAAAATACTTGCAAGTACGAAAATACTCGCAAGTACGAAAATACTCGCAAGTACGAAAATACTGTTTTCCGCAGCTAAATAGTTTTCCACTGCCAAACAGTTCGTTTTAACAAACGAAAAACGGTTCGTTCTAAAAAAAAAGAAAAACGATTCGTTTGAAAAGAACAGTTCATTTTTAAAAAACGAAAAACGATTCGTTTGAAAAAAACAGTTCGTTTTGAAAAAACGAAAAACGACTCGTTTGAAACAAACAGTTCGTTTTTCAAAAACGAAAAACGATTCGTTTGAAAAAAAAACAGTTCGTTTTTAAAAAAACGAAAAACGATTCGTTTGAAAAAAAAACAGTTCGTTTTTAAAAAAACGTTTCGTTTTTTAAAAAAAACGGTTCGTTTTAGAAAAACCAAAAACAATGTTTAAAAAAACGGTTTTTTTTGAGAAAAACGAAAAACAGTTCGTTTTAGAAAAACGATTGGTTACATAAAATCTATTCGTTTTAGAAAAACTGTTGGTTTGAGAAGAATGGTCCGTTTTAGGAAAACGATTGGCTTTAGAAAAGCTATTCGTTGTAGAATAGTTGGAATAATTGGTTTTAGAAAAACTATTCTTTGTAGAAATACGGTTCATTTTAGAAATGCTGTTCGTTCTAGAAAAAAAATTTCGTTTTAGAAAAACTGTTTGTCGCTATTTGGAAAAACTGTTCGTTCGTTTTTTGCTGCCAAACGTTTTTTTTCAAACTGTTTGGCGTTTTTGAGCCCATCACTACAAACATCACGAACCATCAGCTGATATATCTATATCGATTTAGATATAATCCTTCCGAGTTTAAAAACAAATCATTTTCAGTTCAATATTGTTACTTATAATAATACTGGAAGTATTATTCGAAATGCGTTCTCGGGGCGACACGTGCGAAAAGCAGCAAATCGTTGAAAATGATATAGATGAATTTTTCATTTCAACGAGAAGCTTCTTCATGGTGGACTTCAATAAATGAAACGTTTTTGCGCACACTGCCTTATTTACTTATGCATATGAACTGTAATTTAGTTTCTGGAATTATGAAAAATAAAAACTCTTGTAAGCCTTTGTCAAAAAACTCCGAGATTAGTCCGAGATTACTCCGAATTTAGTCACATTTTATTTTATTCGTGAATTTCACAGTGGTATCTAAAGAACCAGATAGTTTAATCGTTTTAAGCGAAATTGTATTTCTAGCCGATAATTAGGTTTCTTTTATAAGAAAGTTTTATTTTTTGAACAAACTTCACAATCATCATATAGACGATTCCTATTAAATATTGATGATTTGGGTAGTTAAAGCTACATAGTTTCAAAGATGAGAGAGAGCCTAACTCGAGGGTATTATGCATTTTAAGTAGTCGAAAGGCAATAAATAACAGTACTTGCAAATGGCACTACAAACGTTTCTGAGCACCGAGTGTCTCGGGAAGGATTACGAAATTGTAAGTCCACACAAGTAGGATAGATTAAAGTAGGATGGTAAAAAATAAAGTCGATCAGATTATTCCAAATAAGGAAAGTCATGTCTGTAATTTCGGGCTCGAGTAAATTTACGTTGCACTGATTCGATTGCTTTACGACCGCTTTCATGCTGCGGAGACCGGACAGCATACGCGTATTCTAAATATGATCTAGCAAGAAATGTGAATAAAGGAAGAGAGGGTTGAGAAATAATCTGCAAACAAAGTATTAAATTTTAGAGGCACGATAGACAATAACAAATATCACATCTCAGTATAACAAATATCACATCTCACGATCACATCTCAGTTTATCGTCAAAAGTAACTCCAAGACCACTGACATGTTTTGGGGAATTCAGACTGTGTCATTAATTTAATAGTTAGAAGCTAGTGGATAAGCTTTTTGGGAGAACCCAATGACAGGACATTTTTTAATATGTAGCACAAGCTTCTTTGTTAGACACCAGTTATCATTTATGTGCAGATGGGAATGAAAGGGACCGGAGTTTTCGATGTGTTTTACTGCTACAAGAAGTTGAAGATTATCTTCCTGAAAAACCCATTCAAATGAAAGAAGTGGTGGTAGTTCATTTACAACTGGGAGCAAGTTTTCAGGCACTGAAGCATAAACTGATGCGGGATGCAAAGAAAGAAAGATCTAAAAAATACAAGATTCGTTATTTGATCCAAGTAATAAGTGCTCTATTATTTATACGAGTAAAAGCGCATAGCTTGGCGATAGTGATTTATAAACGGTGTGATTTAGATTTCGATTTACGCAGATGGTCTATGAAACGATGGTCTATGAATGGTTGGATGACTGTAGTCTCGTTATTGTAATTGAGAGTTTAGGAAGGAAGAGTGATAAAAAAATAAATCAGGAACTTATAGTGATCTCCCATCGACATTGACACTGCCAGCATAATTACACACAGGATATAAATTGAACTATTTTTTATGCACAATCGAAGAAATTATTTGAAGATCAAAATATGACATCGGAGGAAAGCGAGCTTTTCGCAGCAATGACTACATCACCATCCAAAGCTTGAGAAACGGAATATTTTATGCGTAGCTGACAATCCAGAATTCAAAAAGTCTGAGTTAAGTCAGGTCTCGGACAGGCAAATTATATATTAATGCTGCAAATTAATATGGCAAATGATTTATTAATATATAATTATTAATAGAGCTCAGTTCCCAAGCATCCCAATTTAGGTTTTTCAATATTAAATGAATAGTTCATTAGCTACATGGTTCACTAGCTCCAGGCTGCCGTGCTAGTTGCGGTGTGTTATAGAATTAGTTAAACCGTGTTTAATCCTGACGAAAATGTTGAGCCAAATGTTGTTGTTGATATTGGTGGAGCTGCTGCTGAAAGTTTTGCTTGGCCGGTGCTACATATACTAGCAATCCGCCTGTCATAGCAAGCACCACGGCAGAGTTATGCTGACGTGGTGAGAAGCAACATAGATCCTTCGCAGTTGGATCTGTGTACAACGAATAGAGGTAGCGATTTATTTACTCGTACTTTAGACCAGATAATTCCTAACTACGGAAATAATCAGTAAAGCTGTTTTTAGACATAGTAGCTGTTTACTTTCCTGGGACAAAACTAAACGACCGAAAAAGATCATAAAAAGGTATTAATTTGCGAGGACTTCAATGCACAGCACTGGGCCTGAAATTGCATATCTTCAAATAAAGCGAAAGAAATTCTGTTCTTACAGCTTACTTGCTCTGCGCTTCTAGCCCACTCACCATCTCAAGCCAGCTATTATCATACAAGAGGCAGCTGCTCAACTCTAGACATAATCCTAATCATATCTCATAACCGACAACCTTACACAATCTTTCGTCTCCACATTTTCCCCTCGAATTCAAAATATCTTTATCTAGCAAAAATAGCTCGGGAAAATAAAATACGTCTTTACAAACCGTAGGTTAAGCAGCTATGACGTATGTTGCGCCAGTTCGGAACACAAGTACTAATGAAAGAAAATTGCAAAGAATGCAAAATAAATGGCTCAAAAAACCACAGCACACGTCAATCCGTCCCATTCATAAAATCTATGGCATCGAGCCCGTATACATTATCCTCAACGATCCAGAGCTGAAATTCATATCGCGTCTTGCCTGCATTTAAACCCCCTTGTAAAGGCAATTGAAAACACCTAGTTGCTTTCAGATTAATTTAGTTAAATATTAGTTAGATATAAGTTTTCTTGGAAGTTAAAAGTTTTTTCCATTTTAAAATAAACTATGGGTTTCTCAATTGTGCTGATTTTCAACCCGACCACGAGATGGAAAACAATAGCTGTTTTCTGTTTTTGCAGCTTAGGGTAGGTAGCATCGAAATCAACAGCAACTGGAGTAGAATCGTTGTTGTTTTCAATGCTAACTACCCAAAATAACTCTCGATAGAGGCTAATGATCAAAAAATGCAAGTCTGAAGTGAAACTAGCATAAGCAAATAGTCCACAATCCTACATATTGTGAATATTCTGCACATAAATAACGAATTTGAATTTGACTGAAAATATTCTTCCGCCGTGGAATATTAATATGATCTAAATTGTTCTGATATATTCAATAGCAGCTGAAATTTCAGTACAGTAAACGGTTTTTAATCTCACTCAATATGTACTTAAAAATAAATAAATAACACAATACTCAAGAATGCGCACAATGTGGGCCAACATAAGCTCCATAAATTTTCTGTTTCACTCAAAAATATCATTTGCAGCTTTTGAATTGTTGTTCAAAATAGTTTTTACAAATGTTGTACTTCCTATTAATGTTTTTATGGTATTAAACTGCATTAAGTATAGATTTGATATTGATCTAATTAATGATCTGATTCATCATCCAAATTCAATACTCAATGTATTTTTCTGTGTCGTACTACAGAAAGCTTATTCAGTACTTCTAAAAATATTTCATTACCAAAGTTCGTCAAGTGACAGATGAAAAACAATGTCATTTTTCCAAAGTGATTTCTTTATCTGGCATTTTCATCATTCTAGCATTTTGATGATAATGTGGTTATTTAAAGCTAACATATACATTCAATTTGTTTTTGGAACTATGTTAGATGATGAAATCACTTTAATCATTTCGCAAAATGACATTGTTTTTCAGCTGTCACTTAAAATGCTAAAGGAACATTTATCGGATGCGTATTCTTCCATTTTGTGTATTTTTCCATTTCCAATCCACATGTGTATATTCCAACAAAATTGTGCGCTTTATTGGTTTTCGAAAATCCGTGGCTATAAGATGTGTAGTCTTTAATTTTTCAGAGATTCGAAAATGAATAATTGGGCCTTAATGAACATACCAATAAACTTAAAAAACATAGCCATTAAACTAACGTCTGTTGTAATTTTTTCAATCATTAAAATTTCATTAAATTAATATTTCATTACATGTCTCCTGAATTTCGCTTTATTATTCGTTTAAGCCGGGGAATAACCTAGACTAGTATTCTTAAAACAATATATGTAATATAACAAAATCAAAAACTGTACATCAACCATATATTTCGGAAATCGCCATAATCATTATCAAACAAGGTTACATATTTAATGTTATCATATTTTGGGAAAATACTTGCACCATCATTACTTTTCCCCAGCTACCAAATGAATTTATATAAATTATCAGTTTGTTACTATCAGTATACTAACTAAAGACAATAAATTTCTTGCGGAAATTTTTCTTGGAAATAATCAACTTGACAATGTAAATTGACAATGTAAATATAATATCATTGAATCCGGGGATTTCCCGAGACGATTTCGCATCATTTAAATATGAGATCTACTTTATTTGCATGGACAGAACAACAAAAATAATCAACGATTTACCGAAAACTCATCAACGGGAAATGAATAAATATTTGTGAATATTATTACTATATATCTACCGTTTGTTTTGATGTTTTCCATTTGAATCTAGTTAGGTTTTTATTTCATTATCTTGTCTACTTAAATTTACAAACAGCTCGAATTCGACGAATTGAATATTTGATTGTATGTTTGTCGCAACGAATTGATCGATATTGATCGAGTAATAGTTAAATAGTTTGAAAATTGTAGGAAATTTGTAAATCAACATGTTCTGACCCTATGTAATAATAAAAGGATGAAAAATTAGATATTCCCTTTTAAAATGAAGTGAAAGTACTTGCTCGCCGCTGTTTTTCTCTAAAAATAGGAGAAATAAATTGTAAAAACGCGAATAAATTATATAATATATGCATCAATTCAAACAGCAGCACGTACATCGGCTGATTAACTTCTTTAGAGCGCAATCCGATAAAAAATATTTTATTATTATAAATATTTTAAATACAAAGTTCCTTCTTTTGAGTTACCCAAATTGAATGGGGTCTCCATTAACTTGAGCCAGAGGGTCAGGTACTTAGGGTTGACCCTTGATTCGAAGTTACTATGGACCTACAATGTAGCAGAAAGAGCTCGGAAGGCTTTCAACGCACTTTACTGCTGTAAAAGAGCCATAGGAGCGAATTGGGGATTACAATCTCGTACTGCTATTCCTCGTGCTGTGGTTGAGCGAATTCTATTGTTTGGAGTGGCGTTTTATTGGCAGGGTACTCTTAAGGCTACCTGCAAATGGGAGCTTGAAAAAGTGCGGAGAATAGCTGCACTACTATTAACTGGTGCGCTCCACTTCACCCCTACTATTCGTCTTACTTCATTGGCTGCCAACCAATCTGCTTATCTTAGAGCAAGCTAATATTGTGAGACTAAATTGAATCTCGGAATGGAATAGAGCAAAATTCGTCCATGCGACGATTTTGGTCGAGGGAGTCCACTCCAGCGGGTGTTGACTACATCGCTCTGCAGTGCGTACTAGATTTGGAGCTCACAACTCGCATTCCTGGTAGTGATGAATGGCGTGAAGGTGTCACCCTCGAAAGTTGGCTTATCCATGTGTACACTGATGGCTCAAAGCTAAGCAATAGAGTCGGAAGTGTTGTATACTCAGATGAGCTGAATCTCAAGCTGTCCTTCCGCCTACCAGACCATTGTAGTGTCTTTGCGTTGCGGCTATTTTGCAGGCAATCGACTGGCTTCTGTGTAATCGAATATTCGGGGTCAATATTGACATTTTCAAAGATAGCCAAACGGCTATTAAATCCCTTGCTGGTCCTTGTACAGTTTCCATGATTGTTGCTGAATGCCGTGCATCTCTTAAGGAGATGTCGAGACATTCGATTGTTCAATTGATTTGGGTACCTGGACATAGGGGTTTTCAGGACAACAGTGAGGCCGATGAGCTTGCAAGGCTTGGAACCTTGTTACCGGAGGTCTCTTGCTCCCTTTCAATAGGTATACCAATGACATCGGTCAAACTAGTCATTAGGCAAAAATATCTCGAGAATGCTAGGAGATCCTGGGCAAATGAATCCTCCTGTGCAATAGCAAGGCAGTCCTGGGTATCCATGGATGCGCATCGCACCAGGCAGCTTTTAGACTTAATTCGAAGCGCTCTACGCTGCACTGTGGGAGTTCTTACGGGCCACTGCCTCAAAGGGCAGCATGCACAACGATTGGTGGTGCATTTTAACAATTTCTGTCGGAGTTGTGGCTCTGAGGATGAGAAGGAGTCCGTCCTCCACCTTTTGTGTCAGTGTCCGGCGTTGGCAAGGAGAAGGTTGGCGGCACTTGGTGCTCCCTGTCTCTCAAACCTGACCGAGTTGTCCCTGGCCAACTTAAAGGGAATAGCGCGTTTTGTCAAGGGAAGCAGATGGTTTCTCGAATTCAGTGAGTAGGAGAGAGTAACAAATTATTTTGGCATCACAAGGGGCCTCTCTTGTGCCTATGTGTGTCAGTCGGCAGACCTCTGTGGATCGGCTGCCACTTTAACCTAACCTAAGACGTCGTCTGAAAGATTTCCACCTATTATGCTCAAGGAAGGTTTGTCTCCTCGCCACTTCTTTTATATATGTGACTGGAACCAAACCTTGCTTTGATCAAGCAGTGAGCCCGATTTATGCTTTTAGTATTATATATTTTAGTCTCGAAATTCGACATACGTTTGACACCTAACAAAGAATATACGCAAGTAAATCAAAATCTACTCCGCGTGAAGCACAAAGTTGTGTTATACATATCTCAATTGCTGATGCACAAGTGCAATAATTTGTAATCTCGGAGCTACTATTATTCTATAGCTCTTATCATATAAATAACTTAAGCATCCAATTAAAGATCCTAAAGCCTAGACATACAACAAACTAAATTACTCATTTGTCATAGAAACATTAGTTATGATTATTTATTGGCTCTATTGATTATTTACAGGCTTTTACGAGTAAATGCACATGTGCTACTCCAATCATTACAAAAGACTCACTCAGCCCAGTATCATCAAAATCAAATTAACACAACAGTAACTCACTTTCATGCATACATAATGTATTCTGATGCGATTAAATCTAAAGGCAATTTTTATGTCTGCCAATTAAAGTGATTTAAATGCTTGAGATTGCTTACAAAATAAATCTATTACTAAATAATAACTTATTGCTATACATGACGGTAAAATACCGACATTTTCTTTTTTGGTTTAAAATTTTCAACAACTAATATGCAATAAAACATAGATGTAAATTTTACTGTCGTTTTTATTGCATTTAAACGATGATTTTATGGTGTCACAATTTGCCGTTACGAACTTGAACTAGTACAAAATGTTACTTCATCTGTGGTACAATTTATTCAAGTGTGATTTCTATGAGCTTATTATTAGTGATTCTTTTCATTGGTTTTGAATTAAATAGCAATATAGGTATATTATTATTAAATTACAAATAAAAATGGAAGTAGAACTATATAGAAGCAACGGAAAACCAGACGTCGGTTGGATTTGCGTAATAAATTGATAAACTGGTTAACAGTTTTTTTAAATTACCAAGAAATAATATTTATTACTGTCAAAAAAAAATACTTTCAATTTTTTCATATGTATCTGGTTTAGAAAATAGAGATCTCTATAAGATTGATTCTATCAGTCTAAGCCCAGCATTCATCGAGTGCAGTTAGTGCGGTATACGACTTGTGTAGTTTATTGGTTAGTTTTTACTCAGCTCTAGATCTGAGCTCTGATCTTTCCTTGATTTGTTATCTCCCCCAAAAGTCTTTTTCATTCATAAAAGTGAAAACTAGTGTGCAAAGTGTGGAAAAACACAAACGGGATAATTCCCCAAGTGAATTGCTCCTCCGGGATCGTTTAAAGTTCCCTAAAAACCACGCTGACTCGCTGATGGCGAATGCTACGTATTCAAATCGGTATACACCGCTAGCCAACCTAGAAAATACTGACGATGGAAAACCTGGTAACAGCAAAACAGTCTCCACCAAGGTGAGAATAGCTACAATAATTCTTCCGAACCTGGGAAAAGACTCAATTGCTGCGATGCTAAACTCTCTTGACATAAAAGCATACAATGTTCAGTTCACTAGTGTTGGACGTAAAGTAATTCTTACCAACATGGACTGCTACGAAAAGCTCCGCTCTCATCTAATAGCTAAAAAGGTGCAATTCTATACGTTTGCTCGAGCTGACCAGAGACCAATCAAATATGTTTTGAGCGGTTTTTATAAAACTGAATGTGCACAGCTAAAGAAACTTTTAGCCGAAGAGCACAATCTGGTATGTGAGGATATTAAAATCATACAAATCCCCACTGAAAACTGTAGGTATAACGATGAAACGCTTTACCTCTGCTACTTTGCCAACGGGTCTATTAAATATTCAGACCTGATGAAGATCACATCAATTGATCATACGAAAGTCAGATGGAACTTTCAACGTAGGAAAGCCCAACATCCAACGCAGTGCCGCAACTGCCAAGCCTACGGTCACGGCACATCATTTTGCTACTTGCCTACCAAATGTTTGATTTGTGGGCAAGCACATAGTAAAACAGATTGCCCGTCCAAAAATATAAGTGATATCAAATGCGCACTGTGCAATGGACCTCACTTATCAAACAGTCGCATTTGCCCCAAACGAGACGATTATCTCCGCATACGTAGTCTGGCATCCAAACGGAACGCAAAGAACATTACCAAACATCCAGACGTTAGGCATGAACAGCCTCCTAGCCGCAATTTCACCAACTTTCCGACACTACCAGGCAACGGTCTGGATACTTCAAGAAACATCAACACCCACGGCATGCCACTATCGTTCAGTGCAATTGCCAGCAGTGCTCCACTATACAACAACGAGTGCTACAATACTAGTTCTACGTCAGATAATGTAGGAAACTTGTCTTCTTCTTACAATCAGCTATTCTCAGCGTCAGAGCTCATAAGCTTAAGTCACGAACTCATCACAAAGCTTTCTTGTTGCAAAACTAAAAATGACCATTTCAATGTGATCGTAGATCTTGCTGTTAAATTTGTTTGCAAATAAAGAAAACATTAGATGCATACTTTGAAATGCTCAGAGCATTCGAAATAAATCCCTAGAAACCTTCCAATTTCTATCGGAAAATGATACAGACGTATTCCTACTGTGCGAATCGTCGTTAAAAGAAGAAGATAAGCTAAGTAATCCTAGCTTTAATATTGTCAGGAACGATAGACAGAATGCAACTGGAGGTGGTGTTGCTATTTGCATTAAAAAAGGTATCAAGTTCAATCGTTTGATAAACCTAAATAGTAAAATTTTAGAAACGGTTGCGATTTACCTGGAGGATATAAATATCACTATTGTTGTGGTATACTTCAGTGAAACCAAACTGAACGCTCACAAACTTTCATTGTTTAAAGACGACATTAAAATGTTAATCAACCTTAACTCTCCAACAATAATTTGCGGTGATTTTAACGCACGCCATCGCCATTGGAACTGCATTAGATCCAACAAAGCGGGAAGCGTTCTATTTGAGCTAGCGATGAGCAATAATGTACTTTTTCATATTCCCGATAGCCCTACGTGTTTTCCTCCCAGGGGAAACCCTTCTACAATCGACCTGATACTGAGTAAGCGAAATTTTTCCTTAACACAGCCTATAGTTATTAACGACCTGTCCTCCATTCACTTACCGGTATTCTTTGAAATAAATGAGCCCATCTCAATATCAACTCAATCAAATTATATATATTCTAAAACATCCTGGGATCTTTTTCGTAAATACCTGCACGAAAGTTTATCACTTGCTGATTGCGACTTATCCAAGACATTAAATCATGCTCAGATTGACGATAGAGTGTCTAATTTTGTGGCTGCTCTTATGTCAGCACGTAACGCTGCCACTCCAAAAATTCAATACAAGTATCCCCAAACGAAATTCGATAGCTCAATAACAGTACTCATCAAGCATCGAAATAAAATTCGCAGGCAATGGCAAAGAACTCGGTGCCAACACCTTAAAGCATACCTCAATGAGCTGAATAATCAGATCCGTTTCACTTTACTCGCTCTGCGTAATGATCGATGGAACAAACTCCTGTCAACTCAGGAAACTGGTTCTCGTAAACTGTGGCAACTTCATAAGTTATTAAAAACCAAATCGAGAACGGTCCCCCCATTGCAGCGCGATGATGGATCAATTGCCTATTCCGAGAAAGAAAAAGCTGACCTTATAGCCTCTAAACTTCATGAAGCACATACCCTCACGCTACACTCTCAAAACTATGACTTTTCCGATATATTCAGCAACGAAATCGCCAACCTGAATGTCCAACCATTTGATTTCCACCCAAATTCTTACTGTAAACCTTCCGAAATTCGTTCTATCTTGAAAACCTTAAAATTAAAATCCTCCCCTGGTATTGACGGATTGCCCAATATTATACTCAAGAATCTTCCTAGAAAGGCAATTGTCATGCTTTGTTATATCTTCAACATCTGCCTAAAATATGGAAACTTTTCTTCGGCCTGAAAAAATGCGTATGTTATTCCAATATTAAAACCTGGTAAAAATCCTAAGCACCCTACGAGCTATCGCCCAATAAGCTTATTGCCGTCATTAAGCAAATTATTTGAAAAAATTATACTCTCCAGAATCCGATCATCCATTGAGTCGACCGCAACAATACCTGATTTTCAATTCGGATTTCAACCCAAGCTTTCGACAACGCATCAACTGTGTAGAGTAGTGAAATATGTGCAAAATAACTTCAGTGACAAAAGATCTACCGGCTTAGTTGCATTAGACATCGAGAAAGCATTCGATACTGTCTGGCACGACGGACTCATATACAAGCTTATAAAATCTTCGGTTCCTATTTACTTGTGCAAGATTATCCAATCCTTTCTCTCGGCCAGGACCTTCTCAGTCAAATCCAAAGCCTTCTCCGATAAATACGTAATACCAGCTGGAGTTCCTCAGGGGTCAGTATTAAGCCCCACCCTCTACAACATTTATATGTCCGACTTAGAAAAAGCACCCCATTGCCCCATCGCCATGTACGCATACGACACTGCCATATTTGCTAGTGGGCACAGTCCAGATGTGATAATTAACTCCCTGCAACAACAGCTTTCAATTATGAATAATTTCTGCATCAAATGGAAAATAAAAATTAATTCGGGCAAGACTCAGGCAATATACTTCACTAAAAAGCGAGCATTAAGACACTTGCCGAATCCACAGGTAAATATCTTGGGATCCACCATTTCTTGCGAAAAAGACATTAAATATCTTGGCATCCAACTCGACCAGAAACTTACTTTTCACGCCCACGTCGAAGCAATAAAGTCGAAAGTTTTGAAGAGCATTTACTACTCTTAACCGCTTATTAATAGGAAATCCAGACTCTCAACTGCGAACAAACTGCTGATTTTTAAGTCTGCAATGCAGCCAATCATTCTCTATGGGTGCCCTGTATGGAGTATCACATATCAAAAGTCTACAAATATTACAAAACAAGTGTTTAAAAATTATTCTTAACAAACCCTTTTATTACTCAACTAATCGGCTGCACGCTTCTGCAAAGCTCAAGAAAGTACTGGATCTCTCTAAACACTTGACCCAAAAATTTCTCAACAAATGTGCAACATCCAATAATCCTCTGGTTGCATCTCTGATCGTTAATTTGTAACTATAATTACTGTATACACAGTTGGCTTAAGTCATGAGCCTTAGTTTTTAAATTTTATTATATTTAGGCTAAGCACAACATTAGGTTTTAAGCTTGTTTTTCCTATATTACTAGACTATGCACCTCGCAATAAAACTTACTGGGAAAAAAAATCTAATTTAAAACCAAAATTTAGATGTAAAGACTTTGTCTAAACACTAACCTTAAGATATTGTACCACACAACACATAAACTAATTCAATAAAGTTATTGTTATTATTATTATTATAAGATTGATTCTATAAAATGTTAAACGGTGAATTTCGTCTCAATTTCTTTTCTCTTTCTTTTATCCATCATTACAGATATGATTTGCTCAAATTGAGTACATTTTCATAGTATTTATCGAAACGTCGAGCACTAAACTTACATACACTCGCACATTATGAAGAACGATTACGTTTGTGGCTTATCATTTTGGCATCCAAAATGGCTTCAAAGATTCTCAAACACAAGATGGTTTCTTGCAATTTACGGTCTATTGGGAACCGTTCAAGGAATTTCCAGTACATATCTAGTCGCAACAATACCAACACTGGAACAAAGATTTCACATGCCAAGTCAGACAACAGGTATGTAAACAAACAAGTAACTCTGGCCTCAGGATATACTCTTGTGCTACTCCACTTCATAACATGATGTTTTTTTTCAACAAGATTTATTTAAATATTTTCTATTTGCCGACAGGAATCGTACTAAGTGGCAATGAGATTTCTCAAATATTTCTTTCCCTGATCTTGTCTTATGCGGGAAGTCATCGCAATCGTCCGCTTTGGATAGCATGGGGCATGGTGCTATGTGGCCTATCTTGTTTGATACTAGCTCTGCCGCATTCAATTTACGGACTTGGCGATGCAAGTTATAATTTAACAAAAGAATACTACCAAAGTATTGGCGAAGATTGGTCATCGTTTACTGTGAGTTTCGAGCTTGAAGCGATGAATTATTTGTAATATTCACTTATTTTACTACTATTTTCAGAATAGTACAAATTTTATCTTTGCCAATAAAAATGGTGAAGCCTCACTATGTCGATTGTTCGGCGACAATAATGAAAAGTGCAATGATTTAGTCAGCAATCTGCCGCTAGTCCTAATATTCATGTCACAATTTGTTTTAGGCATAGGAAATACATTATATTATTCGCTCGGACAAACTTATTTGGATGATAACACGAAGAAAACAAATACACCGTTGCTGTTTGGTTATGCGATGGCGATGCATATGATTGGGCCAACAATCGGATTTGCTTTAGGTAAGAAACAGCAACTTCACATGATATTAAAAAAAAAAATACTTTTCTTTAAATCATAGAATTAATTTGAAAATACACCCTTCCTTCATTCGATAGGTACATTCTCCCTGAGCATATTCATAGATCCATCAAAAACACCGTTAATCAAGAAGGATGATCCACGTTGGCTGGGGGCATGGTGGCTTGGATGGATTGTCTTGGGATTTATTATGTTTATATTTTCTGGATTACTTGCCTTATTTCCGAGACAATTGCCAAAACAGAATCAAAGTGCGATCGAGAATTCAATGTCAGATACACAGCAATCTACAGAATCGTTTTCGATTCCGCAAAAACTTGAACAGGTTGAAAAAACATTGGACGCCATTGAGGCTGAAAGTGAAAACGATGTTATTAAAGGTAAGTAGTATAGTGCTATCGTAAAACTGTGATATCTTCAAAAGTACGACTACGACTAGATATCTGAATGACTGATCATACAAATAAACAGCCGCGGGTCAAAACCAAGAATACCCAATCATCCTTTCCTTCTCATTAAAGACAACATCATTATCCTTTTCCATTCAGCATTGCTGTGACACGGGCATGGTGTATGTATCTATAACGACACGACCTGACATACTGTATATAGATACAAGTATACCTGGCATACTAGATATTGATATACGATTTGAAAGTGATACTTAGGCTTTACCCTATTATGGAAGCAGAATCCTTCAGCGCTAGCTTATTTGTACTGGGAAAGAACTCGCGGCTTTTTACCATTGTCATCCGAGCTCAGCTAAAATATTTCATATATATTTTCTATGTTTTTTTTAAATATTTTTGACAGTAAAGAATAGTCCACAAAAATTTTTCACAAAATATCTACCATTCGTAAAAAGTTTGCATAAGATTTTAGTTAATTTTTCCTCTTTTCAGATTTCTTTATCGCCCTCAAGCGTATCATTCGAAACAGAATCGTTATTTTCAATAATATCTCAGGCATTTTCTACATTCTGGGTGCATCTGGCTATACGACCTATTTGGCAAGATATATGGAAGTACAATTCTTAAAATCATCTCGAAGTGCTACTTCTATAACAGGACCAATGACAACGTTAGGAAAGGTACTTGGTTTCATAGTATCCGGCTGGGTTCTATCGAAAAAACGACCAGCAGTCAGTAAAGTTCTATTCTGGAATGTTATAATTGGATGTTGTTATGTAATCGGACAGTTTTTATATATGTTCTTTTATTGTGGCGATGGAAATAGTCCGATGGTAATGAAACAATGGTACGTAAGTAAGATGATTTATTTCTTCAAGGACAAAGTATCAACTTTAAACAATATATTTTTTCGAAAAATAAAATCAGAATATTCGTACACCCAGCTTGAATATCATGATAATTAATAGATGTTTTATGTTTCGTTCAACTTAATTTGCTGAGCTAACAAATTAAATAATAATTTTGCGATTTGACACTTAAACGCTTAATTCACTTATATTTGCATTTAAAACACCTCGAAAAAGCGTTCAGAATTGTGCTTTCGATTTTAAAAAAAAGTCTAGCGCATCAGAATCGCTAGAAAACTAATTTTCGATGAAGCTATCTTTGAGGGATTTAAAAATGTGTGAAGACGTTATACACTTCTTTGTAGTATCATATCAACCATTTCTTACTCAAGGGAACAAATATCAATTTGCTGACAGCATTTTCTACAACACAAATGATGAAAATGTTCAGTGCTGGCAAAATTTGTCCAACACAGCAGCAATAAATCTACCATAACATGCTCGTGCTTAATCAACCTATCCTTTGAATTTCATTTTCATCCGAGGATGTCATGTCACATATTTGAGCGATTAAACTATGTCTGGGGCTGCCATCCGAAAAATTTCCAAAACTCGGAACATTTAAATATCGGTTGCTTATTTTATCGTAAATGCTTTGCTTACGAAATTGTCCGGTGCTGGCAATCATGTGCTAGCACCATAGCTGCTTCACGTTGTGTTAAACCCACCCTATGAATTTCGTTTCGATTGAAGGGCTGCGCTGTACGTTATAGGAGTGAATTTAATTTTAGGGTTACCATCGTCCAAACTTTTTAAGTGTTTGAAACGTAAATATTTGTTGCTAATTGTCATTGCAGGATCATTCCCATTTGGAAATTTTATGACAACATCGCTCGATAAAGAAATGTCAATAAATTACGAAATTCATCATAGCTGGCAACCCTTTCACGGTTTTTCAACGAAATTCCTACAGGATTAGAAACGCAACAAGATATGCTTATCACGAGAATTTCGTTTTCATTTCGTTACTGCATCGGAAGTTATAGGGGAAAAATCTTTATTTTCCTGAGCAAATTTACCATATTTAAGAGACGCAAATTGCCGTAACTGGCGTCCCTATACTAATTTTGCAACCAAATTTCTATGAAATCTATCATAGAGTAAGGTTCATCTAATAATAATAATATATCTAATAATAAGAATATATCTAATAATAATAATATATAATAATAATGTTCTGTAAATTTCATATTGATCGCATTATCCGATCATCAGTTCTCGTGAACAGAAGTTTTGAATGCTTAAAAAAGAGGTAATTTGATCACGGGTTGCCGTTCTTGTTTACCGCGGGATTTTGAAATATTTTATTTGACTTGGTGGACAAAAGTCAAAATTTATCAATAATTTGAATTCATTTTCAAAAATCAAAAATTTTTCAGGAAGGTTGATGATTTGAAGGATTTTTTCTTAGGAGCCTGCTGTCGCCACAGAGTTGCTCGCACAGTCTTGAAAGTCCATGTGTGTTAAATTCTAGTCTACATCAATACGCTCTGAAAATTTCACGATGATCCATTGTTTTATTTCACGATGATCCAAGTTATGACAAATCGAAATTTGAAAAAAAAAGTCCTTGCCTACTTTTAGGCACTCAGCGCCTACACAAGGCTCACAATTTCCACTTCTTTATCATAAGCAAACTACAAACATAATAAGCTTTCATTCTTGGTACTTTTTTTAACAAAAATGTACACTGCTTGGAAATATAGGAGTACCTGAAAATTTACTTCTCGCCGCCAAAAGGTTTCAGATATCTGAATAATGGACCTACCTGTTATATACATCTATGTCCTCCGAAAATTTCAACTTAATCGGATCAGCCACTCCAGAGATTATCTCCCTTAACCATTTTGCTGATATATATATATATATATATATATATATATATATATATATATATATATATATATATATATATATATATATATGTATATATATATATATATATATGTATATATGTGTATATATATATATATATATATATATATATATATATATATATATATATATATATATATATATATATATATATATCGAGCGAAAAACAAAATTAGGTTTAAGAGGCTTAGGATTTGAGCCACATGGTACACAATTCAAAAGTTTTGTAAATGTTATAAATGTTTGAGGACCTGTGGGTCCTTGTAGTCAAATAAAAGTCAGTCGGTGACAGTCGTTTAGACACTTCGGATCGTTCTTATTTCTTTCGCTTTCGCTTATCTTCTCTGAATAACTCAGTCGCTTTGAGTTATAACCGCGGGTCATCTACGGCCCAACAAATCGCTTCGCACGGGCCACCTACGGCCCCACCAATATATATGTATATATATATATATAACGAATTTTCAGCGAAGCGAGTTTAATACTAAGTTTCTTCGAAAATTAGTAAAAAAAACAATACGGCGTTCAAAATATGTATTGACCCAAATTAGTAGAGCTGTCCAAAAATATATTTAGTAGTTACCAAAAATGGTCGAACCAGCCAGTCATTTACTTCACCTTGAAATATTGGTGCCCGAAATATTATCACGCATCCAAAATATGGCTGTGTATATTTATTGACCGATAAAATTGATCTTTACTTCCGTGGTGCGGTAAAAACGTGACGCAGAATTCAGATTCATAATTCGTGTCGCAGTTTGAATTTATCGAGTATTATGTAAATGATTGATTTACCAATTGTTATGCATCGGACGTAAGATATCAAAATCTGCATTTAGTTCATTGTAATCAAAAATACAATGATCTTTGATATGTAGAATATGAAGATTTGCTCAAAAATATCGGAAGAAATATATTTACTTGTTTTCTTTTATTGGTTAAACGGAAATTTAAAAAAAAACATATAATCTGACTGCAACTTAAGTAAACATGAAACGTAATTTAAAAATATTTTAAACTCTATTTCAGGGCAGACTGCAATCAAAATTGCCATTGCGACGGTGTGCAACATAACCCAGTTTGTCACAAATCGAGTAATCAGCTATTTTTTTCTGCTTGCCATGCAGGCTGCAAATCATGGAATCCGAGTAATGACGTAAGTATCACTGATAAAAATAATCCCACAATCCCCAATCAACTAACCAACCATCTTTCTAGTTGTACTCAAATTGTAGCTGTGCAGCCATTGATCATTTCAAGCCTCATGCAATGCTTTCCACTCTTCAACCGTCTTTCGATTCAACGGATATTCCTGCAAACTTAGCAGGACCTTTAACGGATCACTCGAGCCTTTTCGCGGACAACCTTGTTGGCGGTGTCTGTTCAAGCAAAAGTTGTTTATTTGAATTCTATGCATTTTCGTTTTTCACAATGTTTATGACGTGGCTGAATTCCACCGGGAGAATTGGAAATATTTTAGTAAATTATCGTGCAGTTGCTGACAAGGACAAAGCATTCACTCAAGGATTGACGCGACGATGCTGAGCCTTTTTGCCTTCATCCCAGGACCGATAATTTTTGGACGAGTTATCGATAATGCATGCGTTGTTTGGAACTATAAGTGTGGAAAGCGAGGAGATTGTCAGCTGTACGATCAGGCAGCATTTAGATATTATATGAGCCTGCTAGCATTGAGTAAGTCGAATAATTTGGTATAAAATTGATGAAAATGTCAAAATATTTAAATTAAGATAGGCCATGCGTAGTGATTAATCTATTTGGCTGTTGATTTTATTCATAAATTAATAATAGGACTGCCATATCGGAAAAATTCGACGGATTCAATACCCATATACATATATTATCTTTTTACCGTGTACTCCTGACTTTTCAGTCCAATGGCGTTTAATCATATTTAAAAGTATACATTTTTGTAGATATTTCATTTAACTTATAGTATCTGTTATTAGCTCTCAATAATCATTCCGTTTCTGTTTTTTTCCCTAAACTACTCTACTAGTTTTTCACTATTTTCAATAAATTTTAGCTTTCACAACTTTTGGAACAATTTTCGATGCACTTGTATGGTACTATGGACGAAATATGGATTTGTACGGTGAAGCTGAAGATCGAAAAAACGAAAACGAACAAGAAACTCGAAGAAATGGTGATGTTGCCGTGCCATTAATTATGGCAAATAATAATCAAACTGAAACTCACTAGATAAGGCTAACTACATAATTAAGAGTTGAATCATTTGTATTGTAAGTATTTATAAGAGAATATATAATTATTGTTGTGAATTTTTCGAATAGTATAATGATTATTTATTTATTTAGTTATTTATTACATTCAATAGATCAAAAATGGAATCCTCAAAATAAAAGAAACGTTGAAAAAGTACAATTAGAAGTTAAAAGAAAATAAGCCACATCTCGACGTTAAAATGCAAAACACTATTCTTTAGGAAAATTTTGATTGCTTGTAACGTCGGCAGCAGGGGACCAAACTGTAGGTCAACGCAACAACGGATAATAAATATAAGTGTCAGAACGCGCAAATGATAAGCCCTAACCAAAGATGAGTCTGCGACAGTAATCATCTGTCAAAACCGACCGGTTTTAGAGCAAAAAACACTTTTTGACATACGCAAACAGGAGTGAACATAAGTGCCCATACAGCGCATAAGCGAACGTATGTCAAGTCGTATCTCATCACCACTTTACGTACGGACAGCTCATAGCAAAAATTGAGCAAAAGGTTGCTTAAGGAGCATGCCACTTTTCTGGCTGTTCGGAAAGTTATGTTTGGGTGCAACATATGCTTTGCGTGGTTTACCTCGACGCATATGCGCGCGTACGGACGCAGACTCATCTTTGGTTGGACCTATACTCCAAAGACAAAAGAAGAGCACGGACGGAAACGTGACTAGTCAGGTTAGATTCAACCATCTTATAAAACAGTTTAATAAGAAGAAGCCGTAATTTAAAGAAGAAGTTAAGAGTGAATCATTTGAATAGGCTAAAACGCATTTTTTTAAAAGCCGCAACAAAGAAAAAGTATGATATTTTTTTGTGGTTGTGTGTTTGTTTTTGGTTGTGTGTTTTGTTTGTTTCTTTATCTTCAATGTGCTGTCTTCTAATGTATTTTTTTACATTTTTGTGAGCTATTTTTCAATTCCTATAGTAGTAGCTGGGGTAAAAAATTGAAGAAGAATGCTCCAAAACATAAAAAACTAAGCGAGAAGACCACACAATGGTGCTTAGTAGGCAAACAAACAAAAACACCCACCAAAAACAAACACACAACCAGCAAAACACAAACATATCGGCAAAATTGCACGTAGTTGAGTTCAGCTGCGTCAGACTTCTTTTGTGACATACGAAAAAGTGTTCTATTTTCCAGCCATCACTTAAATATTCATAGTGTACGCAGACTTTTTGCAATAGCTGTCGAAAAGGCCACAAAATTGGGGAGATGTTATCACACGCTTTTTTGACTTGGTTGTTCACTTTTTCATGAAACAGAATTGGATTATTCGATAAGGTATTAGCCATCGGGTCCGAATCACGGACCCGTTTTCATCACACTATATTCATGTGTTTCTGAAACTTATTCTATTCAAATTACAAATAAATTACAAATAAAATATTGCGACTAGCACATTACCAACGTGCCAATTAAACTGGACCTGAATTAATCAAAATTACAAAGTGACCACTAACCTTATCAGACATTATACTTTTCTTGATTCGCTGATCATTCATTCCGCTCCCAAGTTCTCGAACACACTCCCCTCCCGATCACACTCCCGAATGCACGGAATCCTTCATGAATCCACAAACACTTTGCCGGATACGAATTCTGATAATAATATTTGCATCTTTACCGCCCATCGACCGATACTAAACACTTCCTTTTCGCGTGACACATCTTGTTCCTGTTACATATCAATTGTGCATTTTGGCGGTTTCGTTTTACTTGGACTGATTTAGTTGCGCTAGAGTAGGCAGTTAGGGAAAGCAGCATTAACACCTTTGATTTATTTTTCAATTCAAATCATTTTTTATGAATATGAGTACTCATTGCCATAAATACCTAGTTTTTTTAATCCCAAATAAAAATTATTCGCACTCATTTCTAATTATCTATTATTGTTTATGCCTGAATTACAGTCGACGCAGCGAAGCGCAGCCAACGGTGGCCAGGCGCAGTGAACGAAATCGCTGGGTTACAAATGTTACAATGCAACGCGCCTAAGTGTCAGTGAACTAGGAGAATTTTCAGGTCCAACAATTGACTATGCTTGAGATGCTTGAGCAATCATCAAATCTTCCAGGAGTTTAGTATACTTTTTCGAATTCTTTCTTGTAGATATTGTGGCCAAAGGAAGCTTCCCATGATGCCAGTAGTGTTGAAATCTATCCGGCTCGTCTAAATTAAACTTCTTTTCATCACTGAAAAGAACCTTTTTCCACTCATTTTTGTAAAACATGTAGGCTTCCACAAACAGTAATCTGGCCCTTTTATGTCCCACCTTTAATTGTGGTTTAGGCTTCCTTTTTGTCCATATTATACTGTCGCTGGTACTCAGAATTTTTCTTACGTGCCACACCCTTACAAGCCAAGTCTAAATCTGCTGGAACTTAAGACGGATTTATACTTTTCTTTCTAGCTTTCTGCGGAATTAGCCGTTTTTGACTTTCATTTATGATAGGTTTTCTACCTGTTTGTCTGATAGTGTTGTACCTTTCTTTTAATTGTATGTAATTAGCCTTTTTACAATTTCCCGGTTGGAGAAACAGTTGTCTTTGCAGGCATCAATTTTTGCCCTTTCCTCCATCGATGATACCACTAGTCGTGGCATTTTTCTATAGAAAACGGAAAATGTAATTTATTTGGAAAAAATGAGTTACTCACACTGCAATTAATTCATTTACTTCAAAAACTTCCAGTTAATTCCTCTAAATTTCACAAACAGGTTTTTCTAATTTACTAAACTTATAAATATGTCCGCTTGAAACGCATGAAATATATTAACTGAGTAAATTATATGCTGAAGAAATCAGGCTTATGACATAACAGGATTTCTTGGAATTCTATTTTACAGTACGCACAAAATAAAAAAGCATTCAAACTTGCATCCACATTTTAAGTGCAATTTTGTGAAGGAACTTATAGTTATGTCCGCCACAGTATATAATTTAGCATCATAATTTGCACGTAGCATTCCTAAATAGTAGTCCAAGTCAATTTCAAAGTTTGCTTGTGCTAATTAAATCGTTCATTTACATCGCTTTTCATTGTTAGAGTAATTTTCTTCACCTAAATGACGTCAAATCGTATGGTTGGCCAAACTTTATCACCTTACACGCTATCAAGCTTTCCCCGCATATGACCAAAAGCCATCAATTAAAATTTCAATCGGACGGTTTGACACATGTATTATTTTCGTGTTTTCAAATAGGATTTCGCTCTAGAATGTATAATGTGAGTACAAATTCAATTCAAACCAATGCATCTTTTTTTACCGGATTTAGCATAGAAAGCTTTCGCATCGTAGAAAGAAATGGTTGCTAAATGTGTGGAAGCAACATTTTCGACCTCCCCTTACAAAATAACATCAAATTTCATTTAGAAAATTTGATTAATTTGGAAATTTGTGTCCATGTTTGATTTTCCCCGCTATCCCAACTAACTCGTAAATCAACCATGTCGAAAACAATAGAAATGTATGGAAATATATGTTTATATAGAGTCTACAGCACTGAGGGGTAGAGGGTGTTGCATTGAGGGGAAAGCTCCCTGTAGGAAAAATGGCAAGGCGTTACTTGAGAATTGATTCTGGAAGTACTACATTATTCATGAAGCTCCATTACTAACAATGTAATTAAGTTTGTCGAGTAAGCGATCAAGTAACAACTTACCCACTGCATTACCTTTCTTAAAAAGTAATGCAGTAGGTAACTTGTTGCTTATTTTTACGAGCAAGTGAGGCTGCGTAGTCGCAATTTTTGTAAAAATACTGCGGAATTCTTATGCACGCAGTTCGGCAAAAATTGTATTTTTCAACAGTATGAGTTATATTGTGCAAGTGATGTAAACGCGTGTTCGATTTTTCTAGTGAAATATAGGTTTAAAATAGTGTATTTTGAATAATGCTGGATTATTTTGATTTTATATCCTTGTTTTGATAAATAAAATTTATTGACTTTATAGCGATAGTTGCTGTTTTACTTGTTTTTTTTTTCATCTATGAAATCTGTGTCTATATGTTTTGTCAAAACTTTGTACTTATTTATTTTTCAACTAAACGATTCAGCGTCATTGGTGTGTTACACTCCAAATTAGACTTTGATTTCCATCACACATACTCGTACGTTTTCGATATGATTATTTACAATTTTCATAGTTTTCACCATATATCAACGTACCATATCACCACTTCTGTAATGTATTACAGCATATCTCTTACTGAACTGATTTTCTATCATCACTTCTGAGAGCACTCCAATGTAACTGTTTCTGTAACTAGTACAGAATACAATCACAACACATTACCTCCTATGACATAATGAGTTAAATGTAATGCAGAAATTATATTGGAAGTGGTTACCTTGGTAATTAGTTGCCATTACTTGGAAGTAGTTACGAATCGTATGCTGAATGACTTACTGAAGCTACAGGGCTGTTTTACAGAGGGTAAATTGCATGTGTCGTAAAATTGTTTCATTCACGTACGGGTTCATGCATTGTGATTGCGTGTCCATTTTTTATATGGCTATGGGGTCATTCCACGGAAAATGGACCAACGGTCTTTGATCGCTATCGTCAGATTTCAATGAAATTTTCACATATAAGTAGTTGAGTTATATGCACCAATAATTGTTTTTTTTTAAATATCTAATATTTGCGGTAATATGGCCTCTTGAAATTTTTGAGAAACGTCGGTTCGTGTTACATTCAAACAATTGTATAAAATCTTCCACTTTACGTAGAGCCTTCAAATATGGTTAGTTGGAAATGATAAGGTGTAGGTATCCTAGAAAAAATAATGCGAGAAACATCCTGGCAAAAAGGGATAATAACGATCATTACAGTGTCCTTTATCCTTGAATATTTCAAAATGCACACCTTCGATTTTCTTAATTAAGCTACAAATGTGCAAAATTTCAAAGTGGAGCTCGTAAAAGTACATTTGTGAGAAATTTTTAAGGGTACGAAATACTATAACCGCCAAAGAAAATTTAAAGAAAATGGTACCAACACAAACTGAAACTTACAATATGTGTTTGATATGAAATAACTTGATGGTGGCTCTGCATTTTTCCCGCAAAATCAAGGTCTTGTATTCGTCGGCTGTGGGTAATTATTTTTATGATTTTTATTTTTTAAAAGGAATAGTATTTCGATTTTTTCTGTAACTAACAGACCTAACACTAGAATATAAATTGTTTGCAATCATTGAGAAAATTTATTTGTAAGCAATCATAAAACAAAAATAAAGAAAGCAGATTCCTTTTCATTTACTAGCGGCATGTACAATTAGGATTATTTTGCGTTTTCCCTACATCTAGGGTTTCTCGCACATATTATACTGCACATATATTTTTAATTACTTACTTTGTATATTTTGCATATTTTTACAACTTAAAATTAGGGTTAATTGCAATACCTGTAGTTTACATTGATTCCAAGAAGTTGCTTTTAGGGTATAGATCGGAGGAAGTTGAAATGAAGAAAAGTCGTGGGTTCATATAGACAAAAAATTTTGTAAAATGGACATTCTTAGAAGAAAGTTAAACAGCTTTACTAGCGTACTGTACAAAAACGTATTTAAAATAAAGCAGGAACCACCCACAGAAGAAACAAAAACAAATAATGAATTATCTATAGTAAATAATATCAGAGAAGAATATTCAAACGCTACAGAAAAGGAAACAAAGTGTTTACTTTTATCACTTTTGCCACGTGCCAAAGTAGTGTCCAAATTTCCTGACGCAACCCCATTTATGATTAAAAAAATTAGATAAGGTTATACTTCCCCGAAAAGGCGAAGAAGTATGGATCCACATATCGTTGGTCTCATAAAATAATTCTTCTGCAGCAATGCAAACAGCAGACTGCCTAAATACTTCAATTTAGCGGAAGCATTGGGAACACATTCTGTCTGTGTATGCATTATACTTCAAAATGTTAAATTAATGATTAAAGGACCAAAAATTAAATTTTCTAACAAGGGGTTCCGATATAAGCTTGGCTAATTATAAGGACCTTTTATCTCTGATGATATGCTCTCCTCCACAAACAGATTGGTATTTTGGTAGCTGCCAGGATTGCCATGGATCACCCGTTATTCTAAGTACATGTGAAAAAAAATTAATGAAAATTGCGTCAGTGGTATTAGTTATAAGCAATGGACTTATACAGATCGTTCTACGATAGAAACTAGATTAGATTCTTCTGCAGGCTTTAAATAACATTACAAAACAGTTTTAAATCTATTTTTAAAACATAAAATTCCTTCGTACCATATTTTGTAAGTTTTACCTTGTTTCGGTACCATTTTATATAAAGTTTCTCTAGCGGTTATAGTATTCCACTCCTTTGAAAATTTGTGAAGATTGTATTTTTACGAACTCCACTTGGAAGTTTTGCACCTTTGTAGTTTATATAACTGTATACATTATATAAAAAAAATTAAGCAAATCGAAAATGTGCATTTCGAAATATTCAAGGATAAAGGACACTATAATTATCCTTTTTATCCTTTTTGGTCAGGATGTTTCTCGCACTATTTTTTCTAGGATATCTACATCTTGAACTTTCCAACAGCCATATTTGAAGGCTCTACGTACAGTAGAAGGTTTTATACAATTTTTTGAATGAAAAAAAAACTTTTGAAAAAAAAACTTCAAGAGGCCATCTTTCCACAAACATACCATATTTTCCAAAAATATTTCATTTTCGATAATAAGCTCACCAGCCCTTTTGGATAACAAAATATTTCCGAATTCCAAGGAGGTGAGTTCAAAAATTATTTCAAAATTGGTCGATTTTCCATGGTTTTTATAGAATCTGATGATGAAGCCAGAAAAACGAGAGGTCCTGGCAATGATGTGTATAATATGCTTCAATTAATTTGCTACAATGAACAAAATTCAAATAGTATCAATTCAGAGTCAAAAAAACACGCCAAGGTCCTTGAATCTATTAACAGCAGTGAGAAGAGAGTCAAAAATAGAGGAGAGTTTTGCAACTGAACTCACATAGCACTAGTAAGTTAAAGCATCCAAATCGTTTTACAATATAAAATAGTCACTTGCGGTTTCAATTACTCTGGAAATTTTGAGATCAACAGCTTACAAAAGGCAGAATAAATTAAAGAGAGAAGAAAGATCGTTGATAAACAAAAGGAACAATAAAGGGTCAAGAATGGATCCTTGCGGAGCTCCTGAGGTAGACAAAAGAATGTGGAAGAGCAACGTTAACAGTAAAGGTATGTATCCATATGTATCATTTTCGCGTATCGTATCACCGTTGCGTATCAGTGGATACGACAAACGTATCTTCGTTGCGTATCAAAATTTGATACAAAGAAACGCAACGAACTCGATCGGTCATTTGGCGATTTCTTGCCGTCGCATCAAAGGAATGAAACGATACGCTCTCGAATCATATTTGGACAACTTGCGTTGCACAAGTCGCGTTGCATGATTTGACATTTGAGTCGTTAACTTGTCAATATTGTAGTGCAGTGCATAGATAATGGAGTGGAATAAAGAAAACATTCTTCAATTTATTGAAGTATATCGACGATATCACATTTTGTGCAAGGAATGATACGATACTAAGTGGAGTCATGTGTGGACACGTTGCGTTGTACACAATAGATTCGTGAATAAAAGCGTTGCAGCTGCGTATCGAGCTTTTTGCAACGGATCGTATTGATGATACATGGAATATTAAGTAGTGTGGACACCGTATCCGTTTAGTGAATGATACGCAACAGGGATACGATACGGAAGATATGCAACATATGGATACCTACCTTAACAGTATAAAAACGATCACAAAAGTAGGAAGAGAACCAAGAAAAAAAGACACCGGTGACACCGCACCCGGCTAGCTTTGACACAATAATCTATAAGTTCACTGAATTGAAAGCTTTGGAAAAATGTGTACTTATATAGGACATGCACTTGCTTTCGTTGGTCGATTGCGGAAGCAACGTCGTTTGTAAATGACGAAAACTTTGGAACCGTTGACTTACTTTAAATGAATTTATGCTGTTCAGCTAGATGAAAGGATACACTCTATTGTGAACGGCTCTTTCGAGGGTCTTACTAAAAAAGGATAAAAGGGATATGGGAGGGTAGTTAGAGGTGTAAGAAATATCACGAGCTTTATATTATAAATGTTGTAGCGTAGGAGGCAAATATATTGAAAAAGAAAAATATACTTGCGATTTTACTTGCACTTCTTTGTAAAATCTAGTTGTTTTTCTTACACTACGATATACAAGTTTAATTTGAATATTTAAGATTGAATAGGCATGATATATTTATGTCATAGCTTTACTGTTGATCAGTGGCGGCTCGTCCTAATGTGCAGATTCGCACGTGAACCCCCACAAAAAATCAATGATTCAATTGAACAATACACATTGAACAATACTTGTTATGGCAGCACATAATGTTGCCTGCCGATCATTTTTATCATTATCATTTCATTCATACCCAGCGACTATATTGCCACGACAAACCACATACAATTTCGCTTATCTTTACTGCCACTTGTACTAGCGATCGCACGTGCGATTTTGTGGCTGGAATTAGGGGGCTAGAGGAGCGTGCGAGGAAGCGAGGGGTGCATCCATTTAGCTCGGCTCAGTACAAGCTGGGGGTTCACACTCAGAATGTGCGATCGACAACCAATTTGATGTATTCAAACATTGTTGTCGGTGGTCAGTTCCATGCGCTGATTCGTGCTGCCGTTCGAGTGTTTTATATGGATTATTGTAACTATTAGGGATAATTTTAGCAATTGCCTCTATTTGTGTCTATATGATTTCAAGACACATTTGGAATTTAATCCATGTATACTGATCTACTAAGCATAAACATTCTATCTGCATTTTTCTAAATTTTGAGTATAATTTTGAGTATATAATCTATATACTCTATTGCATCATTCCACAAAATTTGTTAAAATATGTTAAAATTAATATTGAAAAATGCACTCTCCATATACCTCCAGTACAAATCAAAACACAAATCATTGAATATCTAGAAAGTACTAATATGTTGATAGAACCTTTATGACTAGTAGGGCAGTATATATAAATCTTCTGAAATTTTCGCTGTTAAATACTTGTAAAATGTATTCAGTATTTTAGAAGATTATCATTGGAAGAAAGTAAATACTTGGAAATGGTTTGAGCGTTTAATATCTTTTGTCGCCTATTCCTGGCCTTTTATGATGGTTAGAACTATAACATTTAAATGTATTGACAGGTTCAATTATGCAGAGATAGTCTGGGCACTTAATTATATCATAAAATACTGAAGGTTTTCGGGTGTAAATATATGAAAACTTTTATGCAAGAAGGGTTTTCCTGTTTTTTTTTTTTATAAATTTTGGGATTATGTGTACCTAGGTCTGTTTGTAAATACACTGAGCATATTACATGCTCAATTGTATTTACTTCCAACTCAGTAAAATTACCCTGTTATTAGTCGTCTTCAGACATTCTTCCGATCACCGTTAAAAGCATTTGGTTTTCTAATGATCTCAATTTAAGAACTGGAGTCATCTCGACTTACAGCAGTTACTTTGGAGTCATCATTACATAGGAACCATAAATGTTCATGTTCATTGCTTATCACAAATTGTAATTTTTAATAAACATATTTTTGGAAAATACTACAATTTGCATTTAGCAAGTGTTACTTTATCACGGAATTATGGCAAGAGTTGTAAAAAATGTTTATTGATATCAGTGCATACATTTTTTGGAATAAACTATGCTAACCCCATCACGGTCAAGACACCATGAGGGTTTCTGATGAAAATACCAGGATCACTGGAAATATAAGTATCAAATCTCTTAAATGTCTTGTTAAAATAGGGCTGTTCAAGATTTTTAAATCGCCTTTTGAAGGATTTTATAAGTTGTTCTGTTTTTTAGAATAGTTTTCTTTTAACTCGTTCGATAGCAGTATTGCGATGTTTCGCAAATTAACTGAAATAAGAGCAACCCTCAAAAGTATAGCAAGGTAAATATTCATGTGCCCAATACAGATGTTTTCGATCTGTGAACCCCCATAAAATTAGGCCACGAGCCGCCACTGCTGTTGATATTAATTTAAACATCTATTGAAATTTATTCTCATATTTATTGAAATTTCGAATAACAAATGATTTGAAAAATAGAGTGGAACAAAAAAAAACGCCTCGCCGGGGGGCTTCGCCCCCCTGGACCCCCCTCCCTCACTCGCGCTTCGCGCTCACTCGGGATGTCCGAATCGCTTCGCGATTCGCATTTTTACCAGGCTAAAACATGAAAAATATGGAACATATTTTTGAGAAAATTTTTTGAAAATTTTTAAGAAAATTTTTAAGAAAATTTTTAGAAAATTTTTAAGAAAATTTTTTGAAATTTTTTGAAAATTTTTAGAAAATTTTTAAGAAAATTTTAAGGAAATTTTTTGAAATTTTTTTTGAGAATTTTTTTTTAAATTTTTAGAAAATTTTTAAGAAAATTTTAGGAAATTTTTTAAGAAAATTTTTTTAAAAAATTTTTTGAAACTTTTTAAGAAAATTGTAAGAAAATTTTTTTGAGAAATTTTTTTGAAATTTTTAGAAAATTTTTAGAAAATTTTTAAGAAAATTTTAGGAAATTTTTAAGAATATTTTTAAGAAAATTTTTAAGAAAATTTTTTGAAAAATTTTAAAATTTTTAAGAAAATGTTTAAGAAAATTTTTAAGAAAGTTTTCTTAAAAATTTTCAAAAAATTCAAAAAATTTACTTAAAAATGTTCTTAAAAATTTTCTCAAAAAAATTTCTTAAAATTTTCTTAAAAATTTCCCAAAAAAGAAAAATTTTCTAAAAATTTTCAAAAAATTTTCAAAAAATTTTCTTAAAAACTTGGCGCTACGCGCCTCGCCGGGGGGCTTCGCCCTCCTGGACCCCCTCCCTCACTCTATTTATACCAACCAAGCACACACCAACACAGCCAATGTTCGTGGAACGCTTTCTGATAACGCTTTTTTATGTCGTTTTAGTATTTAGTTTTAGTAATATTTCGTATGTCGTTTTCGTATGTCGTTTTCGTATGTCGTTTTCGTATGTCGTTTTCGTATGTCGTTTTCGTATGTCGTTTTCGTATGTCGTTTTCGTATGTCGTTTTCGTATGTCGTTTTTTTCGAACAGGCTCCCGTAAAAGTATGTTCCATACTAATAGGAATAATGTTTTTTTAACATTGAAATGAATTTAAATGAATCCACGTGAAAAATCAATCACAAAAAGTCACCAGCATTAACATGCAAAGATTTTCTTTATTATTAGTATCATTGTCTTATTGATATTCCAAAATCTACTACACCCAGGCAAACACACGGATTCACATTTCTCTCTTTACTTCAAGTTTGCCACAGAAAATACTCAAATACTAACCAAAATCCCATTTTATCTACCGCTCCCCATAAGAATTATCATTAAAATTCCTCGAAACGATATATTTCACACCGCGCTCGCCAATTCATTGTCTATGAAAGCTTGTATGATTGTGTGTTCCCCTCAAAGCTCACATATTATCATTTCCACCGTCGGACACTTGAAAGTGCGGCATTCGATTTGCAGATTTTTTTACTAAAGAAAAATACTCTCAAGTTATCGTTCCGATAACATTAATTTCTGTTTGTGTTATTGTTGTATTGTGTTTAGTGATAGCGAGCGTACAAGCCCTAGAAATTCGCACACACGACGACTCATTTCAAATGGCCAAACGTACGTCGTCCCTGTTTTCGCAAACATACATATTCGCATTTTCGATTGGCGCCCGATTCGCAAAAGTGCGAAACTGTAGAGATTGATACTATTCTAATTTTGTACTAAATCCGTACTCTACGTAATGCAATCCAATTGAACGCGAATCTGATCCGAGAATTTGATGAGATCTCCATCCGATGTCTGGGCATGAGCCGGTGGAACATGTGTTTCGTTGATGTTATCAGACGTGTTTGGTGGCTCGCGTCGCGAATGTACTAAGGATGTAAACATTATGTGAACACGTGTGTAGTAATGTATCTATTGTGCGAAAAAGTTGTAAATTTGACGGTTTTTTATGCACATTTTTGCTAAGGGGTTTGATTTCTGAGTAAATATGATAATGATAAGACAGTGATATGGAATTGATATTGTAATATGTGCATGGAATAGCAAAACAAAGTGGATCAGTGAGGAAAAAATGAATAGTGGGGAAAACCACATGGAGTGAAGATTACGTATTGAAAATTTTAAGCGTAATTGGTCAAGTGTACTTATGCACTTTACACGTACGGTTAGTACGTATTTTCTTATCTGTAGATTTGATAAAGCACAGACACGCATTTACACGCAATATTTACACGCATTTGTGAGTTTTATAAACAAACACGATAAATTTGTGCATGAAGCGGAGTATTTCAGGTAACAGAGAATGTTTTTAACAAAGATAAAATATATGACACTATCATAAAATTTCCAATTGATTGATATAACAAATATGTAGTTACGTATTTCCTGTGTTCGCGCTAATGCTGACACGAAATGATTACTCATGTATGTATACATATCCGAGGATTTTGAGTGAAAGACAACAAACCATATTTTTGCAGTCAGTTTTTGTTCTAACCAAAAATTGAACAAATACGTATCTATTAATTTTAATTTTATGTTTGGAGGACACCTTCGAAAAAAAACTCTTTCTCTTGTTACAGGCTAAATATGATTGATTTCTTGTAAGTACGTTATGTATTGGGCAGTTGAAATGCATGAAAACAATCAAAAAGTAGGAAATGACATCTTCCGTCTTTACGTTTTCTCGATAAAGCTCACAATAAATCGTACATTTTTAGGACAGATTCTCGGAATTCACTTGCATTGTAGATACACAAGAAAATGTATAGATACTTTTTCCAAAAAGATACCAAAGCAATTGACAAACTTTTGATAGTTCTCAGAAGCTGTATTTGTGTGAGTTCGCATGGTTGGCTGGTAAAAATGCTTGTCTGTAGCTAAGAAATATTTTGTTTTATTGGAAAATTCACTGCGCGCTTGAATAGTCACGCTTAATTGCGATCATTTGAGTGTTTGCTGAGAAAATTAGATTAGGCCGCTATCGATGTGCACATATGCACGCATGCATATTGTTATTTGCTTCTAGGATTCTGTTAGCAAAATCAATGTAAGTGCCTAATTGCAATAAAATGCACTGTTACGTAAATAAAGCATTCTGTCTGTGCGATTTTATCAGTAAAATTGTATGTGAAGGAATTAATCATTGAATGCGTCATGCATTACGCATCTGGATGTCCAGCATAATCAGTTCAGAAAAAATGTATTGGAATTTACAATATATTAAACCTCTAATGGCTCAACATTTTTTTTTACGCAATCACAATCATGATTTAATTGAAAAGAAAAAAGTCTGGCAAGAGAAGCATTTCCTAGGCACGTAGCCTTATATAAGTGAAGGTTTAAAAATAGGACACATATTAAAGCATAATTTTAATTTTTCTATACTTATTCAATAGAGATAAGTGCTTTTGGTAGAAATGATTAGAGTTCGTCAATCAGGGACATGTGAGAAGATATCCTTCAATCACGGTAGCGTGACCTCTATAGACTGTTGAAGATCAGCCGGAAGAACACTATTTGAACGCCTCGAGGGAGTTTGTGGCCCACCTGGTTTGGGCGCTTGAGATCCTCAGCTTGTTTTATTTGATGCGCCATATGTGCTTGATGTCTGTAATCCCCTGGGAAATGTGAGCCAATAAGGAGACTTAGATCTTTTAGCGTTGGTAAACTCTTCTCTGCTTTCATTCCATAGGGTACTGATTTCCACCATGGAGGCTTAGAGTTTCCCTGGCTTCGAGTGGGTTGCACGCTGCCTTGGGAGCAGAATTGAAAGCGCTAACAAAAATGTTAATCGCTTCATCCTGACAACAATCGATGATCCCCGTAGAAAGTTCCAGTGAAGATCGCACCAGTGATTAGAACTTCGTCCAGTGCGTTCTTTCCCTATTAACAAAGGCTACTTGCTCTGTGGAGAATCAGCCGCCCACATTAAAAGATCTGTACCTGTGACCAGAAAACGAACTCTCCTGTATGACATTCAAATCATTCAAGAGTCAGCACCCATAATAAGAGGTACAAACAAATATGTTGCTTAAACTGCTTAAACAAAGATGCGTTTTTAGATATTTGTATTACTATAAACTATACTATAAACCAAAAATTAAACTAATTTTAATGCCAAATTCGATATGAAAAAGTCTGCGTACCCTTTAGAAAAACTACAAAATTAGAAAATAATTTATTATACTTGCTTGAGTATAACATTTTCTAGCCTATTTTTCATAATTTTGACTAAATTTAAAGCATCATCTGATTTGATTTGATTCTATTTTTCCGCTGTCTTTTTTGCATGCTTTTACAACCTATGCTGTCCTATCTGGGCTCACGTTAAATTTTTCCCATAAATTTTCTATAAGATTTATGTTAAGTGAGAGGGGAACTTTATATAACTGAATGCATGAGCCATAGTTTCAAACTGTGTGCACAATGCTTGGGGTAGTTATTCTGTTGGGGTAAATGCTTGGGGTAATTATCTTGAAAAACAACGAATCCGTAAACCCAACTTTTTCGATAGTTTCAGGGATATTTATTTCAAGTTACGCCAGGTAAGCATGCCCATCCATTGTAAATCCGATGAATACTTAAGACCCTCTCCAAGCGGCTGCCATGCAAACTTAAGCCATGACATCACCCGCACAATGTTTTACATAAGGAACTACATTTTCTATATCCCATTCTACTGCTGATTTTCTCCCGACAATACCGCACTAATTTACAGTATTTACGCAGAACTTGTTTCCAGAAACATCCAGACGCATCAGTATGCTCCCTAGTAGAAGGGATACGCTTTTTGTAGCTTTTTATTAAAAAAAAACCCAGACCGAGATTTAGATGCGTGGTTCCCGGTCAATTCAAAGTTTTCTAGCACTCTTTGAACATATGACCGGGGCTTATCAAAAATTCTCGCAGACTTTTGCCTTATTTTACTACTGATTTTCGCACGTTTGAAAATATTTATATTCCTCTACTTGGCATTACTTAGCTTTTTACTTAATTTTCGAAGAAAATTTAGTATTAAACTCGCTTCGTCGAAAATTCATATTTCTATATTTCTTTATATATATATATATATATATATATATATATATATATATATATATATATATATATATATATATATATATATATATATATATATATATATATATATATATATATATAGATAATATATAGATAATATATAGCCACAGATATAGGAGAAAATGGATTCGAAATCGACCGAGGTTAGGTTAGGTTAGGTTCAACTGGCTGGCACATGGCCACACATAGACCCATTTGGTCCGTAGCGATACCAGATAAATGGACCCGGAGAAAGTTCAGTCCAAACGGCCATCGAAGGCCCCGGACTTTTTTCCGAACTGCAGTATGTCCTTCAGCCTCTGCTCCGCCACATGTGATAGATCCACCAGCCAGGGCTCACCGAAGCAGCGTTGCCTGGTTTTCCCCAGTGCCGGGCAGTGGCACAGAAGGTGTTGGACTGTTTCGGGGACTCCCGGCTCTTGACACTTCCTACAGGTGTCGCTGGTTAGGAGCCCCATTTTCATGGCATGAGCTGCTACAAGACAGTGGCCAGTTATGACACCGACCAGCCGCCTGCAGTCAGCCCGCGTTAAATCGAGCAGGAACTTGGTCGCTGCGTGATTGTATGACCCCCACATGATTTTGGTTTGCTTGCAGGTCTGAGTTGCACGCCATCTGCGCATCGCACCTTGCATCATATTGGAGTCGATAGAGTATTTGATCGTTTGGATTGGAGTTAAAATGTCAACCGATCCTGACAGGGGAAGGCTAGCTCCGTGCTTGGCTAGTGCATCCGCCTTCTCATTTCCTTCAATGCCCTTGTGACCAGGAACCCAGAAAATTCGGACTCTACTGTGGTTGCCCAGTCTGTTCAGGGCCTGAATACAGTCCAGTACACACTTCGATTTGTATGTGTAAGACATCAGAGTTTTGACCGCTGCTTGACTGTCTGTAAAGATGTTGATTTCCTCACTTGTGGTATCTCTGGCGTGTGCTAGGTCTGCGGCTTTACGTATCGCAAAAACCTCCGCCTGAAAAATACTACAGTGGTTAGGAAGCCTGAAAGCTGCTTCAATAGTTGCATCTGCAGAACATGTTGCAGCACCCACTCCGGCAGCCGTTTTAGAGCCGTCAGTGTAGATGCTAAGAGCTGCTGCGCCCCTTTGCTGATTCCACTCCAGCCCATCCCCCACAATCGCTTGATATCCCCGCTCGAAGCACAGAGTGGGGACCAAGTAGTCGGTGCTACCTGCGTACCCCCGCTCAATACTGCTGTGACCGAAGGATCGTGACTCGAAGTGTCCCGATTCCCTAAGCCTGACAGCAGCTTTTGCAGCTGCGCCCTTAACGAAGAAATCAAGCGGAGGCAGATGAAGCAGGACGTTCAGTGCAGACGAAGGAGTCGAGGCTAAGGCACCTGTGGTACAGAGAGCCGCCAACCGCTGAACTCTATTCGTCATGCTGGCAAAGGTAGCCTTATTTACAGCTGGCCACCAGACCAAGCATCCGTAGGCCAGTATAGGTCTGGCTATCGCCATATAAATCCAATGCGTTAAAGCAGGGCTTAAGCCCCACGTTTTACCCAGTACTCTCTTGCTGGCGTAAATCGCATTGCTTGCCCGCTTAACTCTCTCCTCTAAATTCGCCTTCCAGGTGAGCTTGCTGTCCAGAATAAGACCCAAGTACTTAGTTTGTGACTTGAGACTTAACCTGGCGCCGCTCAACCTGATTGGGGCCAATTCAGGGATTTTGTACTTCCTAGTGAAAAGCACGAGATCAGTTTTATTGGAGTTGATGCCGAGGCCCACGGTGTTTGCCCATTCCTCAACCAGCCCCAGGGCATACTCGATGAGCTGGCCGAGGGAGTGCGGAAACTTGAAATCGACCGAGAGAAATGTGTCAATTTTCGACTTTCTGTTTACTGGTGTGAGAATGAGGTATGGGTGTGTGCCTTACACAGTTCATATGGCAAAGCTATGTGAAAAAACCACGAGAGATCGCCATTTTGAAAGTCGTTTGACATTTCTTTACCAAAACCGGCGAGTGGAGATTAAAATACTTTTTGTCAATGAAATTCATTATGATTTAACACAAAAACTATGCGAAATTGTTGCCAAAGGTTTATTTTACTTACCCGAAATACGATATCCCCTGCGAAGCACTTCGATAGCTACTTTTGCAGCCTGTAACGCGGCACTTCATTATCGCACTATTTTATAACTTTTTACCACTAATTTACTCGCGAAACCGACACAAATGATGGCGCACAAACGTAGATGTACGTTTCCATCGAATTTGCCGAAAAATTTCTAAATTTTATTTGAAAAATTTTGACTGAAAGTCAATGCTCTCAGTCCCCGACACAAACCAAACTCACGTTGACGTTTCTTTCCGTGTTGCCCGTTGCACGCTTTTACACCGATCTGGTGTTCCCAGCATTAAGACACAGCATTAAGGCTTTTCGGTTGTGAGTGCGGTAGAAAGGGGTGCACTGAGCGGAATTTTTGTGAGAGAGCAGTGTTGTGCGTGTATTAAAAAAGGCGCATTCACCTATGGGTACACGGATAGCCATTTCGTATCCATATTCTTTTATATCTATGTATATAGATAATCTCTGGAGTGGCCGATCCGATTTAGCTGAAATTTTCGGAGGACATAGATGCATATAGTGGATAGGCCCATGACTTACTATCCTTAATTTTTTGGTGGTGGCGGGCATTTTAGTGAATTTTCAAGTACTCCTATATTTCCAGGCAGTGTAAATTTTATGATAAATAATTGGACCTTGTGAGCCATTTGTGGATGCTGCGTGCCTAAAAGTAGACAAGGATTTTTTTTGTCATAGCTTCTGACAGAAACATTAGATCATCGGGAAAATTGCAGGGCGTATTGATGTTGACAAACATGGATTTTAAAGACTGTGCGGGTAACCCTGTAGCTACGGCAGTCTCCTGAAAAAAAATCCCCCAAAACAACGACCCTCTTGAAAAATGATTGCTTTTGACAAAAATTTCAAGTCATTGGTAAATTTTAACTTTTGTCCATCATGTCAAATTTAAATTTTCAATATTTCGTTTTGCACAAGAACGGCAACCCTTCACAAAATTACCTCTATTTTCAGCACTCGAAACTTCTGTTCACGAGAACTGACGACCGGCTTATCCAATCATAATGAAATTCACAGGACATATTGGTATTAACTAGGGCCAGGTCTCATAGAAGTGATTTTGAAATGCAGGCAATCCTGTGGCAGTGGTACCATTTTGAAAAATCACTGAGAAAAAAAAACTGCTTTTTGTTCTATAACTTCTGACTCAGCAATTACATTTTAACAAAATTCACAGAATATTTGGACCTTACTCTAGACAACATTTGATGAAAATTTGGTTGAAAAATAAGAATATAGCTGCCAGCTATGGTGATTTTTGTCTCCTAAATCTTGCAAATTTGCTGAGCAAAATAATGTTTTCCCCCCAATAACCCGTATAACTTCCAGCGCAGTGATTCAATCGAAACGAAATTCACAGGGTGGGTTTAGCTTAACGTGAAGCAGATTTGGTTTATACGAGTACTTTGAATTGCTGCTAACACAGGGTAACCAGCATCAGACATATTCGTAAATATTGCACCAACAGATACTTCAAATTACGTACTCAAATGTAAAGCATTTGCAATAAAAATAAGGAACCAATTTCTAAATTTTCCGAGTTTTGAAAATTTTTCGGATGGCAGCCTCAAACAACGTTTAATCGCTGAAACTTTCAATGAAATCCTGCGATGAGAACGAAATTCAAAGAATAAGTTGATTTATGTATGAGCTTGTTAAGGTAAACTTATTGCTGCTTCGTTGGGAAAGTGTTGCCAGCACTGGACATTTTTATCATTTGTGTTAAAGTTGAGTTTTGTTGCTTGGGATAATGAATGGTTGATATGATTCTACAAAAAAGTGTATTACGTCTTTCCACATTTTTTTGTCACTCAAAGACAATTTCTTCGAAATTCAGTCTTCCAGCGGTACTGATGCGCTAGAGTTTTAAAATTTCTATTGCACTTTTCGAACTTCTGTTACAACAGAAACTAGGAAAGTTATTAAAATATTAAAATGACGGAAACACTAAAAAAAATTATCTTGCAAATTATTAATCTACATTATTGATGTACATTTTTCACTCGAATTTATGAGTTCCAGTTATTTGCTAAAAATTCCTAAAAACTCATAAATGAAGTGGTTTTTTTTTCGAGTTATTTATTTATTCACAGATACAACATACAGATCATAATCCAATTTAGTTAATTCTAGCTTTTAAATAAGCATTAAATATTTCAAAGGATTGTGGTAAAGGACCGAGCAGGAGAGTGTTAAATGTTCTTGTTAATCTTGGTAAAGGCGAATTAAAGTAGACTGAAGATCTTCAAAAGTTTCTGGGTACCAAGTGTTATGCGTTTGATTGCGGAACTTGATATCTTCAGAAAAAGCATCATGAATTTCTAATCCCATTTATATTGGGGAGACCACACAATACCGGCATATTAAGGGAAACAAAAGTAAGGTTGTTTGCATAGATTTGATGTTTCCGGTAGTCTTAAAAAAAAGCTGACAGTTTGGAGGCTCAATTGAAAAAGTCGGAGATATGAACATCAAATCTGAGCTTTTTGTCAAACGTAACCCCAAAGCCTTTAACGCAGGCAAGAGAAAAGAGTACATGGGTATCAAACGTGTAATGAAATATAGTAAGGTGAATTTTGTGAGGAATAAGGCAGTGTGTGGCATTTTTGTTGGTCCAAAAAAAGCTGTAGTCTTAAATGGACCTTATGGTCACGAAAAGTTTAAGATCATCGGCATAAACAGACATTTACAAGAAAGAAGCGGCGTAAAATACAGCGGTTGACCCTATAACGAATGGTGAAAAATTCATAGGAGTAGACGCTATGTATTATGGCCCTCAATACCTTGCATTGTATCCCTCAAGTTCATGGATTATAGCCCTGATAAAAATAAATTAAAAGCGAAATTGTCCCTGTTCTTCACAATTTCAGTATTTTGATGATAAGAAGTTATGGAAATGTCTATTTACTTTCTGGAATTTTTATGTCTCAACTTTTCAGGTATTAGGTATATTAGATAAATCCCGCACGGATCTAAATTCGAACCCGTGACCCTATTCGTCTAGAGACAATGCTCTACACATAATCTGCATGAGCTTATTAGAAAGCTAATGTTATTTAGCCTGCTTTAATGATGTATGCGGAAGATATGTTGTTGCTGTGTAAATAACTTATACGACCATAAATGCTCCAATAAGTTTCATGGTCTATGCGCTATGTGGATTTTTCTTAGTGTAGTGAGTTTATGTGGTATTTTAAAACTTGACAGAATATTTGGAATAGGGAAAAAATACCTTTTCCTTAAGATTCAATAGTGAATAAGACTGGAATGTGAAGGGCTGACAATGACAGGCTGATACGAGTTACAGGCTGAGCTATTGGGAACAAAAAATTACTTACAATAAAATCTAACATTAGTCGATCAGGAGGCAAATTAGTGGGACCGCTTGGATTATGGATAAAAAAAAATTACATTACATTATTAAACCGTACATATTCTTATCAGCCTGATACAATTTCAGTGACGTTTGGCTTGGTAACTTATATTTATAGCTACGATTTCTCAAATTTTGTGGTTGTCAGTTTTCGGATTTTGTATTGAATCCATTTTCTGGTAAAAATAACCAGGGATGAACTAATCAGTCGAACAAAGTCACCACAAGCTGGCGTGACCTTGACGGAGTGGTTTATGGTCTTGTTACAGGAGCCAACTACACAATGCCATCGGAGTTTGTGTTAAACCGAATAAGCTCATGTACATCACTGTTTCATATAGGAGAATAGAGGATCAGAGGAAAAATTGTCCAATGCATGAATTGTGAACAGTGTGGTATATAAGACTGTTAATTCTGCATTTATGTTACCCTGTGGTTTACTTATTTATAGAAGCTGATAGTTAAATCGATCAGAGAAATTTCCACAGCAAAGAAAATTAATAGTTGATAAAAGTTATACATATGTACATGAGTTTTTATCAGCCAAGCGCATTCATCAAAAAACTGTATAGCGTGCGGTGGCTCGCAAGCGTATCTTGAGCCACTGACGTCACGGTCAGTGTAAAGCTGAGCATTAAGTCATCTTGTACAGTTTATTCCACTTTAGTATTTTATAAGCTTTGGCTGGATTATGGGAAAAAATCAGGGTCGGATTTAAGTATGGGCACTTATGGGCAACTGCCCATGGCGGCAAATATTTGGCAGTAGTGGAAGGGCGAACAATTTTCGAAAAGTTTCATATTACTTAAGACTTCAAAGTTTTGTTGCAAAAATATAATTCAAATCTTAGAAAATCAACAAAAGCTAAGTCAATGATGCATTTCTTGAATCACAGACTCCTTGTACTTAGTAAGTACGATTTCACAGAGTGATTTTTCTGAAAGAATTCCTTAAGTTAACTCAGTACATCTTACTTGATACATTGCGCAGTACTCGAAAATTCGAACTTTCGCTTGGCACCCTTGGTAGCCATACACGCCGTGTTTCTCTTTTACTAATTAGTAGATCTCTTTTCATACTCCATACATTGCAATGCATTGCCATGAAGTCGTTCCTATACGCCATTTGACTAAAAATTTCCACTCTTTCATGAAATACCATGACATTTACTCAGTGAGGTTGTAGCAGTGGAGATGACATCAACGGTATAACTTTCCACCATTAGCCCCTTCGATTCTCTCGCGCACGAAAGCATGCTAAAGCAGCAATTCCATTCATTGTCAAATTGGAGGAGAACTTCTTGGATTTGACCAGATTTGACAATGAACGGAAAAAAAATTACTACCATCCCCTTCAATGTAAACCTTATGGGTATGTCCACTCCATTTCTACTACCTCACTAGATTTACTGTACTGAGAGAAACTGATAAGTGTCAAACGGTGTAATGCGAGTAAATATTTGCAAATGTTCGCGGCAAGCAACATATATTTTTTGCGTAATATTGTTATGAAAATCGAATATTTTTGTAGCGATACTTTATCATCACTTAGGATGACTTTATAATCACTATTGTTCTTTCAAAAACATACAACTGACACTCTTGGTTGTCCCCTTTCAGGAAATGCCATGAGAGCGTTCCTGTCAATGAGGTAGTAGAAATGGAGTGGGCATGCCCATAAGATTTACATTGAAGGGGATGGTAGTAATTTTTTATCCGCTAAATGTCAAATCCAAGTAGTTCCTCTCCAATTTCACATTGAACGGAAAAGCTACTTTAACATGCTTTGTGCGCGAGAGAATCGAATAGCTAATGGTGGAAAGTTATACCGTCGATGTCATCTCCACTTCTACTACCTCACTGGTTCCTTACTTTTCATGAATATCCCCACCACAAGATTCAGGAAGTTTCAGTTCATGAACTCGACCTCCAAGTACTTGGCAGTAGATCGCAAGTAGAACGCCTTCTTCGTTCATATGAGCAGATTTTTACCTGTGAAATCGTATGCAGTTTTCAAATGTAAAACAGTTGAAAATAAAGGGAAAAAATAACGAGTATATATAAAAGCAACTAACAGAAAATTACCTATGTTAACTTTTTAGACATCATGAGGGCTTTTTCTAATATCCTAGTTACCAAAACATTCAACATAGACTTGAAAAACCCAAATCCACCTATTGACAACTAAATAGCTACCTCATGGCAAAGAAGGCGTAACTACTGATGAGCTACCCGGGAACAAGAGTGCGAGTAGTTGGAAGTACTTGCAAGTACTAAATTATAATAATGAAACACGGGCATTGTTGTGAGTATATTCCCACTTGTGCGTAGTACTATCCTACTAACCAACTATCTGCATTTTAGTAGTTTCCAAATATGTATTCAATGATTTGTGTTTTGATTTGTATTGGAGATAGATGGAGAGTACATTTTTCAATATCGATTTTAACATACTTTCACAAAAGATAGATTTTTCAAACTATAATATGTAATAGTGTATGTAGTAATGATGTAATAGAGTATGTAGTTTTCGAATCCGGTGTTAACTCAAAAATAACAAAAATGTAGATAGAACTTTTATGGTTAGTAAGGCAGAGTAGGTTTCAAGCGAGATTAGCGAGACCTCTACAGCGCATCATGAAGAAGCACATGTCTCGCTCTCGCAAAATCACTCCCATGTCAACCCACATTTTGGTAATAAAAAAGTTAGTTAGTAAAAGTTATCTAGTAAAAAAATAAAAACAATTATGAAAAATTGTTCAATTCGTTCTTGTTGTTGTATTTTAGTCGAAAAATTTGGAGCTGAAATCAGACGAGCAGGGTGGAGATGGGGAAGGTGTGCCAAGTTTACAGCTGCCCAGGGGCGGCAAGAAGGTCAAATCCGGCACCGCAAACAATAATTCTTATATATCTAGAAATTCCCAAGTAAATTAATTAGTTACAAATTCTTCTTCCTTTTAAACTATACTTTTCCCTATGCAACTTGATATCATCACTCTCTCCATGCAATTTGGTGTAAACAATTCACATAAATCCAGACAGTTACCTTCACTGAACTGTTCGTTTTCTCCTCAATTCATATCCCACTGCGTCAAGGTGAAATATATTTCCACAAGAAATATATTCGCTAACCAAAAGAAAACAATCATTCCTTCTTAGCCGGGTATGTGTTCAAAATATATCTTTCGAAACCAAATAAAATTATTTACGTCTCTCACCTCATTAAGTACTTTGAATAAATATACATGTAATTACATGCATACATACATGCTAACTTCTCCATCTTTTCCGTCGATTTTTTTTTGCACTGAATTCAAGCTGTGTTACTTCATCTTTTTTGCTAATCGAACGAGATATTTCTGGATTCGCTTGAAATGGAAACGCACTTGTCTTGGACGTGACTACGATTATTGTTACGCATTCATAAATGGTAATGCATATAATATTGTCAATGCTGAATCACTGATTGAATGATAACGAATTATATTTGACTTTCAATTGAATATATGTATGTATATAAAGAATAAAATATAGCTGAAATTGAAAATCTTTTGAATTTTCTGATCTTTAATTATCATGTCGGGGCGGTATGTTGAAAAAGTAAAATATTTATTTTATTCAGAGTCTGTTAAATGTTAAGTTGGACATAACAAATATAAAGGGTTTTTATTGCCAAAAATAAAAAAATATCACTGTGGTTAAATATCAAATTCTACTCAAATTGCGAGATAAAAAGCAACAATTTGGTTGAATGATGCAATTTTGCCTAACAACAATCATTAGTACATTCAAAGTAATATAGTAAACGTAACAGCCACTTGCAACTACGAAAAATATTCATAAGGATACCAACGTGATGACGAATTGTGCTTGCATGCATAAATAGATTGCTTACGTATTTCAGTTTAAAATAAGGAAGCATGGCGTCAGGTATTGTGACATCGGGAAGCACTTGAATGGAAGTAACAGTAAAAATGATTTAAAGTGAAAGGAAGACCGCTTGACAGCGATGAGTTAGTGATTATAGTTTCCGTACATGTATTTCATTCATATGGGATTTAGAGCGCACGTGAATTTATGTAATGATGCTGTTGTCACAGTTCTCGGGATATAAGATTTATCGTAGTTAATAAAGATATGAAACGACGTACATATTTATTAGAGTATATTTGGATGTTAGTGTGAAAAAGAGTAGATATATGGCTCAAGAGTTGTCTAAAACAAAACTTTCAAAAAGACACCAAAAAAAACCAAAATAGAAGAGCTGGGTCTTGCCAGATTCTAATTTAAATGACAATTCACTAGAAAATCTCGTTTTAATTTCCATATTAAAAGCGAAGCAACTTTTTCAATATAAAATCTAAAAAAACACAATTTCCCAACATTATCAAAAAGTTCATTTTTCAAGGAATATACTCTAATTTCTTTTCATTCTTGTCTTGTTCTAGATGACATTATCTGCGTCACTGAAACTTGGTTGTCCGATGACTTTAATGACAATAAATTAGTTTTCTCAGTCAGTGAACACAACGAAAAAATACCTACAAACGTAATATAATCAGTAACGCAGAACTATCAGCGTTACTGGCCAAGTCCAATCAAGTAACGTCCTTTTCATTGTCATTGGATGGAGGAAATGTCCACAACAGCTCTAGAAAGGGCTAGTGTATGGTGTAGACATGGGTAACGCAGCGCTGCGCCGCGCAATTGCGTTGAAGCACTAGCCATGATACCACTGCGCTGATACCGATTGTCGGTATCAGTAGCGCAGTAACGCACTTCGGTATCAATGGTGTTGGCGCTGCCGCTTTGCAATGCCAACACCATTTGGCTTGGCGCTATGCTACGGCGCGGCGCAAAGATATGAGTTGAGTATACTTACCTCAAGTCTGTTTGATGCAAAGCAATATACCTACGCGTACGCACGTTTGGAAAGATACCTGAATGGGTACATACTATAGCCTGGGTATTTTAGGGTATTTTATATCGGAAAATTAGTAAGTTCAAATGTGGGTTGCTCTCGTCCCATACAAGCTTTTTCGATCATTCTTTTTTGAGTGAATCATAGCGTCATGGTATCAGCGCAATGCTACCAGCGCCGTATGTGAGTCCGAGAAACGCAGTGAGCATCACACATAGGCGAATGAGATTATGGTATCATAGCGCAATGGTATCAGCGCAATGCGCTGATACCACTGCTGGCGCCGGTATCAATGTATCAGCGCCTCAAAATTTGCTGCGTTACCCATGTCTAGTATGGTGCATTAAAACCAAACGTAGGGTCAACTCCCCTATTTCGCCATCATAACAAACATATTCACCATCAATAGAAGAAACGAATGTCATTGAAACCACGGCAACGAAAAAGGACGAACGTCAAACATGTTTTCTCATGGAATCAGCCAGCTTATGCCCTCTCTAAATATGGTGCTCGCATAGTAGTCTTGTAGGAAATACGGTGCAGTAGGACCGGCATTTTGGAGAAGAGCAATTATAACATCTACTATAGTTCATCCATATCGCCACATGCCAAGCAGCCACACAGGTTATCTATTCAGCACAAATTGAAACCTTATGCCTCGTTTACACATATGGGGAATGTTTGGTCGAGGAACTTGAGAAATTACTACCCAAAATATTTGACGAGTATTCAAAATCTTCATTCAAGACTGTTTATTGAAGCGATATACCCTTTTATATCTCAGTACGCCATAAAAGTCGTCCTGTCTACAGTGAGAAAATTTGAAGGGTGTGAATTGTAAGTGCGTAGATAGCATTTTCTCTGCTCAGAAATTTGTTTACTCATATTTGAACAGTGTACCTCATACCGATCCGTACTCCAACCAAATCGATTTCTAAATATCAACGGAACCAGCATCAGACATTTTTTCAAATCCCTTTGACACGATACGTAAAACCGAAAACAAGCTAAGACGAAACCCTCAAGCTAAGACGAAACCCTCATAAGCCGCCAGAAACCTTCATAAAACAAGTAAGCTCCGAGGAAAACACCATTCACACTCTCGTGATTGCTATAGCTTGGCATGTGTGTGAATGGATTAAATCAGGCAAGAATAGACGAGGTGATCATTTACACTCTCGTGCTCGGTAGCATTTGTCATATCTTGAGGAGAGTGTAAATCCGGCATTTGATAATTGGATTTACGACAACAAATGAAAGGCTATATACGCTGTGCGTGCGAGGCCACTAGAAACACTAACTTACGAAGAAAAGTAGAGGAACCTAGCAAATTTTGAGTGAATTTTCTACCAATCGTATTCTAGATGACATTATCTGTGTCAGTGAAACTTCGCTGTCCGATGATGTAAACAGCAATAAAGTTATTTTCTCAGTGATGAAAATAAGTAATATTGGTTATTTATTTTCATTGTAGATGTTTGGCACGTGATTACTTGATGGTAGCATTTTTTAGTACAGAAATAACAAAAATGTCTTATGCTGGCAACTCTTTCCTAGCACCAAAACCAAAAGTATGCCGAATTCGCTTTACATCGAGGTCAACCTACATTGCAAATTTTGTTTCGATCCAATGACTGCATTGGAAGCTATTGGGTTAAAAATAAATTTAAGGTTACCACCCGCAGAATTTTCATTACCGACCATGATTTTTCAGCCGAACTTTCATCAAACTTTCCCTGGAGGGGTCCAATTACCGTATAAATTTCATTGAAGTCTGTTGACTGGATCGGAATTTACAGGCGAAAAAGATTTGTTTTTTCTTAGTGGTTTTTCAAGATGGTATCACTGCCATAGGGTTGTCCGCATTTCAAAATCATTTTTATTAGACCTCGTCCTACTTAAGACCCATACATCCTGGGAATTTTATATTAATATGATTATCCGATGAAGAAGTTTTGAGCGCTAAAAATAGAGATAATTTGGTGATGGGTTATCGTTCTTGTGCAACACGGAATTTTGAAGGCTTTAATTTGACAAATAAAGTTAATCATTGGTTTACATTTTTTCAAAAAGCGAAAAATTTTCAGAATGGTCGAATATTTGAAGGATTTTTTTTCACATGCCCACCGCAGCTGGAGGGTTGCCCGCTCCCTCTAACTGACTGTATGTATAGTTTTATTCAACATAAAAAAGCAAAAAACATCATTAGTTTTCAGTTCGAATACTTGCTTCTTACAAAAAATTCTTTGCATAGTAGGCGTGCCTCAAAATTCACTAAAAAGTCCAGGACCACCAAAGGGTTAAAGACATCCTATTTGTAACTAGTTACGGATGTACTCCCTACACATATTTATTTCCTCAAAAATTTAAGTTCAATCGGAATTTCTCACGCTCCAGAGATGATTTCTTTTAATCATTTTGCACCGATTGCTCAACGTCTTTTTTTATCGAACTGAAGCGCCAGTACAACTGCGTCACATTACAAGGTCCGAAAGTCTCAAAGAGCCCGGAAAGTCTGCAAATGAGACTTTTTTTCATATTTAGAATTTATTGATGCATATGTGTGTACAATTTAGCCACAAGAAATAGTTGTCTGTTTCTAATAGTACAAATACAGAAATTATAAGATAAAATGTTTCCCACTTGAACATAAGGCTTATGTGTGAAAAATTGAGCAGTCGTATCAATGTCAATACTAATAAATTGCAATACTAAACTATTGATGTCTGGTCTTAATTTAATTTATGTCTTAATTTGATTCATAATTTAATTCATTTAATTCATAATATTAGTGTATGTCATTTTATTACATCACTAAACACATGCTAAACAAATGCTGTGCGATAAAAAGTTTAAGTTTTAATTTATAGTTAGTCAAACTGAGATTTGTGCGCAACTCTGAAGGAACTTTGTTAATTAGTCTAGGTCCCAAGATACTTATGTGCCTTCCAATTAGTGTTTTCTTCATTTGTGGAATATCTAAAGGGGAAGTGATTTGCAAACTAGTTATATAGGGTGAGTAATTTAGCAATATTTGCAAATACGTATTTCAGAGCACTAACTACATACAATTGCCGCAATGTAAGTGCATTGAAATCCGCGAAGGCCTGCGACGTTGAGTAGAACTTCGACTTCTTCAGACATAGCTTTATCAATATATTCTGTGCATTACATAAAGGTTTTAGTTTGGATGCAAAGGCTACACCCCAAACTATAGCCTCAACCAAACATGAGTCTACGAACATAAGCGACTGTCAAAACCGACCGGTTTCAGAGCAAAAATTCCACTATTTACATCTGCAAACATGAGTGAACATTACAGTCCAGGGAAATTTAGCATGGTGCTTCGGAAAAATTAGGGGTAAGCTGGATTTTGGTGTGAACCTTTGTACTGGCGTGCTGAGCAAAATATCAAAGGTATCCATCGATCCGAGTGCTGCGTTTCTTTTTATACGAGGTCAAAGGTCACCAAAAGTGACCTTTCGTAAATATCTCAGTAACGGTCACATGTACAGAAAAGTATTGTATGACAAATTTGCTGCTTAGAAAATTTCCTACAAAAGCGATTTGTAACTTTTTCTTGTAACCATAACCGTTTTTGGGATATATTGATCTAAACATTTGTAACTAACAGTATCCATTTTCTCAACGGCATGTTGTTATTATCCGATTTTGATAACGACTTGGAATGTTTGTAAGTTGGTTTTTCTATGTTATAAAAAAAAAGATAAGATCACTAGATTATCCTGTCAATTGCCTATTCTTGACATCGCAGGATCACCCCCACACCCACACCCTACCCACCCCCCGCAAATGAACCACCCCAAAATAGCCGGTTTTGTAGTTTTTTTCCATTCGGTCTTATCCCACGAACGATAAGGACAAGGTTACGTAATTGTAGGTAAAAATTGGTATCGAGACATGTCATGTCCTTCTGACGCTATGCAGTCATCACAAAAAAAAACAGAAAAAAAACTCTAGCGCACCTGAACCGCTAGAAACACTAATGTTTGAAGAACAGTAGAAGAATCGTGCAGATTTTGAGTGCATATTCTACCACGCTAGCTGCTTATTACAGCCAAACTAATTCAAACGCCAGGTTTTACTTTGGTCTTATAACTCATATGGTGGAAAGGTTTCAGATATTACCACTGGCATGAATTTCAAAGTTTATGAGAGCAACACTTGTTAATTATATTCGCTCTCAGTTGCTTATTTCACAAAAATTTTCAAAGCAGCATCTCATAAAACATCAATGAAGAAAATGCTCAGTGCCTGCAGCACTGTAACTGAAGTTGGTGTTTGGGGCTGCGATCCGAAAAATTTGCAGAACTTTGGGAATTGAAACATTGGTTATTTATTTTCATTGTAAATGTTCCCGGTATGAATACTAACTGTAAGCATTTATTGATACATAAGTAGCACACCCGACTCGTGCTGGCAACCTTCTGCCAGTATCAAAGCCAATAATATATTACATCTGCTCCCCCTGGTATATTACATTCGAAGTTATGGGAGTATAAAGAATTTTAAGGTTACCTGCAGCAAGTTTTTTCAAATAATCGAAAACTTAATATTTCCTGTTTATTGTCACTACAATATCATTACCATTTGAAAATTCTACGATAAAACCGCTTAGTAAAGATATTGCAATTAAACACAAAACCAACAATAACTGGCAGCCCTATTGTGGCTTTTCAACAATATTTGGCTTGAATAATGTCTATAACAGGTTCCATTAATAGTATGAAATTCGTATTGATTTCATGACTGCACTGGAAGTTATAGGGCAAAAAGTTTTATTTTTCTGAGCGAATTTTCAAAACCAAAGACACAAAAATTACCATAGCTGGCAGCACCAATAAAGTTTTTCAACTAAATTTCCACCAAACAGAGATTAGAGTAAGGTTCAGCTACTGTGTCAATTTCATGAAAATCTGGTAACTTATTCACATTTCATAGGGCAAAAAACAGTTTTTTTTTCTTTGTAATTTTTCAAGATGGCACCACTGGCACAGAGTTGCCCACAATTCAAAATCACTTCTATCAGACCTGGTTCTACTTAAGTCCAATGCATTCTGTAAATTTCAGTTGTACCTGATTATTGGTTCGTGAGTTCCCGTGAACAGCACTTTTTGATGCTAAAAATATAGGTTAACTGGGAAAGGGTTACCGTTTTTTTCCGACATGAAATTTCCAATGTTTTACTTTAAAAGTGTAGATTAAGCATCAGATTTGTATACAGATTGGTTTTATTGTAAGAGACGGACATTTTTGAGGATATTCGATGGTTTGAATGTTTTCACTTCCAAATTTTCATTTTTTCAAATTTAAGACACCAAAATTATCATAGCTGGCAGCTCCAACCGAATTTTTCAACCAAATTTCTACCAAACGTGGTTTAAAGTAAGGTGCAGCTACGGTGTGAATTTCGTCAAAATCGAACGATTCAATCAGAATTTATAGGGCTAAAAGCAGTTATCTTTTTTAGTGATTTTTCAAGATGGCACCACTGGCACAGAATCGCCTACATATTAAAATCACTTCTATCAGACCTGGTCCTATTAAAAACCAATACATTCTGTAAATTTCAATTAATTCTGCTCATAGGATCGTGAGTTTCCGTGAACAGAAGTTTTTGATGCTACAAATATAGGTAAATTGGGCAAGGGTTACCAGGCGTGCCCGTAATACCATATCTTTTTTTTTTTTTGGTTATGTAAACAAAGCACAAGATTTACATATGAATGGCTTTTTTTTGAAGAAACGGCATTTTTTCAAGAGAGACGATGATTTGGAGGTTTTCACTTTCATTGCCTGCCCTAGCTACAGGGTTGCCAGCACGTTCATTAAAAGCTACACAGATCTACAACTAAATAATTTCAATATGTCCTAAAAATTTCGTAATGATTGAATAGCTCTGTCAAAAGTTATCGCAATTTAAAAATTTTCAAATTTTCCCGTTCTCTTTTTAGTCACCCAGCGCACACATAGTGTTAAGAAATTCCAAAACATTATCCGATTGACATGTAAAACACGTTCGAAATTTATTTTGTTAACTTTATTTATGCGAAAATTATTTGTGTACGAAATAATAGGTATATTAAAAATATCACTAAAATGGCCGCCGGTGCCAAAGGGTTAACAATAATTGACATTTAGTGAGACCTGGACCTATTCTGTATACACACCAATGTATCCTGAAAGTTTCAGCTCAATCGGATGGCGCGTTCCCGAGATTATCTCACTGAAATTTTTTGATGATATATATATATATATATATATGGAAATATGAATTTTTGGCCGAATCGATTTTAATACTAATGTTCTTCGAACATTAGTAAAAACTGATTATTGGGGGATAGTCTGCAGCGGATTGAGCTCCTATAATATCAAGAATGAGCGTTGACAGAATTATGCCAGGATATTATCTTGCTTCTTCATACACCTGTCCTGTGCATGACGTCACAGGGCCACGATACATTATAAAACCTATTTTCACCTGCAATGTTGCTATCTTGTCCTGCTCCTTCGTGGAATATCCCATACATGGTGCAGCAATACAGTTTAGATCCGACAAGAGAGTAGCGAGCAGATGTCCCTCCAAGTTTTACCGCAAAGGAGGGTCGAGGGACGGTAGGATCTTTTCGGAGCACACTTTTCCACCTACCCTGGAGTCTGGTAGATAAGTTTGTTTACATGTTTTTTTATGGGCCTCTTAAACATAGAAAAACAAACTCACAAACATTCCAAGTCGTAATGAAAATCGGGTAATATAATCATGCCGTTAAAAAAGTGGATACTGTGAGTTATAAATGTTTAGATCAATATATCTCAAAAACTGTTATGGTTACAAGAAAAAGTTACAAATCTTTTTTGTAGGAAATTTTCTAAGCTACAGATTCGTTACACATTATTTTTCTGAGGACGTGACCGTTACTGAGATGTTTAGGAAAGGTCTCTTTTGGTGACCTTTGACCCCGTATAAAAAGTAACGCAGCTCTCGGATCGATGGGGACTTTTGACATTTTGTTTAACACACCAGTACCAAAGTTCACACCAAAATTCAGCTTTCCCCTAATTTTTCCGAAGTTTCGCCTTTTTTATGTCGAATTTCACTGGATTATTAGTTCCCATACAGCGCATAAGCGAACGTATGTCAATAAGTGATGGGCTCAAAAACGCCAAACAGTTTGAAAAAAAAGTATGGCTGCAAAAAACGAACGAACAGGTTTTCCAAAAAGCGACAAACAGTTTTTCTAAAACGAAATTTTTTTCTAGAACGAACAGCATTTCTAAAACGAACAGTATTTCTACAACGAATAGTTTTTCTAAAACCAATTATTCCAACTATTCTACAACGAATAGCTTTTCTAAAGCCAATCGTTTTTCTAAAACGAATCGTTTTTCGTTTTTCTCAAACAAATCGTTTTTTAAAACGAACCGTTTTTTTTAAACGAGTCGTTTTTCGTTTTTTAAAAACGAACTGTTTTTTTAAAACGAGTCGTTTTTCGTTTTTTAAAAACGAACTGTTTTTTTAAAACGAACTGTTTTTTTAAAACGAGTCGTTTTTCGTTTTTTAAAAACGAACGGTTTTTTTTTTTAAACGAATCGTTTGTCATCGATTTTCGTGTTTTTAAACCAACCGTTTTTCGTTTGTTAAAACGAACTGTTTGGCAGTCGAAAACTATTTAGCTGCGGAAAACAGTATTTTCGTACTTGCGAGTCTTTTCGTACTTGCAAGTATTTTATTCAAATAATTAAAAAAGTTTTTAGGGCAAAAGGACCTGAAATCGGACAAAATCGGCCAATTTTGGGTTAGCAAAATATTGGTCTTCTTCTGCCTTCGTTACACACATTTAAAATCAATTTAAGAGAAGTGTGCTATTTTGCAGCATAAACTTACCAATTACTTATTTAATTTTTATCCAATTTCATCTCAGTACAATGATTGCGTCTCTTTTTCATTTACTATTTTTTGTATGATTTTGTTATTTGAATTTATAGTCTTTTTTCTTGTTCTTTTTTTGACGTTTTTTTTATAGATTAATCCGTTTTTGTAATTTTTGAATTTATTTCTTGTCTAGTCGTTAAATGGATAGGTGATGTAGACAATAAAACAACACTTCAATTAGAAGCGAGCATGATTGCATCAACCAATTCGCAAAACACATTCCACCTGGGCTGCCAATGGGCCACCCACCGATAATGTAGAATTCCAGCCCGAATATTCTCCTTAGCACTCGATTACAATTAGTAGATGAATTATTTCCATTTCGCTTACGTTTTGTTTTTAGATCTGAAAACCCAATGATTCATGCGAATATGTGATTTCACAAATGAGCCATTAGCATGCATTGAAATAAAACTCTCCCAATAAAAACAAACTTACGTTGCGCCACCAGATGTATAATGTATGAATGAACCCATTATTATTTATTGCCAAGCTGTTAGTGCAAATGAAGTTATCTCGATAAACCAGAAATAGAACTCGAAAATATCAATGTTTCAAAGAAACACGTACATGCACAACTACATATGTACGAATGCATGCAAAATATTAAATTTTAGACGCATCTAAAGTTACACGATATCTCCTTAGCTCCATAAATTCAAGATATTTACTTGCGGTTCACTTGAAAAAATTCGCAAAGGGAGCAAACTGTTGATTGGCGAAAACACAGTCGCGGTACACAGACCGGAAGGCCTGTCTTTAAGTGATACTTGGTCGACAAGTCGATATTGCACTAGCACAGCGTCTAGTCAACCGATCAAGCCTAGTCTGTTTGGCGAGCGCAATTGACTAGGTATAAAGTTGATTGGTACGTTCTAAACGATTTATTCGCAAGAAGTGCTTCAATCGCGCTGGAAGTACCGGCTAACAAGCGATAACAAGCGGGGCTTAGTTGGCGTCTGACAACGATAGATAAGACATCAAATCGCTGTAGTGTATCTTGAGTGAGAATTTTTCTTGAAACAGTTCGATAGTAAAGTGTCGTCTGTGATAATCAGTAGATATGTGACTCTAAAGATTCAAGTTTTTGTTCGTAAATTCGATTGCAGTTATTATTATCAATAATATATACATTTGAAGTGAAAACAAATTATTGTAAAATTTCTACTAATAGATTGTCTTACGCTAGCGGTCACTTCGCCGACGGAAGTGCACGTAAGTATATTTTATTCTTCTAGAGAAACGTGCATGGACTCACTTTAAATTCATCGTTTTTCAAATCAATTAAATAATATTTTACGTATATCGGTTTCCGTTCCGACAACAAAAATAAAACGATTCGAAAATATTCAGTTCAAATTGTTCGTGATATGAATAATTAAATAATAGTGCTAAATTCAATATTGACGACAGACATCACGAACCATCAGCTGCTATATCTATATCGATTTAGATATAATCCTATCGAGTTTAAAAACAAATCATTTTCAGTTCAATATTGTTACTAATAATAATACTGGAATTATTATTCGAAATGCGTTCTCGGGGCGACACGTGCGAAAAGCAAGAAATCGTTGAAAATGATAAAGATGAATTTTTGATTTCAACGAGAAGCTTCTTCAAGGTGGTCTTCAATAAATGAAACGTTCCACAACTGTGTACTTATGGAAATAATGTGTTAAGAGATTCGTTGTTAAGTGTCGATTATATGCTATTGCTAAATTGTTGTCTCGACAAGGTAGGATGATTTGGATTTTACTTGTCGATGGAAGATATGCGTTTTAGGAATTATTTGAATTTATTGGGTAAATTTATATTATGATTAATATCGGAGTTGATTATGACATGCGCACAATGCCTGATTTACTTATGTATATGAACTATAATTTAGTTTCTGGAATTATAAAAAAAAAACTCTTGTAAACATTTGCCAAAAATCTCCGAGATATTATTTAGTCATATTTTATTTTATTCGTGAAACTCACAGTGGTTTCCAAAGAACCAGATAGTTTAATCGTTTTAAGCGAAATTGTATTTCTAGCTGATAATTAGGTTTCTTTTATAAGAAAAAGTTTTAGTTTTTGAACAAACTTCACAATCATCATATAGACAATTCCGATTAAAGATTGATGATTTCGGTAGTTAAAGCTACATAGTTTCAAAGATGAGAGAGAGCCTAGCTCGAGGGCATTATGCATTATGCATTAAATAACAGTACTTGCAAATGGCACTACAAATGTTTCTGAGCACCGAGTGCCTCGGGAAGGATTACGAAATTGTAAGTCGACACAAGTAGGATAGATTAAAGTAGGATGGTAAAAAATAAAGTCGATCAGAGTATTCCAAATAAGGAAAGTCATGTCTGTAATTTAGGGCTCGAGTAAATTTACGTTGCACTAATTCGATTGTTTTACGACCGCCTTCATGCTGCGGAGACCAGACAACATATGAGTATTCTAAGTATGATTAGGGACACGATGAGAGTACTGATATTAGTACGGTATCGATACTTTCGTTTGATACCAAGTAAAATTTTACTTGAATCGAAACTGTTCGATATTTTACTCATATCAATACTTTGATGGTGGTATCGTATCGACATGTGACTGAAAAATTTTTATATGAAAATCGACCAATCTTTCTAAACTGAGCTACGAATTATGTCTTCGTACAGTAGCTATTTGAAACTCAAGTGATAAAAAACAATAAATTGTTCCAAGAAATTTGAAAAAGTTTTAATGCAGATTTATTCATTAAAGATTTTTATTTAATTTAGAAACAAAAACTAATCCATTTAAATTATTCATTACAAAGTTATTAACTAAAAATAAAACAAAGTCGACAATTTGCCTTCAATAAAGTGTACTTTTTTTTATATTGATACTATTTTTTTGATAATATTTAGTTGGGTAGCCTTTATTTTTAATCACGATTTTAAGGCTGAGTGGCATCAATTCTACAAGTATTTCTGCGTAGCTTGGCTCTATTTTCACCCATTTCTGCTAAAGAGCCTGTTTCAACTTAGATTTTGAGCTAATAGGATGAGTCCTGATCCTTTTTTCTAGCATGTTCCGCATGTGCTCAATGGGATTGAGGTCAGGACTTTGCGGCGGTGTTTTAAGTAAATGTAGAATTTTGTACGCCAAGAACATCCTTTTAAAGTGTGGAGAAAGCCAAGGGTATCTTACAACCCAAAAAAACACCATGAAAACTCTATAGCACAGTGGCGGCGGCGTTATGGTATGGGGCTGTATGGCTGCCAGCGGCGTTGGAGACTTAGAAATAATTGAAGGAAACATGGATCATCGGGCATATATTGCAATTCCCAAGGGAAATTTGCAGCCAAGTGCTGACGAATTGGGTGAATCGAAGGATTTTTACTTTCAACAAGATAATGATCCTAAGTGCATGCTCATAACACTAGAATGTTCTTGGCGTACAAAATTCTACATTTGCTTAAAGCACCCCCACAAAGTCCTGACCTCAATCCCGTTGAGCACATGCGGAACATGCTGAAAAAAAGGGCTAGGACTCATCATACGAGTGTTAGCTCAAAACCTAAGTTGAAACAGGCTCTTTAGCAAAAATAATTAACAAAAAGTGTATCTATAGTTTTTAAGATTTTTCATAAACTGTTTCGTTAGTGTACGAAGACTTTATTGGAGACATATTGTTGACTTTGTTTTATTTTTAGTTAGTAACTTTGTAATAAATAACTGAAACGGATCTGTTTTTGTTTCTAAATGAAATAAAAATGTTTGATGAATAAATCTGCATTAAAACTTTTTCAAATTTCTTGCAACAATTTATTGTTTTTTATCACTTGCGTTTCAAATAGCTGCTGTACGCTGTCCTCTCAATGGACGAATAACAATGATATTAAATTAGTTTCAAAAGTGATATATGTATGTGTAAAAAGACACATTTTTGACTTGAGAGTGCAACAATCCTCGTGAACAATATCTGGTCTTCTGTACGCATCCTCATCATATCACTGTTTTTATCATCGCTTATCTCCTCTTCAAAATTAACTTTTATCCATTTTAATTTAGTTTAATAAATTTATTATTTTAATGTTTCTAATCCGACTCAAGGAATGCTGTTTGCTTGCTCCCGTCTTGAGCGAGCAAACAAAACGAAATCTGATGGAATAGTTGCGATTAGCTCCACACGTCGGCTGAGTTGCGCTTTTGAGCCTCCATTTTCTTGATAAACCGTTGTGCTTCGGCCTCTGACTTATTTCCTTTGCTGGATGCTGACTTTGAGCAGAATAATTCTTACATCGATTGCCATATTTTTGGCGTCGCTGTGAGAACGGAATTAATGAGTAATGGAAAGGGATAATCAAGTGAAGCAAACGTACCCGCCCATGTGTTCTCACCAATAAATAAACTTCCGAATTAGATCTGAATGTGTGACGTAAATTTTGTGTGCTTGATCCCGAGAACAAAGTCGTGGAACGGCACCAGACCAGTTCCCGGCCCTATCATTATAATTGAAATTTCTGGCTTCGTTGGAAGTCTAAACTGACTGACTATAGTAAGTATCATTTGATATTTACTCATATCAGTACTGTCGCAATGAGTACGGGACTTATATCAATACTTGGTTCTGATACTACTTTAAAGTAAAAGTATCGATACTTTCTTTCGATATCGTGTCCCTAAGTATGATCTGACAATATATGTGAATAAAGGAAGAGAGGGTTGAGAAATAATCTGCAAACACAGTATTAAATTTTAGAGGCACGATTGACAATAACAAAGCCATGTGGATCACATCTCAGTTTATCGTCAAAAGTGACCACTGACATGTTTTGGGGAATTCAGACTTTAGTCATTAATTAAATAGTTAGAAACCAGTGGATTGGCTTTTTGGGAAATCCCAATGACAGGACATTTTTTTAATATTTAGGACAAGCTTCATTGTTTGACACCAGTTATCATTTATGTGCAGATAGAAATTAAAGGGGCTGGAGCAGGGGCGGATTTGCCACTAGGCCCGGGCCTAGGGCGGCTAATTTCGGGGGCGGCAATTTTTCGATTTTTTTCGGGGCGGCCACTTTTCGATTTTTTTTTGGGGTGCCAGTTTTTTTTCTGTCGTATATGTACATATATCTGAGTTGAATGAGCCTAATTCTTCAAGACAACCGAATTCTCTAAAAAATCAATGCACGTAAAAATTCACCTCTGATGATTGTTTTTCGGACATTAAAAAGTTTGACTTATAATAAATATTGCAATGCGATCACGGTAAAGGACCAAAGAAACTCAACGTAAAAAGTTCCTAGGAAGTATCTGAAAATACATAAAAAGAGCCTATAAAGACCTAAAAAGGTCCTAAAAAGAGCCCAAATAATAACTTTTCAATTTAGGAAAAGCTTATCAGAGGTAAATATTTGCGTGCATTGATTTTTCAGAGAATTTTTTTTATTATTATGGTACAGGGTATATCAACTAAATGCGAATCTCCTTATTTTTGACGTGTTTTTCAAATTTTACTTCATCGCTGAAATTAATTTCTAAAAAAAAATTCTATAAAATCAAATCTAGAACATCATAGGTCAAAATATTTCGGGTTCATCCTTAACTAATAACATATCGAACATTAATTTACAGTAGTCGAGTTCATAGTTGATCTCCAGTCAAGTGCGGAAGCAAACTTTGAACGGAATAGTAAACTTACTTATAAAATATGAGCGAAGACTTTGGAATTATATGGGATGTAAATGTGTATACGGTTTTGGACTGTTAAAAATTGGTATTTTCGGATTCTTTTTTTTTAGGTACTTTTAGGTTCTTTACCGTGTGTGCATTTTAATAATTATTTGTGTGGGGAGGGCGCAATAATAGGAAATTTTTACGAACGAACCGGTGCCGGTTTTGCTCTGACATTCCTTTTTTGTGAGCTCGGGTGCAACGAAAAACAGTGAAGTATTCTAGGGAATCGCATTGTTACATATAATATAATTCACAAGAAGGGCGGCAAATATTTCTGAGGCCTAGGGCGGCAAAATAGTCAAATCCGCCCCTGGGCTGGAGTCTTCGACGAGTCTTACTGTTACAAGAAGTTGATGATTATCTTCATGAAAAACACATTCAAATGAAAAAAGTGGTGGTAGTTCATTCACATAAAATGAGAAAAGAAGATAACCTTATATAGATCCTTGTGGGACATCATTTTCGGGCTTTAAAGGAATAGATAGGCAGGACTTGTATTGAAACAACAGTATCAATCATAAAGCCGTATCTAGTATTACAGTACAAGAGAAAAATCCAAGATGCGGTAATTTCAAAAGGATAAGGTTGTGGTCCACATAGTCATATGCTTTTGAAACGTCCCAATGTATGATGTGTACTTCACACCGGTCATTAAACGATTGTGTTATTTGTCCAAGTTCTTAGGTGTAGAGTGACATTTTCGGGATCCATGCCGCTCATGACTAATGTAGTGATCATATTGCTTGGTATAAATATGACACTCCAGAACTTTGGAGAAAGCTGGAAAAAGTGAAATCTAACGGTAATTAGCAATATAAGATAAATCTCCAGATTTGGCGATAAAGTGCGCAAGAGCTACTATTCAGGAAATAGAAAATATGTTTTCAGAAAGGCTTTTGATGAAAATGATTTATAGAAAGAGGATCAGAAACTCATTAGCCATTTTTGGAAGCCACTCAAGCCGACACTAGATGGTTTGAATTTTTTTTACAATTGTTTCCATAGCCGATGAAGTCGAAATAGTAATTGGAAGTGACAGGTTGCCACAAAGTTCGACTGGGGTCAAGTTTACAGGCAACGAGGCATAAACTGATGAGGGGTGCAAAGAAAGAAGATTCGAGATTTGATCTAAGTAGGTTAGGTTAGGTTAAAGTGGCTGCCGGTCCACAGAGGTCTGCCGACCGGCACACATAGGCACAAAAGAGGCCCGTTGTGATGCCACTTGATCTAAGTAATTGAGAACAAATCTCAACTGAATAAGTGCTCTATTATTTTTATAAACGATGTGATTTAGATTTAAGCAGCACAAGAAAGGATTGTGAGTTGGATGACTGTAGCCTGTTTATTGTAATTGAGAGTTTGGGAAGGAAGTCTGATAAAATAAATCAGGAACTTATAGTGATCATCATCGGCATTGACACTACCAGCATAATTACACACAGGATATAAATTGAACTATTTTTTTATTCAGACAATAACACAACCGAAGAAATTATTTGAAGATCAAAATATGACATCGGAGGAAACTGGGTTTTCACAGCAATGACTACATCACCATCCAAAGCTTGAGAAACGGAATATTTGATGCATAGCTGACAATCTAGAATTGAAAAAGACTGAGTTAAGTCAGGTCTCGGATAGGCAAATTATATATTAATGCTGCAAATTAATTAGGCAAATTATATATTAATATATAATGATTAATAGAGAGAGCTTAGTTCCCAAGCATCCCAATTTACACTCAGAAAAATATGTTTCCGAGAATCAAAGAAAATATTTACTTGTTTACGAGGTGTGAAATTTTCCACAAATCAAATAATGTCAGTAATTTGTATCAATATTGTGTAAAAATTTCTTACATTCAACGGAATACAATTTTTACTTTACCTGCTTTCAAGCAAGTAGTTTTCCCTCAAATCTAGTAAATTATATCTACGAATTAAGTAATTTATATCTAGAATGCGAAAATGTTTTTGCATGTTTCAACATCAACCACGCTTCAATATTCGATGAAAAAATGGATATTTTTTATGATTTCTATTAACATTTTCTTTACACAAATGAGAGGTTGGTAGCTTAGCTCGCTAACGCGTCCGCCTGAAGTAACGATCTACTTCTCGCGGGCTCGAGTTCCGCCGGGTTCATGGTTGTATTTGTTCGTCTTGAGTTGTTCGTCTTATATATTTGTTGGTCTTAACAGCCGGCGACTGGGCATTATACCAGCTCTTCATTAAGTGTCATAGTATATCTTTATGTGATGACTAAAGCATAAATACCACTAGTGCTTCAGAAAAAAGAAAAAAATGTGGCACTTAACAGGAAGATTAATGGAATAATTGATACTGGCTTCTCTGTCCCCTATATGTGTCTCAAAAAAAAGTACTTATTGCAAGTACAATATTTATCTGAGGTTTTCACTCCCTTCTAAGTAAGCCGCGCTGTTCAAATGAAGGGAGGCAAAATTTTTACGTGCCTACGACATGCGATGTTCTCAAGCGTTTCCCCATCTAAGTAGTAACCGCGCCCAACATTGCTTAACTTCGGTAATCGTAGTAGAACCGATTGATGCCAGATTTATGGAAACATTTGCTTGAAACTATGCCAAATTTTACTCAGGACAAGTTCAGTATCAGTTCTTTGAAATGAAGAAATTCGTTTCTTTAGATTGAGTAAATATTTCTTTGCCGCAGAATCATTACCAATTGTCTTTGATATATTAATTTTTCCTCAAAAAATTGAAGTATTTTTCTGAGTGTAGGTGTAATATCGATCCTTCTCAATTGGATCTGTGTACAACGAATAGAGATAGCGATTTATTTACTCGTACTTCTAGCCAGATGATTCCTAACTATGGAAATAAACAGTAAAGCTGTTTTTAGACATGCGTCATATGACAGATAGTAGCTATTTACTTTCGTGGGACAAAACTAAACGATTGAAAAAAACATAAAAAAGTATGAAACTGCGAGGACTGCGAGCACAGGGATTGAAATTGCTTTTCTTCCAATAACGCGAGGGAAATCCTCTTCTTACAGCTTACATTCAAAAACTGTTAACGCTTGCAGAGTGCCTCTCAATGAAAAGGCAAGGCATATTCCTATCCGGCTTATGTGGGTGCCAGGGCATAGTGGAGTCATAGGCAACGAAAAAGCCGATGAATTGGCGAGGAAAGGTTCAGGAGCTAGCAATAGCCCCTGCATTACTGTACCACGGTCAATCGCTGACGCCACAAGCAAACTTGATGCCGCCATATGGGCCAAACTGAAGTCCGAATGGGAAAACAGGTTGGACTGCAGGGTGGCCAGGATATTATGGCCATCACCTAATCCAAGCAAAAGCAGGAAACTGCTCAAGCTCAGCAGAAACTACTTGAGAGCCACGGTCGGCTTGCTCACAGGGCACTGCCTTACCGCATCTCATGCGAACAGAATGGGACTGACATCCAGCAATTTATGCAAGAGGTGCGAGATGGAAGAGGACACCATCGAGCATACACTCTGTGATTGCCCGGCCCTAAATAATAAACGCCTCAAGATTTTTGGTTGTTGCCACTTTCAAGGGTTAGCAGAGGTGGCCAGTACCGTCACGCTGAGTCAGCTGATCCAGTTTGGCGAAGCGGTCACTTGGCAGCTCTAACAAGCCAGCGGAGGGTGGCAAATGGGCCCAGATTGGTGGCCTAATGCAGGCCGCGTTCCCGACAGCCCTCTTTACTAACCTAACCTAACCTACAGCTTACATGCTCTGTGCTTCTAGCCCACTCTCTATCTCAAGCCAGTTATTATCATACATCTCGTAACCGATAGCCTTACACAATCTTTTGTCTCCACGTTTTCCGCTCGAATTCAAAATATCTTCATCTAGCAAAAATGGCTCAGAAAAATAAATTAAGTCTTTACAAGACCGTAGATTAAGCAGCTATGACGTATGTTGCGCCAGTTTGAAACACAAGTGCTAATATTCATCAAAGAAAATTGCAAAGAATGCAAAATAAATGGCTCAACCAACCACGGCAAACGTCAATCCGTCCCGTTCATAAAATCTTTGGCATCTAGCCCGTATACTTTGGCATCTAACCAGTGAGGTAGTAGAAATGGAGTGGGCATACCCTTAAGATTTACATTGAAGGGGATGGTAGTAATTTTTTGGATTCTCATTGTCAAATCGGGTCAGATCCAAGTAGTTCCCCTCCAATTTGACAATTAGATCATAAAGGCCAAGATTCAATCAACGCGAATGCGAAATGCGAATCGCATTTTTTGACAGGAGCACGCAAACGAATCGCATTTGAAGAACCAATCGGTGCGATTCGCATTCGCGTCAAAGCTGCCAACTGGAAAATATGTAAAGTGAGTGAGGTATTTGAATTCGTTAGTGGTTGTAGGATACGGTGCCATTTCCGAATATTGTGCAATTAATTGAACTTACTTTGTTTTAAACCTGAAAATACTCGGTTTGTTGCGAATTGACATTGTTATGAGAAAAATACATGACATCCAAGAAAAATACATGACCAAAATGTTGCCTGGCGTATTGTTGCTATTAGCAGATGCAACACTACCGAACTCTGAGGGAAGCTCTCCAAATTACTTATTAATAAATCAAAAAGTAATTGAATCGTATTCGGTAAACAAAGTCACAAAATATTAAAATTATTACATAACATAAAATTATTCAAACTCCCTGATCTGTAAAGCATACTGCGAAAACTATATGTACTGTAATGTTTCCATGTTGATTGACGTGGGTATGAACTATCAGACAACAAACTAATTTTCTTCTCTTTCTTAATTAATGTGTCACAAAAATTTCAAAACCACAAATTTGAGATTATAGACATATTATCATAAATATATTTTGACAACTACCTAACACAAACATAGTCATCTACAATTTTTCCCACCCATTACTTTTTACGAACAAAATGAAACCATCTCCTGCCAGCTGAAACAGTTTTTTATTCAAATCTTTCTGCGAAATTAAATGGCATTTCTCAACTAAGTTACTGCGCTATAAAACCTATTGCGAACAATATCCAATCGTGAAATCTACTTATTTTTACATGAAAACCAATCATCTCTATTTTCTTTCAAACCAACCGCCACTATAAATTTTTTTACCCAAGACCCAACTTACTATTATATGACATACATGATGTACATTTTCTTTTCGTGCAATTGGCCATTCCGACAATTCGTGCGACTATTTTGCTCTTTGCTCAAACTAGTCGCATTCGCAAGTTCGTGCGAATTCGCATTCGTCGTGAATGGTTCTATTCGCTGCGTCTTGCATATGATTTGCCTGTGCTCAAACTGTTCGCATTCGCATTCGCGTTGATTGAATCTTGGCCTTAATGGCGGAAAGGCAACTTTAACATGCTTTGTGCGCGAGAGGATTGAAGGGGCTAATGGTGGAAAGTTATACCGTCTGTGTCCAGGGGCTGCATCTAACCCGTATATAACGATCAAGAGCAGAAATTTATATCGCGTCTTGCCAGCATTTAAACCTCCCTTGTAAAGGCAATTGAAAACACCTCCTTGCTTTCAGATTAATTTAGTTAAATATAAGCTAGATATACGTTTTCTTCTAAGTTAGAAGTTTTTTTCATATTAAAATAGACTATGGGTTTTTCAATTGTGCTGATGTTCAATCCGACCACGACAAAACTAAAATAAAGATATTTAAGTCCAACGATAAGTATTTAGATGGAAAACAATAGCTGTTTTTTTGCTGGTTAGGGTAGGTAGCATCGAAATCAACAGCAACTGGAGTAGAATCGTTGTTGTTTTCGATGCTAACTACCCTAAATAGATCTCGATAGAGGCTAATGATCAAAAAATGCAAGTCTAAAGTGAAACTAGCATAAGCAAATAGTCCACAGTCCTACATATTGTGAATATTCTGCACATAAATAATCAATTTGAATTTGACTGAAAATACTGTTCCGCCGTGGAATATTAATATAATCTAAATTGTTCTGATATATTCAATAAAAGCTGAAGTTTCAGTGCAGTAAACCGTTTTTAATTCCACTCAATATGTACCCAAAAATAAATATATAACACAATATTCAAGAATGCGCCCAATGTGGGCCAACATAAACTCCATAAATTTTCTGTTTCACTCAAAAATATCATTTGCAGCTGTTGAATTGTTATTCAAAATAGTTTTTACAAATGTTGTACTTCCTATTAATGTTTTTATGGTATTAAACTGCATTAAGTATAGATTTGATATTGATCTAATTAATGATCTGATTCATCATCCAAATTCAATACTCAATGTATTTTTCCGCGTCGTACTACAGAAAGCTTATTCAATACTTCTAAAAATATTTCATTACCAAAGTTCTTCAAGTGACAGATGGAAAACAATGTCATTTTTCCAAAGTGATTTCTCTATCTGGCATTTTCATCATTGTAGCATTTTGTAACATTCATTCAATTTGTTGTTGGAACTAAGTATGTTAGATGATGAAATCACTTTAATCATTTCGCAAAATGACATTGTTTTTCAGCTGTCACTTAAAATGCTAAAGGAACATTTATCGGATGTGTACTTTTCCATTTGAACGCAACAAAATTGTGCACTGAGTTGGTTTTCGAAAATCACTGGCAATAAGATGTGTAGTCTTTAATTTTTTAGAAATTCGAAAATTAATGATTATTCGTTTTTGTATCATTGGGCTTTAATGAGCATACAAATAAATTAAAAAAAAAAATTACCACTAAACTAATGTCTGTTGTAATTTAAAAGTCACTAAAATTTCATTACATTTTTTTTCATCACAAGTCTCTTGAATTTCGCTTTATTATTCGTTTAAGCCGGGGAATAACCTAGACTAGTATTCTTAGAACAACATAATATAACAAAATCAAAAACTGTACATAAACCATATATTTCGAAAATCGCCACAATAATTATCAAACAAGGTCACATATTTAATGTTATAATATTTTGGGAAAATACTTGCACCATCATTACTTTTCCCGTGTTACCAAATAAATTTATGTAAATTATCAGTTTATTACTATCAGTATACTTGGTCTCAAATAAAGACAATAAATTTCATTCTGAAACTTTTCTTGGAAATAATCAACTTGACAATATAAATATAATATCATTGAATCCGGGGATTTCCCGAGACGATGTCGCATCATTTAAATATGATCTACTTTATTTGCATGGGCGGAACAATGAAAATATCAACGATTTACCGAAAACTCATCAACGCGACATGAATAAATATTTGTGAATATTATTACTATATATCTACCGATTGTGTTGATGTTTTCCATTTGAATCTAGTCAGGTTTTTATTTCGTTATCTTGTCTACTTGAATTTACTAACAGCTCGAATTCGACGAATTGGATATTTGATTGTATAATTGTGGCAAAGAACTGATCGCTATTGGTTGAGTAATAGTTAAATATTTCGAAAATTGGAAGAAATTTGTAAATCAACATGTTCTGTCTGACCTTATGTAATAATAAATGAATGAAAAATTAAATGTTCCCTTTTAAAATAAAGTGAAAGTACTGCTCGCCGCTATCTTTTGCTTGCATTTGAAAATCTACTATTTTCTAAAAATAGGAGAAATAAATTGTAAAAAGGCGAATAAATTATATAATATCTGCATCAATTCAAACAGCAGCACGTACACCGGCTGATTAATTTCTTTAAAGCGCAATTCGATAAAAAAATATTTTCATAAAAATAACATGCATTTATTGATGGTAAAATATATGTAATTTATCAGCCTTCAGGAATGCTATCGAAAAAGCTAACGGGACGATTTAATTTGCAAATGTGGTAAATCGAATTGAAGTGTGAAAGTAATTTCTATGTAAACAGTGTTTTCTCCCGGTGATGCTTTTGTTAGAAAGAATGTAAATGTTTAGATGGATCTGTATGTTGAATGTTTAAAGACGCAATTGAAAGATGTTTTACATAATGGCGTGAATTTTGTGGGTTTTTTTCAGCCCCTGGACACGGACGGTATAACTTTCCACCATTAGCCCCTTCAATCCTCTCACGCACAAAGCATGTTAAAGTTGCCTTTCCGCCATTTCGACCTAATTGTCAAATTGGAGGGTAACTACTTGGATTTGACCAGATTTGACAATGAGTAGCTAAAAAATAGCAACCACGCCCTTCAATGTAAATCTTATGGGCATGTCCACTCCACTTCTACTACCTCACTGTTTTTTTCGAAAGTAATTTTAACCACCTGGAATATATTTTATTGGTGCATTCAATTTAACTGTGTCAGGAATAGAATAAATATTCTAAAAATAGCCTCTTAAAGATTAGTAAATAACGGTATCTATTAGGGAACAAATCATTTCATTAAGTTTTCAATGGTTTTAGTCTTCATAGATGAAAATATTATCAAATAAAGTTGCGATTCTATTTCAATGCTTTTTTACTCATCTATCAAAGACAATGGATACCAGCTGCAACAATTTTTAAGCAGGCTTCAGCGAATTGCATTATTTCTTGTGCCCTGATTGGTTTATCATATGCACCCAAAATTTGCCTGCGCTAGTGTGCCTTTTGCAAGACTTCCGAAGAGTAAGAAACTTAGTTGTGGCACCAGGTGATGCACTGACTAAGCTAACAATGATAAGATAGGACCATGAGCTAGAAGCCACAGAAGAGATAAAATTTAATTCTCCTTATTAAAATTTGTCGTGTATTTTAAATGGGCTAGTAGTAGCTCATGGAACTGTGAGCTGTTTATGAGACCAAATGTAATCGTTACATCCAAGGTCTTGGATATAAGAAGCAAACAAGGGATCAACAATTTTGACTTCTTTGAGAGCTTTTGCTCTCATTGTGAATTCCTTGTAGCCACCTTTGACAAAGATGAGCTCACTTTTGTTAGCATTTATTTACAACCCTAAATTCAAATAGTACGTTATGGCAATTTATTTATTTATTTATTGTCCAAATCTAATTATAGACTAGACAAGGAGTAAACTTATGTATAAAAAGAAAAGAGACTATAAGTAAAGGCGGTGAAATTTAATCATAATTCAAGATAATATTTCATAGGATAATTTTAAAAGTGTGTAACGAAGGCGGAAGAGGACCAATATTCAAAGAATTATGCTGCCTAGGCAAGCGTAAAATAGGAGAGTAAAAATATGTATGAGTACGAGCAAAGGGTACGTTGAGGGTAAATGAAGACCTGGTAAGACGTACCGGGTCACGAACAGAAAACTGGGCTCTGGGGATAGATGCAAAAGAACCAGTAATTATTTTGTATAGGAGACATTCGTCGAAATACACTCTGCGTGAAATGAGGGTAGGGATTTCAAGGATGGAAAGACGCATACTATACTCACAGTAGGGAATACGGAACTTGAGGAATAGTGAGCGAGTAAATCAACGTTGTACCGACTCAACAGCATCGAATAACAAACGGTAATGAGGACACCAAATTTGACAACAATATTCGAGGACACTACGCACGAAGGAGATGTATAGACGTGCACACGAGGAAACATCAGTAAAAGGTCTGGACGCTCTTAGAATGAAGCCATACAAGTGCGAGGCCTTGGATGTGACACGCAGAATGTGGACATCAAATTTTTATTTAGTGTCAAACACAACACCAAGGTCCATGAAATTATCAACTGGATTGAGGAAGGAGCCAAGGATAGAATAGGAAAACGTGATGTGGGATAATTTACATGTGAAGGACATCTGGAAACATTTAGCAACATTGAGAGTAATACAATTGGCAGAGAACCAGTTACCCAGAGCAGATAGGTCATCCTGCAGCTGGGAGCAGTCATCCACTGACTCAATAACCCTAAAAATTTTCAGATCGTCAGCGTAGAAGAGACAAGGGGAGTTGAAGAGGAGAGGGAGATCATTTATAAAGAGGCAAAGGAGAGGACCAAGAATCGACCCTTGCGGAACACCACAAGTAGGATAAAAGGGAGAAGAAGAACAAGAGTGAAACGTTACAAAACAAGCACGATCACGAAAGTATGAGGAAAACCAGAAACGCAGCTGACCCGAAATATGGAAACCATCGAGCTTTAAGAGGAGGATTTCGTGATTCACGGAGTCAAAAGCCTTGGCAGAGTCTGTATATACTACATCCACTTGCTTTTGCTGGTCGATGGCGGAGGCAACAGTATTGGTGAACGAAAGTAAGTTGGAAACTGTTGACCTACCTTTGACGAAACCATGATGCTCAGAAGCGAGAAGAGGTTCAATTAGAGGATAAACCCTATTGTAAACAACTCTTTCAAGAAGCTTACTGAAGCAAAATAGAAGGGATATGGAACGATAATTGGAGACGCAGAATGAATTTTCGGTTTTAAGGATGGGACAATATTTGCGTACTTCCAGGAAGAAGGAAAAGTGCGGGGAGAAATACTTAGGTTAAAGGGGACAAATAAACGAACACACAAAGATGATGACAGTGACTTAGCAAATATGTTAGGTAAGCCGTCGGATCCGCAGCTGGTGCTACTATCTAGGTTAGCAAGCAAACATTCGACCTCCAACGGGTTCTTTAAAGACAAACAAAAACTATTAGCATCAGAGGAGGGAATATTAGCGGAGAAAGATGGATTAGGTTGAGAGTTGGCAGAGGAAAAGAAATGAGCAAACAGCTCACATATTTCTTGAAGCGAGGAAGCAGACAAATCGTTTAGGTGCATCAGAGAAGGGATAGAGGGAGACTTTTTAAGGGAATGGATATAGGATGATATGGAGGCTTCAATGTGGGCTGATAAGGACTCATCGCATCTTTAACCATCTTTTTAGCATACGAGCGTAAATTTTTGTATCTAAGTAAATCAACCTCTAAGCCGGAGCTTAAAAATCTATGACGTGCCACGCCTTTGGTTTTAAGAGCACGTATCACGGCAACAGTTAGCCAAGGCGGATCAACACTTCTTCGAACACGAAAAGTAGGAGTGTGACAGAAAACAATAATAGACAAGAAATCATAGAACGCATGAAGGCCATCATCAACATTTAGACCTCTGAAAAACGCTAACCAGTTAACAGCATTAATAGCATTGGACATGGAAATGAAGACAGCTTTAGCAAAGTTATAGCGTAGCTCAGAGCTATATTAGAGAGAGTTATATAGCACATACCTTTGTAAGACAATATGCGGGTTTTACTGGGAATTACGAAACAGGATGTCGTCAGTATAAATAAAGATTACCACTCACACTTGTGGAAGAGTTGCTTGAGCTATCAAGAATGTCAGCGCTGAAAATTTGAAAAGAATCGGCCCAAGGATGGAGCGTTCTGTTACATCTGATTCAATTGGAAATCCCTCCGAGAAAGCCTTATTAAGATGACGAATACCACTGAAGAAGCTGTTTATGATTTCGATGATCTAACTAGGGAAACCGAAATTGATAATTTCATACAGGAGACTGTATGATCAATCAGACAGGTACCCAAGACGTTTGGTATTGGATGCTGTCTTAATTACTCTTTGCCGAATCATTAGGGCGTCCATTGTGAAGTTTTCATCCATGGAGTGGGTTAACTGCCTTGGAATTACATTTTCGTGTATCTTTTCCATATTTAAAAGCAGAGATATTGCATGTGTGTTAAGGACATAAAATGATCCTGATGTAGTGCGATTTTTACAAAGAGAGATAAAGAGAATACAAAGGCGATCAAAGAAGCCAGAACAAAGTTGTTTTATAATGAAACTTGAGATTTTATCTATGCCTGAAATTTTTTTCGTTGAAAGGATCCATACCAAAATGAGAAGGGCTTTTTTGCTTTTGAATGTTTCGTGGCTTCGGAGGCCCATACAAAGGTTTGTAGGACTGAAACATACTAGAGTTACAAAAGGATTTTTTTGACGAAAGAAAGAGACGATGGCTTTTACGACTGTAGCGATTAAAAATGATGGGAAGGCACCTCATCTAAACCGAAGTCCAGTAGAGAGCCTGCCAAGAGGAATGGTGATAGCGGACCATCAAGAGGGAAAGTCAGCAAAAAAAAGAAGTGCCCCGGGAGCAGGGTACACTAGAAATGGCCGTGAAGACCCCCTCGTATTCATAGCGGAGCACCTTTTAATTCGACCTCAAACGATGCTTTTTTGACGCTTTGCTAGCTTTATGCGGCTGGAGTGGGTCATTGAAAATGGAGTGGATTAGCTCCCAGAAAAAGTAGGACGCTACGTTGAAATTATACTAGCCACAGTTTCACACAAAAAAGAAACGGGGATTTTGTCCGTGAATGACCAGAAGTAGCTCTCAGGCATGGGCTGGCAAACCGGACCCAGCCGAGACATATCAAAGCACGTATGCTAGCATCTGCAGAAAAGGGGAACTGAAAATATATGCGGGTAAGATGTAGTCTGAAAGATTTCCACCTATTATGCTCAAGGAAGCTTTGTCTTTGCGCCATTTCTTTTATATCTGTGGCTGGAACCAAACCTTGCTTTGATCAAGCAGTGAGTGGGATTTATGCTTATAGTATTATATATTTTAGTCTAGAAATTCGACATATGTTGGACACCTGTCACGGAATTTACGTATATAAATCAAAATCTACTCCGCGTGAAGCACAAAGTCGTGTTATGTGTATATATATATATATATATATATATATATATATATATATATATATATATATATATATATATATATATATATATATCAGTTGCTGATGCACAAGTGTAATAATTTGTAATCTCGGAGCTACTATTATTTTGTAGCTCTTATCATATAAATAACTTAAGCATCCTATTAAAGACCCTAAAGCATAGACACACAACAAACTAAATTACTCATTTATCATACAAACATTCGTTATGATTATTTATTGGCTCTATTGATTATGTACAGGCTTTTACGATCAAATTCAAATATTTAACTTGCGGAACTCATGCAAAACCGATTTACGTGTAAATGCGCATGTGCTACTTCAATTATTACAAAAGACTCACTCAGCCCAGTATCATCAAAATCAAATTAACACAACAGTAACTCACTTTCATACATACATCATGTACTCTGATGCGATTAAATCTAAAAGCAATTTTTATGTCTGGCAATCAAAGTGATTTAAATGCTTGAGATTGGTTACGAAATAAATATATTACTAAATAATAACTTGTTGCTTACCGTCATGTAAAATATCGATTTATTTATTATTTATTTACCGTCATGTAAAATATCGATTTGGTTTAAAATTTTCAACAACTAATATGATGTAATTCAACAACTAATAGATGTAAATTTTACTGTCGTTTTTATTTCATTTAAACGAGGATTTTATGATGTCACAATTTGCCGTCACGAGCTTGAATGAGTACAAAATGTTACTTCATCTATGGTACAATTAATTCAAGTGTGATTTCTATGAATTTATTATTAGTGATTCTTCTCATTGGTTTTGAATTAAACAGCAATATTGGCCCAGTCATTTTAGCATAAAAAAGGGGTCAACCTCGGAATGGGAGATAATAAGCTGAATTTTTGTATATACCTTCATTTAGGGGCCCTCAAAGTTGCCTCAAAAGTCTCATAAAATCTAATAATATATCTATTCTAAAGTTATTCAAGGTCAAAGGTAAGAAAAAACAGTTTTTTGCGATTATCTTGGTTTCTATTGCTCCAATGATGTCAACACATAGGATCGAAATTGTAGAGCATACAATTTGCGACACATTTTATCTGAAGCATTTTTTCATGCGCTCAACCGTTTTTCCGATAGAGGGCGGTAAGCGCGCGCACTCAGCCATATGTACTGTAATGCAAGGTCAACCATGAATACCTGTGAATACTACCTTCAGTATTGAATTATTTGTATTATTTATCAGTAAATACATTGTATTTTATAGCATTTTACCTATTTTTAAACAATAATGGTGCCAATTAGCCAAAAAAAAAATTCTCAAATCGATGTAATAAAAAGAAACTTATTGGTATGCTCATTGAAAAGTTTGAGAGTGTAAATATCACAACAAAACACGCGAGAGATGATGCTGATGTTCTAATTATAGTAACAGCTATCGAAGAATCCAAACATGAAAGGACTGTCATCATTATAGGAGAAGACATAGATTTACTAGTTATTTTCATTGGACGCACCCAATTACATAAAGAAGACATTTTCTTTAAAAAAGTTGGCAAAGGCAATGTCAAAACACAAATATATTCTTCAACAAGTTTTAACAAATATCCCATTTCTAAAAAGCATGTTTTATTTTTACATGCATTCAGTGGATGTGATACAACTTCTGCGCTGTTTAAAAAAAGAAGAAAAAAAACTTTCATAAAAGCACTAGAACAACTTACCAATTTCGACGAACTAGCTCAAGTTTTTCTAGAAGAAAACTGCCCTCTCCAACAATTATACGATAATGGCATTCGGATCTTACTAGCGATATACAATGCTCCAAAATCTAAGGACAATATCGATCATCATCGATATACTCAGTTCATTAAATCTACAAAACATAATAATAGACAAGTGCAGCGGCCCATCAGCATATAAACCGTGTCTATTAATAAGTTCAAAAACGGTTAGGGCATGATTTAGAACCCCAGGAATGGGGTTGGGTGCTCCAAAATGAGTTCCTGGAGCCAATGAAAACAATATTACCACCAGCTTCCGATGAATTACTGAATACTCTATTTTGTAATTGTAAGAATGGATGTGGTGCATGGTGCCGATGTAGAAAATCAGGGCTGCAATGCACTTTAGCTTGTGGCCAGTGTAATGGGCAAGCTTGCCTCAATGCTGTTTCATTGCAAAGTGACTGTGAGCAAGAAGAGAGTGCTTTTGACCATGAAATTCAGGAAGGTCTGCAAATACCAATTCAAGGCAACGAAGATGATGACAATGATACAGAAATTCCCGAACGTCCAGAAGATGACGATGAAGAAGAAGAAAAGTAATACTTTTGTTATTTAAATTAAACAAATAATTCAAAACTGAAGGTTTCACGGTTGACCTTGCATTACAGTACATATGGCTGAGTGCTGCGTGCTTACCGTCCTCTATCGGAAAAACGGTTGAGCGCATGAAAAAATGCTTCAGATAAAATGTGTCGCAAATTGTATGCTCTACAATTTCGATCTGATGTGTTGACATCATTGGAGCAATAGAAACCAAGATAATCGGAAAAAACTGTTTTTTCTTACCTTTGACCTTGAATAACTTCCGACGCAGACACGAGATTTTATGAGACTTTAGAGGCAACTTTGAAGGCCCCTAAATGAAGGTATATACAAAAATTCAGCTTATTATCTCTCATTCCGAGGTTGATTGTTAAAATGATTGGGCTATACAGCTCTAACAAATTACACATAAAAATGAAAATAGAACTAGATAGAGGTAAAGGAAAACCAGACGTCGGTTGGATTTGTGTATAATATTGAAAAACTGGTTAATGATTTTTTTCAATTACTAAGAAAGAATATTTATTATTGTGAAAAAAATTTATTTTCTATTTTTTCACATGTATCGAACTTAGAAAGTAGAAATTGAAAGATTGATGCTATAGACTGTTAAACGGTGAATCCGTCCTAAATTCTTTTCTCTTTCTTTTATCCATCATTACAGACATGATTTGCTCAAATTGAGTACATTTTTATATTTATCGAAACGTCAAGCACTAAACTCGCATACACTCGCACATTATGAAGAACGATTACGTTTGTGGCTTATCATTTTGGCATCCAAAATGGCTTCAAAGATTTTCAAACACAAGATGGTTTCTTGCAATTTACGGTCTATTGGGAACCGTTCAAGGAATTTCCAGTACATATCTAGTCGTAACAATACCAACACTGGAACGCAGATTTCACATGCCAAGTCAGACAACAGGTATGTAAACAAACAAGTAACTCTGGCCTCAGGATATACTCTTGCGCTACCCCACTTCATAACATGATGTTTTTTTTCAACAAGATTTATTTAATTATTTTCTATTTGCCGACAGGAATCGTACTAAGTGGCAATGAGATTTCTCAAATATTTCTTTCCCTGATCTTGTCTTATGCGGGAAGTCATCGCAATCGTCCGCTTTGGATAGCATGGGGTATGGTGCTATGTGGCCTATCTTGTTTGATACTAGCTCTGCCGCATTTAATTTACGGACTTGGCGATGAAAGCTATCATTTAACAAAAGAATACTACGAAGGTATTGGCGAAGATTGGTCATCGTTTACTGTGAGTTTCGAGCTTGAAGCGATGAATTATTTGTAATATTCACTAATTTTACTCCTATTTTCAGAATAGTACAAATTTTACCTTTGCCAATAAAAATGGTAAAGCCTCACTATGTCGATTGTTCGGCGGCAATAATGAAAAGTGCAATAATTTAGTCAGCAATCTGCCGCTAGTCTTAATATTCATGTCACAATTTGTTTTAGGCATAGGAAATACATTATATTATTCGCTCGGACAAACTTATTTGGATGATAACACGAAGAAAACAAATACACCGTTGTTGTTTGGTTATGCAATGGCGATGCGTATGATTGGGCCGACAGTTGGGTTTGGTTTAGGTAAGAAACAGCAACTTCACATGGTATTTAAAAAAAATATTTTTCTTTAAATCAGAATTAATTTGAAAATACACCCTTCCTTCATTCGATAGGTACATTCTCCTTAAGCATATTCATAGATCCATCAAAAACGCCGTTAATCAAAAAGGATGATCCACGTTGGCTAGGGGCATGGTGGCTTGGATGGATTGTCTTGGGATTTATTATGTTTATATTTTCTGGATTACTTGCCTTATTTCCGAGACAATTGCCAAAACAGAATCAGAATAGGATTGAGAATTCAATGTCAGATACACAGCAATCTACAGAATTGTTTTCGATTCCGCAAAAACTTGAACAGGTTGAAAAAACATTGGACGCCATTGAGGCTGAAAGTGAAAAGGATGTTATTAAAGGTAAGGCGCATTCACCTAAAAAGCAAAGCAAGTAGTTTCTTAAGGACAGGCTAACCATTCGCGCGATTGACCGCATTCTATTGAAGATCCTATCTTAAAACTGTAATAACTTCAAAAGTACGACTATGACTAGACTACGACTAGATATCTTAATGGCTGATCATACGAATAAGCAACCGCGGATCAAAACCAAGAATACACAACCACCCTTCCTTCCGCCTTAAAGACAACATCATTATACCTTTCCATCCAGCATTGCTGTGACACGGATATGGTGTATCTATAATGGCACGATCTGACATTCTATAGATACTAGTATACCTGCCATACTAGTTTTAAATTGATGCGTTTAGGCTAGTGGTACCCTATTATGGAAGCAGAGTCCTCTTCAGCGCTAGCTTATTTGTACTGGGAAAGAACTCACGGATTTTTAAAGCTCACCAAAAATATTCCATATATTTCCTATGTTTTTTAAAAATATTTTTAACAGTAAAGAATAGTCCCCCAAACAATTTTCACAAAATATCTACCATTCATAAAAATTTCGCATATGATTTTTTTAGTTAATTTTTCCTCTTTTCAGATTTCTTTATCGCCCTCAAGCGTATCATTCGAAACAGAATCGTTATTTTCAATAATATCTCAGGCATTTTCTACATTCTGGGTGCATCTGGCTATATGACCTATTTGGCAAGATATATGGAAGTACAATTTTTAAAATCATCTCGAAGTGCTACTTCTATAACAGGACCAATGACAATGTTAGGAATGGTACTTGGTTTCATAGTATCCGGCTGGGTTCTATCGAAAAAACGACCGGCAGTTAGTAAAGTTCTATTCTGGAATGTTATAATTGGATGTTGCTATGTAATCGGACAGTTTTCGTATATGTTCTTTTATTGTGGCGATGGAAATAGTCCGATGGTAATGAAACAATGGTAAGCAAGTATGATGATTTACTTGTTAAGGACAAAGCATCAATTTTAAACATTATATTTTTTCGATAAAATCAGAACATTCCTACACCCAGTTTGAACATCAGATCAGAATAATTAATAGATGTTTTGTGTTTCATTCAAATTAATTTGCTGAATCCATAGATTCAAGATCCAACATATCCAACAGGTTTTTTTTTGTTTTGCTTGAATAATTAATAATGACAAATAAAATAATAATTTTGCGATTTTTTTATATTTATTATATTTGCATTTAAAACACCTCGAAAAAGCGTTCAGAATTTTGCTTTGTATTTAAAAAAACAATGCGGCGTTCAAAATATGTATTGACCCAAACAGATTTCACGTGAAATTTTGTATGAAAATTTCACGTGAAATCGAACTCAGTACTATGCTTAAAATTCAGATTAATAATTCATTTCGCAGTTTGATTTTCTCGAGTATTATGTAAATTATTAATTTACCAATTGTTATGGATCGGACGTAAGATATCAAAATCTGCATTTAGTTCATTGTAATCAAAAATACAATGATCTTTGGTATGTAGAATATGAAGATTTGCTCAAAAATATCGGAAGAAATATATTTACTTGCAGAGAATTGATTTAGAGTTTTCTTTCACTGGTCTAACGGAAATTTAAAAAAAAAAACATATAACCTGACTGAAACTTAACTAAAAATTAAACATCATAATTTTAAAATATTTTATAATCTATTTCAGGGCCAACTTAACCAACGACTGCAATCAAAATTGCCATTGCGACGGTGTGCGCTATAACCCAATTTGTCACAAATCAAGTAATCAGCTATTTTTTTCTGCTTGCCATGCAGGCTGCCAATCATGGAATCCGAGTAATGACGTAAGTATCTCCGATAAAAATAATCCAACAATCCGCAACCAACTAACCAACCGTCTTTCTAGTCGTACTCAAATTGTAGCTGTGCAGCTATTGATCATTTCAAGCCCCATACAATGCTTTCCACTCTTCAACCGTCTTTCGATTCAACGAATATTCCTGCAAACTCAGCAGGACCTTCAACGGATCACTCGAACACTTTCGCGGACAACCTTGTTGGCGGTGTCTGTTCAAGCAAAAGTTGTTTATTTGAATTCTATGCATTTTCGTTTTTCACAATGTTTATGACGTGGCTGAATTCCACCGGGAAAATTGGAAATATTTTAGTAAACTATCGTGCAGTTGCCGACAAGGACAAAGCGTTCACTCAAGGATTGACGCTGACGATGCTGAGCCTTTTTGCCTTCATCCCAGGACCGATAATTTTTGGACGAGTTATTGATAATGCATGCGTTGTTTGGAACTATAAGTGTGGAAAGCGAGGAGATTGTCAGCTGTACGATCAGGCAGCATTTAGATATTATATGAGCCTGCTAGCATTGAGTAAGTCGAATAATTTGGTATAAAATTGATGAAAATGTCAAAATACTTAAATTAAGAAATTATAGGCCATGCGTAGTGATTAATCTCTTTGGTTGTTGATTTTGTTTCATAAATTAGGACTGCCATATCGGAAAAATACGACAGATTCAATACCAATATGTATCTATTATCTTTTTACCGCAAATGTGCTCCTGACTTTTCAGTCCAATGGCGTTTAATCATACATGAAAATATAAATTTTTGTAAATATTTCATTTAACTTATAGTATCTGCTATTAATTCTCAATAATCATTCCATTTCTGTTTTTTTTTATTAAACTACTCTACTATTTTTTCACTATTTTCAATACGTTTTAGCTTTCACAACTTTTGGAACAATTTTCGATGCACTTGTATGGTACTATGGACGAAATATGGATTTGTACGGTGAAGCTGAAGATCGAAAAAACGAAAACAAACAAGAAACTCGAAGAAATGGTGATGTTGCCGTGCCATTAATTGTGGCAGATAATAATCAAACAGAAACTCACTAGATAAGGCTAACTACATAATTAAGAGTTGAATAATTTGTATTGTAAATATTTATAAGAAAATATATAATTTTTGTTGTGATTTTTTCAAATAGTGTAATAATTATTTTTTTAGTTATTTATTACATTCAATTGCTCAAAATAAAAGAAACGTTGAAAAAGTACAATTAGAAGTTAAAAGGAAAAAGCTACATCTCGGCGTTAAAATGCAAAGCACTATTCTTTAGCGAAATTTTGATTGCGTGTAACGTCGGCGGCAGGGGACTAAACTGTAGGTCAATGCAACAACGGATAATAATGCCAGTGCGCGCAAATGATACTCTAAAGACAAAAGAAGAGCACGGACGGAAACGTGGCTACTCAGGTCAAATTCAAACATATTGTAAAACAGTTTTAAGAGAAGGCACTCATCCGGGAAAAAAGAAGCCGAAATTTAAAGAAGAAGTTACGAATGAATTAGTCGAATAGGCTAAAACGCATTTTGTTAAATAGCCGCAACAAAGAAAAGGTATGTTATTTTTCTTGTGGTTGTGTGTTTGTTTTTGGGTGTGTGTTTTGTTTGTTTCTTTGCTTATCTTCAGTGTGTTGTCTTCTCATGTATTTTTGTACATTTTTGTGAGCTATTTTTCAATTCCTATAGTAGTAGCAGGGGTAAAAAATTGAAGAAGAATGCTCCAAAACATAAAAAAAACTAGGCGAGAGGACCACACAATGGTGCTTAGTAAGCAAACAAACAAAAAACACCCACAAAAACAAACACACAACCAGAAAAACACAAACTTATCAGCCAGACATCTATCGGCAAAATTACATGTCGTCGAGTTCAGCCGCGTCAGACTTCTTTTGTGACCTATGAAAAAGTGTTGTATTTTTCAGCTTTTATTTACATATTCATAGTGCACGCAGGCTTTTTGCAATAACTGTAGAAAAGGAGCTTCGAATGGAAAAAGGAGATCAGGCCACAAAATTAAGGAGCTTTTATCACACGCTTTTTTTGACTTGGTTGTTCACTTTTTCATGAAACAGGGTTGGATTTTTCGATAAAGTATTAGCCATCGGGTCCGAATTACGGATCCGTTTTCATCACACTATATTCACGTGATTCTGAAACTTATTCCTTTAAAATTATAAATAAATTCAAGATGAAATATTGCGACTAGCACTTTAATAATGTGCCAATTAAACTGGACCTGAATTAATCAAAATTACAAAGTGACGACTAACCTTTTTTACTTTCCTTGATTCGCTGAGCATTCATGCCGCAATTATCCACATACATTCCCTAGTTCTCGAACACACTCCCGACCCCACGAGCACACTCCCGAATGCACGAAAACCTTCCCGAATCCACAAACACGTTCCCGGATACCAATTCAGATAATAATATTTGCATCTTTACCGCCCGTCGACCGATACTAAAAACTTCCTTTTCGCGTGACACATCTTGTTCCCGTGACATATCAATTGTGCGTTTTGGCGGGAATCGTTTTAGTTGGACTGATTTTGTTGTACTAGAGCCGGCAGCTTTGGAAAGCAGCATTAACAGCTTTGATTTATTTTCATTCAAATCATTTTTGAATAGTAAGAATATGAGTACTCATTTGCATAAAAGCCATGATAAAAGCCCAGTCTTTTTAATCCCAAATAAGAATTTTTCGCACTCATTTCTAATTATTTATTATTTACCTAATACCAGCAGCAGATAAAAGGTCTGTTCGCGCGCTACGATTAATTGCAATGCAGCCGTTTTTGTACTCCGTTTCACTGAAAACTGAAAATTTCCCCTCTTTCAGTAAATTTCAGTAGGGTCTGCCGTCTGAGGTACTGAAAAATACTGGAAACTGTCAAACGGTTTTTGGCGTAATGTTATTATGAAGAACGATTATTTTTGTGGCGATAATTTATCACCGCTTAGGATGACTTTATAATCACTATTGTTCTTCCAAAAACCGAAAACTGACTCTTTTGGTTGTCAATTTTCAGGAAATGCAATGAGAGCGTTCTCGTACTTTCATGTATTTTCCCCACCACATGATTCGGGGAAAATTCAGTAAAATTCAGTAGCCTCGTATATTACCAGGACCGACTTAGAGTACTTGGCTTAGAACGGATTGAAATGAAACTTCAAAGTAGGTTTTTGGTGTGACTGGATTAAAGTGGATTAACCGAATAAAATGCAGCTAGTTCTACTAAAGTGGGGTGGAAAGAGTCTGAAGGTACGCGAACAGACCTAAACCTACATGACATTTCGTACTACCTCATCGACAGTTCGCACATGCCAAATTCAACCATTTCCAGCCAACTTCACGCATTATCATGTCGTGTGTCGTTTCTCTCATCTTTCTTACTTCGTATTTGTTGCGTGGCCATTTTGACTGATGTGCCGAAAAAAACGCGTGCGATCTGTGTCTTAAAAGAAATTCAGGCGATTTTTTCTATTCTTATTTAAAACTCGAGTTGATAGTTCGTCGGAAGATATTAAACAAGCTGCTCCATACATTTTAATACATCGGAAGAAAATCAATTGAAAATCGTAGTGTAAATCTCGGTCGTAAGAAAACGTACGTGTGCACATTGCATGGGAAGAAGAACGAAAAGTTCGACAGATTTCGAGACGACAGGCCGAGAAAGTGTAAAACCTGCGAATAAAGAAGTATAACACGTTCGCGGCGGAAAGTGACAAACGGTGTCGAAAGTGTGAATAAAACGTCTTAAGGATTTTCACGCTGAGACAACAAAGACTCGCCAATTTATCGAAACGTGAAAATCCGTCAGTTGACTGTCGGATTGCAGCACACACAGGACAGGGCCTGTCAAGGTTAGAAATCAATTTTCTACGTACATCCCGAGAAAATATGGCCCAGCAAGACAGCAATACGTCAGACTTCAGTACCAAATTTTCAACGTTGAACGTAAATGCCATGGAATTTGTTCCGAGTTTTGCATACAGTGGAGCAACAACGACCGCTGCGACGACAGTTGTGAATAATTCGGCTCCCGTGAATGACACGCCTGCAGCATCAGCAGCCGGTGACGACAGTTCGGGCGGAGCGCCGACCGACGACACACCACCGTCGTCTTTGCCGTCATCCCAACAGACAACCCCAACAGCAACTGTCGCTCCAGCTGTGCCTCCACCTCCTGTGACAGCGGATCCTCCCGTTCCGATAGCTGCTCCCGTTTCAGCTCCTGCAACAGTAATGTCGATTTCACCGCCTGAAGATCGGTCGCCGCAAAATAATGGTAACTATATTAATGCTCAGTAATTTATTTTTCTCCGACAAGCTCTGATTTGTCGTTATTACCTGTGTCTGAGAGATAGTTTGCTAAAATGCAATCCGTCAGATCTGCTTTGAATGTTTTCCCAAGCTTACCGCAAGCTCCCGCCACCTGTATAAATCTGACAAATCATCAAAACAATCCGTCGCCGATATCTAATCCGCTCATTTTGATAACCTGATCGCGAAAAAGTTGCGTATGTGGCGATCTCGTACGATTATCTTCATTCGTCAAGTAGGTGGCTGAAATGCGGTCAGTGCACAAGTTCGTCGCTGGATTGTTAATTTCGTAATTTCGCTTAATTATCTCTGAGAATTGTTTTAGTTGAATCTATTGCTCGCGTTCGTCGGGATAGTCTTCATAAAGTTCCAGCGGAACGTGAAAAGAATTGGTGAAATGAGTGGTGAGAAAGTCACGTCTGTTCGTTCAGATAAACATAACCTCAAAAGTTTTCCATGCATTTTTCCATCTACATTGTCACGAAAAATTCTTGTTACTCAGCCTTTTGTGTAGACTCCTTTTGAAATCAATGCATTTCTTTGAAATTGCATAACATCCGCTCATTAATGTTAAGCTCAGCTGTTTTTCATGTCGTGAGTAAACAAAGTGTCTGTGAAAATGTCTCGGATGGATAGTAGACTTGGATCGCATTACAGAACACGAATAGCACCATCAGGGAGCATTCTCCACGTGCGATTTCAGGTATCAGTGGATGAATTAGTGATAAGTATGAAGTCAGATACCTGGTGCACGACGTCGAAAACATTGGTCAAAATGAATGACTTGGCAATGAAAATGAATGACAGGGCTCGTCTAGTCTCGCGCTGAGTAGCGGAAAATATCGATAGACTCGTTTGTACGCTAGTGCTATGTAATCGATGCATTGCCATGTCAAGTTGGAAAATAGTCCTTTGGCAAAGTGTCCGATAGTTGAGTTGAAGGACTTTGTTCGGTGACGTTGGCAAATGGGGCGTGGATAATGGGTGTATTATGTTTTTATTGTTAAAATAGTACCGAGTTGGTAAAAAATTGTTTCTAGGACAAGTGGTGGCCATGCCTTGCCAAGTGTTGCGCGAGGATCTTAGCAAACATTTTGACCCACATGCATCGTTTCATTTTCGTTATTATTTTAATCGAACAATTTATATATTTTTGGTGATCGAATGCAGGACATGATTATTCTTCCTGTTAAAGGTAGCACAGGTTGGATAGAAAGTAATGGAAAATGTGGACAGTAAGAAAAATGTATTTTTTTTATTTTTCAACCAAAAGTCGGTGCTGTAACAGTCAATAATACAACTTATCAAGTAGTGTGAGCTGTCTCTATTCGCTTATTTTATCACTCCTTCTCAATTCAAATGTATTAAAATAAAACATTTACTTTTGACTACTGGCTTGATATAAATCCAATACTCTTTCTGAGTGAATGACGAGTCAAAGTTTTTTCTAGCTTTGCACTTCTTTCGTCAGTTCAAGATTTTGTCACAGAGAGAAGCGGAGATTCTATTTGAAATTCATATTTATTTGCAATTCATATTTACGAGCAGACAGAAAAATCCACCTACTTCACTGGATCTACTCTTTGATATAATATTGATAGCCTTAATCGAGTTTTAATTTTTTTGTTCATTTGAAAACAGTTTCTGATATTATTGCAATATAATAATTATCATTATTCAATACGATGGCTATTTTTGTTCTTGTATAGCCCCTGTATGTTTAGCTGTAGGATTGAATTTTCTTCAAAACATTTAGGAGAAACTCAAACATACTGCTAAAGAGATCCTTTTTTTTTTTAATCAGATTTTCAACCTTGTTGTTCACTAGTAGGCTTTTGAATTTTTCAAATTTATAGCTGATGAAGTAGTAGTAGTAGTAGCTTCAAAATTAGTCACATTTCCAAGACTTGTTTCTCATCTTTCTAGACCGGGCAGATTTTGTTAATAGAAGAGTAATCTCACGAGTTACCTAAAATGCAAAATTTTTCAGCGCAATTACCAGCACATGTTTGTTTCTCCACAGTATAAACATTTTTGTCGGGGCTGTTGCAAAACTATCCAATGTGTCCCAGTCTACAGCAGTTAAAAACTCTGCCTCGGTTTCGAAATGTAATAGCCCACTTTTATTTTAACGTAATTAATTTTAACACAAACGTTTCATCATAGTGATTAATTAATTTTAAACGTTTCATCATAGTGAACTATAGCTTTTTTTCAAGTACAGACGATATCTTCACTTAAATTTCCTCATGAGGTCACAATGAAAAAAGCGTTTCTCACATCTAGCTGTCGTGCATGCAGAACTTCTTGATTAAGATCGGACAAAAGCGCCCTTAGAGTTGTAAATTGAGCTACTGGAGCATAGGTTTCCTCGTAGTCGAATCCTTAACTCTGAGTGCATCCCTTGACAACAAGCCCAACTTTGTAACGTTCGATAAACCCATCAAATTCTCTCTTGCCCTTAAAGGCTCATTTACATTCTATCGCAATCTATCGTCCAGGTATCGGAGATATTTGAAATATCTGCGTGGTGTTTCCGAGAGCTTAGGGAATTTTTTCCTAAATTACTGACAAATGACTTTTGATTAAAATCTTAAATGTAGACTGCTAATCATGTTTTGCGCAGAATGCCTGAGACCGCTGCGAATGGGAATTAGAATGATCTAGAGAAAATGGTTAGCTTTATTTATTTATTTAGAAGATATTTGAAATTTCGTATTAAGATGGTTGGCACGATAGACTTAACAATAATAGTAGATTATTAAAAATCAGGGTTCTCGGATACTTCATGATCTCTTCACTTTTGGTATTAACTCAATCTTCAGGTGGTTCAGATCGATTGTGTTCTCAATAGCTGCCTAAAGTAGTGTTATATAATTTAAACGTCTTTTTCAGCTTCTATTTTCCTTCATAATTGTGTATCTGCCCCCAACATTGGTTAAAATTGTGATAGAATACTGATTATAATCCTTAATTTACAACTCCACTCATATAACAATTATGAGTACTATGCAACAGCACGCATATGCTCATAATTTGTCCTAAACAAGCATAAGTTTATCTTTATCACACTTATGCATGTGATTTCACAGATTTTATCAAGTCAAGTGATTTTTTTTATCAACAAATAATGTTGAATTAGTGATATTAGTTTTGACAGTGATAAAAGAATATTGTGAAGTATGTAGTGATTGAATTTCACGGTTTGATTCAAGATCAGCTAAAGGTAAGTCACATTTAATCATTCATTTATCCTAACCATTCGACTAACAACTAATATTTTAGATCACCCGTAACTTAATATTGATTTTAATGATGAAAATCGTCGAATGCCTTGAAGCATCAAAATGCTGTATGTTGGGATTATTCGAATTCACATGCAACAATTGCACTTTAAACCATTGTGACTAAGCAAAAAAATTCATGTTTTAAATAACACCAGCCAATTGAAGTAGATATTGGCGTAGTCTGCTTTCGATGGTTCTAAATAAGCAACATTCTTCCAATAGATTTGATGATGGGGTATAGAAAATGAGTTTTAACATTGAATCAAATAAAATTATGATACAGATTTTCAGTAAAAATATTCTCCGTACTTTTTTCAGAGCAATAATATCCCTATTCTCTCCTCTACTTCCTGTTTGTAATAGATACCCTAAATTCAAATAGTTTAAATCAATCAAATGCAAACTTGTCAATCAAAATCATATTGTATTTTTTGAGATGCATTCAGGTTTTTCCCTATTCTCTTCCCTATTTCTTTCGCTTCTCCGAACCTTCAGACAACGATCCAGTTGATAGTTGGGATGTTGACGATGATGATGATGAACCGCTATCTACACCCGAAGACGAAGATGGTATCGATATTGAAGATGATGGCGAAGGTGATGAAGAAATCACACTGAAAATCTCAAAAAAGAAAGCAGCTAAGATTGAAGAGAATCGTAGCAAAAAAGAACATGTAAATGTTGTGTTCATTGGACATGTCGGTAAATCATAAACATTTAACTTTAGATGTTGTGGTGTTAAGAATGAGTGCATTAGAAATTCGCTTAAGAAAATTGTTTTGAATATGTGAAAAATGCGAATTTCGCAGTTAGAAGGGCTATAAAAATTCGAGTTTGTTAGATGTCGTTGAAAAAGGCAAATAAGCTTGAAAATATCGGTATCTATTAATATCCATTATGTTTAGTTTTTAGAGTAAGAATCTGTCTTTGTAAATAAATTAGAATCTAATCTCTCTCGAGATCTAAATAAGCCAGTTATAACTTATTTAAAATATGTTGCCCTGAATGAAGTCTGCGAGATCTGCATTTTTTTCGTTTGTTATTCATTTGATGTGAAAGATCTTGGTATAGTAGACCACTTATCCTAGACGCTGGCAAATCCACAATCGGCGGACAAATCATGGCACTCACTGGTATGGTCGACAAACGAACACTCGAAAAGAATCAGCGTGAAGCACGAGAAAAGTCCCGTGAAAGTTGGTATCTCTCGTGGGCCCTCGATACAAACTCGGAGGAACGCGAAAAAGGCAAAACCGTCGAAGTTGGCCGAGCATTTTTCGAAACCGAACGTAAACACTTCACAATACTCGACGCACCGGGACATAAAAGTTTCGTTCCGAATATGATTGGTGGTGCAGCGCAAGCCGATTTGGCTGTTCTAGTCATTTCAGCTCGGAAAGGCGAATTCGAAACGGGTTTCGATCGAGGCGGGCAGACACGCGAACATGCTATGCTTGCGAAAACGGCCGGGGTTAAACATTTAGTTGTTCTTGTTAATAAAATGGATGATCCGACGGTGAATTGGGACGAAGCACGTTACAACGAATGTCGCGACAAAATACTTCCTTATCTGAAAAAACTGGGTTTCAACCCCAACAAAGATCTCACATTCATGCCATGCTCAGGCCTAACGGGATTGGGCTTAAGAGAGCCAATCGATGAAGTAATTTGTCCATGGTATCAGGGCTTAGCATTCATACCATTTATTGATGAATTGCCATCTTTAAATCGAAAGCTGGACGGACCTTTTATAATGCCGATTGTTGATAAATATAAGGATATGGGAACGGTGGTAATGGGCAAAGTAGAATCGGGATGTGCGAAGAAAGCTCAAAATTTACTTGTTATGCCGAACAGGGTAGGTCGATTGTTAACCAACTAGACAAGAAAAGTATATTTTGATTTATGATTCTCAAATAGACTCAAGTTTCTGTCGACCAATTATTCTCAGACGATGATGAGGTTACGTCTATTGCACCAGGAGAAAATGTTAAAATTAAGCTGAAAGTAATTATAAAAAAGAAAAAAAGAAATCGAAGGACGAGGTGATTTCAAATCGGATAAAGTTTTGATAGTCTGTGATACACATATTAAGAAAATTCTGTTTCTCTCGCTCTGAATCTTGTTTCATTGAAGACTTAAAATTGAATGAAATTCTGTAAGATAATCGTAAACTTAAAAAATAACGATGCTTAACACGAAACTTAAATCATTCACTATCTCGTCCTTCGATTTCGCAATCTCCTCTTAGTGCCACAATAAAATACATGAATATTCACAGGGTATCGAAGAGGAAGATGTTTCGCCTGGTTTTGTGTTATGTGATGCATCTAATCCCATCAAAATAGGAAAAATATTTGATGCTCAAGTAGTGATTTTAGAACATAAATCAATTATTTGTGCAGGATATTCGGCTGTTATGCATATTCATTGTGCTGCTGAAGAAATTACTGTTAAGGTTAATATCAAATTCGTTTGTTTTATAGATTTGCTAATTTTAGCTCTAGTTTTTGATCATTTTATTGACTTTGTTTTATTGTGACATGTGTGTGAACGACAAAATTTGAATGCTACCCTGTTTTACCATAAAATTATCTGGTTGCAAACATTTTTTTTGCGTTGACATAATTTTGGTTTCTTTCGGTTATACCTAAGTCTCATAGTTAATTTGTTTTGCCTTTTGTTTGCTCATTCCTCGACTCTATCCCAAAAAATTTTTAGTTGCCTTAGTGTTTTATTAGTTTTAGGTTGCTATTAAACTAATAATTACATTTATCTAATTTGTTGTGTAGATGTATTTTTGAAAAAATATAGCACTTACTGCTACGTCATCAATAATTTCTAAATAAATGCGTTTCCATTCTTCTCTAGGCCCTTATTTGTTTAGTTGATAAGAAAACTGGTGAAAAATCAAAAACACGTCCAAGGTTCGTTAAACAAGACCAGGTTGCAATTATGCGCATCGAATGTTCCGGATTAATATGCCTTGAGCCGTTTAAATTATTTCCACAAATGGGTCGATTTACGTTAAGAGATGAAAGTAAGATAAATTTTAAACAGCTATTTTTACGAAGCATCCTATTGAATTTTTCTGCATCGTATTCGAGTCGAAAATCATATTTTCAACAGTTTCTTGTTAACATAAATTTTTGGATCGCGAGCTTCAGTTTCTATAGAGAGCGAAAAGTCCCTTAATGCTCTCGGATTTAAGGCGTTTCTTTTATCTCAATGTTTATTCTTATATAAAGGCTAAAAATCGTTCTCCCTCCTTTCTAGCTTTGGGAGCTTCTCTCTATGTAAGATACTAACGTTTCAGTTGGAATCTGTTTATAATAAAACGGATTTGCTGTTGATTTTGTTATCAGGTTGCAGAAAGTCAACAAGAATAGCACGCTGTGCGTCCCGAAACACTGTCGTCATGACCTTCTGTGCTCATCTGGTGGGCTAAAGCTCTTGACAAAGTTCCATTCGTCTCCTCCGATTATCATCAGTCAATTGCTTGCGAATCCATTTAGCAAAATCCTTATGACATCGCAAGTCAGGAATTATTTGTTAGGCAGAACCATATAAAACGTTTAATGCTTGAGCAATGCTCTGAACTGGAATGCATCTGTCCCCTCCAACCAATTCACAAGCACGTTCTCGATTCGCATGTTTGGCTGATGTTGTCGGAGGCCACTTCTCGATTTATCTACAATACCCATTTCTCCGTTTCAAAATTTCTTCACCAAACATTCCTGACGTCCATTAAAGCGTCCAAATAAAGATTCTTCAAGCGGTTATAGATATCTTTAGGTTAGGAAGCTTCTTTTTTTCAAATTCAATGACAGCACTGTCTCTTATCTTCAGGCACATGGTTCTGATCAATCAATTAGAGTGTCGAATTTTCCGAGTTTGTTCCAGGATAAAATCAGTATCGTAGCCAAACTCCCCGTCATCACTAAATGGGTCGCGATATCTTCTTCATTAAAAAAAATAATCGAAAAGTTTTGAAAGTCGCGTTTGTCCTCGCTCGTATGGGCCAGCCATCTGAGATTAGTGGTGGTAAAACTGGAGTTGTAGAAAAAGTTGTCAGACACACTAACATTCCGTTGTTAATAGGCCATTGAATATTGAGGCATCCCCATTATAATTGGAGTGAAATCTATAATAAAAATGATGGTCAGTCAAGACTAGTTCTGCTAAAATGGCGAAATGCACTATCATTTTGAATAGTATTTTTCAATCGATACTGTTATATGGCTCCTTAATACGTTCAGTGCCATGTGAGTCTTCATATATCCCATCGAGATTCGGGACATTACCGCCTCGTTAGATATATGTGATACCGCAGGATTCTAATTAAAGAGTTGCACCTTAGTACTGTGACGGCTTCACGTGAAGTGTATAGCACCATACTAAAAATTAAGAGTACAGCTTGGTAGGAAAATGTTCGCTCTTGTTGGTTAAATGATTTTGACTCTTAAGCTAAGTTGACACGGTGCAAGTATACTTGGTAAATATAATTGGACGTCCAAGTAACATCACGTAGACGCTACTTGGATCGTGACAACAGTTGATCCATGCCCACTTTGACAGCGGGGTTACATCCAAGTGGAGTAGGACGTCGGCCAGTTTACTGTGTTCCAAGTGCTACTTTGACACATTTCCAAAATGTCATCGGTGAGTGAAACGGTGTTGTGTCCCCCCGGGAAGGGAAAAGTAAAATAAGTAAGCAAATTAAAAAACGGAAGTGGTCTAATAGGGAGAATATTAAATTTATTGAGCTATACGAGTCGGAAGTACCTTTGTACACTTTAAGCTCTTGTATCAGCATATCGGCTACGTTCCACTTCTTTCAATAACAAATCCATCTCTCTGAAATTCACTCAGATCTCCAAATCATTTATCGTGACAACCACCTTGCTCCAATTACACTTGTACAAGTGCACTTGTCCTAGCTGAGATCCAAGTATACTTGCACCGCGTCAACGCCCCTTTAAAGAATATACGCTTACTGCCTTCTTAGACATTGAGGAGGCCTTGAACATCGTGAAGTCTAATGCGAATGTTGAGGCTCGAAGAAGAATGTGTGCTCTAACTCATGGACCAGTGTCCGGCTCTGGCGAGAAGAAGTTTGGCGACACCCTTCCTCTCAAACCTGATTGACCTATTATCTAAAGGAGATAGTGCAAGGAAGCAAATGGTTTTCTGACATTAGTTTGGTGGCTACTGGAGAGATAATTACTGTGGCACTACAACGTACCTCTTTTGTACATATGGGTCTCTATCAGCATGCCTCTGTCAATCGACAACCACTTCAACCTACCTACCTATGAGGATTCATACTGCCCAACGAAAGTGTCAAAATTGCAATTGAAGACTCTGTGTTGTGTTTTAAAAAAATAGCCTCCAGTTTATGTTGGCACAACTTAAGTGAACAAAGCATTAACACGTACTATTTTTGATGATATTCTTTCTAGCGAGATCGTTTTTAACTTTTCGAAATAGTCAAAATAATTTAAACTAGGAATATGTTACTAAATCTGAATAGAAAAATGCTTAAATAAATAAGAAGTTCATGTTCAAATATCAGAATAGCCAGAACAATAACTTATGTGTCCATTTCTCCGAATGATTCATGAAATTCCATATCCTTACAGTCTAGTTACAACATTATCTAATATCTTAAATCGGATAAAAAATAAATGCAGAAAATTTCAAGAGGATTCTTGCAACCCTTTGCCATTAATGATTAAAATTATTATTACAGATAAAACAATTGCCATTGGCAAGGTTCTAAAGGTTATCGAATAAATATAGGTTTCCGAATTAAATCATCCTTGGTTGGGATATAACTAAACCAAAAAAAAAAAAAACGAATATGAAATCACTAACAATTTCACAAGCAAATCTAACTTGGTGACGACTGAAATATCAACGGTTAATCTCACGGAGTGAAGAAAACAAAATACGAAAATCTTCAAGAGTGCTACAAACAGTTTTTAATGAAATCAATAATAATGCATGCATGCTGCTACTACTACTATTACTAGCGACAGAGTCGACATAAACATGATTGTTTTGTTATTTCAAATATTTATTCTTTCGCAATTGTCTACGGCTATATATAATAGCGGCTGAGCTTCTGTGAGCTAACAGCTAGATCCAAATCGAATACACCAATCATTTTGCATAGATTATAAAATCCACCACATTCATTCACACGCAACTATAAAAACACGCCGTTACACTAGAAAAAATAAAATAGAAAGAAGCAAAACAAAACACTTGACTTGAAGTCGAAATCAGAGGATAGCTTCTTTTCGAGTGAATGCATTTTGTAGTTATTTATTCACTTCGAGATAGAAGTCTGCCTCAGGCTTGGACCCGATTAAAAAACATAGTATAATGCTTAGTTAACGAGATTTTTTCTATTGTAAATGTAACTGAAATATAGAAATGGATTTCAGAAGCGAAACAACAAAATCTGTAAAAAAAATATGCAAATAAAAGTAAATTGCCATTGCACTAAAAAGGAGAAAAATACATCATTGGACATATTTAAAACTGAGACCGAATTCGGGGGAAATGCTATTTTGAATTGCTATGAGATTTTTCGACAATACCACAAAGAAATCAGCATGCATACCATCCTTCACTTAATAGGTTAAGCGAAAGTAATGTGTAACTAATGTTTGGATAATGGTTTTAAAAATTTAAGTTTTCTAATGAACCGTAGCTTTAAAAAGTTTCAAAATATAATTCACTCGAAACTGGTCTCAGAAGAAATACTCGAAACATTACTATGCACGCGAAATTTTCGTTTGATCCCACTCAAGCATTAACTTGCTGAAAAGTCGCGAAAAGAGGATATTTGTTGTTGATTTTATTGTATTTAATCAAAATTTGTTTGAAACGAACTGTAAAGAATTCGAAAATAATTTCAAAATTTCCAATCGCTATTACTCTCAATTTGGCAACATTTTTTCCATATATTTTAGTTTTTTCCACACATTAATAAGTTGACATACATACAATGAACATTTTATATTATTGATGTTCTTATTTTCACTCTTATTTCTGATTAATTGAAATTGTTTGTCGCAAAATTATCTACCTATTCTTATAACATATACTTTGATTTGTATCCATTTAAAACTTTATTATGATTCTTATTATGAACAGATGATGCTTAAAAAAAACTCTTTAAACTTATGGCTTATTTGTAACTGAAATAAAACAATTTAGAAAAAAAAAATACGATAAATAATGAACGATTCAAATAAAATATAAAATGAATTAAGGAAAATTTAACAAAAAAAACAATACAACAATATAAGTCTCTCAAAGACAAAGAAAACAAAACAACAAAATATTTATACACATTTAATGAAAGAAGAAAAAAAAGTGCTGAAATTTTTTTATTAATTAAAAAATTGAAAAATGAAAAAAAAATAAAACAAATAATGAAATCATAGATTGAATTATTTCAGATATGGACCTTTTGTTTCAGGTATTTACTAGTTCTGAAAAGATTTTTCCTTTGCAGGCTTAAAAGTGCGCAGGTAATTTTGAGAATTTACATAAATACATTTTATATAAAATTCAAAAGTAAACAATTAATTTTCAACGATAGTTCTAGGTTTATTTTGAATATGATCGTATCTACGATGTCAAATATGATAACGAGGATATGTATTCTTAATCGAGGTAAGTTCAAATCGATTTTAAATCACATCTATTTAATGTCTTTTTGTAGCTCGATTTTGCTAAAAGACGGCTAATAGTCAACGAACAAAATGAATACGAAGCCCTCTTTTTGATATGGTAATTTTATTTTGCACCCAAAAAAAGTTAATGGATGCTAATCAAATAGTTGTTAGATTTTTATATGTTGTAAATTAAGTAATGATAACTTGCGATTATGGCTTAATAAGGCACGGTACGCTTTCTCACTTTCGTCCGAATTTATCTTAAATATTTCTTCCCGAAACTGATACTTTTCGTTCCACTACGTTAAGTCTGAAGATATATCATTACTTAATCTTTAACTGGCTTAGAATATCTTTTTTTAAAAATGTGTTCTTTTCAGTTTGTAAATGCCGGATGTAATTGTATGTTTCGATGTGCTTTATCAGTCATATCATTTCAATGCGTTTTAAATTTTAAGTTGAATTTTATATTATTAGTATAATGAAAAATCATATAAATTTTATTGTATAATGTATATTATTGTTGCTATGATGTTGAATAAAGTTTATTTTTATCGAAGCTTTGTTGTTTATTTTTATTTGAATCGTCCCTCCATAATCATCCATTATTACTGTCCAAATTGGTAAAATCCTACGCTATTGGGCTACGAACTGACATAAAATTCATTCTTTGAATTTTTTCAACACAATACCCAATAGTTTAATATGCTTTGAATGTTTCCATCGCGATAAGCTTAAAAATGCTTAACTTAACATTTTTACAAGGAAATATGTGTTTTAAACATTTCAGTCGACTAAAAACAATTACCCCCAAATCCTTGTTTTAACCCAACCGCCGTAAACCTCAAGATAAATCATTTAGAATTTATTACTTCTGAGTCAAACAAGTCAATTTTAATTCTCATTTTATTATTTTAAATTATTTATTGAGAAAATGCCACATTTTTATTGTCTTCAAAAATTGATTGATATGACTAATTATACTTTTCTCATAATTTCACAGACGATCCAGCTGATAGTTGGGATGCAGAAAAGGAGCCAATCGAAGATGATGATGGCGATGTTGAAGAAGCTGAAAGCGAAGAAATCGTACAGAAAGCAACGAAAAAGAAACGACCGGAAGTTGAAGATGATACCATTAAAAAGGAGCATGTTAATGTAGTATTTATTGGACATGTCGGTAAGTCAGAATGTTGATAGTTAGAATTTTAATTATTATAGATTAAGTAAAAAAATCAGTGTCAAAAGTAATGTCACAAACAATTCAAATAAGCGGGTACTTTGAAATATTTTTACTGGTGGTATCACGTCAAATAGCCTAAAGTTATTGGGCTAGGCGCAAATCAAGACGCGTATAACGTTTGCAAAGTGGCATGGACGACGAAAATTGCTGGCGTGGCGATGGCCTATTTAATCATTGAAGTTGTAAAAAAACGCTTTGTGTCATGCCACTTCGTGTTCGCTAGCTATAGTGTTTATGATAGAAACAACTTGGTGATGAAAGTCATAAGTCAGCTACTCGATTTAACCAAATGTATATATGTATATACAAATATAAAATGAATAACCACTTCCTTACATTTTCTTGTGATATAAAGACACAAACTACTTGATAAATTTTCGCCGATCAAAATAAACTTTCCTTTGCGCCTGATTCATCCTTGTCAACATAATGATTTACACTCGGATTCACGCTAACAAAGCCTACGCTACCTCTTTGTAAAAGTACGTATATTCTCTACTTCAATTCAAGTAGCAGCGTGGATAGAGCACTAGCTGCTGGCTAATTTAAATCCATCCATGATCACATACTGGGTTTCATAGCCTAGCTTTAAGCAGATATCTTATTTAAATCAGAGTTAAAGTGATTGTGAATGAATTTTTTACCAAAATTCAACCCCCCAGAGCCAAGGTATGCAGTCGGACTAAACTCAATTTGAAGGTCTAATCTATTCATAGTCTACAGTTCATCCCGTCAGTCAGTCCTCTTTCTATTAGATTAACTGCACTATTAGATATCTGACAACATATTCTGTAAACTAACATCAATTAATTATTATCTATCAATAATTCTTACACACCATATTCGCTAATTTAACCCCAATCTACTTATCATTTCAGATGCTGGTAAATCGACAATAGGCGGACAAATTATGACATTAACCAACATGATCGACAAACGAACATTCGAAAAAATTCAGCGTGAAGCCCGTGAAAAGTCACGTGAGAACTGGGCACTATCGTGGGCACTAGACACAAATGCCGAAGAACGCGAAGAAGGCAAAACGGTCGAAATCGGTCGAGCATTTTTCGAAACCGAACGAAAGCATTTCACAATTCTAGATGCACCCGGTCACAAAAGTTTCGTTCCGAATATGATTGGTGGTGCGGCACAAGCTGATCTAGCCGTGCTGGTCATATCGGCGCGAAAAGGTGAATTTGAAACGGGTTTCGAAAGAGGCGGACAGACACGAGAACATGCTATGTTGGCGAAAACGGCGGGTGTCAAGCATTTAGTCGTACTAGTAAATAAAATGGACGATCCGACGGTGAATTGGGACGCGAATCGTTATAACGAGTGCAGAGATAAAATATTGCCGTATCTTAAGAAATTAGGTTTCAATCTGAATAAGGACTTGACGTTTATGCCTTGTTCGGGTTTGACTGGCGCTGGACTTAAGGAACAAATCGATGAAGCGATTTGCCCGTGGTATCGAGGGGAACCTTTTATACCGTTTATCGATCAATTACCGGCGTTGAACCGAAGACTGGATGGACCATTTGTATTGCCCATTGCTGACAAATATAAGGATATGGGTGTCGTAGTGATGGGCAAGGTGGAATCGGGTTGCGTGAAAAGAGGACAAACTTTGCTGATTATGCCTAACAAGGTGAGTTTTGTCGTTGAGTAAACATTCTTGGCTTATAAATCATTACCTTGAAAGACAAAAAAAACTAAACATCTCCTTTTCACATGCAGATTCAAGTATCTGTCGATCAACTCTGGTCTGACGACATGGAAGTTACTAGCATTACCCCTGGAGAGAATGTAAAAATAAAACTAAAGGTAAATTGCTTGTTTATGACTTTTGTGATCCCAGTTGTAACTGTAAATCTTATTTAGGGTGTCGACGAGGAAGAAATCTCGACTGGCTTTGTTTTATGCGACGTGGCAAATCCAATCCGAGTTGGAAAAGTCTTCGACGCTCAAGTTGTTATCCTAGAACATAAATCAATTATCTGCGCTGGCTATTCAGCTGTCATGCATATTCATTGTGCTGCCGAAGAAATAACTGTAAAAGTATGTTATCCAACAATATTCACTAGATTCTTATAAAACATTAGCAAAGTCCTGAAATCATTCTAAAGAAAAAAAAAAACATTCTCATATTATAGGCTCTTATCTGTTTAGTCGAAAAGAAAACAGGCGAAAAATCAAAGACGCGGCCACGATTTGTCAAGCAAGACCAGGTTGCCATAATGCGAATTGAATGTTCCGGATCGATTTGCCTTGAATCATTTAAAATTTTCCCGCAAATGGGTCGATTCACCCTTAGAGATGAAAGTAAGTACAAAAAAAGATTGAATATTACTTGTTTTTTTTTTAAATCATTAATTATAATTTTCATTCGTCCTAAATTTAATAAATCTACAACAATAATCATTCAACCGTTTTCGTTCTCCCTTCACAGATAAAACAATTGCTATGGGCAAAGTATTGAAAGTAGTAGAGTAAAACGAACCAATTTACCTAACAAAATCACTGAATAAATAGCTTACTAATACACAATAAACCAATCATTAATCAAAATAGAACCGAAGCACAGCATAAAACACGAAAATTTACAGCCTTTTTAAAAGTTTTATACAAATAGCAAAAAAACGAGAAAAAATCGCATCAACAACCTAGGGGAAAAAAATTTAGGAAAAAAACGATTAAACAAGACACTACGAAAACAATAAAATAAACAAAAAACTAATTGATTGATAGCAACATCGATTTGTTGCATAGTTTAATCATTTAGTGTGTTGTTCTGATAATGCTGATATAATAAACGAATAAACTATGCATCAAATAATTTTTGCATAATTAATATTATATATAAATATTATATATACGAGCGAGAGAGAAGAAAAATCATGTTTATAGTTTAGCGATATTTTTTTTATTATTAAATATGTTGCATATATATTAATATAAATGGAAAAAGAAAGAAATAAAAATTAAAAATGAACTTTTTTTCAAAAAAAATATATAAAAGCAAGAAATAAGTTGATTAAGAAAATAAGGAAGTAAAAAATGAAAAGAAAATTTATATTTGTGCTCTCATCTATTTTATAAACTCTTATTATACATTTAATTCTGAAAAGTTGTCGAATTAATGACATTAATAAAAATGAATATCAAATAAAAAAAACTAATAGAAAGCTATGACTAGACACTGTGGGAGTGGACAGTAGGAAACTTTCTAAAACGTTTGGCATTCAAAATAATCATTTTTATGTTGTTTAAAGTAATTTGATACGTTTTGATGATGATTTTATAAGAGAATGTGAAAAAGATGTGAACAAAACCAAAAAAAAAAAATCGAAAATAAATGAAATATACAAATGTAATTATGGTTTTTGGATTATTGAAGAAGTAGAAGGGTTTCAATTTAAGGACTGAAGATGTTGATTTTTTTTAGTTTCCTGCTTCAAAATGCAAATTAGCAGATTTGAACTCTATGATCTCAATGAACTGCATTCGAGTATAGTGTTTAAGTATACTCATTATTAGTGGTACATTCGGTAGGTCGGTTTAGTCTTGCTGTCTTATGAAGCTTCAGTCATCCCGGTTTTGACCCATCATCATCCAGTTCGGTATCCTCAGTATTTCTTTGATGTCCTTGGCAGTCCATTTCTCCCCTGAAGACAAAGAAGCGGCTAGACAAACTTGCCTTACCGATCCTTTCCAATAATCCTGCTCTGATTTGTAAGCATAGAGAGAAAGAAATAAGCAAATATTTGGTTAAGGAAAGCTTTTTCAAAACGTGTCGAAATTAATTATCTATTTGCAAGTTAATCTATTAAAATTAATATCAAAAATACACAATCAGATATCAGATAAAAAATCAGCATTCAAGTATCAGCAGTTTCCTAATGTTGATAGGTATAAAGTTCTAGAGTGTTGGGGTAGGTCATTTAAAAACAAACGCATTACAATAAAGAGCCTCTAATAGATCTGTGTGGTACACTTTTCAAAAAAATTGAAACTAGATGAATTATTGCAATTTAAGGTCGCTAGCTTTTTCTGCTTTGGCCGTAAGCTTGATACTGCAGGATATTTGTTGGTGCAATGTTTTCTCTTGTACCTTTAAATGAACTGAGAGTATTGTAATCAGTCTACGAGGGTTGATCCTAAAGTAATGATAATCAATATAAATCAAGGTGATTAAACTTAAAAAAAATATTTATTTTTCAACATAGTCTCCTAACAAGTTAATATATTTAGTCCAACTTTTTCCAAACCCAGGATACCCTTAGAAAAAATGTATTTATCTTTACTCTCCTAAAACGCCTTAACAGCGGCCATCACTTCGCTGTCTTCGCTTCGCCGACGAGAGAGTAGAAGTGACTGCGAGCTAAATCTGGTGAATAGGACGGATGTTGAAGCAGCTCGAATCCTGTTTCTTGAATTGCAGCCATCGCAACTGCAGCCTTGTGAATCAGTGCGTTGTCCTGAGGAAACAGCACTCCGGCTCGCAGTTTGCTCCGTCTTTTTTCCTTAATAGCCTCCCGAAATTTTCTTATTTGGTCTGCATAGTAAGAGCCTGATGTAGAGGCTTTCTTTTCCAATTTTTTCCACTATAATAATTCCTTCAGCGTTCCAAAAAACTGAATCATAACCTTCCCTGCCGAACTCGAAACCTTGAATTTCTTCGGCGTCGGTGAAGAGGCTCGCTTCCAGGCCATTGATTGCAGCTTGGTTTCTGGATCAAAATGGTGGATGCAGATCTCGTCCATGGTTACGAAACGTGACAACAACTTTTCCTGATCTGTCTGGAACTTTTCGAGATTCACCCTAGAAATGTCGACTCGTTTCTTCTTTTGCTCGTCAGTTAATATTCTCAGCACCCAACGCGCAGAGACCTTCCTCATATTTAATTCATTGGAAACGATTCTTTGAGCACTGCCATACGAGATTTCTGTGTCCTCAGCACCCAACGCGCAGAGACCATCCTCATATTTAATTCATTGGAAACGATTCTATGAGCACTGCCATACGAGATCCCTGCGTCACTCTTGGATCAGTGAGGGACGTGAGATTAAACTCTTCCCAGATTAAACTCTTTGGCCCAGCATGCAACGATGGAATATGGAGGAGCAGATTCCCCTAGTAATTCCACCAAGTCGCTGTTTATGTCTTTATTAAATATTTTTTCCCAAAACAGGTACTTAATGACAACTCTAATTTTGTTTTTCTCCATTTTCTCTCTTTGACTGTTCGTATTCAAATGAATGTACCTCCCTGGAATCCTATCCTATTTATGTTTTTTTTTTATGTTGACTTAAGGGGGCAAGATGGTTTCCGAGGCCGAAGAAAAGCCGATTTTTGCGATTTTTTTCCTCAGCTTTGAGTGAAAATAATTACTAATTTTTTATAACACATTAAAGAACTATATTTTGAGAGTATATAGGAATTATTGTAGAAAAAAATATTAAATATTTATCCCGTGGTGGCAGTAGATCAAAGGCGCTTCGAAAAAAGGCGTCGTGCGGTGCGTAATACCTGGCTTAACAGTGTTATCTGAAATCCAAAAATCGAAGTTTTGAACGAAATTATATTGAAAAATATGCGATTTCCGATTTTTGGTGCGGTTTTCAATTTCGAGGTACCATTTTCACATAAAAAATCAGCCTATGATTGCCTGTAAAAAATAGTAAAAATTTTTTTTAAAAAAAAGCGATCGTTCATCCGCGAGTATTTATCATATTAAAGATGTCCGGCAAAGTTCATTGAGATCGGTGCATTAATTTTTGAGTTATGTTACGCACCGACTTCAAAAATGTAGTTCGGAGTTTCGAGCTAGACTATTTCGGTTTCTCGTTGAAATATACCTGGCAACACGATCATAAAATAACCGGTATCTCTGCGAGTTTTAGTCCGATTTACTTGAAATTTTCAGAGGATATTTCTGAGACATTGTACTTTCATATAAAAAAATAATTGAAAAATTTTTTTTGTTTAAGTTGGAAACCATCCTGCCCCCTTAATGGGGAGTAAAAAATATTTTCTTTAATTTTATGCGAACTGGAAATAGCCGATTATCACAACTTTTGGATCAACCCTCGTACATCCAGCTGGAAATCTAGGCTGCGATTTCAATAGTAACTACTATTCATAATCTCTATAGAGAGGAAAATGATTAAAAAAAAGAATGGTAGTGAAAACGGGTGTGATAAAAAAGGATATATATTTTTTTAGGAATTGTGGTAGAGTTCATCTGCTACGGTTACTTTAGATTATTGTATTTATCTTTGCTAATTTTGTTAAAATTAAATACAGTGCAAAGAAAAAATGGTGCACTACTCAAAGCAGGGATATATGATATCAAGAATTCTATATCGAGCATATTTAAACCACTCATAGTTCTGTTTAAGATACTATTTTCTTTCAATTTTTCCAGTGTTTTTGGTGGCTTATTGAATTAAACATCTTTTCTTGGCGTAATGTTTTTTCTTAGCGACATAATATGACACCGATATTTTTTGAAAACCATATAGTTGACCTTTCAAATATGAGGTACAGATCAATGCTATTAGAGGAAATAACACAATTAATACGCTCTTTCAATTTAGAAGCGATTTCACGTAGAGAAACTCAAAAAGATCAAAATGTATCAACATATTGAAACATAATACTGTTGTAGTGTGACGTTACAATTACACAATGATAACGCACACTCATACTTTGTAAGCATTATCTTGTGTAGTATGATTCTATATTAGTATTACAGTACTTTACATTTAACAAAAACCAGAAATTATTCGATAAGAACCTGTCTGAATTATAACTTAGAAGTAAGCGGATCGTAATAAAATCATGTTCGAGTAAAGCCGGTCTTTTAATTATATCACATGGCGCTGCGGCAAATAAATTTTTTCGGAAAATAATTATATATTCGTGTTCTCCTAACGTAATGAAAAGAAGTGTTGTAATTACAAGTGAAAATATTATCATTGAATGGGAACTGCAAACAAAAGTAGTATAAAATTACCTGTAAAACGTGGCCGACCTGCAAAGCGCACAGTTATAGTGGTCGAAAAAACAATGGATTATTTGAAAAGACCAGAAACTCTAAAACTGGATGGGAATATATCGGAAAATTGGAGAATTTTTAAGCAGAATTACGATATATTTGCAACGGCTATTGAAATTGAAAAGAAATCGGAGGCTGTGAAAATTGCAATCTTCCTAAATGCCATTGGCCCAGAAGCATTGGAAGTGTACAATTCATTTCACTTGAGTGACGAAGATAAAGTTAAATACAACAAAGTATTAGAATCGTTTTCGAAATTCTGTATACCGAAAAAGAATGAAGTGTATGAGACTTTTATGTTTCATTCGAGGAATCAACGCGAAGGAGAACCGTTTGATAACTTTCTATTGGACCTTAAAAAGCTGATAAAGAATTGCGGTTTCACTAATGAGTTCGAGCAGAGGATGCTCAGAGACAGAATTGTGTATGGGATTTATGACAGTCGACTACAGAAAAAATATCTAGAAACACCAGAGTTGACGTACGAGAAGGCAGTCGAACTTGGGCGTGCAGCAGAGGCATCCGAATCACAGACCAGGAGAATGAAGAAAATTAATTCATCGGCAGTATTAGCGGTTGACGGAATCACGGACAGAACACAAAATCGGCAACAGTATGCGCGGAATAGAAATGGATATGATAAGATGAGTAATTCAAGCAAATACAGTAAATGTAACAGTAATTTAAATGCAGTTAATTCTAATTTTTCTAAAAATAATATACCAAGACATAGCAAAGATTATACTAGTGGGCATAATTTTAGGTCAACTACAAATGTAAAGAGAAATGACGCTGTTCAGCGGCAGGGAAATAAATGTCGGTATTGCAACAAGTTTCACCCACCCAAAAATTGTCCAGCATATGGGAAAAGATGTGGTATTTGTGGTAAATTTAATCACTTTGCAGAAGTGTGTGCAGCTAGACTGGTGAGTGAAATAAATATTAAGAACGCAAATGACACTTTTTATATAGAAGCTATAAATAATTTAAATGATTTCGGAAACAAGCGGGCTTGGTATGAAATTGTACAAGTAGATAATACTATCATTAGTTTCAAGCTCGATACGGGATCTGATTTGAATACTTTGCCCGCCAGCTACTTTAACAAGCTTAATAAAAAGCCTAAATTGGAGAACTTTGAAGGGAAGGTCGAAGCTTATGGAGGAGCTTCTATTAGTGTCTTGGGAAGAGTAAAGCTATCGTGTGTTATAAAAAAGACAGTAGTAATGCTAGAATTTGCTGTCATAAATGACCAAGTTACCCCTATTCTAGGATTTGAAACCTGCAGAAAGCTTAATCTTATCCAAAGAGTGGAAATAATTAGTACTCAATCTAAAAAAGGAATACTGGAAAAATATGAGGATGTTTTTGAAGGACTAGGTTGCTTTGCAAAAAACGTGTCCCTCAAGCTGAAAAATGATGCAAAACCTACAATCAAACCTGCCCGCCGCGTCCCCCTTGCAGTACTGAAGCCCCTAAAGAAAGAATTGTATAACTTGTGTGAACGCGGTATCATTCAAGAAATGAAAAACGAAAGCGTGACTTGGGTTTCTAATTTAGTAATAGTGGAGAAAAAAAATAAGCAATTGAGACTTTGTTTGGACCCCAGGGAATTAAATCAAGCAATATGTTATGAAAATTATCTAATACCAACATTTCAAGAAATATTAAGTAAGCTAGCACATAAAAAAGTGTTTAGTGTATTAGATCTTAAAGAGGGTTATTGGCAAGTTCAATTATCAGAAGAAGCAAGCAAGTTGTGCGCTTTCAGTACTCCGTTCGGAATTTTCAGATTCCGAAGATTACCATTTGGAATAAATTGTGCACCGGAGCTGTTTCAGAAGCTTAATGAAGAAAACTTCGCAGATATTCCTGGTGTAACAGTATATATAGATGATGTGTTAATTGCCGCTGAAAGCGTTGAAGAACACGACGCGATTTTCATACAAGTCATGGAAAGAGCAAAGCAGAGGGGTATCAAATTTAACAAAGAAAAATTGCAGTTTCGTTTAAAAGAAGTATCTTACTTGGGTCATATTATTTCGGCAGAGGGGTTAAGAATTGCAGAAAGCAGAGCAAAAGCGATAGACTGTTTACAGCCACCGAAGAATAAAAAAGAGCTACAGAAATTGCTAGGTGTTGTTAATTATGTAAGAGATTTTATACCCAATTTGGCGTCGATCACTAAGCCCTTACGGGATTTATTAAAAAAGAACACTTGCTTTATCTGGACTGATTTACAAACTAAGAGCTTAGAAAAAATAAAAAGTCTAATTGGGAAACTTCCCCTTCTCAATAAATTTGATGAAACAAAGGAAATAGTTATTCAAACCGATGCTTCGCAATATGGGTTAGGTAGTGTCCTTCTTCAAGACAATAAACCAATATGTTTCGCATCAAGAAGCTTATCGGAAACAGAAACACGTTACGCGCAAATCGAGAAGGAAATGTTGGCTATAGTGTTTGCGTGCACGAAATTCCATTTTTATATTTATGGAAAAAACGTTAAAATTTTAACGGATCACAAGCCGCTTTTAGGAATTTACAGAAAGTCATTTGATCAAATAGCTTCACCACGTTTGCAAAGGATGAAACTTCGCTTGATGAGATATAGAATTGATTTGGAATACTTAATGGGGAAAAATATGATTATCGCCGATTATTTGTCCAGAAATTTTGATAAAACCTCACAGACAAGCGAAATACCCGATTTAAATGAAGTAATACATGCTATAAATGCAAGTGATAGCAGGAAAAATGAATTTGTTAAAGCTACCAATGAAGATAGTACGTTTAATGTCTTAAAAAAACGAATTCTGATAGGATGGCCCAAAATGAAAAAAGAAGTGGAAGTGGAGATACGACAATTCTGGGGTTTAAGAGGTGAGCTCTATTTGGAAGAGGGTATAATATTTTACAATGATCGAATTTTTGTTCCACCCAAATTACGAGCTTCAATCTTAAATAGCCTGCATATTGGTCACTCTGGTATTGAAAGAACAAGAGCAAGAGCTCGATCATTAATATACTGGCCAGGCTTAAGCATGGATATTGAGAAGATGATTGCCACATGCTCCATTTGCCAACGTAATAGAAAACAGAATACAAAAGAAGATATATTGTGCCATGAAATACCTAGCTTACCATTTTATAAAATAGGAATCGACATAATGCATTTCCGAAATCATGACTATTTGATTGTAGTAGACTACTTCTCCAAATACTTTGAGTTAGTTCCTATTTCCAATAAAACCGCGATAAAAATTATAGAAAAATTGAAGTCCATTTTCGCAACTTTTGGTATACCTAGAGAAATAATTGCAGATAATGTTCCCTTTGCGTCATATCAGTTTAAAGATTTTTGCAAGAAATATGATATTGAGCTCAAAACAACGAGCCCATATCACTCTCAATCAAATGGACAAGCTGAGAAGGCTGTGGGCATTGCCAAAATGTTGTTAGCAAAATGCGAAGAAGGTAATCAGGAACTCTGGTTAGGATTATTAGAATATAGAAACACACCACTTAAAGGAATTGATATTTCACCAACAGAACTACTGATGAGCAGAAAAACGAGAACCCTAGTACCGGCAAGAATTGAAAAATTTAAAGCAAGAAATGTTCCTGATATGACAAAGTACTATAAGTGGAAGGCAGGAAAATATAAGAAATATTACAATAAAACTGCTAGAAAGTCTGTTTCGTTTGGAGACGGAGAAAGGGTGTGGTGGAAAAATAAACAAAATAAGTGGGAGCAAGCAAAGGTGATTAAAAAATGTTATGAACCACGTTCATATATACTTGAAACTAATGATGGAACTACCTACCGTAGAAATAGTAAATGGATACGAAAACATAAATGAAACTGTAAAGCTTTAAAAAATAAACAATGTACTTTCACTTATTAAATAGCGTTATTGAGAATAGCCAAGCTGTATGATTTATCACAAATACCACACTTTGAAAATTAGATTGCTTTATGTAAATCCATAATAATCATTACTGTAAACTGGATTAAAAGTAGAAAGTGTAAATTGGTAAAGAACACAAATCTACCAAATTTATGTACAGAGATCAATAGACCTTGAATTAAATTTAAAGTTGAAAGGATGAAAGGAAAGACCGAAATAAGAAAAGAAAAATATTGAAATGAACGTCAGATTGACATATTAAGTTTAACGTCATATTGCCCGACTATTATTGAAATTGAATTATGTTGCAATATTTTGTAATACATAGCTGAACTTTTAAAATTTGAATTTATCTCAAGAAAAGGGGAGATGTTGTAGTGTGACGTTACAATTACACAATGATAACGCACACTCATACTTTGTAAGCATTATCTTGTGTAGTATGATTCTATATTAGTATTACAGTACTTTACATTTAACAAAAACCAGAAATTATTCGATAAGAACCTGTCTGAATTATAACTTAGAAGTAAGCGGATCGTAATAAAATCATGTTCGAGTAAAGCCGGTCTTTTAATTATATCACAAATACTATACCGCAAGTAAATAGCAAGGTCTTCACTTACTCACTTTATTACGTTTGCCAGCTCGAAAGAATTTATATTCATTTAAGAAATATCATTACAGCAACAATATTTGAACAATAAATCGATCACAAAAATAATGTCAATGCTCAACAAAGAGAGAATAAAACACAAGCTTTTAACAGAAAATGACACTTCACTAACTGTCTTTATAGCGAAACGAAACCAACTGAAACAACGAAATCATAAAATCGCTTGAATTTAAGCCCATTGGGAACAAAGGCGAAACGGTAAGTTTCTTGAAAATTATTTTAGGCAAGTATTAAGGTGCTCCCACACGCGCAATTACAATTTATCGATTCCGGACGATTGAACAACCTTTCCTCCCTGATTACAATTATTTACAAGATTATTTCTATTCCGAAGTGCAATACACCCGGAGAGTCGGTCAGCTAAATTTTTGTCTGTCAAATCATGTATACGTATAGCTTATAATGGTTTATATAGTATCTATTATGTGAATGTCGGACAATTGTTTTTTGAGCTCCGAACTTTTCTGCAGTTTATTTACTCGAAGACAGGTCAGAAATTTATCATCATCATCTGTCAGTCGCCCGGAATGAGGTTCGTCATTTAGATCGAAATTCCAGGTACAAAAGTTTTTAAACCAACATTGAGTTCACTCTTTAAAATACTTGAATATATCTAGATGACGTTGTTGCGTTTTTTTCTTTCTCCGTTATTGCTCCTAATTTCCTGAGAGGCATTGTTGAAATTAGATTAGATGTAAATCTTCAGTGTTTGTTATCCCATGGCACTTTTGATTCCTTCATATTTTTTCCTTGAGGAGATCTCATCTATGCATAATTTTTCCCTCCCGGAGGATGTTGAATTCTGAAAAATTGTTAAATTGCTGAAAAATTCACTGTCATCCTGCTTTACCCAGGAAAAGAACACGCAGCGAAACACAAAAATTATTGCTTTAATCAACATACGTATTTAATATCAATGTAAAAAGCGAACACATTCAACATGTCAAGCACAAAATGGAAGTTACAAGTGAGCATATTTGCCCTGAAATATTTGTATTACACGTTGTATTAAAAGCCATATAACCGTAACCCATACAGAATAAATAAATATCATACTTATAATCTAGTTATTTTGATTTGATGATTTTCAATCGATTTGCATTTAAACCGAATTGAGTGCGATTCTTCTAATATGCTACAAAAACAATATTTAGATGGAAAAATTGACATCAATTTGATGATTTGCATGTTTTTGCAAAGCGCAATCTATTTATTCAAATTGTTATAAGTAAATAAAATTATTTTCATCAAATGTCTAATGAGTGAAAATATTTGTTTCGTCCAAAGATATTGATCTATGTTTATGGTGATTTGTAATGAAAATGTTTGCGGGAAAATATCCTTAACACGAAAACAATCTAAAACATTTTGTCCAGTAAAAAATTTGCTAGAGATTTCACTAATATATCATTTCCAGGCTATCGTATAGTATGCTCAATAACAAGTCAACTATACGCATATTTTCACTATTACAAAGATAAGTAACAGACTCAAACAGCTCTAAATGCTATTTGAAATTTTCTACAAATTTTTGAAAAGTTTTGCGATAGACACACTATAATCATTAGAATTAGTATCTACTGTCCCAGAGTATATATTTGCAAGAATGGCTTCACCTGCTGGTCATCTTTTCAACGACAAATCAACACTCAATACCTTCGGTAAAGTCTTTAATAATTGTATATTCACTGCATTTCTCACAGACCAATCGACCATTCGACGAATTATTTCGCTGACCTTTATCGTGACAAACAATATAGACCAGTTTCAAATTCTTAACACTGAACAACTCCAAAAAGTACTCAATGATATTGATGTCTCGTACTTTTTTGCCATGCAACGGACATTTTTGATTTGGATCTTCGATCAGACTGCGAACATTTTCAATCAGTGACGGAAGAATAGTTCGCGATATTTCGATTTGATGATCCAGATTCCACACCTGAAAGACGAGTAGATTTTCCCGACAAATATACGGGTTGATAGTATGTCCTTTATCACAGCCACCGGTGCTGCTATTGAACAATCCTTGACAAAAGAATTCGCCGCGATCGTTACACAACGAAACTGACCAATCTTCAAACATTTCCGTTCGCGACGTATATTCTTTGATCATCTGACGCATTCGTTTGTTTGGTAGATTGGAAGCCATGTCTGTCTGATCCTGAACGTATACATGTTTCCGCTTGCACTTTCTGTCGAATATCATGGAAAAGTAATCGCATCCGATCAGAAGATAACGAAATATCTCCAGAATTCGATCAAACATCTTGCGGGCTTTTTCATTCGTCTCATACAAATTGCATTTGGTCAGTTCATCTTTGGTTTTATAGTAATAGCCACGAATACGATCTTGAGCTCGCTTCGCCATTGCTTCTTCCTTAGTCTTGAAGTTTTTATCTTGTCCCTGGAACCATTCTTCATGTTCGCTTTTCAAACTCCGATCGCCTTTCGTTTGATCCTTGTGCATCGACTTTCGTTGATATCTAGCAATCGCTCGACTGAATCTTTCTGGGTACTCGGTGAGTAGATGTTGAAGTATATAGTCGTGATTGAGATTCCCAGTGCCGATATTTTCACGTATGCGTTTCATTGTAATGTCATATTCTGAAATTAGCAGATGATTTCGAATAAGGTATTATAGGAAATTTATGCCAGGATTATTCACCAGTCATTATTCTGCTTTCGCCAACAGGTACAACGATGAAAAGAGTCTGCGGCTCGATTGTTTTAAAATATTGTTCATCGGTTACCTTGACTCCATCTTTGGCCAAATAGAGGCAGCAGTTAGGTATCTGCAAGATATTTGTGGGAATAATTCATATTGAGGTGAAAAACGAATAATAAATAAAAATGCTAATAATTTACCAGTCTAGCGTAACTACGCGAAATAATAATATTGCTTTTCAAAGAAACAAGTGACAAGTAATAATATCGATTGGTTCAAACTGCTGATTCGTTTTGAAAGTATTCTCTTAATAAACATAATTCGTCAAGAGTTTCAACATTTAAACTAGACCTGATTTTGCTGCTGAAAAAAGATATTTCGGGATCGACATTTTTTGGTGGGATATTAAGCATGTAATCATACGCCAGTTGAAATAATGAGCCCTTAGCGCCTCCTTTTTCTTAAAACGCTATTTTTTTTTAGTATTAAGTTCTGGGTTGTTCGCACATGTCGTTATGACGAAACTTTTCTAATTCTCAAAATGGGCTGAACTTTATCAATCCCGAAATCTCTGGAGTCCCGATAAAAAATTCGAGATCGCGAAAATGTCCAAAACGTGTCGGGATCCCGGATCCCGGGATTACATGCCCTAACGCAGACCTTTTATGATTATATTGAAGAATATAATCAGAATCGAGTCTTTTGCTACTATTGTGCCGCGTAAACTAGTTGAAGAAATTTTCCTGATCGAGATAGTCCACCTTTTTAATAAATTCTAAATATAATACCCTTGGAACCCAAGATGTTGCTATTTTCATTAGAAAATATCTCAAGCTCAACAAACTGAAAAACTTAAAAACTAAGATTTTAGAAACGGTTTCGATTTCCTGAGGATTTTTTTTTTGAGATTTTAATTCGAAAAAAGCTGGAGATATTTTATCCACTCCAAAATATAATGGTATAATTTTTGCGAATTCCTGAACGAAGGTATTGGACTTAATAATTGCTGCTTATCCAAGTTATTTAATAATGATATTAAATCCGCTGGAGCAAGGAATACTCTGGAAAGTGGGTTCCAACCAACGGATCAGGTCTACAGGTGGAGGGTAGCTATAGTCGAGAAAACGATCTCATCTAAAACGTTACAAGTTTGAATGTCGGAAGTTGATTTGTTTCCCGTTTTGTTCAAGGGTCACCTGTATATCTTTGTCGGAGTTAGTTCCTCCTCCGTAACAGTAACTTAGTCAGCTTAGGGAGTTCGTAAGGATTGTGTACATCCTTTGCCGGGATTGTGATCTCTCTCTTTTGAGGCGAAATAACAGAATGGATTTTTTGTTGCAATCTCTTATTTTGGATTGCTACAATATCTGATATATGAATTTCCACTGCGATTTGACTTTCGATAAATGGTTCTACTCAAACAATTAATTGATATTTTCATCTTTGTAGAGAACTATTATATGAGGGCTTAAATTTACGTTCATCGATTAAATTGTTAGTATTTTATAAGAAAACCCCAAAATTATTTAAAATAAAATTTCTTCCACCTTTGTTTCGCACAATTATTTGGATTACGATAAAATTCACGCCGAGCATATATTTGACCGGTATAATATCAGTTCGTCCGAAAACCAAGTAGTTTGTATTTTACATATTTGGAATTTCTAGAAGATAAGTAAATATCTACTAATATTCACATATATGGGATTTGAAAAACTCTCGATGACATTGAATATTATGATACAATTCTCTGTACCGACTTATCATTATATTCTACACATCAATCAGTTCCCGGGTCGACTATGCGCAAAACTACTTCCTTCGATTTTTGTTCGAAATTTTACTTTTCTACGACCGTGACCTTCATTCTAAGGACATTTGCAAATAATGATTTTTTCACTGACTGCAGATCAATTGAATAGCAACAAAGTAATGTTAATTACCGAAAGTAATGTAAATTACCGATTTATGTACGTAATTGTGAGGGTTTGTGGGTTTCCCCAGATACTAATTTGAAGATTCTTTCGCCATATTTGACGGTTGGCAAGCAGTGCAAATAGAAGCAAAGACTTAATCACCCATTGTTCAATACATTTCAAATTGCATTACAATTACTTCACTGCATAATTCTAACAAAGAGACTTACATTAAACTTAACTCCAGCCTTTTCCGTCAGCATTTTCAATGAATTGGCAGCAATACCAAATCGTCTTGTACGCTTATTATCGGTCACTTTGTATCCTTGTAACTTCATCGCGTCGCCGTTTGGAATCAAACTACTAACCATTGCTCCATCGACCGATGAACTCATTATATATCGCAAATATCGGATTTGGTGAGGACAAGATAATTGATTAGGAAGGTTGAAAAACTAGTAAGTGTTTTATGGGAAGAAAAATTCACTTGAATGAACTGAGACGCCGCCGTATTCACACAAAAGACTCCAATGGCACTTGTTGTCGTTGCGCCGCTGCTCTTCGTTTGGCCGATTAAAGGAATTGTAGATGCTGGCGATATAATATAAAATGGGAGAGTTTCCCCAATGCTGGTTGCTATGATATCAATATCTTTGTGGATTATTTGTTGTGTTTATATCGTTTTCGAATGCGCACAGCTTTGTTTGGGAAATATAGAATGTTGTAGGGGAGCAGCGACGCGCAGGGGAAATTTGTCATTCGAGTTGACAGCTTCTGACAGATTAGTGGTAGGATTCTAATAAACTGATAGATGCAAGCCGAATGTTATGTTGGATTTTTGTGGATTTCCTCCGGTTTTTAGAGGTTTAAACTATTTCGCCTGCAATATATTTTATTAGTACGTAGTAAGCAGAATAGAGTGTAGTTTGCCAGATAGAATACTAAATGTGAATGCTGCGCCAACGCTCAGACACGGCAGCCCTGGCATTGTAATGTTTTTCACTATTTTGACATTTCCATGGATGTGCTGCGTACACATTTTTCCGAGTACTGTCATATGGGAACCGAATTTCTAGTTTCTGACAAGTGCCAAGAACTCCGTCTGCTAGCGTTTCGGGATGTGGGCAGCTATGCAAATACGAATTGCAAATTCATTTCCATTTCATTCATAAATTAAAGTCTCTAATCACATCATTTTCCTGTCAATTCGCGTATTTTTTTATGTCCAATAAGTAATCCAGTAGCTTCCCGAAAAAGTTTTCAGCGATGTTTCGATCGTATCGTAGCTCATCAAAATATTTGCAAACCGTGTGAATCGCAAACCTGTGAGTGTTGTGTTGATTTTGAATCCCATATAGGCAGTGGAAAAGACGAAGATTCGTTGGCCGCTAGCCAGCCGTAATCAGAATGATGTGGTGATGATAACAACGAAACTGGATCTAGTAATAGACGAGAAACCACTTCAATATCAGCAGCAGTAGCTGCGAAGACTGCTGCGACGACGGCCCGAAGAACGGCAAAGACATACAAATACAACGTAGCCCCATCGTTGCGAAGCGGGATCATCCATTTGATCCGTCTACGCGCTGGCGAACTAGCCACAATCTCAGCACAACGAATACATAGGCCAAAGACCGGAAACCGGTCGGCGAATTAACGTGAGATATCAATGATGGATATGCAATTGCGAGATTTCGAGATGAGCGACTCGGAGACCGAGCTACTCATCAATCCGGCCGCCGCTGTTGCGACGTCTGGACGTACAACGCGACTTCGCTTGCGCAACGAGAGAAATGGTGAACGTGTCCATTTATTGCCTCCAGATACAACCGGTGTCCTATTCCCAAAAAATCGTCGTCGTCGAAACTTCACGGTGGCGTCCTGCTGTCGAACCATAATTTGCGGGTGAGTCGCATATAAAATGTAAATACTTTTGGACATTGGAAATTTGTAAGCAATCTGGACTAAAATGCTTTGTTCGATTCATTTGTTAGGCCACATTTCACACGTTCTAAATTACTATGCAGACAACCGCTTAGCCACCTCGCTTAGTCTTCCTATTCGATGCCACGCTTTCGATCGGTTTACTCTATTGTTACTTATATGAAACCTTAATAAGGATAGAATAAGTGCATTCATTTGCAAACCTTCATCTTGATTGCACTTGCGAAACATTTTAACAGTTTTGAATACGCTCTTTGACATTTGCTTTGCATAAATTGAAAGAGCGGCAAGCAGTGTCGTTAAGTTAATTTTCTATTAGAGTGACCAGCATATGGTGCCCATAAAATAAATGCGAGAGTTCGAAAAACTTTCATGAACAAAGTATGCACTACTAAAATCACAATCGCGGTAGCAAAAACTCAGAAAAATCGGCGAACATATACGGTGTAAATTGGTGTCGGAATCGTGCAATTAATTTATGTATACTAAATGTGTGTGAAGCTTTTGTTGGATTCTTTGTATTTGAGTGCAACGGCTGAAATAAAACGCTTTATTTCCCGTATTAAAACGACACGAGAGATGATATTTTAAGTACTTTAGAGGAGCAGAGAAAAAAAAAGATTTTTTCAATTAATATGAACGCGTTTGCTGTAATATTGGTAATATAATAGATTCTGGTGGGTTTCGTAAGCATTATCAATTAGCGGGTTATATTGAAGCTATTAACCAGCTAATAAACTAAGCTAACATTTTCAATATTTTCGACTTACTACTATTCTGTTTATATTGCTGATTTTGCGTAGCATCAAATGTGTTTAGTCGTTGAAATCCAGACTGACAATGCGAATAATCTAGTATTTGTCGAAGTTGTGTGTTCGTTGTTTTCATCTCTGTTGGAAGTGAATTTTCAGTGAACTTTCAATTATATTCAGACGGCTTCTCTCGTTTACTTCCTGCGGTATGTCAAATGAGTTTCTTTTAAAGGACGTCCCGCTGCTTCATACCACGCAATCCTCTTCAATGCTTCAATGATGCTCCATTGACTATGATAAAACGGACTTCTAGTGCATTTGATTTCATTTCGAAGATTCGAATTTCTTCGCTAAGCCTCTCATTATTCGCTGATTATTTAAGCGTCTTTTCAGTACTCTAAAAAGTATACGAACATGGTCTATTGGGCTATTGAAATTTTTAAACTACTAATTCGACGAACTACAAAATTCAACGAATTCATAAATTTATATATTCAAATCTTCAGTAGAAAAATTAATCATATCGCTCAGCGTAAGATTTAATTCCTCGTCATTAATGGCATACTACTGAACAATTTAATCTGATAATTGAAATTCTAGGTCCAAATATTTTATTTAAACAAACTCTACGAATACACTCTCCTACACAATTTGTTCGGTCGGGAATAGATAACTCACCATGTACACGAATTCTCGTGTAAAAATGTCAAAAATGTTCACAACTCTCCACATTGTTCGACTACAAGCCGAATACAAGCGAATTCGAACAGAACCACAAGAGCTAGTTTACAGCGACAGATGATTAATCTTTTGAAGCTTTGACATCTTGTGTTTGTGTGTCTACTTTGCACTGTGCGAAATATCGATAAAACGCTATGTAGAACACGTTTCTTGCGGTTTCAAAGTCATATTTTGCTTGTGAATTAAAGACGTTATTACAAGAATCATTACGATTCGTACGGTGAATGGAAATTGTGTTATTTTCAGTGTAGCTAATCCAAGCTCCGACAACCATACAACAATGGACGACACATCGCAAAGTAGTCCGACAACACCAATCGCCAAAGAAAACATTCCGTTGATCAATAAGCCGCGACGTCGTTGGTACTTTTTTAGGTGATTGAAAATGTTTTAATTATGAAAAAGTGTTCAGGTCATTGTATATGGATGGTAATGGAAATACTTGATATGCCCCTGATATTACCTTCAACTGCGTCTTGTATTATAGTTTCGATTGGTGGGTTGACATCATGTTCTGGCCTATCGATTTTTATATTTCCTGCAGAAGTACTGTGAATCATATGGGAGTTTGTTTGCTGTTTTTTTTTTTTAGATTGAAATGGAGAGGAATGATTGCGGTTTCAATATAAAGAAGATGGTGGTAGTTTACGACAAAGTACAATTTAAAGTGAAATTTTTCAAATAGGGTCAATGTATCGTCTGCGGGACTCCATCGCCCCAAATAGTTAAAAACAACTTTGTGGGGTATATTTAAGAACAACAAAAAAAGTTTTAGTTTCGTCATATTCATTAGTTCATGTTCGAACAGAATCGTTTCTGTGGTTTTCAGCTACGCGTTGTCAAATTTTTTTTGCGTAGGCTGCAATTTACGGCGTCTTGTCCGCAGATTTCCATTAAAACGACGTAAAATGTGCTCTCCAACTTAAGACCTTCATAATCTTGCAGCGAAGTCTGGATTTTGCATTGGAACCGAGTGCTTAACCACACAAACGAGAAAAGGATTTAAATGCTTCAAGATCCTTAAGCATCTATATGTCGACTATATTACTCTATTAATTCTTCAATTTCGAGCTGTTCGGCGAGAAGAGGAAATTATTGCTGTAAATTGAACGTGATAACCAACCACGGACCTAAATCTTGTCGCTATATCCTTGCTTTTGTATTGTAATATGAGCAGTGTATTGCCACAAATTAAAAATATTCCGAGTTTGAACTTCCTTTGAATGTAAAATAATGATCATTCTTGGATAAGGATATATTAGCGTAAGGAAGGGTAATACTAAGCAATTATTTTTTTCAAATATTCAAAATATTCGACAAAACCGTAATAAGGTATCTAAATTTGCTTCTAACTTCCATCATTGCTAAATAGAGCATATTTAACACAAACGTGTCAATACTACAGTGTTTTTCAATAAGGACATAACAAATTTGTATTTCAATAAGACCGAATAGTTGAGATATCGGGCTGAAATTTATTCCAAGCGTAGTACACATGTAAGTGTGGAATTCAATTTCGTTCACATGACCTGCGCGAGTACGTTTGTAGCGATGGATTCTTTGGATTCCATTTTCCACATATCGGCTGACGATTTGTGCTGGTAATTTCGCGTTCGGTTTTGTTCCTGAGCTTCTCTAACGTTGTTGGTGTAAACCATCAACTTAACCACACAAACCGTGACGTAACGTCATAAAAAGAAATTCATCGGTGTTAAAAGCATATGAGTGAGGTGACCATTCGACCGAATCATTTCTCGAGATTATACGGATACCACCCTTCAAAAGATCAATTGTTTGACCAGCTATATGGTATTTGGCAACATATTGTTGGAACCACATATCACTGACTTTAAATCCTTCCAATTCTGGTCAAAAATAGAGTTCACACATGGCACGTTAGCGAACTCAACAAAATACGATCCAACCAAACCTCCGGCATTGATACAGTGGAGTCTCTTCAAACCCAAGTGAGATTCAGGATGTTCTTTTAGCTTTTGCAGAGCCCAATAGCTTTAAATGAACAAGATTTGATTTTGTGTAAAAAAATTTACGTAAAGTTGAACTGAGAGATTCTTAATTCCTAAGCACGAATTAAGAATCTCTCAGTTTGCGAATATGTTGGTTCTGTTCTGGCCGCACCAACCGCTACAAGCAATTTCCTTCAATTCATCACTCTATTCTGAACTCCATGAGCTTTCACTCAAACGATTTTGTCATCCGAAAATTCGCCTTACTGAAGCTTGTTGTTTTCAATACTATAAACATAACGAGAACTCCATACAAGTGCGAAAAACGCGCCTATAGCTATTGATAAATTCTCAAAATATCCAAATCAAAACTATGACTAATATCATCCATTTTCGATTATTTATTTACAGTTGCTGGTGGTGGGCATGGCGAAAATGGTTCTCACCACGCGAACTTCGTGCCCGTACCGTACGTATCGGACGCTCGACCGCCGAAAAATTTCCACCGAATGAAATTCGTAATCAAAAATACAATCTAATCACGTTCCTACCAATGGTTCTCTTCGAACAATTTCGTTTCTTTCTGAATTTGTATTTTCTGTTGATGGCACTAAGTCAATTCATTCCCGATATTCGAATTGGCTATCCGTATACATATTGGGGTCCGTTATGTTTCGTCCTGGCCGTAACGATATGTCGCGAAGCGGTCGATGATTTTCGTCGACATCAACGCGATCACGAAGTAAACTCGCAGAAATATAAAAGATTAATACCGAGCGATCTGCAATATGAAATGGTACCGTCGTCGAAATTGAAAGTTGGTGATATTGTGATTGTAGAGAAGGACGAACGTGTACCGGCCGATTTGGTATTGTTGCGGACGAGCGAAAAAAGTGGATCGGTTTTCGTGAGGACAGATCAATTGGACGGTAAGCGAAATTGATTTATAGGGCAAACACATTCTCCATATTTAAATGAAAATGATGTGGATCTTAAATACTACTTTTCGACCATCCTCAACAGGTGAAACTGACTGGAAACTGAGGCTTGCAGTATCCATGACACAAAAGCTAAATAATGACTCCGATTTATTTAATATTGATGCTAGTATTTACATCGAAAAACCACAAAATGACATTCATTCGTTCATTGGAACATTTTCAATGGTAATTTGAAATTTTTACCTTAGAGTTAAATGTTGACACAAAATTTATATCACACATTTACACCAAACATTGAAGACGATTCTCGCTTAACCATAGATTTTTTTATCGAGGTTTTCGATTCAGATTGGGCTCGAATTTTAACTCTATTGTTCTAACCATTTCTAAAAATTTTTGATTAGCGCTAAGCATATTTAATGTAGGAGAAAAGTTAACTTGTCGGAAATCATATAATTAAGTTATTAACCAAATGGAAATCATATGCTCTAACATGATACAATTTTATTCAGTAAAATAATCACTCTCAAAAACAAATGATCAGCCAAGCAAAAATCGTGCGAAGTAAAGATAATAATGATACCGCAAGTCAAAGTATTTACTAATAATAACAACTGGTCAAATAAGCTTGCATAATAAATTATCCCACCATAATCGATTTTGGGTCTTGGCGTTAGGAAGTTGATAGAGCTCCATTTTCATAATCGAAGTTTTTATGAGAATTCTCCTGATTTGTGTCAGGTACCTACTCAAAGCTAGGTTTACTCAAATATCGATGCGCAATTCCCGTTAGGGTTTGTATTCAAACCAGCAACCCCGAAGGTTCGAACCCAGTATGGTACACGAACTTCATTAGCATGTATAAAACACATCGATAGAAATCACTCTCGGCCTCATTCAAAGTCGAAAATACATTAAAACCACTTTCTGTTAACATGCTACACGGTAGATACATGCCTGCGCAGTCCAGTTTGAACAAACTTTACGAAACATCGTACTGTGGCAACAGAGAAAGTTGTCCTGCGAATGCGATCATTATGGATGAAGAGGTGTTTATCAACCTAGCTTAAGGCTAGCACAAACAATTATTTATAGAGAGTTCACGTTAGTGCAATCATTATTTTAAAAAAAATAGGCGGTTCGATAACTTCCAATTCAGATAGTTCGCATCTGCATCCTTCTAATTTTTATTACTAATGTTCGAAGAAAAACAGTATTAAAATCACTTTGGCCAAAAATTCATATTTTTTGTCTTAAAATAAAAGCAATTGATTTCTTGCAATTAAATTTCTACTTAATTATCCCAATGTGTATTTCACTTTAATATCCTGTCATCGCTATTAAACCCCCTCTCATAAAACAAGCGAAATTCTCCTTGTATTAAACCAATTCTATTCCGAATTCTAAGAACTTTAAATGATTCTCCTTTTTATTTCGAATAACAGCAAGATGGCAACGACGAAGGCAGCTTAAATGTTGAAAACACTCTATGGGCAAATACAGTAGTTGCAGCTGGAACTGCAACAGGCATCGTAATTTATACAGGATGTGAAACACGCAGTGTAATGAATAATTCTGCACCGAGATCAAAAGTTGGATTACTGGACATGGAAATCAATGGATTGACGAAGGTACGAAAACGAAATGTGACTAGTATAATTTTTGGGTGTATTCTCACTACCCCTTAACTTACCTGCTAGTATTATTTATGTAACTTTGCCAATAGTTTATATAATTTTAGCTTTAATATTCACTGTAAAACCTCATTCTAGGTATTATTTTGCGCAGTTATGGGTCTGGCTTTGGTGATGATGTGCTTGAAAGGTTTCAATGGGCCATGGTATCGGTAAGTTATGAAACTCCTCCTCCAGCAACAACCTAATTAACCCTTTCAATTTGTTTTATATCTTTAGATACTTGTTTCGTTTCGTTCTACTCTTCTCCTACATCATACCGATTAGCTTGCGTGTTAATCTCGATATGGGCAAAGCCTTCTACTCGTGGCAAATTCAAAACGATCCGGAAATTGAAGGAACTGTCGTACGATCAACTACGATTCCCGAAGAATTGGGACGAATCTCATATTTACTAACTGATAAAACTGGAACTCTGACCCAAAACGAAATGGTTTTCAAGAAAATTCATCTCGGTATCGTTGCACATGATAACGACACGTTCCATCATGTTGCTCAGACGATTGAAGCTCTGACATCAGGATCGGGAACAGGTCAAGAGATCTCACCGCCATCGATGAAACCATCATCGATCTTCGGTGGCAATCGATTGCGACGTCCTGAGGGCTGGCGTGTATGGGAGGCAGTGAAAGCTTTGGCACTATGTCACAACGTAACACCTGTCTATGATAACGATAAGACCACAACAAACAAGTCGCAAGAAAAGCAACGTGGATCACCAACTCGTTCGACGATTAACATGGAAACGAAGAAAAATGGAGATGCTATCACCTATCAAGCTTCCAGCCCGGATGAAATCGCGCTGGTGAAGTGGACAAAACAAGTTGGTCTGGCATTGATTGCTCGAGATCTGAACTCGATCACGTTGCAGCTTCAGCATAAAGTCAAAAATAAGAAGATCGAAGAACTTTCTAATGCGGCGGCAAGTCCCTCGACAAGTAGCACGGCCAGTACAGCTTCGCTAGACTCGATCGGAGGCTCTGACGGGCTGATGAAGTTCCACATTTTACAAGTCTTTCCATTTACAAGCGAAACGAAGCGTATGGGTATTATCGTGAAGGACATGCAGTCGGGAGAGATCACATTCTACTTGAAGGGTGCCGATGTTGTTATGGCTGCTATAGTTCAGTACAATGATTGGCTGAGTGAGGAGAGTGGAAACATGGCGAGAGAGGGTCTTCGAACGCTGGTTGTAGCAAAGAAAGTTCTGTCTGAAGACCAGTACAATGATTTCGAGACGAGATTCAACGCAGCACGTTTGAGTGTATCAGATCGCGTGGCAAAAGTATCGGCCGTTATAGAGTCTTTGGAACGCGAAATGGAACTGCTGTGCTTGACTGGCGTTGAAGACCGTCTGCAAGACGGCGTTCGACCAACACTTGAGCTGCTTCGAAACGCCGGTGTCCGAGTGTGGATGTTAACCGGCGACAAGCTGGAAACAGCCACCTGCATCGCGAAGAGCTCTCAACTGGTAGGCCGCAACCAAGGCTTGCACATTCTGAAATCAGTGCAAACTCGAACTGATGCTCATCTGGAGCTGAATCAATTCAGACGTAAGCAAGGTTGTGCTCTCGTTGTTTCCGGAGAGAGTCTGGAAGTGTGCCTTCAGTACTACGATATCGAATTTATGGAATTGGCGACGGCATGTCCGGCAGTAGTGTGTTGCCGATGCAGCCCAACTCAAAAGGCACAGGTTGTGGACTTGATTCAGAAACATACCGGCAAGAGAACTTGCGCTGTAGGTGACGGTGGCAACGATGTAAGTATGATTCAGCAAGCGGACGCAGGCATCGGTATTGAAGGGCGGGAAGGACGCCAGGCATCGTTGGCTGGAGATTTCAGTATTCCGCAGTTTTCACATATCGCCAAATTGCTACTGGTGCACGGAAGACGGTCGTACAAGCGTTCAGCAGCACTTTCGCAATTTGTTATACACAGGGGCTTGATTATATCAACAATGCAAGCGGTTTTCTCGGCTGTATTTTACCTAAGCTCCGTTGCATTGTATCAAGGTTTCTTAATGGTCGGCTATGCGACCCTGTACACAATGTTCCCGGTCTTCTCGTTGGTGCTGGATCAAGATATTGACTCGTCGACTGCTATAACGTATCCGGAGCTGTACAAGGAACTGGCCAAAGGGAGGAGTCTTAGTTACAAGACATTCTTCGTGTGGGTATTGATTAGTATATATCAAGGGGGTGTGATAATGTACGGTGCACTGATACTGTTCGAGGATGAGTTTATTCATATTGTTGCAATCAGTTTTTCGGCGCTTATATTAACTGAGCTGATAATGGTTGCCTTGACGATACGAACGTGGCATAGGTAATTGTTTTCTTTAATAATTTCTCTGTAATATTTTGTAAGACGTTTTTTTATTGTTCCGTCAGGCTTATGGTTCTTGCCGAAATATTCAGTTTAATGTTGTATTTAATATCCCTGGCTGTTTTACATGAGTATTTTGGTAAGTATTGATTTATTGTAGATTGTTAAAAGAAGCTAAATAATGTTTCAAGCACTTTGTTTAAAATTGTTAATCTGTTCTTTTTGCTCCATAGACTGGGAATTTATTTGGTCTTATGACTTCTTATGGAAAGTGTTAGTTATCACACTAGTATCTTGCCTGCCGCTCTACATAATAAAATTCCTACGAAAGAAATTCTCACCACCATCGTATTCGAAGCTAACGTAGATAATTTCCAGCATGATTAATTGGCAATAAACAATACTGCAGGATTCATGAAACGAATGAATAGGTCGTGAGTTCAAATATTCCTATGAAAACTTATAGAATATATGTAAAATTAAAATAGCTCCTTTTTGTATCATATGAAAAACTGGGAACTGAAAATCTAAATCCATAATAGGAACAAAAATTCTAACAATTTATATGCATCCATTGCGAGAACAAAAATATTTGAATCAAATAATATTGAAAAAGTCAATTTATATGAGCAAATAATGAGAAGATAATATCATAATCATCGTTATTGTTGATTGATGTTATCTCTTATCTCTTTTACTATCTCAAAATAATGCTAGCTCGATCACAAATACTATCGCTCTGAATGCTGGGAGTAAATGTTTTGATTATGACCAAGATTTTAAAAAGAAAAAAACAGCTTATTTCTTTCTAAACGATGTCTACTATGACCAGCAATGTCATTGCACTGCGCCCAATTCAACGCAAATCAACACAAATACTTGTTTGTTCTGTTTTTTTTTCTGTTTAGTGTTTATTTCTTTTATTTGATATTGAATTCATATTTGATAAACAAATGTCGTGATATATAATATATAAAGTACATATTTATGCATAATAATTTTTAATCAATTGGAAAATGTCCACAACCATTTCGTGGGTGTTTCGTTATTTTCTGGAAATCGCAAATCGATGAAATATATAAACAGAATTTTCGTCGACCGATAAGAGAAGATTGGAGAACCAAACTTGAGGAAATCCTAAAACAAAATCTATTTTTCTATGAGTGCTGTATTTAATGCTGCTGCTGCGACTGATTGAAATTGAGAAAAAGAAACAATTATTTTGGCGATTTTCTTAGATATTTATCATTTACAGTAGTTATAAAAAACTCATGAGAGAAGTTAAAAGTAATGTTACAACTTGCAGCACCGACAACATTAAATTTTCTACACTTTTTCTGTTCGATAATATCTCAAAACGTGATAACTACTCGCTAAAAAATAAAATTACAAATATTGAAAGCATTTTGTTCTCTTTAAGAATACATACTAATACTTTAAATATAATTGAAGTTATTTTTTTCTCCTGTATTTTGCTTCATGACCTTGTCGTAGTGCGTGCGTGAAAATGCACAATTATAATGGGTTTTTAAACGTGAAAAGTGAATAACCACGATGTAATTTGTTTGTATTTTTTTAAAAATTGTGAGGTAAATGAGAAGAAAAGGAAGAAAAACATTGTTACGATTCTCTATTTGAAGAACGAAAAAATATAGTTATTTTTACTTGTATATAGAATTAATGAAAATTAATGGTAGGTTTTAGGAAGTATATAATGTTCTAATATTTAAATGCAAAATATATAATAAATTTACATACATAAAAAGAATACAGACTTTTTATTGTGAAGTTTTACTTTGAGCTTTGATGTTGAGTTTTGACAAAGAAAAATACTTCTGGCCATTCCAATGCGACCTAATTTCGTTAAAAATATCTGAATAATAAATGGGTAACACCATTTTGATGGACTTCGTTCTGATGGTTAAAAAAGTGAATGTAGTCATCATCCGCGACCCGTGCAAGGGGATAGTCAGGTGACTGATTTCTAGTGATATAACAGTGGAGGCGCAGGTGGAGAAGGTTTGGATGCGTTCATTCTGATGAAATACACTGATGGTTCGAAATAAGAAGTAAATGCAATCATAGAACCCTTCGCCAACGCCTGGAAAGATGTCGCGTGTGTGCGCAAGGGGCGGATGAGATGAGGGATGCTCGGATGACATTATTGTGATAGCTAAAATGAGAGGCGGGGAGCTAGGGTTCGAATTTTGAAATTAGAAAAGTAATAAAACCGATTGTTTACTCCTTTCCCCTGCGTCTGCACTCCCAACTCCTTCACACACTTTAAATTTCCCTATTCCTGCAACATTACCTACCGATAATTGGTCTATCTGCCTTAAATATTGCACTGTCAAGTAAATTGTCAGTCACCAGCTGATTGTCATACTCCTCAAATAGGTTATGAATTTGACTTTGGCTGGTGTTCTCACTGGCTATATAAAAGCGTAAACCACCATCATTATTTTTACATCGTCTAAAGTGAATATGTTGGCTAATAAGCTTTTTTCGTCGCTTCTGAAAACTCCAATTCAAATACGTAATGTTTCATCGTCATTTGCATCTATAACCAGAATTCATCGCCCCATCTACTGTAGAATGTATCCTACAATTATGGTTCTACCGGATGGCTCCTCGATAAGAATGCGATATCATGAGCCAAGAAAAATTATCACGGTAAGTTCAGCTGTAAAGTTATTTGCTCTTCATTAATTTGTAATGGAAAAAAGTAAATATAAGAAATCTGATAACTTTGTCAATATAATAGGTGAGTATCTATAGGCTCTCCTTAATATTTGTTTAACACCTTAAAAAAACATATTTAGGCAAATCATTAAGCTATTCATCCTTCTTTCAGTTACCATTGGATTTAAGTACACTGACCGAATCCGAACGCAAAGCTCGTATTGAAGCTCGAAAACCGAAACGAAAGATCAAAATCGAGGAAGACGTCGAAGATAGTTTTGATTCGAAGAAATATCTGAAATACATCAAAAGAAAATAGTGTTTCTGTATAAAGTTTGTTTGGATGATGCTAAAGTAAAGTGAATAGTTTATTATGAGATTTGTAATCAGATTTTTTTGTCATATTTTTAGTTACAACTTTTGTCAAGTTAATTGGTAGCAAATCAGTGGAAGGTAATTAGAGCTAACTGATAAAATCACTGTAGACACGAAATGATGCTTGAAGTCCCATTCTCGGGGCATATCTAGCACAATAAGCAATAGTTTAGGTAACCACCAGAGCGATAAATGGCGAATCTATAAGCTTAAAGATCTGTTTTAAAATCAAATATTTGTCATTTGCCACTACATAAATATTTTAAATGTCTTATCTGATCTAGTCGATTTTTTCTTTAAACCTTGACTAGACTTTATATTCGAAAAAGCGGGGCCTTGATGCAAATGAATTTCGTTGGCTTTTCACCATATTTCTGCACCGATGATAGCTTAGCTTATTTCGGGTTTGAGTTAGCTTTAAATCATGGTAATATACTTATCAAGTTGCCTACAACACAAAGGACGTAAACAAATTTTTCAAACAAGTTTCTATTTAACTATTCATTTTTCTCCACGGCAAACCAAAGAGCTGAGCACTTTCGACTATGGTAAACAGAGCGAAATTAACGGGATTGCTGCTCTATTTTTACGTTTTAATGGAAGCGGTTAAATTGGACGCGACTCCTTACAGGATACGAGCGACGGTATGATTCCGATTGCAACTTTAGAGCTTGTAATTATTTATCGCGTGTGAAACTTTTTGTTCGAAAGTAATATTTGTGCCTAGTGCGAACGAAATTCAACCCAAACCGCATTCAAAACTTTGAATCTAACCTATTCTTGTGTAGACGTAGGGACAACGTCAATCTTTCAAAGCCAGTATTTTTCTGAACTGTCGCTGGGTGCTGGTTCCTGTTTCCTTTCTGTATGCTCAGTGTAGGTTAAAGGATCGCGAATAACATTATCAAAAAACACTTCGAGCACATTGTATGTTTCTTCGTTAATTAAATACGAAATACGCTTCATGCTACGTATTTAAATGTTCCAAAAACACATCAGTACAGTAGAACCAATTCGGATGGGGCTCAGTTCATTAACATTTTATTAGGTAATTAAGTAACAACAAATCAATGCAAATTTTAACTATGTGAAATGTATGAAATTCGCGAACATTTGAAATTAATTGTTTAACCATTTTCTCTGCACAGGTAGATTGTGGTAAACAATCTAATTGCATCAGCTAGAAATGTGCTGCCAGTATATGGATGTCACAATGATCAACTCTTGGACCTGAACTCTTCCTTTCATATGTTAAAGGAATTCTTTTTTGTTGATGTAATACTGTTTGTGGATTTTGGAATAAATCAAGCATCTTAACCAGCATAGAATCAAAAAGGTAACTAACTTGGCTAAAACATTCCAAACTGATTATAAATGTGAATACAACAAAGTATATCATATTCTGATATAAAAATCGAAAGAATTCCCGAATAAAAACTTCATGTATTCAGAATGATGAAATCTACTGGAAAAGGTTGATTTAATTAAATCCTGAGTATTAATTCTAAATGGACAAATTTTATGGATACATCATATAAGTAAAAGATAGGTGAAAAGTCATACGAATTACTAGTGTCTTGACGACGAGGAACTGGTTTCGTTTTTTGCTGGTGAAGTGATTCACCCTTACTCCACTTTTATCGGTAAGCGGTCTTGCGCTCAGCTATGAATTTTGGCGACATTGGGTACTTAGATTTAGTTAGTGTGCAGATGGTTTGCACTAGCTAATGATTTTTCTGAGGTGAGGGTATATTTCGTGGGCCCTGGTCGGGAATCTGAGAATATCTCTGGTGCTATTAGTATGTCGGTCTATTTTGTCGAAGAGCTTTAAAGTTTTGCCGCGTATGTATTTTTGTAATGCTTCGATCCCAAAGTTCTTATGTATGTCCACGTTTCTAATATACCATGGTATTCGGAAAATTCTCCGCACTGCGAGTTTTTGGCAGGTTTGTAGGCTTTGTTAGTTTGTCTCTGAGGTTTGTCCGTGTGCAAGACTTCCGTATAGTAATAAAAGTATTTGTTTGTACAGTTACATGGTATTCAAGCAGATTAATAAGAGTCAGATCTGCGTTAACATCAGAATACAAGGAAAGCAGATACAAAGAGTGGCTAGATCTAAATATTTGGGACTAATTATTGATGATAGATTATCTTGGTCCCCTCATAAGTTAAGTAAAATTTAAGTTGGTTTTCTGGGTTAGGCTATTCAGAATGAAATATTACTTGGATTTAGACCTGAAAAATATGATCTACAACTCTTTTGCGCTGCCTAAGATTACTTATGGTATATTGAATTGAGTCAAACTTCAGAGATGAATACTGACTCAATTCATAGAATACTCAACAGGATAGTTAAGGCAGTGCATGGTGAAATATGCTGAGGTCGTCAAGAAATATGTTCGTTGTTGGGCCTTGGGATATTTTTCCGTTTGTTTGAATCGACGTAGGGTCCTTACTGTGTTGGAGTAAAGATTAGTCATCTCAACTGTGGAGAATGGATTGTACCACTATTCTACCTACCAAAGCGGCGAGGCCGCAGTTAATGATGGCACCATGTCAAAGCTAGTCTTAGACATTTGCCGTGCTTGAATTATGCTTTGCAAGAAAAACCTCGCAAGAGCAGAGACCCAATAGAATAAAACAGTGTATTGCACGCTTACTCAAATGAATCTATTTTTCAAACATTCTTACCACTCCTTATATACGATTTTTACAAAACCTTACAAACATAACTTAACCTATTTTATTATCTAAGCTCAGCATGCCCTGAAATAAATCAATAACACATAAATTTCCCATGACACAATATTCTATATGAATCACATGTGTTCAACTTTCACACGCTACACTTGACCAACATTTCTAGCGCCACTCTATCAACACGTACTAGATTTATTGCCATGTGCGCTTATTCACACTGCAACCAAAACATATCAATGTGCGCTTATTCACACTGCAACCAAAACATATCATATTTGTATCGCGTGCCATAGTGACACATAATTCATTATCGATCGCAACATGACTCTGTACTACATTTGAATACACCATATGGCATGGATATTCACGGTCGCTACTCGGAAACCTGATATGGTCAGTTGTATAACATTGTGTGGTCTGCTATTACGTAGACAATGTTCATGAATTGCATGGTGTTCTATTTTGACTTGTTTGTTTTGTTTTGATTTATTTCATGCATGTGATGTTATATCATTACACTTTTACCCTTTTTTTGATTAGGGTTCATTTGCAACAAAAAAAAATGAAGACTAATCACAACATTAGGTTCAATAATCCCAGAAGGGGTTTTTACAATAATATTCTCTTATCTTTAGTCATAACAAAATTTATCATTATTAATATACTTTAAGATATAACAAAATTTCTCTATTTGTAGGTTCAATATATTTTTTTTTTTTTATTTACAATAATGCTTACTTAGCTTAACTTGACATAATGCGTATCATTCTGAACGTTTTTATTACAAAATTTTTATATGTAGGTTCATATATATATATATTTTTTTATTCAAGTACATTGTCGTTTATGTTACATGTGTGGTAAGGTTTTAATCTGTTTTTATGTACTAATTTACGGTTTCCTGCTATGTCTAAAGTGACATTACAGTGATCCATGTCCAATACTCTATATGGACCTTTATATGGCGGTTGATGTTTCTTTCTATTTTCATTTTTCAAAAGTACGAAATCTCCTATTTTAGGATTCAAAGAATGTATATTTGTTTGGTTCATTGTTCTTTTGATTTTAACTTTTTCAATCAAACTTCGTGCTCTATTGATCGACATCCTCAATCTTGCCTTTAACTCGTTGGCATAATCATCTAAATCGTAAATTACATCTTGATTATCAACTATGTCATTTGGTAAATATGGAAGTTTACCGAAAATCAATTCAAATGGAGTGTAGTTTGTATCTACATTTGGGGTTGTATTATACGCAAATGTGTAATATGGAACCCATTTGTCCCATTGTTGGTCATCAGCAAACGAATACATATACTCGTTTAGTACCCGATGATTCCTTTCTACTACTCCTAAAGTTTGGTGGTGATATGGTGTTGAAAATATTTGTTTTATTTTTAGCAAATCACAGATGTTGCTCATAAGCTTATTTGTAAATTCAGTACCTAAATCAGACTTGAGTACTTTGAAATGTCCATATTTTAATATAAACTCATTAACTATTCCTACAGCTATGGTTTGTGCTTCTTTATTTTCTATTGGGAACGCTACTACAAATTTAGTTAGTTCACATTGTAAGGTTAATATGTATCTACAGTTATTAGATATCCTTAGTGGACCTACGGTATCTATTTGTATTGTTTCAAAACTCGTAGTTGGTGTGTCGGTTTTCATCATTTCTTCTTTTGTGTGTCTCACCTGTTTGTTTATTTGACAAGGTGTGCAATTCTTTATGTGGGATTTAACCATACTGTTAATGTTCTTCCAGCAATATCTTTGTTTTAGCTTTAACAAAGTTTTGCGAATCCCTAAATGTCCTCCGTGCGGTGAATTGTGATATTCTTCTATTAATTTCAACTGTTCATCTTTATTCGTTATCTTAGCGGGTGGCTTGTATATCATTATTCTTAGCTTCGTATGCGCATTATCTTTACCTTTTCGTTGCAACAGGTTAAATACTTTCTTAAATTCTTCCTTGTCTATAGACTTCAATATAATATCATCACTTGATAATGAGAGTTCTTGGATTTTGTTACGTCTAGCAAAATCTAATAGTTTCTCCATAATCAAAACGTATTCTGAATGTGGATTATCACTATTATTCTCATTACTTTTGTGTCTGCGGGTACCCCTATTTATTGTTAGCTTTGCATTAACGGAAACTGGTTTCACGTTAGATATATCGCTACAATATACTTTTACAATATCTTTCGTACGTACGATATCAATACCTTTATTTTCATCATTGCGCAGGATAAATTTTAACTTCATAACACCGGTGATATCCGACAAGCTAGTGCAATCCCAACAATAGAATTGATCAGGTTCTACCTTTACGTGGTTGCTTTCGCTGCGGGTTTCTTGCTTTTTATCCTCTGTTTTCTTTGCCATGCCCCTTGTAATTGCTAATAGTTTACGCTTTGCTGTTTCATCTGTAACTGGAGGTATCAATGCTTTTAAAGAGTCAGAATCCAACTCAATTCTTGACAAGGCATCAGCATTCGTGTTCATGCTGCCTTTCTTGTACACAATCGTGAAATCATAATCCGATAAGTCAACTCTAATTCTAGTGAGTTTTGATGAAGGATTTGCATGGGTGAATAAAGATACTAGTGGTCTATGGTCTGTGACAACTACGAACTTTCTTCCGTAGAGATAGGGTCTGAAAAAGTTTATGCCCCAATGTATGGCTAAAAGTTCTTTTTCTATGACTGGTTTGTTGATGTCGTGCTTTGCTAGCGACTTGCTTGCATACGAAATTGGTAAGTCCTGTCCAATTTCACCTTGCGATAATACAGCGCCTAATGCGTAATTAGATGCATCAGTTGTTAAAATGAATGGTTTTTCGAAATTTGGATACTGCAAAATTGGTGGCTCAATTAATTTATTCTTAAGTGTTTCATACGCTTTTTGACATTCTTCGGTCCATTCAAATGTAACGTTCTTTTTCAATAGCGAGTTCAAACTTTTGGCAATTCCGGCAAAATTCGGAATAAAACGCCTGTAGTAGTTGCAGAACGCGACAAATCTGCGTACTTCATCTGCACATTTCGGAACCGGATAGTTTCTGATCGTCTCAAATTTAGACGGGTCTGTTTTAACACCTTCACTGGTTATCAAATGCCCTAAATACACTACTTCCGATTTCAAAAAGTGACACTTCCCAGGGTTCAACTTCAAGTTGTACTGTCGCATTCGCTGTAACACTTTGCGAAGATTATCATTGTGGTGTTTGACACTGCATCCAAAAACTATGATGTCATCTACGTATAGGAACGCCTCATGACTTAAACCACTCAAAGCTATCGTCAACATCCGTTGGAAACTGTTGGACGAAATCTTTAATCCAAATGGTAGTCTCTTGAATTGATAGTGACCATCACTGGTCGAAAACGCGGTGACGGGTCTAGATTCTTTCTCAAGTTCGATTTGGTGGAATGAACTAGTCATGTCCAAAGTTGAGAAATACTTCGCTCTACCGAGCCTATCTAGAACGTCTTCCAATCTAGTCAAAGGAAACTTATCATTGATGATTTTGTCGTTCAATCTACGAAAATCCACTACAAGTCTCCACTTAGCTTTACCATCTGAAGTCTTCTTCGGCACAACCAAAAGTGGTGAATTGTATGGGCTTACTGACGGTTCGACAATATCATTGTCTTCTAAGTCTCTGACTTGTTGTAATATTTCTTCGTTTTGAGCTTGAGGTAGCCTATAATTCTTAATGTAGACCGGACTATCGTCTGCCATCTGCAGCTTTTGTCTGTAGAAATTGTTTGTTGTCAACTTCTCTTCCTCCAAGTGAAAAACATCTTGATACTCTTTTATTATCTCAAGCAAGCTGTCCATAGATCTTTTGTCCAAATTATCTTTATCTAACACTTCCAGCAGTTTCTCGAAACGTTTCTGATCACCTCTCTGTTGTTTTCCTGCATATACCTTGTAGTTTTTTAGTGGTTCAACCTCTACGTTGAAGTTGTTTATGACTACATCTCTATCAGTTGTATTCAGAACCTTTACGTGTCGAACGCCTTTGGCTGGTATAATAGTATTTCCGATGAAAACACCTTTCTCAATTTCTGCGTTCAGCACAATGCTATCCTCATCGATGCTTACATTTATCGGAACTATTGCTTCAGTTCTCGCGGATATATTAATTCCCGAATGGTTCTGACGTTTTGTATCCATGGGTAATACAATTTCTTCATCTGACACACTTAAAGAAATGGTGAATGTTTCATAATCTATTCTACTCATGAAACTGACTAATAAATCTCTACCGATAATACCGTCTGTACTAATCGGAAAATTGTCGTCTACAATGTGAAATAGTTCTGTTATCCTTTTGTTCCCAATTAATAAATTTAATTTCGAAGTACCTAAAGACGTAGTTACTTCCTTAGTGATACCAGTTAACTTAATTTTATCCTTGCTATTCACTCTATGTTCTAACGCCTTAAATATACCTACTTTACAAATTGATACGTCTGCACCCGTATCTATTAAGAACGATAGTTGTCTATTCGCTCCATCATTATAAATTCTTACGTAATTCGTGCAGCCATCTGTTATTCTGTAAATTTTACATTCTTTACTCGTGTTATTTATTCCGGGAGGTTCCTCATTTCCTCTCCGGAACCTAGGGCGTTTCCCTGGTCCGAAATTACGTGTAGATTTCTATTATTGTTATTGCGGTGATTACTATGGTTGTTGGCATATCTGTTATTCCTACGGTGATTATCTCTGTTATCATTATTATCTCTATAATGATTTGATCTGTTATCTGTTTTTCTATTAAAATTTCTATGGTTATCGTATCTTTTATTCCTAAAATCTCTTCGACTGTCTCTATCCCTATTACCATTGCTATTTCTATCATTGCCATTGTTTCTGTATCTTCGATCACGGTTATTTCTACTATTTGCAAAATTGCCGATATGCATTACGCTACTCGTAGCTTGAGATTCTAATGTCTCAATCTCTTGCGCTAATGATACTGCCTCAGCAAAAGTTTTGGGTCTAGCTGAAAATATTGTGCCTTTCAGCTGGTCATTAAGTCCACTTTTAAAGATAGTGAGTGCATAAGTATCGTTCATTTGCGCGATAACTTTCTTTTCTGGTTCCGTAGCCTGATTACCTAGCCCCTGTACTTGTAACTGATTGAGCTCATCTACCAAAGATAAAATTTTATCTTTATATGTAGTAACAGAAGATCTGTTCTGACACATGTTACTGAGCATAGAATGAATCTGTGGTACTGTTTTATTGTTTCTAAACCTGCTAGATAATTCATCTTTTAAAGATTCAAAAGTGCTGATTGAGGTGTTAATCAAAGATAATCTCACATTCGCGGTAAGCTTAACTTTAGTGACGAAATCTATGAGTTGGGTTTTTCCTGAAGCGGTTAATGTGGAATTTAGTAATTCTACTATCTTCAAAAAGGATTCTAATTCCTTATACTTTCCCTCGAAAGTAGGAATTATTTTTATGGCAGTCTCTAGACTAAACTCAGACATCTTGGCTTTGTCTTCTAGTACTTGTAAACTAGTCTCTAATTCTTCGGTGATGTCGCACTCTTGTTGGACGTCTTCCGCAGAATATCCTTGTTTACCAAGCTGTAGCCAGATTTCTCCCTCCAATATCGCTGATACCGCTTTGAACTTTAATTTTATATCTAAAACCTCAGAGCTTTCGTCATTAAAATTGCTGATTGTTTTCCTAAATTTTTCTTTACGCGCCTGTAAATCGTTCAATTTTTCTTTTAAAGTTTCAAACCTATATAAATTCTTCGAACTTTTTCTTAAATTTCTCAAAACCTGTTCGTTTTCCAAGATTAAACCTTCTAAAGTGTCCATACATAATTATTGTAAGACTGGAATTTTGTAAGAAAGAACCGTACATTCATAAATAAAAGTTTTTAAAATTCATGTATCAAGACATATATATTGTTTTAATTATTGCTATACATCTATACTCCTATTTAACCTCTTAGCTACATACTCCTTATTCTTTTTATTATAAACATAGAATATTCCTAATACTATACAGAAAATTGCTGCTGTTGTTAAAGATTGTTGATACTCCTGTATCACCGTTACCTCCTCCGTCGAGCAATTATTTCCCATCTTCTTTAAGTTCCCGTAGTCTCTTCTGGAAGTACTCTTTCTGCTGCCCAAAAGAAATTCGTACTAATCTGTGCAATTCCGCTCGTTCGCGCTTCAACTTCGTTTTCCTGCCTCCTCGTGGTCGTCTTGGTTTGGGGATGGTGTCCAAGATATCTTTTTCAGTCTTCTTTTTACTGAATTCTTCAATTCTTCTAGGTCTGGGTCCAGGTGTAATTATTTCTGTGGGTTTGTAGTAGGATGGTGTAGTTGACACTGGCTCAGGGACGTATTCTTCCCGTTCTTCCTGTCCTTCTTCTTCTACGCAGTTGCCTGAATCTTCATAGTAGATTCCAGAGTTCCGTTTATCAGGATCGCCATGAAATATGCTGAGGTCGTCAAGAAATATGTTCGTTGTTGGGCCTTGGGATATTTTTCCGTTTGTTTGAATCGACGTAGGGTCCTTACTGTGTTGGAGTAAAGATTAGTCATCTCAACTGTGGAGAATGGATTGTACCACTATTCTACCTACCAAAGCGGCGAGGCCGCAGTTAATGATGGCACCATGTCAAAGCTAGTCTTAGACATTTGCCGTGCTTGAATTATGCTTTGCAAGAAAAACCTCGCAAGAGCAGAGACCCAATAGAATAAAACAGTGTATTGCACGCTTACTCAAATGAATCTATTTTTCAAACATTCTTACCACTCCTTAAATACGATTTTTACAAAACCTTACAAACATAACTTAACCTATTTTATTATCTAAGCTCAGCATGCCCTGAAATAAATCAATAACACATAAATTTCCCATGACACAATATTCTATATGAATCACATGTGTTCAACTTTCACACGCTACACTTGACCAACATTTCTAGCGCCACTCTATCAACACGTACTAGATTTATTGCCATGTGCGCTTATTCACACTGCAACCAAAACATATCAATGTGCGCTTATTCACACTGCAACCAAAACATATCATATTTGTATCGCGTGCCATAGTGACACATAATTCATTATCGATCGCAACATGACTCTGTACTACATTTGAATACACCATATGGCATGGATATTCACGGTCGCTACTCGGAAACCTGATATGGTCAGTTGTATAACATTGTGTGGTCTGCTATTACGTAGACAATGTTAATGAATTGCATGGTGTTCTATTTTGACTTGTTTGTTTTGTTTTGATTTATTTCATGCATGTGATGTTATATCATTACAATGGACTTGATAGAATGATTCCAAGTGATATACTATACAGACAAACGGATAAATTCAATGTAAGGAATATTATATTTATGGAAAAAGCTAAAATAATATGTAAAATACTCAATAACAATATAAAATCTTCGATATCTCCAATAAGACACTGTGATTATCACAGCTATCACACAAGATTTAAAGATAATCTCAGGCTTGATATCGCTAGAACGAATAGAAAACATAAAGATCCTCTTAAGCCCGGTCCAGACGCTAGGTTTTGCACAACGTTTTATCTGCGCAGTCAAAACGTTGCAAAAATAAAGAGCGTCCAGATGATGCAAATCTGTATATATATTAGCGCAGTTTTAGTGGCGTCACCATGGAGGAAGTACTACTCTGGTCAATTTTTGCTTGTTGTCTCGTGAAGAAAAAGAAACAAATGGAACATCTCTAAAGAACCCGGCGTTCACAGTGGTCAAGGAAATGTCTTTTCTCACATTAAATTACTGCGTGAATTAAGTGATGAACCTAATGATTGGCGGAACTACTTGAGAATGGACATAGACACATACATTCATTTATTGGAATTAGTGAAACCATACATCACAAAAGAAAATACTTGTATGTGTAAAATACTTTCGTACAAGGCAATAAACTCAGTCAGAAACTCCCGTGAACATTGTCGAAGGTTTGCCATTTGCTAAAAATGAATAAAAAACGTAGCTAATCGTCCACACGTAACGATTTATCGGCACAATTCACAGATAACTATGCCTAACCACCTCAGTTATCGCTGCAACTGTACCGTCTCCGTGCAGTTCTCAAAATTGCACAGTTTTCCTATCCACACGCAACGTTTTATCTGCAACGTTTAACATTGCAGACAAAACGTTGCGTGTGGATAGGAAAACTGTGCAATTATGAAAACGGTACAGTTGCAGTGAAGGCCATGGTTGCAGCGATAATTGAGTTGATATGCCCGGTCCAGACGCTACGTTTTGTACAACGTTTTATCTGCACAGTCTTAAACGTTGCAGATAAAACGTTGCGTGTGGATAGGAAAACTGTGCAATTTTGAGAACTGCACGGAGACGGTACAGTTGCAGCGATAACTGAGGTGGTTAGGCATAGTTATCCGTGAATTGTGCCGACAAGTCGTTACGTGTGGACGATTAGCTACGTTTTTTATTCATTTTTAGCAAATGGCAAACCTTCGACAATGTTCACGGGAGTTTCTGACTGAGTTTATTGCCTTGTACGAAAGTATTTTACACACACACATCTTCAAAAAAGTCTGCGTACACCTTACCAGTAATATCTAAATCATGACAAAAGCCCACGAATCAATAAAGTGTCCTAAGAAAGGGTACACTGCTAGACATGCATAAATGCAGCTTTGATAAAAACATTCTTAGAATTAAAGAAGATATGGTGATTTTAATCTTCAGAAGTCTCTGATCCGCCCCAAAAAAGTCTGCGTACACATCACACTGTTTGGGGATTTACAGGATTTACAGTGCTGAGAAATTAAGGCTAGGGAATGCTTTTTACTTCCAGCACGATAATGACCCCAAACATACTGCTCACATAAATAAGCTTTGGTTGGTCTATAATGTCCCAAAATTATTGCACCCACCCCCTCAATCACCGGATTTAAATCCCATTGAACATTTGTGGAATTGACTTGAGAGAAAAATTCGCCATCATCAAATTACAAGCAAAGAATCACTTAAAAGTGTCATATTGAAGGAGTGGAACAGTATAACGGCCGAAGAAACTACAAAGCTAGTTCACTCCATGCAAAATAGGCTAAAAGAGGTCATTTATAGGAAAGGGTTTGCAAAAAGCTATTAAGGTGATTAATCGGATAAGCTAATCAAGGTGAATTCAAATTAGATGATTAAATTATTTCAGGCGTACGCACTTTTTTGGATGTATTTTGATGGGCTTGTGCATAAACTTTTTTTTTAATAATAACATCAACGAACGAGTAATGAGTTGTATCCTTAGTTACTATAGTGTTAACTGAAAGCAATGCACTAAAATTCTTAGTCATAGGCAATTGGAAACGTTCTTTATTTTAAAATATTTTTTTTTTCACCAACAAGTGTACGCAGACTTTTTTGAGCATGTGTACAAGTATTTTCTTTTGTGATATATGGTTTCACTAATTCCAATAAAGAATGTATGTGTCTATGTCCATTCTCAAGTAGTTTCGCCAATCATTAGGCTCATCACTTAATTCACGCAGTAATTTAGTGTGAGAAAAGTGCTGTCTTTTTATAAGCCATTTCCTTGACCACTGTGAACGCCGGGTTCTTTGGAGATGTTCCATTTGTTTCTTTTTCTTCACGAGACAACATGCAAAAATTGACCAGAGTAGTACTTCCTCCATGGTGACGCCACTAAAACTGCGCTAAAATAAATACAGATTTGCATCATCCGGACGCTCTTTATTTTTGCAACGTTTTGACTGCGCAGATAAAACGTTGTGCAAAACCTAGCGTCTGGACCGGCCATTAGAATAGCTATGGAAATCTTCAACAATTTACCTAACTCTTTGAAGAATGCTAGATCTTTTCCCGTTTTTAAAAGGCTGCTGAAGAATCACATTAGAACCATGTAAAGTAAATTACGTACTATTTGCTACTAGTTTTTACCGATTTTCGAATTTTATAAATTTATGCATCCCTCATACCAGCTTTCTGTTGCTATTTGGGAGGCAATTTTTTCCCGTTTTGTTTTTTCCTTGAAAGTACTTTAATTAATTTTTATTTATATTATAAAAGAGCTTCTTCTTCTTCTTTGCATGTTTTTTTCCATGTTTTCCACTAACTTCCCATCAATTAACTCTATCTTACTTTCTTTATTCTCCATTTATCCTATTTATGCTTTCTTTTTAATTATTATATAATTTAATTTCAAATTAAATATATCGATAGTGTGGTTTGGGATTCCTTCCTATCTTATTTCATTTCGAGGGATGATGATAATTATAATTGCTTGTTTCTTGACTCAGCGGCTTTCTGCTGATAGGAAGAAGAGGCTCTGCAATGAAGCTGCCCCATTGTCTTTGTATTTGTGTTATATTAGTAATCTGTCGGTTTGGTTTAATCTGTGGGATCCAATGAAGGGAAAGAAGGGATGGAGGCGTATATTACAAGTGCTGCGTTTATTTTATATGTGTGTCGTCCAAGTTAGTCGGTCGTCGAAAATGAGTCCAAAGTACTTGATTGTCCGTTGCCATTCAATCTGTTGGTCTTTCACAGCCAGTTTTCGTGGTGTCTGTCTCTTTTTCCGCGTAATGAAAATTGCCTGGGTTTTGTCTGAGTTGATCTTAATCTTCCATTTGTGCAAGTACCTTAGAAACGTATTTATGGAGAGTTGCAGATGTGAAACAACGGCTTCTGCTTGGCGGGACGTGTGAAAGATGCACGTGTCATCGGCGAATAATGATAGTTTAGCTACGGGCAGTTTAGGGATGTCAGCAGTGTATATATTATACAATAGAGGAGATAAAGAAGATCCTTGGGGAACTCCAGCTGCAATTTGCCGTTCGGCTGATAAGTGTTTGTCAATTCTGACACAGAATTTTCTGCCCTTGAGAAAAGATCCAATGATCTAGATAAGAGGAAGAGGTATGCGAAACTCATGCATTTTGTAAATTAGTCCTGCATGCCAGACTTTGTCGAAGGCTTTCTCTATGTCGAACATAACTAGCCAGGTCGATTCTGTATGGTTAAGCCCTGTTCGGATGTTTTGGACCACTCTTGCTTGCTGGATTTACGTGGAGTGAAGTGGCTTAAAGCCAAACTGCTCTTCCGGGAGACTTTTTCGCTCAAGCGAGAAAGGAGAACGCGTTCGGCCAATTTAGCTATTGATGACAGGGGGCTGATTGGTCTCCAATTCTGGGGGAATGTTAAGTCTTTACCAGGTTTCAGTATAACGATAATGATGGTTACTTTCCACGCATCTGGATACTTTTTCAGACGGAGAATGGCGTTGATTATGTCTGTTATGCTTTGTAGTATGTTGTCTGGTACGTGTGTCAAGCACATGTTGGTAACGCTGTCTATACCAGGTGATTTTCGTTGTTTCAGTCCGTTCACCACGATTACTTTAACGATACTACCTCCCGAAGTTCAAAACTGAGAAGATTTGCGGCCGCTCGTTCGATGTATTCTTGGTACTCTACATCGTCCTCGGATGAGATTTTCTACTGGAATTGTGTCTCCAAAGTTTGTGCAAAGGCTTTAGCTTTATCTGCACAGGTATATTGTAGGTCTTGAGTGCCGCAGATTGGTGGCATTGAAAGTTTGCTTTTGGGTTTGAAGTATCGAGACAGTCACCATAGGGCGTTATCCCCAGGCTCGATGCTTTGCATCTTACTCTCCCACTATTGATTCTGGTGTCGGGATATCTGACCATGTATGGTCCACTTTATTCTAGGGTCATCTGTGCCTCTAGCTCTTTTCCGGAGTTGGTTCATCCTTCGTATAAGTATCTTAATCGACTTAGGGAGTTCATAAGGATTGTATACATCCTTTACCGGAATTGTGATCGTATTGACCACAGGCCGGTCATCTTTTGAGTAGAGAACATCTACATTGACAAAACCCATAAGAGAGAAGAAAATCACTAAGTGGACAGCTTTCCGTGTTGCACTGGCCGAATTAGTCACCCTAGAATCACCCGAAACGACCAGCGACTTAGAGGAATCAATAGATCTCCTCACTAATGTCACAAAGTAGACTACAGTCTTGAGTAAATATGATTTCTTGATAACCAATTCTAAATTAATTGTATTCGATTAACCGTCAAGAATGTAGGATTTGTGGCTTTTGTGAAGTTTGTGAAGACAAACATCCAATAAATAATTGATCTTATATACAAAATTCTGGTGGGAGTTCTTTCTAATACTCCTGAGAAAACATCAGCATTATGCGCATAATCCAATATCGTTTATGCTTAGTGCTGTCTACAGACGATAAATCCATCAAAACGTCGGAGCTTTCTTAGGTTCGCATCTCGAGAATTTTAAGTCTCAGATAAATTTTGTATAGGTAGCTTTTGGGCAAAATTTTGTGCTGAACAAAAATCATGTAAAACCAATACTTAACGAGATAATTATCATTTTTTTGCTCATTCCACAATAAACATAAGTCCATTGAAAAACCTTCACTTGGATCTTTTTTGGTAGAACGGCATTTTACGGACGAATAAGAATATAATTTTTAATCAATATTTGTATTCTATCTCTTACATCAACTGCGGAGGAAGTACTATGGAAGCTTACTAAAATGGTGAAAAGTTGCATGTTATATACGTTGTTGCGTGTTTTATGATTTTGCACGGATGGATCACTTCAATTGGTTCATCATTGTTGCGTTAACCGATAAGTGTTGAGGTTCGCTCTTATTGCGATTGTTTGTTTATTTAATTCGCATGAGTTTTTTTGGTTCTCACACTGTTACGAAAATACCTCAAATATAGGACGAATAATAAGATAACAGGCATTTTCATTAGATTCTTGAATTTGGTTTCAGAACAACAACCATTTTTCAACTCAAACTTGACGCGTTCTTCTGTAGTTCCCACCAGAGATTTTCCCACACACCCCTAATACCCCCTCTGGAAACTGCATACACCCCCCCTAACACGGACAATTTTCCTACACAAAGGGAATTTTGTGTCCTTTGTTCCAAAGGGACACCCCTCCTAAAATTCTGAACACACCCCCCATGAAAAATTCCTGAGAAAACCCCTGGTTCCCACTCCCAATTTCAAATAAAACTCTTGACAAATTGTAACATTTTATGGCATTATTAAGTCGATCGTTGCATACACACATTCATCAATATCCTCTTCGTAATTCTTTTCTCAAAATCAAAACGAAAAAATAAAATAAGTCGATTCATCATCATTTCGTAAAGAAAAGAAAACATCAAAGTCAAAAAATAATATTAATGTACAAGTTTTCATTTCATTTTTTTAAAGTTTTTTTTGAATCGTTTTCATATATTTTTTTTATCTAGACTTAAATATTTCCTTCGAGATTCTTTTTAATCCATGGCAAGAAATGTGTTACACGACTATAAACTCCTGGATATTGTCCTTTACCGCAACCGATACCCCATGACACAATACCAACTTGTATCCAATTTCCTTCGTTAATCATCAATGGACCACCAGAATCACCCTGAAAAGAATATTGAATTCAATTTTAGAGATAGTGAGATGAAAGATTTGAATGTGTTAGCTACTATACTGTCCTCCTTAGCATAAACATTCTATCTACATTTTAGTACTTTTGAGATATTCAATGATTTGTGTTTTTCTGCAGTCTGCAGATATATGGAAAGGACATTTTTCACTATTGATTTTAACATGCTTCCACAAAAGAAAGGTTTTTCATATTTTTCAGAATGATGTAACAGAGTATGTAGTTTTCGAATCCGGTGTTAACTCAAAAATGATAAAAATGTAGATAGAACGTTTATGTTAAGGAGGACAGTATATACTTACACTGCATGAATCACGCGCATTTTCTCCTGCACACAGCATCGTATCAATGATACCACCCGGCGCTGCTGGTCCATATTTTATTGCACAATCTTGATTTCTCCAAATCGGTATTGATACTTTTTGCAGAATGGACGGTTGTTGGCCATCTGTGTCGAAAAGATTGTCATTTTTAAGGTACGGGAAAATATTGTGTGGGTACTTACTTTCTCTTAAACTTCCCCATCCGATAACTGTTGCAACTTTACCGATGTAGTCTGAACTGCTAGTTGGCAAACAGATTGGTCTTATATTTCGTGTGAATTCAACTGGTCGATCCAAAGTTAAAATAGCTATATCGTTGTACTATAGATATATTTGAAAAAAAATTATATATGAAAACAAACTATACAATATAATCATTCCTAACACAAAAGAAAAAAATAAACATTTTAATGAATAAGATTAGAAAATAATAATTTTACAAAATCAAATAATTATAAGTACAGTTTAAGAAAAATTCAAGATTCTTGACAAATTGTAACATTTTATGGCATTATTAAGTCGATCGTTTCATTTTTAAAGTCAAGAAACGAATGCAGCAGAGGACCAACCTTAAAGGCATTGTGCTTCTTATGAAGATGTAACAAAAACAAATGAAAGAAGGCTTCTGTTGACGCGAATGGTATCGAGAATACCTCCGATGATCTGCTTTGTCGGCTTGAATCACGAACGGTTATTTGGGAATCGATATAGAAAATAGATATAAAAACCGAGTGGGCCAGCTGTTTTATTTATTTTATTTGTCTGAGAATCCCATTTAAATGTTTAATTAAATCGAGTTGCAAATGCCTGGTTTCCGTCTTGGAAGCGCTGGTAATATAAACGAGACTAAGGATTTTCCCGTGACTATTGGAAATGCGAAACACTAGCATTGCGTTCGAGAATTCTACTACATGGCGAAAAGTGATAGGATCGAAAACTGGAAGTAAGAAGGTGCTGTCTTCAGATGAACACCAAATAATTTTTGGTAAAGTAAAGTCACCCATGATGATGAGTTCGTCGTAGACAGCATTCCGTGTTAGCTCATATGTTTCATGTGAAGAATCTGGTGGAATGTATATTACAGCCAGGTAAAATTTCCGTGTTCCTGAATTAACATAGACACAAACAAGTTTAGAGTTGTCGATGTTAGGTACTTCAACGGTTGATATATGACCCGTTGATATATGACCACTAGGGATGGGCAAATCTGCAATAATTGAAGAACTGGTTTCAGTCGTTTCGTTCCGCTTCTGGAACCAGTTCCGATATCCGTTCCAGTTCCACCTCTTTTGTAATATTACCATTATTAAGTGAGTATGCATTTATGTGAACAAACATTTTCTTTAATAATTTTATAAAGATGAAAAAACACTCAACATTAACTTAAACACTACAATATAGGTTTAAAGTGATCAGATACGAAAAATTAGGAGAGAAAAAAACACAAATATTTGACCTTTAATTCCATAATTACAATATAAAAAGAAGAGCATTATAACTTTCATCATTCAATGCTCATTTGTTATGAATCTTGCTTCGGAGATAAAACGATCGCATAGCACTGAAGTAGCAACCACACTCAACATGCCTCCACTTCACTGAGTTTTCATTTCAACCTAACAGGCAATCTTATAAACATTTGTTTATTTTAAGTTCTGCGAAGTTTTCAATTATCACTAGAAAATAACATACGAATTAAGTTCCATGACAATGTCTCAAAATCTCACCATATGACGTCCTGTCACTCATAGCTTTCTCGCCCCAAAATCCCAAAAATCGAATTATACAATGGTTTTAGAACAATGCACAGATCTCGTTTAATTTGCCACTCTTCAGTGGTAAACATTGGTCTTTTTTCAATTATCGCCAACTTCAAGATCCACAAGACTTTGGAGCATGTAGTACGTGGAGTTCTATCTGGTAGCCACTGAAGGCACAAAAAAAACATTGCAAGCACCTACTCAAGATTAAGTTTGAATACCCACATGTATGTAACTCAAATAGCATCTTTAAAGGTAAGCAGACATTTTATTAAACACTAATGTGCAAAGAAATGAAAAACAAAAAACAGCCCGATCATTGTACGAATGAATCGCTTCTATAATTGATAACACAGTGATCGCATTCCACCCCAGTTCCATACAAACGAACAAAATGTTTGCATAAATATATGCATGCCAATCTTCACTAATTACTTGAACGACATCGCCCTATACAAAACAATCATGCCATGTCGCAATTCACATCAATGTACAAACAATCAGTCGTTCTAATCGATGCGGACTCAAACCGTGTAGGAACGATTATTAACAGCTCCAAATCCAGTTCCAGCTACATGATGCATCGGAACTGAATTGCTAGCGATTTCATATCGGTTCCGTGCTTAATATGTATCATGGTATAACATGAATGCTCGCTAGCGCTTGATGTTTGATCGGAACTGGAACTGTTAAGAACTATTGATTGGAACCGTTCCGACCAGTTCCGAATTATTATTAGGTTCTCTTAACAGTTCCGGTCGGAAATGTCCATCCCTAATGACCACCCACTGGAGCAAAGAGTTGTTCACCATGGCAATCCTTTCGGAACATATTGACACCAGTATTAAATAGTTCGATATGTGACATGTTCGCGGAAAGCCAATTATGCCAAAGTTTAAGGAATTGGCAAAAACGAAAAAATTATTTATTGCATGCCACTCATGTTTATGAAGAGCTATAGAAGCTCTCAACTCGTTTTTTTGATGAAGGACTCCTACTGAGCTACAATTTCTTTCAATGAATTCCAGAACAATTTGAAAAAGCAATGTGGTTTCGATCTCTTCCAAAAATACAATGAAGTAAAAATTCAAACCCATGTTCTCCTTAACCAGATAACATGATCGACATCTAGATCAGAGGCAAGCAAAATTGCATCCAGTTTAATCCTCATGCTGCGAATATTTTGATTAAAAAGATGAAAGCAAGGCACATCTATACTGCCCTACTAAGCGCAAAAGCGGTATCTCAATGAAAGCGAGTTTCGAGATAATTGAAGTTTTGTAAAAAATTCTTTTAGTGATTTAAGGTAACATTGAGATAGGCGATGAGGAACTGGGTTCGTTTGGAGCTGGTGGAAGATTCTCTTTATTCCACTTTTCTCGGTGAGCGGTCTTCCGCTCTTGGATACATCGGGTACTTAGATTTAGAAAATTTTCTTAAGTTGTTTTCCGTATGTTCTAAATAAGATACCATTAAAAGGCATAGTTCATTAGATGCGTATTGTTTGAAGCTTTCTAATGTTATAAAAATCAATGTTTCGTTTTTTTAACGCTGCTCTAAAATGTTTTTCACTGACACCGTGTAAATTTTTATAACAAGAATACTAGTAGGCCAAAACTCCGGTGCAGGAACGATATCTAGTCCAGCAGAAATGATGACTTTAAAAGAAGCAATAGATCTATAATAATGTGTTCCTTTTCATTCAAACACTTGCCAAAACAAAACCCCACTATATTAATCCAAAAGTACCTAGCCCATATTTTCTGAATCAAACTATTTTGTACAGTGATTTTAATTTTCGGCCATATCCACTGTACCAAGCAAAATTTGAAATTCTAAACGAAATTTGTGTTTTAGAAGGCCATCATTTTCCTGTAATATTAAACAATGAACGAAAAATTAGTTTTGTTTTAAAAGTTTTACCCAAAAGAGTCGAGCGCAATCTGTTGTAGGTGTTTTTAATTTATTTTGGTTTGGGACTTTTTTCGTAGCTTATCTGTCAGAAACTATTCGTGTTAAATTAAAGAGTTATTATTTTATTTGTTCGAACAACACACAGCACATAGTAAAGAATGGAAGCTGATCTGGGACCGATGACTGTAGCCGCGGATGTAGATACAGCAGCTGGAGCGGATACTAATGCAGTACCTGAACCGCCTGTGGCAGCAAGTACCACAGAAGCTGATGCTTCCCATGTTGCAAATGAAGCAGATACGCCGCAACTAGCGGAAGATGTGGACGGTGGAGTTATCCCTAATGAAGCAGCCGGACCTGACGATACGGTAGTTGTAGAACCGGCACGGGGAGAAACCTTCGAAACTGTCCAAACTGTTGTTGGCGAAATGTCTGCAGTCTATGGTTTGGAGCAGTCAGAGGCCCAGGACATTGTGACCAATCAAATTCAGCCCGCACAGATCAAAGTAGGCGAAGAGTATGCTATCGATGAAGGTGTAGGATTGGAGCCTTTTGCTGAAGGCGAGGAGGTCGAAAGTAATATCCCCAAAGCGTCATTAAGTGAATCGTTTCGTGAAGTTGCACTCAAGATCGAGACACAGAACAATATAATAAATAGCCTTAAGGATAAAATTAAGGAGAAAATAGAGAAGTTTCCAAGGACATTATGCGAAGAAAATGAAATCCGCAATTTGAACGTGTGCATCCAAAAGGAGCAGCAAAAATTGCGATGTTGCTTAGATCAGATTCTACGTTTGCACGAAAAAGATCCAAACCGAATATGGCCGGCCGTATCTTTGGCCACCACGTACACCGAAGATTGCAAGCCGATTCAATTACACCTCTTTTCACCATTCGATCAATGTTTCGATATCGCTGAGTCTCTAACTAACATCAAGTACACGCGTAAATGTTCTAGAGAAATGAGCTCGGACAGTAGTCTCAGCAGATCTAGCTATTCGGATCTTTTTCGAAAACTCGATCCTAAGAAACGTAAGGCATACCGACACGTTCCACGAGAACACGATCCACTTTTTCAGAAATTGCGCCCAGAGAATCGACGCGGTAATTCTTTAGATCCAAAGAAGCGTTTACTTCCTCGTTATGCAAATGTTAATTTGGAAAAGTGCAAAAAGCCGAAACGAACAAAAGTGTCCAAGTATGATGTAATCGAGTGTATTCAGGAAAAAGTTGAAAAGATTCAGAAAGAGCTGTGTAGTTTGGATCGTGTTAAACAGGCAGAGAAGTCAGCTTCGAAAAAACCTGCGCTACGAAAAGTACACACGCATCTCGAAGACGCTCGGGGGGACCGTTGCACGAGAGAATTGGCGAATGTTGTTGCTCGGATCCAGGACGTTCTAGGCTGTGACCGAAGCGAAAAAGAGAGTGAGAACGATGCCTCTAGTTCACAATCTGACATACCTTGCAGAGACTTAAAGTCTGATGTGGACGGAATATCGGAACATAAAAAGGCGCAAAGCTGTTCACCATATTCCAAAACCTACAGTCCGGCCCTCAAAGACAGGTACTACGACCTCCTCGAAGAATATAAAAGGAAATCAGCGGAAGTTTCGAAACTGAAAGCTACAATAAATTCTCTCGGCGGAGAGAGGCCGAAGAGTCGTAGCACACCAGTGGATTCGGAAGGTGTTGAAGTGCGTTTGTTGCGGGAGAAGCTGAAGCAATGTCAAGAAAACTGTCACGACCTAAAGGTCATTGTCAGTGAGCAGGCCAGCCAAATTGATGATTACCGTTCCAAGTACATGACCTCCCTGCAGAAAACTGAGGAGCAAAGGGTCATTCTGCATAAGATGGAGTGTGATAATCAGCGAGTCGAGGAGCAAATCAACCACGAGATCCAACAAATTAAAGATCAATTCAATCTTAAACTCAAGGAATATGCACAGTTCCCGCAACTGCTGGAAAACGAGCAAATCAAGCTTGCCGAATGTTGCCGGCAAAAAGCCGATCTGGAAATAAAGCTGCGTATCGTCTGTCGTGAATACAGGCTCCTGAGAGCATCCAAAGATCAGAGGCCAGCAGCATTAACCGAAAATGTCGAAACGAGCAAGCGGCTTGCAGACGAACTGGCAAATTTGAAGCAGCAGCACGATATGTTGAAAGAATACAATGATCGTTTGCTTCAGCAATACGACCAGGTCCGTACCGAATTGGATGTTCTACGAACGGAATCGGCTAAAATTATTGTACGTCTTAAAGAACGTGCCGCCGCCAATCAGGCCAGCTTGTACAAACATATCGACGAATTGGAAAAGGACTTGGCCAAATGTCGGGCGTCAGCATGTCTATCGTTATCCGATAGAGACGAAGTTATTCGTGATATGCAGGCACAGCTCAATTGTCTGGCACTGAGCTTCGACTCGTCACAGAAACAAATCAAAACACTTAAAGATCATATAGCGTATTTGTCGAATGGCAAAATTAATTCTGTAATGATTTATGGTCAGGTGAGTAGTGGCGAGAAGTGAAGTGATCGGGGGAGCGTTCGCAAGATAGTTGGGCAGCGGGTCATGCCCAGGCGAATGATTGTTTGCTTTGGTGTAAGATTGACAATGATTTTTTTTGCTTGGATATTCTATTTATTAGATAATATTTTGAGCTATGTATTTAATTATTGTATGTATTGAGTATGCAAGATATTTTTTTTCTGGACTGTATATGAAATTTAAGTTAATTAGTAAATAAAAAAAATACTGCAGTAAAATATCTCTTTTTGGTGGAGTCGTAAATTATAGCTAATAACGAGAGATTGTGTCTCAAAAATATGCAAATTTATTGCTGAGTGAACTTGTATTTGGAGCCATATCTTCCTTAGACATTATGTAAAGGTAAAACGTTTTTTATTTGATTTCGTGAAATACTTTTCAGCTGAAATAGTTTAGATTATTGCACTGGACAAGATTTCACCATGTCAGTTACATCTATCAGTCATTCATGTCATGTGGCTAAAAACAGAAACTACACTCTCAGCACAAATTTTTTTTGGGAATTTCGGGAATAGTGGGAGCCTTAAAAATGGGCTAACTCCTAGATACGCAATAGATGATAGAAAGACTATTGCTTTTACTTTTTCTAAAAAAAGATTTTGAAATCTTTGAGCACACTGAATACGTCGAGCGACTGAATACATACCAGTGTTCTTGAATCGAATCCACGATGTCTTACTACTCGTTTAATAGCACGCTCAACATGCTGAACTTCAGTAGCTGATTTGATATTGTGATCGCCCAGATGAGCTTTCAGTCTAGCCACATCCCAGGAACTCATACTGAAATTCAAAAATTAAATCAAATAATAGATGAGATCCTTTCAATTTGAATAATCTACTCGCAACTTACTGTGCAACACAATGAGCAGCTGTTAAAACATGTACACTATCCAGCAGTGAACCACCACAGAACTGACGACCATTATTAAAAAGAACTACAATCCATGGCCATTCATTGGGACTAGCGCTCTGTCCGCCTACAATACGTTCCTGATCCTGTAAGAGAAATTTTTTGTTATCGGAGCTTTTGTTCGATGTGATGATTGGTCTTACCAAAACTCCATTCTTGGCGCCGCATTGCGCTTGGAAGTTGATTCCGCTTTCTGGTGGTTTTGGAGGTTGGGTAGCTGGTGGCTTTGTCGTTGGTGGCCATGATGGCGTTGATGGAGGCTTTTGCGTTGGTGGCCAGGCTGGTAATGTTGGAGGTTTTTGCGTCGGTGGCCACGATGGAGTTGAGGGCGGTTTTTGCGTTGGAGGCCAGGATGGTGATGTTGGAGGTTTTTGCGTCGGTGGCCAGGATGGCGTAGATGGAGGTTTTTGCGTCGGCGGCCAAGATGGTGAACTTGGAGGTTTCTGTGTTGGTGGCCAAGATGGCAGTGAAGGAGGTTTTTGAGTCGGTGGCCATGATGGCGGCGGCTGTGTTGGAGGCCACGATGGTGGCGACTGTGTTGGAGGCCATGATGGTGGCGCCTGTGTTGGAGGCCACGACGGAGTTGAAGGTGGTCGTTGAGGACTTGTTGGCGGCCAGTTCGGGAAGCCTGGATAGATTGGCGATGCCGGAAAGCTGGGATATGAGGGATATATTGGGGACTGCTGTGGCGGCCATGATGGGAATGTTGGCGCTGGAGGATGTGTTGGTGCCTGATGATCAGGAGGATGAGTTGGAATTGGTGGCGGCCAGTTTAACATTGTAGTTGTTTGCATGGGAGGATGTGTTGGAATTGGCGGTGGCCAATGATCAAGTTTAGAGTCTTGGCTGTCAGTGATATTTGCATTAGATGGTGGCTTAGGTTTTAGGCCTTCTTGCTCAGTAGTTGGCCCGTATTGTGGTTTTTCTGGTTTCGGTGGCTCCTGTGGAGCTTGAGGCTCTTGCGGTGCTGATGGCGGCACTTGAGGTTGTTGCGGTACTTGTGGTGGAAATTGAGGATATGTTGGTTGCAAAGGCTGCTCAACAGGAAACGTAGGATACAAATTTACTGGATTCGAACAGCAAACTCCGAATTCCTGCTGTCCTGTTGTTGGTGATATGAAGGTGCATTGGTCATAACTGTCCATGAGTGTTTCGTAGTAACCAAAGATCGGAAATTTATAGTATGGGTAGCAATGATGAAACGACATACAGGATCCGAGCAGTCCTAACGATGAAAGACAGGCGGAGCCTTCACCCAACGCTTGAGCCCATGCTCCTTGATAGAAGTCGGCTTGTCTTCCAACTCGTTTTCTTTCGCTTGGTACGGCTGAAAAAAAGAAACAGTGCATTGATTTCTGAAAAAGCAAACATCTTAAAATATGGAAATGAAAGCATGTACGATATAATACTGCATTTGGTCGCGTGTTAAAACAATTCAGAAGTTTAAAGTTCAACCAATAATTCGTGAAAATTCAAAATAAACTACTCATGATATTGAATGTCAACATGGAAAATCTCATATTTTACGACATTCGAATTGAACCATCATATCGTAAAATTATGTTAATATACAGACATAAAACTATAAATGTCGATCAAAAATCAAAGAATAATTCGATTATATCGTCTAATTGAATCGATTCGATTCGGAAAAACAGTCAGTCACCATAGTTCCCGTGTCATCATCTAATTGCTTAATACAATCTGACGACTGAAACATTTATACGCATATCTATACTCAGCATGCATTCCATATGCCGGTCATTTTAAGACCACACTGAGAAACTTATGTTTTCTATAATTTATGAGGATGACTTTTTTACGACCCGGCATTATTTGTAGAACCGAAACACTGAAGAAGTAGCTTTATGATTCGATGAAAAGTGTCTTTTGTTGGGTCGAACAAATTTAATGGTCAATTAAGATGGTTGGAAATGTGGAAATGTGGAAATAGAGCTTGTTGTTTTAAAGTTTATTGGTTTGCATGGTGTAGTGGGTTTTTGACAAAATTTTTGGGAAAATTTTCCTTCGCTTGGACGAAAGAAAGAATATGAGATAACATATGTAATTCGATGCAGTGTATATGATGTAGGACTACACTTGCATAGTTCCTTCTGTTGCTACAGTTTTTAAGGAAATTAGAATATTATCGTCAAAAATCCGTTAATAAAAATTTCTCAAAAATATTATCTATTTCTCATCATAATATGAGCAGAATTCTTACTGACTGTTCAAAGTACTCTACTTCTCACTCACGTCAATTATTTTAAAGCTGTGGTCTATCAACTCATAATCATCACTTTGTCTTTCACGCATGCTCTCATCGTCTTATTTAAATGATAACATATGCATCACATTCTGAAGAAGACTTACAAGCAACCTTACCAAGGTCATTAAACCTGTTCATAGCGAACGGTTGGATCCGCACCAAATTACCACGGATAGTTAGGCGTTGCTTGTCTTGTTAAGATACAGACTATTTAAGTTCTCGTATGATGGAAGCATGTGTGCTGTTTGAAGTAGTAGTCAAATATTTGGCGATTTGGCACATTGGCTAACTGATCGAAATCACTTGATGTTTGCTTTATTTCGATATGACAAGAATCTTTTCAATGATCTGAATGAACTAAAAGTACAAGTAGAAACGAACGTCAGCTTTATTTTTTCCGGTTTAACGAAGCGAAGGCGATTGTACGATTGATTGATGTTGTAAATTTAAATGATGCGAGAATGTGATGTTGTAGTGATTATGGCAGGTGAATTACGTTGATGTGAGCTGAAAAGTTCTTTGGAATTTATGAAGATATTGAATTTCGGGAGGTATGGGATTTGGCGGTCCAGTAGTTAGTAGCTTTCAAAACTTGCGTGAAATTGAAACCGTATAGTTTGTTAGGAAACTGAGATCAGATCATAATCTACATGACTTTTAGTGAGCCAAGCCAGAACTCATTCAGTACTCCAGCCTCTCTAAACTGGAGACAAAAACTTTTTGAGTTTTCCTATCTTTGAATTATCCTTGAGGTTTCATGATTATCCCGAGGAGAGTTAACCAAGCTCTGTGCCAAATTGATATAGGTTTTGATCGGCGTGAGAGTAGACTATAATTTTATGATCCCACTTTTTTAACAGAACTCGCCAATCCTGCTATTTTCATATTTTGAATGTGGCTTTTATGTATAGTATACGACGTTTGTACTAATCGTAAACAAATATTTTTTTACTCAGTTGAAACGAACTTTATTCCAACAAAAGAACATTTGCTTAAAACTTTATTACATAATTTTATTGTAAGAAACGTAGGGAAACGAAAGGAATGATTATAGAAATTCAAAATTGGATGGGTCGAGGTTTCCACAACGATAAGTTATGTTAGGTCAAGTGGCTGTCAATCGAAGAGCCTTATCGAAAAAACATAGGAAGAAGCAAGAATCATCTGAAACACAATCAGAATTAGCTGAATTAAATGTCACACAATAATGTGCTTCACAGCGTTTACTGAAAATGGTAATGGTTCAAGAGTATTGGTTACCACATGAATTAAAAAAAAATGGATTGAGCACGTCATAAAAAAATTTGTGAGATGCTTCGTGAAAGAACGAATGTGTTAATAAATTATCAATGCTAAAAAATATTTTGTTAATTCAAGTGAAGTAGGCCTATCGCTACCGAAGCATAGTCTGTAATTGATCATCACATATTTGCTGAAGCCACTAAACTGAAGATATTATTGTGTATGTATTTTAAGCAGCTAAAATATGAGAAGAGACATAACAACATGGCACCTGGTAACGGACCACGAGATTTGAATTAAGGTTCGAATTTTAACGAGATCCGTATGTCGTGAGGATCAAAAACAGATTTGGCTATGTAATCGATTGGGGGAAACTCGTTTCAAAAGAAGATTCGATAACTGATAATCTCCATAAAATTTCCAGTGAAAACCCATCAAAATCTGTATTTTACCCAGCCCTTCAAAGGTAAAGCAGTTGAAATGACCAATCGCAATCCATATTGATATTAAATACATTTTTCGCCACAAAAAAATAAATTTTTTATATATTATTTTTATTATTTTGTTACGGTATGTAAATTTTTCTGCCAAACGTTTGCCCCATTTTTTATTTTCTCTTCCATTTGCTGTACTATTTTATAATGTTCTTCCATAATGTGTATGCACGAGTAAAAATCGTCGAAACAAATTAAAATTGAATTTCGTATGGCTTTCTGTAGCTGATAATATTGAAGAATTTTCAGGTGTATGTAGATTGATTTAATCTGATCTACTTTTTAATTAAATTTAAAGACCTGAGAAGCTAGATATATTTCAATTTCTTTGCGATATTTCGAGGGTAATCTGCCCTCTTCTTCAGTATCTGTAAGACTGACATGTTTCATGGTAAAAACTTCATTATATTTCAGATATCTTCAGTATGTGCGCAGCTTCGTCTATCATTTTATCTCTATTTTCGTACGATTCAAGAGAGTGTTCCAATTATCTTGAACCCCTGTAAGGGTCACGGCGTTTGGTGAAAGGTAACATAAGTTTATATTGTAGATGCTTCACTTTAACTTCATGTACACATACGGATTTTGCACCACTTTATATTCTCTCTTCTTAGGACAAATCGAATCTCGAGCTTTTTACTTGGTGTGTCCAGCAAAGGAGATTCAGAAAGCTCAAAACTTATTGGAGATTTTATTATGATCTCTCTGCAGTATTAGAAGTACAGGACTGTGAAGTGATTCCCCAATCACCGTTTTTGCTAGACATGAAGCTTACAGATTATTATTTGTCTCGATTGCCGTATTTGGAGTACGGTTCACTTCCTTCAATAGTATCTAAATTTTGCTGAATGGTTGGATTACAGTAAAAAAAATACACTTCTACAGAGAAATAATCCGCAAACTACAAGACAAATGAGCAAAAGTCATAGCTTTAGATGAAGCATACTTTGAATAAATTTATATTCGATTGTATAAACAAACAAACGTGTTTTATTTAACTTAGCAACTTAGAGTTATTTTTTTCTAGCTAAAAATAATACACAAAATATTTTCTGAAGACACATTTTTCTGTTGCAAGCTAGACATATTTCAATTTCTTGGCAGATATCGATATTTTGAGGGTGATCGGCTATCTGCTTTTTAAAAAGGACTAAGAAAATTATGTTTCAATAAAAGTGTATGCAAATATTTTGGCTGTTTTGGGAGAACCCTTCTTCAATTTTTGTTTAGCAGCTGATCGTAAAGATTGGAAACGCTGAATTACTTCGTTAGATGAACTACAAATAAATGCATTACAGACTATATATTTCGTCGCGCAATACTTTAGATAATACTACAGAAAGCCACGAGAAAGAAAAAAGAAGAAAACTTAATGAGAACTTGTTGATAGACTTAACCTCATTTGCAAAGTCGTTGGTAGTGGGTTTAAAAAAAGTTATAGCCTGGCTCAATTGTGCTAGTCATGTGCGATGAAGCCAATATACTAAAATTGAATAAAGGTGGAGATGGTGAATATTACTATCAACGTCAGAGCATAAAGAATGGGGTAAGAAAAAAATGAGGTTAAAAATTACATCCAATATATGGCTGTAAATATTATGAACGCAGTTAAACTGATATAATTAATAAAAGGAAAGCAAAGAAGAAAAGGCAATCAATAGTGCATTCGTAGGCAATATTGCTAAAGACGCTAGTTCTCACTGAACAGTAGGTATATTAAAATCACCACATAGAGAATGAGGATAATAAGACACAATATAGTCAGACAGCTCAAAGAAAAACGTTCATACGCAGAAATGGATGCACTACAAAGCCTGCTCTGAACAAGTTTGATTTTGATTTGATGAAGCACAAAAGACGTGGTACGTATCTTTAGGATTGTTCTTCTACGCGAAACTACAGCCCGTTCCGATGTTTATCGAAATTGCAATTATTGAATTGTTTGGATAACATTGACTGAACCGAATTCGATGAATTTTATATGGTATGTTCTATACCAGGGATGGGGAAACGGTCGATCGCAAACAGTTCGACAGTCGATCAAAGACATTTTTAATAATTTACTAGGTTAATTTAAAGTATGAACTAAAAATTTAGTAGACGATTTATTCAGTACATTTTGGAATGGGCCTTGACTTAATAGATCCAATCGGACAGTCCACGCAGTTTTAGTTCACAAAAAAGCTCGCAGAGCTTTGGTGGCGGAGAAGCCAAAGGGAAAATCCGAGATAGCTATGCTCTCGATTTGTGCAATTTAAAGATTTATATCATTATAGTAAACCTGCTTCACTAAATCTCGTATACGTATACGGTTGTTTCATTTCCTTAAATCTCTGTGTTCTAAAGTACACACTTTATATTTTTGCTTCCCGCTATACACCTTGCCTGCATTTGCATTTGTCTCCCTGCTACCGAGATAGTAAATTGTCACACACAGCGCAACAAAGGTTAATCTCAATTTAAGATAAAATAAAATTTTAAATTAAAATCTTTTCACGCCAATTTAGTTTGTGCAGTTCATTCTTTCGAGCTAAAAAGTGACATTTGGTGTTTGAATTTGAAAATTGAATTGTGTAAATGTCTTTTCAATAAAAAAATCGTTCGAAAATTTAAATTCTTGGCATCTTATCCGTCAGAAATGATAAGTGTCCCCGCTTTTCTGCATTTTCAAAATTTTTGCTCGAAAGAATGACCAGATAATGGAGACATGTCAAAATTTAGCTTCACGATTAACTCAGTACTAGCCTAACGAATGAACTGCACATACTAAATTGGCGTGAAATGATTGGAGACATGTGCCAAAGCTATCTGCATGTTCAAAGTGAAAGCATGTTCCAAGCAATTTTTCACACTTAAAAGTGAGTACAACTCTTGCTTATTTTCAAGCTAAATTTTCGCCGAAATAAATTTCACGTGAAAATTTGCATGAAAATTTAACATGAAATCGAAAACAGTACTAAGCTTTAGATGGCTTAGCTCAGGAAGCTTTTTGTAAAGATTTCTAAATCTTTTGCCTGAAATTATTGCATTTTTGGACACATTGGGAGAAAAACATGAACAATTGGAAGATGCAGTATGGGTAAAGAAATTAGCATTTCTTACGGATTTTATGGGCCGTTACAGCTTACTAAATTTACAATTACAAGGAAAAGGAAAATATTGTTGACTTGTTGAGTTCGGTAAATATTTTTTAAGTAAAACTAAAACCTTTTGCTTCACAATTAAATAGGCAAAATTTTTAAATATTTTCCATATTTAGAAAAACATATTTAAGTTACTGGTGAATGTAAAATGCAAAAGCTGAAAGACATCCTTCAGTTCGCGAAAAAGTACGGGGCCTTCGATGGCCGCTTGGACTGAATTTATTTTCCCCTGGCCCATTTATCTGGTATCACTATGTATCAATAGGTCCATATGTGGCCTTGTGCCAACTGGTACAACCTAACCTAACCTACTGGTGCATGTAATATTGAAATGTTTTGTCCTGAACTGGAAAATTTTAAACAAGAATTCGAGAGACGATTTGCAAATCTCAATAACCTTCAACCGATTTTTGAATTTATTTCGATAACGAGGATATTTCATCAAATCTAGCTCATACTTTACAACTGAGTTCATCGGATCTAGAGTTAGAAACTTTAACAATAGCACGCGCAAATGAAAATTATTTTTGAATTTCATTACCATAAAAAATATCCATCATTGAGATTGGTGGCAATGAGGATATTTGCATTTTCTTTGCTTCCATTTATCGATGTCAAGCAACGTTTTCTCAAATGAAAAACATCGAATCGCAACTTAAGAGTTCTCTGACTGATGACCACTTAATGGCATCTATTTGATTGTGCATCAGTGCTTACAAGCCTAACTCTAAAATACTTTTTGATGAAATGAAGAGTCACGCATATACATCAAAAATTAATCCAAAATATTTATTAATAAAGTACATTGCACAAAGTAGTAATACGATGTATTTAATATATTAATATCAATAAAGACTTTAATTAAATTTTTATTTGTTTTTAATTTAACCCATTTTTCGCGTTTAAATTAAAATAATTAATGTCGATCATACCAGCATTAGGTTTGCCCACCCCTGTTCTATACACTTATAGTTCTTGCTCTAACAAGGACAATAGTGATATCTTTCATATATTTTTTTTCAGTAAGCTTAAAAAGTTGAAAAATAACATAAATTGGAATTAAATTTTCAAAACCGGTTTAAAATTATTCAATGTTTATATTTAATTCTGGTTCCGGCTGGAGCCACCGATGTAGAAAAAAAAATTCAATTTTAGATGATTAAAACAGACGAAATAATGACAGACGAAATAACAATCAACCTACTTATTTTTCACATACATGTCTTTCGAAGAATTTTATTTCAGTCTATATTTTGGATTGCGAAAAATCGATGTGACAGAACAATTGTTAATAAATACATTGCTAAAACTACAATATGGTTTATTCTTTTGGTCTCTTAGAAAAAAATTCATATAAATGCACATCAGACGGTACGACCGCCTTCAAATGTTTATATGACGAGTAATACGATTTTTTCCGTGTTAAACTTTGCGAAAAGAATCAATACAACAAAACAGTTATTTTTACGTGTATTGTCTTTCATTGGTTTATTGTTTAAAATTTATTTTCAGAAATTGTGAGACAAAACATTACAGAAGAAGTGTACTATTACTACCACCAATAATACGAAGAAAAATACTACTACTGCGATTGTCGTACCATAACTTACATTCACATGCCTTCAACTCAAATAATTTCCCTTTTTTAATTATTTCCGTAAGTACATTCGTGATATCATTATCTCATGATTATTATTTTTCATCTATAAGATTTGTATTTGCTCTAAAGGCGTTTTACACTAAAATAATTTCGATATTGCAATATAATACCTATGCATCACACGCTTTACATTATTAATTTCAAAAAACTAAGAATTTACTGTTTTTTGTTCAAAGTCCTGAACATAACCAATTTTCAGAATGAAAAAAAAACTCAAGTATTATTTTTCGTAGGCAGATATTTCCATAATCAAAATATCTAGATAACAACCGGTTTCTAAATATTCTAGTCCAAAACCACTTTCGTTTCGACCATTCGAAGGCTCTTCTCTTAATTTCAAACTACATAAATATTAGTCAATGACCTATTCAAACAGCCTATTTAATTCTTGCCTAAATCCAAATACCAAAGATTATGGTATGAAAAAACAACAATCTTAGAAGCAAAAAAACAGATTCATGTGACATATCAAGAACACTTCATCTACATACAGATTTATTTCTCGGATGTTGTCACTCCTTCTATGTATGTATGTACTCGACGTCTACGATAATATTAATTAGAACTGCTCATTTAAATTAAATTAATAGGGAATTAACTGTGTTGAAAAAAAAACAATCATCGATGGTTTGAGCCTCATTTATATGATCAATGGTTAGTTAAATGAACGCCATCGTTACTAGTATCGAATGAATTACTTGATAATGTCGCTTCAAACGAACCCTGCGGTGTAGTGTTACAAAAAAGAAGCGATTAAAGTAGTAATCCACTTAATACATCGTTTTTCATCTCTTCGCTTTTGTCTTTTTGAACAGCGTGTAAGAAGACGAAAATTTATTATGACAAGACTAGTATGTGAGTGGTAACTAAGTATGTACGACAGTTGTCAGTGGTTATATTTTCATACTTGTTCATACTTGCCAGAATCGTTTTGGATAGGATTGAATGTCAAAGATATCCGTAAGTTTTTGTTTTTTGGGTGTGCTTATTGTAGTAAAGTAGATACAGTTGATTATTTTGTGTTCCAGAATACGCGACAGATTCTTGCCAGAGGTGGTGAATTGGTGGGATATTTATTATTGAACAGTTACTATTCAGTCATAGTGGTTTTAGAGTGTAGTATGCTATGAACTATGCCTAGATGTTAGACTAGAATCTATTTATTACATGTTTTTAGCAGTTCTTATTTTATTTATAATATTTCTTATGCACCAGATGGAGGGAAGAGCAGAGGCAAGCAGCTCTAATCTGTGTCTCGCTAGTACTAGTGAAAATATGCTCTATTCTCTGATGTTCTCACGCAGTATCTACAGCAGTTGCCACGATTCTTGCCCATGTGAAGCAGAAAAAAACTGTGCAAAAAATGTTGTAGTTTTCATTTGATCGCTGAAGCTAAGTATATCCATTATGGCCTGCATGTTCTCCTGGGTGTTAAGATGGTTTTTTTAGGTCTCCTGATTTGTACCTAGAGGTCTGTTTTTGGGTTATGGAATTTATAAGTATAGCGGTTCAAGGCTAAGAAGGGTTTCTATCCCCGCCGCTGAGGTGGAGCTCAGTTCTCCTACAATCAACAGGCATATCATCTTTTGAAGTTGGTTGATTCTGTTGGCAGCCGTTTTTTTGTGTGGTTTCATTTCACCACACTGCTTTGTTTTCTATGATAATGCCAAAGCTCAGGAGATTGCCCTTTGAAGCGAATGCTTAGCGATGGCGGTAGGGAGACACATATGGGAGAAGCCGATATCAATTATTCCATTATTCTTCTAAGTGCCACATTTATTTCTTATTTTCTAAAGCGCTAGTGTTATGCCTAGTCGCTACTAAGAGCCTAGACACACAGGCACTTAAATTACTAATTTACTAATGATCATTTATGCCTAAATTAGTAATTTAAAAGTACTTGACACACAGCCGTTGCGTTAATGATGAATCTATCTGTCACTCTGACTATCTGTCACTCAAAGAAACAAGTTTTTGTAAAATGGATGAATTGAAGGTGTATGTTGCCTCTCTTATGTGCTAATTAATAAAGTTGGAATAGAAACCGGGCAAGAACTAGATTAAAATTGTGTAAATATTTTGAAATTTTTTGTATAGTGTTTCCTAGACAACTGGTTTGTTGGTATCCGACAGCAAAAATGACAAGCGGTCCCCCATCTAAGTAATAACCGCGCAAAACACTACTTAACTTCGGTCATCTGACGAGAACCGGTTGTTCCAGTGCGGTATGGTCGTATTTAATCTGACGTTTCATAAAAGTAGCCTTATTATTTTTGAATGAGAAAAGCGACTTTTTACTAGGGAAATTTGTATTTAATCGGGCAACTCTACTTCATTAAAGATTAAATTACGAAAGTCTGATGATCATTAGCGATTTGCTAAATGATTGATAATTTGGTCATTTAGTGGTGATTACTCTAAATTACCATATGACACACGGCACTCAAATGATGATTAACGGCAAATGATCATTTAGGCTGCGCTGTCTGTCTAGACTCTTAAGCTTTAATGTGGCACTTAATTAATGGAGCGCTGGTATAATGCCCAGTCGCCGACTGTTAAGACAACACAAGACGAACAAATACAGCCATGGGCACGGCGGGATTCGAACCCGCGGGCAGTAGATCGCTGCTTCGGATTGACGCGTTAGCAAGCTAAGCTACTGACCCCCTTGGTCTATATAGGATAAGAGGTCTCATTATTTCTTTTCAAATGCCCTAATGGACATTTGTTTTGCCGCCCAAAGTGCCTTAGTGGCCTTCAGTGTAATTTTGTTTAGAAGACTGCCCCAGGTGACTTTTCTATCTTCATCGATTCCTAGATATTTCATTTTATTCTGTAGAGAACCTCTGTGCCCCTAATTTTTAAAGCCCTTATATCGATTTTTTCCCGGTGAATGGAACTATTATATTGGTCTGTTAAGGATTTATGGATATACTCTCCTCCTCGCACTATTATGCTGTTTAATTTGAAGTATTTAGCATTCTGGTCCTCAAATTATCCGAGTTCGAGCTTCTTATTAATACCGTGATGTCATCCGCATATCTAAGAGCTAGCAATCCTTTACTGTTGAGGGTCCAAAGAAAGTCGTCAGTGAGTAGGGACCATAGCAGGTAGGATAGTATTCCTCTCTGCGAACACTTCTCCTAGTTTTACTTCCCCCCAGCTCCGCGAATACACCTCGGTATTTCAGTACTTTGGATGCTCAGGAGCTTAATAGGCTCCTTTTTTCTGGAGCCCACGGGAAGTGACTGGTTAGTGTTAAAATTTTTGAACAAGCTATAACATTTGGATGTAAGTAAAAAACCGCCGTTAGTGTGCTGTAAGTTTTAAAATCTGGATGTCTGCCTGGTTTAGTAATCATATATCATCATCGCCGCTACAACCGGGGTCCGGTCGTGGCCTACGTCAACCGTGTTTTCTATTGGTCTTGACCACGAGCCGATGTCATCTAATTGGGCACCCCTATCCTGGTCAACTCCATCCCTCCAGCGCAGGCAAGGCCCCCACGCTGTCACAAAAATTTGCTACAAAGGGTATTCCGAGTAGGATCCTCTTCGCTCATTCGAGCTAGGTGTCCTGCCCACCGGAGTCTACCGAGATTTATCTTAGTTATTATAACTGCTTCTTAGGTAGATAGCGTACAACCATGGTTGTAGCGTCTCCGGAATCGCCCTTTTTCACATATAGGGCCAATGATTCTCCTCGAGACTTTTCTCTCGAATGCGGCTAAGAGATCAGAGTGCCTTTTGCTGAGCACCCAAATCTCGGATCTATACGTGAAAACTGGCAGGACTATGGTCTTGTATAGCAGGAGCTGTGATGTCGGGTGAGATTTCGCGATTTGAATAATCTTGACGGACTGTAGTAGGCTTTGTTGGATTTGAGCAGCCGCCCGCGTATTTCTTCCTCCATGTTGTTATCGGCTGCTACGATTGACTCAAGGTAGTTGAAAGATGGCACTACTTCAAATTTATGCTCAGCTACCTTAAAGGTTTGACCAACTCTAGGTGTTCTTCCTGCAGATGCTGCCATCATGTACTTAGTCTTTCCTTCATTTATGTGCAGCCCCAGTTTTTGCGCCGCTTGCTCGATCTGTATGAAGGATTCTCGTACAGCTAGTTCTGATCTTCCAATTATGTCTATATCATCTGTATAAGCCAGTATCTGGCAGGACTTGGTGACGATAGTCCCTCTCGTTGATGTGCTAGAGTCTCGGATCATTTTCTCCAATGGCATGTAGAAGAGGAGGCATATAAGATATAGAGAAGTGTAATAATTGTTGCTAGGCTTTCTGAAAGCATCATCATAGCTTCTGTTTTTCTTAATGCAGCATAATACATTTTTTTTAACTGTTTATAAAATAATTGAAGGGGGTGAGTTTTTCAATCAGAATTAAAGTATATTTCAGTAACTGATATGCTCCCGTAACAGTTTAATCAATTTTTTTCGCTGAAACATTGAATTATTCCTACTACCCACGTACGGTTTCATATGTTAGAAGATATTTTGTTGCTCAACTTTTTTGTGCTGCTTCAATTCTATTTCGCACATTATACCCTTCAAAATTCACAACCGGCTGGCAACCCTCTCGTAATGAACAATATGCAAATCATTCTTATTGTTGTTTTCTTTTATTTATCTGCAAAGAACTGTCTTGTCAGTTTATTTTAATTTTTTCCTCTCTTACTTTAGTTCAAATCTGCGTGCGTATTTTATGTACCTATATTTACTGTTTTCTTCGGCGAATCATTCGAATTGAAAAAGTTTGTATTGCTCGTGATAAGAATCAGTAATGAGCGATTTTTTTTTTTAATATGGTCTCGTGGCAAAAATTGGGGACATCTACGTTTCACACTCATCAACAAATTACACATATATCTTGATTTTGTTTATGCGTGGACATATTTAAGCTATGATGCATTTTATTGGTTGATCGATGTAGTATTTAAATTCGTAAATTTTAATGCTTGTGTCTAATGGTTCAGAACGATATAAATCATTTTTATTGTTTTGTGTGTCGTGGGCACGATTATTTTTATTGTAAGATAGCGTGTAGATAAGCATCTTGAGTTGAAGGATCTTAAAGATACTTTCGAATGGTACGTGCTAAATTTTTTGAACTCGTTACGGTTGTTCGATTGTACGAGTACACAAAGAACAGTACTTAGTACATGAGATCGGCCATATGTTCTACCCGAAAAATACTCCGTTCATCGAAATGTAATCAAAAACTGAACTATCTGGTAGACACATTGCGATAAGGTCAATGTCTGATCCAAGGTAAATGGCACATATTGACAATATCAGAATCTTAAGTAGACATTGTATGTACAATTTGTTCGACATTGTCATCTCTTCTTCTTTTTTTTTGCTTCGCGTATGTAACAAAAGGAACCGTTTATGGTTCGAGATGGCATTCCAATACAAGTATTGAGTTTTTGATGTGTGAATGTAGAGTACATAGTCAACCTAAGTTATGTATAGATTAATTTTATTCAATTGATTTTTGAAGGTGTCTGCACATTGATGGGACTTTAATGTGAGGCATTGCAGTGTGAAAACTGTTTGAAATACGTTACCTATTATTATCGTTCGTTAATTTTCAGGGGTGAAAATGTATTTAATAAAATCATGAGATGTTTTGAAAAATAATAATCGATTTACGTACTATTTGCTAGTTAGAAAATAGTTTTTAAAGAAGTATTTGTTGATCAAAGCCCGACACCACCCTTGAATGCATAACTGGCTTCGAACTTTGACATCCGTCGAATTATTCTATGAACGAATTCAATTACTACTATCCAGTAGCTCAGCTGTTTGATTTGTTGAGCCAATGCACACTACTGTGATCAAAAAGTAAGGTGAATTTGTTTATCAAATGTAAACTATTTATTTATTCTTCCAAATCAATTTCATCCCCTTCAAAGTAATCCCCGTCCGATACAACGCACTTTTGCCAACGCTTTTTCTAGTTCTCGAAACAATCGGAATTGTCTTTTTCCGATATAGCCTTCAAGACCTTCTTCGATCCGGTTTTATCTCCTCAATCGTGTCAAAACGGCATCCCCGCATTGGCCTTTTGAGGTTGCTAAATATCCACAAGTCGCACGGAGCCAAATCAGACAAATACGGTGGTTGCGGAACGAGGTGAGGCAAAAAGGCGAGGCAAAAAAGTCGCGAAGAACCAATGCAGTATGACATGGTGCATTATCGTGATGAAGGAACCAAGAGTTGTTCGCCCATAATTTCGGCCGTTTCAGACAAATAGCTTCATGCAAACAACGCATAACGCTCAAATAATATTTTGTGTTGACAGTTTGGCCCGGCGGAAGGAATTCATAGTGCACCACATCACGATATTCAAAGAAAACTGTCAACATTACCTTGATTTTCGATCGACTTTGCCGTGGTCTTTTCAGTCTTGCTTCACCTTCTGCACGATATTCGTCTGATTGGTCGGTGGTTTCAGGGTCGTATGCGTAAATCCAAGTCTCGTTTTTAGTAGTGATGCATTTCAAGTTGTCCTGATAGTCAGACTCCAAAGTTTCACACACATCAACGCGACGCTTTTTTCCCAAAAAATTGAGCGATTTTGGCACTAATCGAGACTGGACGCGTTTGAGACACAAAACATCCTTCAAAATGGTTTGCGCTGAGCCAAATGATATTCCAACACTATCAACGAGGTCTCTAATTGTCAATCGACGATTTTCAAGCACCAAATCTTTGATTTTTTGGACGTGGCCCTCGTCGGTAGACGTTGATGGTCGTCCAGAGCGCGGTTCGTCTTCAACGCGTTCTCGGCCAGCTTTGAACTCGTTGTACCACTTATAAACGTTTTTTTTTTGTGCCATAGTTTGCTCACCAAAGGCCTTCCGTAACATTTTCAACGTGTTCGCATAGTGTTCGTTCCACAAATAAAATTTGATGCAAGTTCTTTGCTCAACAAAACGCCCATTTCGAAAATCGAAAAATTCACTTTTGGTTGTTTACAAAAACACGTGTAACTCGGAGACAATTAAAATTTTTGACAAACAGACGCTTGGAAAATGTTATAGACAGTCCTACCAGCATAGGAAAAAAAATGTAATTGCCTTCCTAATGCCCGGGACTTTTAAATGATAATTTCACCTAACTTTTTGATCACAGTAGTAAGTATGTGAGTTGAAAATTCCTTGCCAAACATCTCGTGCTTGTGAAATAGAGCAAGCACTTGTTATTTTTTGTCGAATACTCAGGCCAAAGTATCAAAATTATTTTGCACACTTTATCTGCCGTCTGTTAAGTGAGAGCAAATTCGAACTCGCATCAATAGTTTCCAAAAACCATTAATGGCAGTTATTTTTTGAAAAAGACATCGGTTACGAAAAATTCAATAAAATAGGTAAGAAATTAATTTGAGATGGCAATGATCTAGCTTGAATAAAGTGAGCTGCATGCCACACATGCGAAACTTTTTGTTTTATTATATCCAAACAAATTCATCACCAATTAATCGACTGCTTCAATACCATCATGAAACCAATGAAAGTTATACAGTTCTACAGTTATGAGGTAATAAACTATGCTAATAAACTTTCTAATGCTATTCCTGAGTAAATTTCTATTCATTTTTTCCTTTTATTTGCTAATAAATATTTTAGAATATATTAAAATCTAAAAAAGAACCTGGATTGCGGAGTGAGTAAGAGTAGATAAACGGATCATTGACAACACATTCGAATTTCGGGCTGTCTTTTTCTTAAAATTCTAGTTCTATATGAACTGTAGTCATTCTCGTCAAATGTGAAAGTTTTCCTTAAAAAGCATCATTTCTTATTTCAGTGACAAGCTACTTTAATATCCACTTCAGTTCTCACTTCAGAGATTTTTTTTTTCAACTACAACTTTTCGATGAATGCATTCTATTGAAAATCAGCTGTGTCTCATACTAATAAAATCTTAGAAAGTGAGATTATTGCTCCTCATAAAACCAGTTCCGACAATAACTATTCTTTTCGAGTTTCGTTGTTAGATGCATTAGTAATTTATTAGAAAAAAAAGTCGGTGATCGTAGGAGAAATAATTATTAATAGATTTCACGATCCGATATTTTTTTTTTGCACAAAAGAGTTTCGCCAGTGTTCTTTTTTCTCTCGATGCACAGAAACAGATACCTGATTTAAATTTATTGCTAGGAAATTAATTGTTGTAATACTGAATTGAGAGCATATTTATAGAGTTTCTCAAATTTTCTGATAGAGTTTGTGAGTTTGATGATTTACAATAATTTGAGAAAAATATGAAATTAAACCCATGATGTTATATGAACAATTCATAGCGAATGTATATTATATGAATAACGAATGTATAATGTTAGTCAGACAAAATGGTAACATTCTGTTTTAAACTGTTTCAACTTAAATTTGAAACAACGAGATGGGCGGAATAAACCCAAGTCTCGATCGCATGGGCTCCAATTTGGGTGATCAAAATCAACGGCTCTGGAGATTCCGCTGCCAGAAGAGAGGTATTTTTCTGCTGCGGAATATGAAGAACGATGTATTTTGACTTTGATTGGGTGACTGCGACAGTGGCGGATTTACCATATTAGCCGCCATAGGCTTAAATAAAATTGCCGCTCTTGTTCTACATGTAAAATTACAGTTATAATAAAAAGGACCTGAAAAGATCTAGAAGAACCTACAAAGTACCTAAAAATTATCTATCAAATACCGAAAGGATCTATAAAAAACCTAAAAATTACTTAAAAGAACCTGCAAGAACTTAAACAGTACCAAAAAATCTTATAAAAGCCGCCTTAAGGTTGGAGAAAATTTCCGCCTTTACTGTACATGGAAAATAGTAAATAGTAGGTGTTTGTTTAATGTTTACCGCTTACATAACCACTCATCTGGCTTTCAGCTTGGCGAAAAAGTGGGTTACAGAATCATAATTGATCGTTCGCAGTAATTCACACTCAATTCTAAGTACAGCGAGATCATTCAGCCGGTCTTTCTTCATTGTAGAACGTAAATAATTTTTGACGCACCGCAACCACGAAAAACTTCTTTCCCCGGAGCAATTTGTCTCGGGTGTGCAAACGCACATCCTTAAAGCAATGTCCACATTCGGATATAACGATATGCAGTGCACTCGAAAATGAAGACACTCATTTTTTAAATATCTTCGAGGTCAGACAGATATGCCCTTTGCAAGGCCTCTGCCTTTTTGCTAACTTCAACCGAGCTCATCGACGCCAGCTTAGTTAAAAAAGAAAACTTCTCGTGATTCCGGATATATGCGTCTTGTCGTTTCCGGAATTAACATTGAAGCTTATCGATTACAACCAGGAATGAAGCAACTCTTATACGGTTTTGACCATACAATTGCACTTTTTTATTTCGAGATTCACCGGGATGCAGCTTCCTCTTCTTCTTACGCTTTGTATCTTGTTCATATTCATTTGTGTTCGACCGCGTTGAACCGACTCAACAAAAATCCCAAAAGCAAACCATAAAAGCATTTTCTAAGCGTTCCAATTTTGACTGAATTCCCTTAATGAAAGACAAATTTTCCGCCCCCAAAAGTTTTCGTTCGGAAAAATTATCTGCCTCCGAAAATTTGTAATTTTCAAAACTTTCCGCCCGCAAAAATTTGCCACCATAGCCACTCAGCTTAGTCGTACATTCACCCCTGGACTGTGTTTATATAAAGAACGAGAAGGTCTTAAAGGACGATTTGGTGAAACGTCGGTAAAGTAACATAGTCTACCTTTTGGACATTTTCCCAAAAATCATCGAGCTTGTAGTGAATAATATTGCAGGGTTAATTACGCTACTTGGTTGTTGTTTTGGAGGATTTATTTTGAATTTCAATCTTCACGGTTACTGATTGCGATCTTCAGTCGGCACTATATTCTCGCTTTCGAACGACGGTATCGTGGCAGTTTTGGTATATTCGATGCAAGTGATGCCTAAACCATTCTGAAATTTTGGAGAGCGATGGCCACCCAAATTAGCCAATTTTTCATCCCAGTCGGGAATAGAAAATTAAGAATGCGTTTTCGCAGATACTCGTAGCAACCTATAGGGCTACCTATATGGCAATCGATATGGCTACTGAGTTTATGTCTCTCACTGGTAAATTGATCTATGAAAATTCGCTTTTCCATTGAAAATCGACCAATTTTCAGATAATCTTTAAACTCACCTCCTTGGAATTTGGAAATATTTTGGTATCCAGAAGGTCTGGTGAGTTGATTATCGAAACTGAAATATTTTTGGATAATATAGTATATTTGCGGAAATATGGCCTCTTGAAGTTTTTGAGAAACGTCGCTTCGTGTTGCATTCAAAAAATTGTATAAAATCTTCTACTTTACGTAAAGCCTTCAAATATAGCTTGTTGGAAAGGAGAAAGTGTAGATATTCTAGGAAAAATAATGCGAGAAACATCCTGGCCAAAAAGGATAAAAAGGATCATTACAGTGTCTTTTATCCTTGAATATTTCAAAATGCGCACCTTCGATTTTCTTCATTTTTTTGTATATTGCAAACAGTTATATAAACTACAAATGTGCGACATTTCAAAGTGGAGCTCGTAAAAGTACAGTCGTGAGAAATTTTTAAAGGTGTGGAATACTGTAACCGCTGAAGAAAATTTATAGAAAATGGTACCGAAACAAGGTAAAACTTACAAAATATGGTACGAAACAATTTTGTCTTTTCAAAATAGATTTAAAAACTGTTTTGCAATGTTGTTTTAAGCCCGCAGAAGATTCTAATCCAGTTTCTACCGTAGAACGATCTGTATAATTCCATTGCTTATAACTAATACCACTCACGCAATTTTCATCAAATTTTTTTCACATGTACTTAGAATAACGGCTGATCCAGGAAAATCCTGGCAGCTACGAAAATAACAATCTGTTTGTGGAGGAGAGCATATCATCAGAGATAAAAAGTTCTTATAATTAGCCAAGCTTATATCGGAACCCTTTGTAAGAAAATTTATTTTTGATCTTTATCGCGGTACCATTTTCTATAAATTTTCTTCAGCGGTTACAGTATTCCACACCTTTAAAAATTTCTCACGACCGTACTTTTACGAGCTCCACTTTGAAATGTCGCAAATTTGTAGTTTATATAATTGTTTACAATATATAAAAAAATGAAGAAAATCGAAGGTGCGCATTTTGAAATATTCAAGGATAAAGGACACTGTAATGATCCTTTTTATTCTTTTTGGCCAGGATGTTTCTCGCACTATTTTTCCTAGAATATCTACACCTTTTCCTTTCTAACAAGCTATATTTGAAGGCTTTGCGTAAAGTAGAAGATTTTCTATAATTTTTTGAATGCAACACGAACCGACGTTTCTCAAAACATCAAGAGGCCATATTTCGGCAAAAATACTGTATCCAAAAAAATTTTATTGGTGCACATAGCTCAACTACTTATATTTACAGTGAAAATTTCATTGAAATCTGACAATAGCGATAAAATACAGTTGGTCGATTTTCCGTGGAATGACCCTAAAGTATTAATCACTTCGGGGTGATTTTTTTCTGATACATTAATCGATACGAATCAACTAAACTGAGCTTAAGTGGCTTTTTCACTTTAAAAAAGTTATGATTTGCGTTTTTTTTTTTAAGTTTAGAACGAGAATATTTTTAACATTTACTTTGAAAAAACAATATAAGATTACCTGTATCTAGTTTATTTAGATTTTGAAAAGAATGTCCTATATTTTTCAGTTTATGAATTTATTTCCTGTGAATTTGATTTTTTTTATTGAAATTTAAATATAAGAAATATTATATATACTATATAGGCTGTGATTTTTACACCATACAAGCTGTTAAAGTTTAAACAATTATTACTGAATTACTTATTATCTGTTGAATTAAACATATTTTGATGGTTTTTACTTCACTCAAAGACTTTCCTCATTTTCTATTTCTTTCTCAGTATCGATTCGAATGCCGTGATATTTATTTAACTATTTGATTTTGTTTAGATTTAAATGAAAGAGACTGAAATCAGTTGGTTTTTTTATTTGAAAGGCCAAACGAAAATTTATCAGTTTTATTTCATTCTGATGAGCATTCAAACTGAACTGCAAATAACGCATTTTCGCAGTGGTGCTAGCAACTAGATTAATTGTCTATTCGTTCTATATTCATGACATATTCATTCATCTCGATTTTCACTTTCACTTTCTTTTTTTCTCGATTTAGTCATTTCAAGTGTCACATTCGTGAGCACTATGACAACGTTTAGTTTTTTTACTTCAATACAATTACGAAAAACCCTGCTTGATTTGCAAAGCAGCACAAAAGAAAATAATTCAAATTGCACAAAATCGACCGCCAATTAAACATTTCTGACACAATATCAGCAAAATGAGGAATAAAGAAAGACGAAAGTTAATCATTTGACGATATATCACTCAATGTACCCAGCCCCATCCTCTTTACCCCAGTTTCCTAAACACACGATTTGAGCTGACTAGTATGAAAATAAAAGAATTGACGCGAATAGCATTAAATATCATTAAACCATCCTTGATTTAAACCCTAGAAATATTTTCAATGGAATTATTACAGTAGGGGCTTTTACGAGCAGCAAACGTATGACAGCTACCTGATCAACTAAACAAAAGACTTAAGACAGTAACCTGATTATTTACAATGCTTGTGCATAGTGACACGTTTAAATCAATCTGCGTTACATGTCAGTTCTATCCAAAGGCAACGATAGTTACTTATGTTAATATTAAATTAATTACACTGATTAAACTAATATAAAAGACCAAAAAACAATCCACTTTACATTTCTTTGACCCGATTTTCTCCCATCTGATAGCTTCTCTCACAAATAGCCTATTTATTTTGCTTTATTTGGAATTTTTTCTAAATCAAATCAACAAATTTGCGTAGCATTTCTAAATTTAGCTGGTAATCAAATCAATTTTAGAGATTGTATTTCCAAAACTAAAGTAGTACACTAAATAAAACCGCCTTATATATTGTAAAATAAAGCCAGAAAACGAATTTCGTTAAATTTTAATTTTCCGCGAGTTACAATATTTTTGAAAAGTTGCTTCATCAAGAATTCGAACTGAAGAAATTCTTCATAAATTTGCATGTAGCAATTACAGCGTTGCAATGCCGCATTTCGTTTCTGTCTCATTTTAAGCTTTCTCAAAAACAAATCCAAGTTAAGGTTCGAGGCACAGCTAATTAGAGGACTTAGACATTCAAAGATACATATTTGATATAATTACTTATGCTACATGAGTATCTTTGAAAATCATTTTATTTGGATAACGAGCTTACTATAGAGGGTCAATCAGCTAAATAAATTTTTCATGTTGACATATTAAAATCATTTGAATATTTTTCTCATTTGTCTTTGTGACACAATGATTTCCTATGCGCATTTTTTGTTTCGGTTGGTAAAAAAAACGTAACATATTTTTTTCAAGCAGGCTCATGACGAACTGTTCTACAGAAACAATATCATAGTAAATTTACAAACTAAACATTGTTTTCTTTTTATAAATCGATAGATAATTTAGAAATTTACCAAAATTTATTTGAAATGTGTGTAAATTTTAAATACTACAATGCGTATCGTCTGCTTTGCTTTTCAAACGAGTTCGCTTTACGAGTGTTTTTAAAATGTAAAAAAAGAGGAACATTTCATCACATCTACTTTGAATGCTTGCCTGAAAAAACCTTCGATTTTTACACTAGATAAATAAATAAATTATGTTTGAATTTGTAAATTTAATGTGTCTGAGAATAGTTTATTTTAACACATGCAAAAAAATCTTGTTCGAATCATAATTTATAAGAGTATCTTAGATAGTGTGAGATAAAATAGATAGAAGAGATAGAACAAATAGAATAAAATAAATAAAAGTTATTTAAATGAATTTTGATTTTCAGGTTTGTTTTGAATGAGTACATACTTATAAAAATCACTGAACTACTTTTGAAAATTTTTCTGAAAAAGAACTTGAACCAATGAGAGTGTTAGTATGTTTGTAATTTGAATTTTCTGAAAATTCATCAGTGGAGTGGGTATAATGGAAGAGATTGGATGGTATTTTTTTTTTTTGAAATTCTGGAGATAATTTTTATTTTCAGTAAGATGAAAAAACCTACCAATAATGATCAATTGGAAAGAATAAGGAGAATTGCAGTTAGCCCCTCGACAGAAGGCATTAGTAAAAGAATCGTATTTGTTTCTATCAAGCTCCAAAATAGCTTTGCATATTTTTTCACTTTGATATTGGTAGCAACAACTTCTGTATCTGAACTAGGTGTTGGAATTATGGTGAAGCGTTTGGTGAGTTGAAAATTTCTTACAGTTTTCACAGATCTCCGAAGAAAAGGTAGAATTGGAATCATTAAAGAATGTTGTTGCGAGATATTTACCTTCATATGATACATTCAAAACAAGGTAGTTTATTCCAAACACCAAAATGCGTTCGTTCGTTTGGCGCTGGTGCCAACTGAAAGAGCTTTGTTTTGAAATAGGGCAACTTCAATTAGGGTGTTTGGAGTGTGAATAGAATAATGTTGCCATTTTGATGATGCAAATTGATTTTGTTTGAACATTTTGAGGAAAAAATTATTTTGCTTAGCACAACGACAAAAAACTCAAAAGGCTAATTTTTACAGAAAAGCTACAAAATTGACTCATACCAGCGATTCCTTTTGAGTTATTTTGTGGAAATCATGCTCATTGTATGTGCATGCAATGTTAGAATATATAATTATGCACCAGGATAGGGTAAAAAAGGAAGATACACGTTGGAAAATTCTGTGGTACAGAGATGGTACAAATAACAGTTTACGTAATGAGATATGTATGTACGTATGTATAAAGGATAAGGCTAATGGATCATTGGGAGTTTATTACTAATGTTCGAAGAATAACTAATATTCAAAGAATAACAAAAATCTCAGGAACGCGCCATCCGGTTGAACTGAAATTTTCAGGATACATCGGTGTATATGCAGAATAGTGCCAGGTCTCACGAAAAGTTAATAATCTTTAACCATTTGGTACCGGTGGTGATTTTAGTGATGTTTTAAATATACCTATTATTCTGTCAACAAATAACTTTTGCAAAAATAAAGTTTATAGAATAAATTTCGAACGTGTTTTAAATGTCAATATGATAATTTATTTGGAATTTTTAGCCCTATGTGTGTGCTAAGCGCCTAAAATGAGATTGGGAAAATTTGAAAATTTTGGAATTGCGATAACTTTTGACCAGATTGTCAGGTTATTATGAAACTTCAAAGACATATTGATATTACTAAGTTGTAGACTCCTGTAGTTTTTTTTATGAATGTGCTGGCCGCCCTGCAGCTACGGCAGGCATTGGAAGTGAAATCCTTCAAACCATCGACTCTGTTGAAAACTCTTTGTCTTTGGCAGTGAAAACCAACTCATATAGAAATCTTATGCTTTGTCTATACAACCAAAGCAAAACTTTTGAAATTTCACATCGGACAAGAACGGTAACCATCCTCCAATTTACCTACATTTTAAGCATCATAAACTTCTGTTCACTAGAACTCACGACCCAATTATCAGATACAGTTGAAATTCACAGAATGTATAGGTATTAAGTAGGGCCAGCTCTGATAGAAGGTATTTGGGAATGTGGGCAACTCGGTGCCAGTGGTTATCTTGTAAAATTATATAGAAAAAAAAAGGCATTTGCCCTATAAATTCTGATTCAGTTACCAGATTCTCATGAAATTGAACCTTACTTTAAGCCGTGTTTGGTAGAAATTTGTTTGAAAACTTCGGATGCTGGTGTCAGCTATGGTGATTATGGTGTCTTGGGTTTCGAAAACTCGCTCAGGAAAATAAAGCTTTTTGCCCTATAACTTGCAGTCCTGAAATCAAAACGAATTTTAGAAACTTATTATAGGTATTATTCAGAAGGAATCTGGTTAAAGAACCATGATAGAGCTGCCAGCTATTGTTGGTTTTGTATTTATTTGCAATATCTTTACTAAGCAATTTTATCATAAAATTTTTAAACGGTAATGATCTTGTATTGACAATAAATAACAAATATTAAGTTTTCGAAAATTTGAAAAATGTTGTGACTGGTAACCCTAAATTTCTTTGTACCCCTATAGCTTCCAATACAGTCATCGGATCAAAACGAAATTTGCAGGGTAGGCTGATTTCAATGTGGGGCTTTTTTTTTGTTTTGCCAGCGCGAGGCGTTTTTTCTGTTTCCGTACCAATAAATGCTTGCATTAAGTTTTCATATCACGAACATTTACAATGAAAATAAGTTACCATACATTTTCTAAGTTCTAAAAATGTTCTATCAGAAATCACCGAATAAAATCGAGATCGATAGAGTTATCTGATTTTGACGTGAGGCAATTGTGGGAGACTTTTAGTTGGAGTGCTGATAAAGTGCTGCAAGCACTAAGTTTAAGTGCGCTAGACTTTTTTTATATATATTTTTATATTATTTTTATACATATATGCAAGTACGATGTAGGTATAAATGAATACAGATTGTAGGAAATAGTTGTACTGATTGGCGTACTTTTTGAATTAAGCATTAAAATATCATAATGCAGAAGACTTCGAATAAAAATATTGCCGGAAGAGAATTGGTCGTATATATCAAGAATGAAATAAATGATTATTTTCCTACATTAAATTTTCATATGCTATATATCTGCTTTGATGATCTGGTCGTAAGTACAAAAACTTAACTTAATAAACATATCAGTCGAATTGAATATGGAACGAACTCTACTCATTTCCTCTGCTTTCTTCGAAAATCAGTCTTTCCAGTGGTTTCTATCTGCTAGAGTTCTTTCTATTAGATATGATGCGATGTAATATATCTTAAGCTTCATATTCCGAAATTTCATAAATATCTGAAGTGAAAAATATTTGTTTCTATTTATTGTTCATTTTTTAAAGATGTTCTTACTAAGTTTGACTGCTAAAAAATAAAGTTATTATTATCCTTCTATTTTGTAATTTTAACTCATGTTCTGTTCATTATATCTTTTGCCCAAATTCCACAGTGATAAAAAATCACTGCTTAAAATTACAATGATTTGAAAATAACAATCACATTTTTCACGACATTTACCTACACTAGTTTCAACACTCTTATTACCTATCAATTTATTCAAAAACCTATTAAAGGAAGCCGGTGTATTATGGGTCCGGGAAATTCTTTGGGACAATTAACTTTCGGGGGTAATCCGACTCTTTTCTTTCTTTGTCGGAGATTTCGGAGCCCTGTTGCTAGGTTACGATAGAACTCACTTCGCAGTTGTCATTTCTGGTTCGTTAATGTTACCGAATTATAGAAATGGAAAATTATTGTTTAAATTCACTTTCTCTAGTAGATTGAAGCTATTAATTTTATTGATTGTTTTCTTCACCTCCAGATATGATGCATTTTTCTTAGCACATTTCTATTGTAATGCTACTCATGGGTCAGGTATTGAAATTTGAATTTAGTAGCTATCGATGGAGAATTATTTAAGATATGCCACTCGAAATGTTATCTAATACTACCAACTTTTACTAAAAAAATAAAAATAAGTTTAAAAAATAAGTTTAATACTCAATATAAAAAACACTTCTCTTAAAATTTTGTTTTTTGTTTTAAACCATCACTTGACATATTGAAAATAATTTCTACAATCTGACATATTATCCAGGTATCTTGCGATCTTGATCCCAAATAAGTGTACATTCTTGAATTTATTACCCATTAATTATTTATTCAATAAATTTCAAGACTTCTTCTACATGACGTTGCCGCCGACTTTTCCGAATTCCAAAAATATCATTCAGCTGCAACATTTCAACTGCGCAACAACAATCGGTTGCAGTAGGGATTGCAAAGCATATTGAAATCGCTTGCTATTCAGACAGAATTAATTGACGTTCAGTTTTTACAACAGTATTCAAAAGGAATCAACTTGTTCGCTACGGTAGTCATTCGTAAATATAAAAATAAATACTGGTTCAATTAACATTTCGAATAATTGCATCGATAGTCATTTGGTTAACCCTTTGATATTTCACGGGTTGGTGTGGTTGCAATGATAGAAAAAAATTGAGATTGATGAGCATCCGTTCTACTAAATAAGTCAAATATCAAAGTATCTAAATGGTTTCGATTTTGTTATTTTTATTAAATCAATTAAATACTTGCAGATATCACTAATGATTGGATATGTAAAAAATGTGTCTGTTGGAGTTTGGTTCGAATTATGCAGGGTTAATTTCATTCGAAAAACTACATCGTGATTTGCATCGTGAATGCTTTTAAAAACGTTTCTGATATTCTAGATTGGAATTTTGCGCCAAATCTTTTCTTCTTTATGATTTCTTTTGTCTGTGCACTTTTTGGTTATTTTCTGTCGAAATAGGACGTTTGGTTTGTCGAATTAGGCACATGTGCACATGTATCAGGGTCTAAATTCATATGTATCAGTGCATGGATGAGTTGAAACAATTTCCAGCAACCATTGCATCATTCTTGATTTACTGTATAACAGAGAATAGCCACTAAACCGCTTGCGAATCCATATAAACAGCTTGAATTTGAATATCAGGCAATAGTCACCCATTGATTTTTTGTTTTTCGATTTGATTGTTATTTTTCCTTAGATAGGGCAACATTTTTCAATGGTGTTGATCGATTGAACACTTAAAAATGTTGTCTTTAATTTCGGATGCATGAAATGGTTACGGTACTGGTTATTAAGAGGTCGTAGTGCCGTCAATGGTACTCGATATTGAATATTATTGATGAAATAATAGTACTTGATCTTGAAAAATTAAACTGGCTGAGTGTTTACAATTGTTATAATATGGTTTTGTTTGCTTGGAATTTGCGTATTGGGCTGGTTGCTATGAGCTATAAATTAAGCGTGGCATATTGAAGTAGGCGTGCATATATTATAGAGCAAAAAAATAAGTCTACTCACTATTTTCATTTGTATTTAGAAATTTCGGCAAGCTGAGAAACTTGCATGATGCAGTCTGAAGATGATTTTAATTTTTACAAAATTTGTTTCGATCTTTCAATCGGAAGCTGTTGCTAAGCAGTTCTTAGTAAAGCTTTCAAATGATTATGACAGATGTATTACACTTTCGACTTTTTTAGTAGTAGTATACTTTATTGAGACTTTATAATACAGATAGTTTTCCAAGTTATAAATGTTGAGAGCTATGTTTGACAGCGAAACTAAAAAGTAAAACCGACTGTAGTGATGATATTCGACTGTGATCAATACATGTATGTTTGTGTTGGAATATGAAGTTGTGGGCGCTTGCTCTTGTGGCTTATATACATTGAAAAGAGTACAACTATTGCTTACATCTACTTAAATTAAATTAAAAACTAATTCAACCAAAGCTAATGGCTGAAAATGCCTAGTTGTAGTTTAATTCTTTTCTGGAAGATATTTATTTTGGCTGGCTGCAGATTCTCTGGCTCGAGCTCTTTGCATGCATAGTCGGAGAGAATATACGTTCAGCTCACTGACATTGCGAAGAGTGTTTACTAGTGATCATATTATAGTGAAGTGGCTAGTGGTGAAAGCTAAAATCTATCCAATTGTATTAAGTTACATATTATTTAGGCTAAATTTATAGCATTTTCACCATTATGGCTTACATGAATATTCAATATATTATTTATTAGTTACGATTTATTTGTCTACAGCTTGTTTTTAAGTTTGTCTATTTATTAACTAACCTTGTATTTGAGAATTCAAAATATTCAGTTATATATTCTCTGTGTTTTACTTTTAGAAACTTAAAATTCAGGCTTGAATGGAGGGCTGAGCGTATATTATTCAGTTGGACAATCACTAAGAATATCAAAGGAAGAAAGGTAGTAAAAGTTTGCTCGATGCAGTGCAGCACTAAATAAGATTCTAGAACAGATCTTTCGAAAGTTTGTAATTCTTTCGCCGATGTTGAGGATATCGTTATCCAGGTATTCTGATATTATGGGCCGGATTAGAGTTTTGTACATGAGAACCTTTGTACTTTTCTGAACGGATTTAGAGGAATGAAGCGGGGCGAGCATTGAGGTGGCTACTTTTGTGGTGGAAGTTAACTCCAACATAAATTCTCTTTGAGAGGGATCGATTCACTTCCAATGTTCAACGAAAGAGATCTGCTCTCCCTTACTGCGCGCCGGTGCCCTTTTCGCTTGCGTTGCGAAAGCAGATAGGCGCAGATTTTGAGATCCCTATCCTGCATGAATGCCCCAATATTGTTGACTGCTCTCTGAACTATTTCTTTTGCTAAAGAGGGGAAGGGATTTTTCGCATAAATTAGGATGTCATCTGCATACATAATAACACCCAAGCTGTCATTACCGTGACCGGTTTGAATGGTTCTAGTTTCATTGGGAGACAAAACGGTTGGTATGTCATGATGAAAGAAGTTGAAAAGAAGAGGTCCAACGACTAAGCCTTGAGGAACTCCAGAACGGCAAAGAATGGGATTAGAAATCAAATGGGCTTTTCTGATTTCTATATATCTGTCCGTGAGAAAACTGAATAATAAGCGAATCAAGGCAGTAGGATAGTTACTACTTATCAGTTTGAGTTTGAGTCCATTGATCCTTAGAGAGTCAAATGCTTTCTAGAGATCGAGTGAGCAGACTACTGTACATTTTTTGTCTATTAGGTTGCATGTGATGGTGTTGTGCAATAGCATATAAGCCTGCACAGTGCATCTCTGTGGCTCAAATCCAAACCGGCATTCGAGAACAAGGGAAGAGGTGAAATTCCTTAAATTTGGTAATATTACTCTCTCTAAAGTTTTTCCTAAGCTATTTGTTCGTTGCTACCCGCCTTGGCGATGGAAATGAGATGAGCTTTCTTCCAAGGGATGGAGAAATATCCATTGTTTATACCGTTATTGTCTAATATAGTGAGATGATGTGAAAAAACTGAACCACACTTTTTGAAGACTTTGTCTGGAATGCCGTCTAGGCCATGAGACTATTTCTGGTACGGAGATAAAGTATTCGTTGAAATTCTAAGATAGGGATGAAAATGCTCTATTTGCATTGCTTAGCACAGTGAGTTAGGAGCCTTGGTGACATCGCGTGGTGATATTCGCTTCTGTTTTCGATTTTTCATTAAGATTAAAATTTGGGGAAAACCTTTTGCGATACAGGTAACTACAGAACTCGCGACATAATTGAATTTTCTCTTCACAGGAAACAAAGCCTGCATCCCTTTGCCTGATCGTGTCTAGGTCTAAACTAAAGCTTGCATATTTACGTCCGTAAGGATATTGATTTCCTTAAATACTCGTACGTCTGGTGCGGATTTCAGTGAGCTCAACCTCTTTTCGTAATACTTGTGGATACACAAACACATACACTTATCTCACTTACATTCCGCTACTCACCACACGTATTCCACTATTCATAATATATAAAATTTCAAAAACAAAGCAAACTAAGAAAAAATGTTATGTCAGAAAAATTGTAAAAAAAATAATAGAATGAAGTTTTTATGATTGATTGCAGAGACAGTTTTTACGAATTATAACGTTGTAAAATTAATTAACATTTTTTTATCAAAGTTAAACGATTCCTATTATAGCTCAATAGAATAAAATTCTTGTAATTGGAATTTCAAAGAATTTTATTTCTTTTAATACAGGAATTCCAAATACTCATTGACTTCTGATTGTATGCAGTTCCTGATTTTACCAGACAAATGATTTATTTGGGAACGGAGAGAAATATACTCTATACTAACTCTGTTAAAGTCTTTGTAGCATTGCTCTGCGTCTGTTTATCAGAAGCAGTGTATGTTGCGATAAGCAACGGTAGAGTGAGCTCTGATGCTTCTTCAGTGGTGCATGTAGGTCTATACATGATGCTAGGGAGGCCATCAGATTCTCAATGTGATCATCTATTTTTGTTCAGTAAGCACTCGGTTATCGGGGGGAAGGTTGGGAAGATAGTTCCGTAGATCTTTGTTAAATTTGACCCAGTTGATGGAAATTTACGATCCGTACATTTTCCGTAGAGCAGTTACGAGCAACTGATCAGGAAGCGTCAATCTCAGGAGCATTCCATGGTGGTCGGATAAAGAAGGAAATGTCTCACAAGTAAAGGGACAAAAAGGATCCAGAAGTAAGAACATGTAAAACTAGAAAGTTGTCTAGGAAGGAGCTATTTCTTGGGAAAGTTGGCACTCCTGCATTGATAATAGAGCAGTTGATGTAAGCTCCTGACAGAAGTCATTCATACAAGGAGTTACCGTTAAGGTTGCCTGTGTGGAGTCTCCCCAGTGCTCATGTCTAGTATGAAGGCCCCCTCCTAAGATGAAAGAGTCGTGAGAGTATTTAAAATAGATTGTAGTGCTTGCTGAATTAGCAGACCTAGTCCACACGGTATAATTGTAGCCAAGGAGGTTCCATTCGGTCTTTTAGATTGGAGAGTTGCAGGTGTGCAGGAAATTTCAGGATGACTGAAATTAATATGATGGGTTGTAATGCGATCTTGGAAAAGTATGATCCTGCCCCTGGCAGAATCATTTCTTATTAAATTATACCCACCGAATCTTTGGTTTGTTTTTTTACACCATTAGCAAACTGACGTCATAAGCGTGATAATCGTCACTCAGATGAACACTTATCATACCAAAGACGATACTTAAATACCAAAAACGATCGTACTTAAGGATGAGAAGACGACATCGGTAACTCTTCTTCTACTACAATTTTGTTTTTTGCGCAAAGCTTTTTTTAAGCCATGTATTGCTTGTCGCAATTTTCAATTCAATTTGTTACAATTACCGTGTCTCACTGAGACACGGTAATTGTAACAATTATTACAATTTTCAATTTGTTACAATTACCGTGTCTCACTGAGACACGGTAATTGTAACAATTCACTTTCAAATAATAAGTTCCCTTTGCCCCGATCACTTACGACATAAACATTCTATGCTACTTGTCACTACATGTCATGTGGGAGGATATTTTTCAATATGTCACCGAATTCGTCATTAAATCGATTACTATACTCAGAATTAACGGCGCATCAATAGCATAAAAATATCTGCGATAATCTAATTTGCAAATGCAAAGAATACTGGTGGCAACTGACAGACCTTTGACTTTAGCTTAAATTTTAACTTAAATGGGATTGTTTGGGATGTAATTAAAAAGGTATTGCCATATTGATAATGGGATTTGATAGGTAGGACTATTGTTCTAAATGTGGTTGAAAATTTTAGGGGATAAATTATTTTGTCTAGCTTATTGGCCCGCAATAATTTTGCTTTGACATTGCAATTTACTAAGCTGATCAATATTATGAACTTCAATCAAAAGTACACCAATTTGAGAAAATATTTAACGCACCATATTTCCACATGTCACCTTATCTAGAAATCTGTTAAATAACAAACAAACATATTTTACTTTTCCACTAAAACTATCAAATTACACCTGGTTCGATCGAAATTGCTATCATACAACTCCTAGAATATAACAGGAGCGCGAACATTAGATAAATACACAACAGCGCGAAAATTCATATGCTGTCATAATGACTGTTTAAAGAGCAAAAAACTATTAATGGTAGTTCAAGTCTCACTATTTGCCATCAAATATTGATTTCAATCAGCTGTGTTTTTTTCTAAGTGGCCAATGCGTCAGATTGCTGATTTCTTGTGTTCTAAAGACCACAGAAACCTGCGCTAGTTTGCACTGACTAACATCTACGAAGGCGATTTTGTCGTTTGAATTTTATTAGTTTTTCATTGTTTTACTGCTAACGGCTGTATATGGATTGAACGCCTGCGAAATTTTGAACACAAAGGTAAAAAAATCTAGTTATTAAGTCAAACCTAGTCAAGGCTAGTCAAGTCTAGTAATTAAGGTAAGACATGATCATAAAACTTAAAAAAATTTCAACACCTGCTCCATATAGAGAGTCTTTAAAGTAATACCGTTATAACACCCCCAACATAAGAACGGGCAAACAATTTGACTTTCACATTGAATTAAATCAATCTATATGCAAAAAATTGAGTATTTTCGATACCCAAAGAATATACGTCTTATCTAGAAATTCCATATTGTCACAAACTAGACTATAATCGACAAATTACCTTGATGAATCATTCAAGGTCGGTCAAAACAAAACGTTCCTTTCGCTTTCATACAACCAATCAAAGAGCTAAATCAACGTTAATGAAACCCTATATAAATATATATATATTCCATCCAGGTGATTGCCTTCGATCCCATGTTTTTATTTCGGAATTCTGTTTACTTATCGAAATCGACTCTTTTTTGTTCTGCTTCGATCGCAGATAACCGCACATTAAATAGAAAACCAGATTGGATTTGACTTGGCGCTCTAAAAGATCGAGTTAAGCTTGTGAATCTAGATGTACACATACAAACATATACATCCACGTTCATACATGCATTGAGAAACACACGTGAATGGATTTAAAGTCTAGTCTTGGTAATTAACATTCAAAAGTCATTTTTTTTGTTTAATTTTAAGGCAGGACTGTCGTCATGCTTATAAATAGATGAATCTTAAAAAGTAGATCGATACACCGTTGTGGACAAAGGAAACTTCTCCTACAACCATATGGTGGCTTGAAGGATTTGATTGTTTTCGGATAAAAATGCCTTTGAAAACTATCATTGACAGTGCTTTTGAAATTTAATAAAGCTTTTTAGATTGCTTTCTGGAAACTAAATCGTTATTTCCATCATATTATTAATTAACAGAAAAAACTACTACCTACTCTATTTCCCGTTCATCGAATAATCCGCCTCCTAAAAAGTCAACTGCTATAATCAAACGTGACCGTCCTCTCGGAGAAAAAAATAAATACTTTATAATTTTTTTACCGAAACCTGAAATTCATACATATTTGTTCTACCGACAAGATTTCGGTGTTTTTTCAACGCTAATATTAAACTATAACATTTCCAATATCCTAAATTATGCAAATAGATTCTTGGGTGAACGCAAACCAAAAGTATGCATATTCTAAATCGCAAATTCTTTTTTGGAATTCTGGTATGAAGAATCGAATATATTTGGAGGTGTCTACCAGGATCTGTTGTACTCCAATTCCAGTTTATATGCAGACAACAGTATAAGGTGGCCGGATATAAGAAAAACAAAAAATGATTAGATGATCAGCTCTCATTGTTTTAACGATACATTTTGAACGATACATTTAAATCAATTGGATCACATTCTTCGAAAAACCGTCCCAGTGTTTCTTTATCAGAATTATGGCTTCGCTTTCAATAACTCGATCTGACCGCAATGAATTATGAAATTGATTAATGTTCCGGTTAATGCTACTCAGACATTCACAGACATTCGCAGATACCAATCAACCAAACATCATATCAGCAGGTTCGCTGATCAATTAATCACAGACGAGTCCGACTAAATTAAAAACTATGAACAGGTACCTGGTTTTTTGGTTGTCTGGACGATGACACGACAACGTCCGGAGTGGTCGTCATTCGTAGTAATGTCGACTGGAACCGGGGAGTGTTGAATTTTCAAATGTAGCTTCCATAGCTGAACTCGTGCAATGTAATTTATCATTCTTAAGCCGAATATGGTAACAAGACGCGAAGCAAAGAGAATCGATTAAATAAGACAAAAATGTCCAAGCCTCGACATCTATATTTATGAGCAACGGGAAATGGTGGGAGGGAGGACGATGAATGGTAGTGTATTGTTTTTGTAGTTAAGTAGAGTAAATGTCTTCGTGCCGTTATATCCAAGCATTAGATGAGTATATTCGAAATGATGGAAATGAGCAGAGTTTCCTAAGTTTTAGAAATAACATTTTACAACGCTTTTGAGGAAGACTCTTTCTTACTTATTGGGAGTTATTTATATAGCACTGATTTTAAGGAGTTGTTGTTAACATTAAACTGCGTTAAAATGTTTAAAAACAGAAAATCTGTTGGTACTGATTTTCGATTTTTTTCGGAAACAAGACTTGTCGATTAAAGACTATAACGTTCTTTATTTTCTTACAGTAGAAAATGTTATTTGCGACTAGATTGATGCAACTAACAAGATGGTTTCTGTCAACAAAAAAATATAGTCTTATTATAGCTCAGCCACTTTTATATTTCTCTTTTATTTGAAATAAATCGGACATGTTGAAAGAGAAAATATCAAATATGTAGAGGAAATTAGACTAAATTATAACAGAACCCAACTTCTCGCCACAGCTTATTTTAGGGTCTTGGTATTATGATCCGATTTACTCGTGGGTTGACTCAGATACCTATTCAGAGCTAGGCTAAATCAAAGGTCGATGCGATTTTGTTTGGACTTGGATTTTAACCAGGAACCCCACAAAGCTAAAGGCCCCCACTCACGAGCAGGCCATCAGTCCAAATAGCCTGAGGCCAGTCCAAAATTTCACCGTGTGTGGGAGAACTTGGATGGACTCATGGACTGAAACAACCAATTTGGATTTCCAATCAATCCAAAGTCCATGGACTCAGGCCATCGGGCCTTTTTTTGGCTCGACCGTGTATGGGAAAATAGTAGGGCGAATTTGGACAATCGACAAAAAGGGCAGAAGCGGAGATATTCGAAAGAAGAATCCTCCGCTTCTGCACTGGTAGGTTCTACAATCCGGTAACTAAAAAGTGGCCGAAGAACCTTCTCCTCTATCAGGAGTCGGGTCTGAAGCCACTTAGGGACCGGGTTGTAGAATTAACGACAATATTCTACGGACAAACTGACGGACATGAAAACGGACTAATTCGGTCAATAGGGTGTACAGGTGGCTCTAATGAGCCATTTATGCACCCCGCGAAATCAGTTTATGAACGCCAGCTCATGGATGCGCTATTTAGCTATGTAGGCCTTCCGTCGAACAGAAGAGGCTAAGTGTAAGACCTAGGTTAAGTTTTAGGTCTAATTAGGTTAGGTTAGTTATAATTAGGTATAGGTTAGAGCTTAATTGTAGTGTAAGGTAGATTTTAAGTCAAGTATTGCCCAGGTAATCCCAGTACTGTACAAGCTGGGTTGTATTATTAGTGTGTAAGATAAAATGTGTTTAAGAAAAAATATTTATATAAAAAAACCATAAGAGCCAGCAGGCCAAAATAGTATAGCCGCTAGACTTAAAATTATTATTGCTAATTATACTTTAAGCTAGGTTAAGAATGTACAACTAAAATGAAATAAAAAAATCTTCAATCCTGAAATCCAATCCTGACAATCGATAAAATGGACTAATCGTGTGTGTTGAAGCCTCAGTCCAAACAATGTGGCAGTCTTGCTTTGCACGCTGACCTGTGACAAACTCATTGACTGTTTCTGTGATTATTTTATTTTATCGAAAAATTTAGCATAATGGATAGTGGTGGCCATGATTTTGTTTTGGAAGTTATCGAATAATATAGGTCACATGAATGTATATTATATTACTTGACCCAAAGCCTACAACCGCTTCCTAAGTACCGCAAAGTAGCGGTCAATCTTTCGTGAGGAGTGATAGTTTGACTCATATTTGTATCCTTTCGTTTGATAAATAGGGTGACCAACTATAGCAACGTGTTATGTGTCGTATCATCCATTCTTAAATAATTTTGCCAATCAGAAGGCTCAAGTGTGAGTTCTTTTACCCAATTTTACAATTTTTGCCACTCCTTTTTGGCAATCGTTGTTTTATGTAGATGCAAGTTGCAATTGCAAAAAATTCCTCCATATGCTTCTGATCCATTATTAGATTAAAAATAATTTTTTCTTCAAGTTTATTTTTTTTCTAGATTAATTACAGAGAATGAAATGGACTGAGTAGATCGAGGCTCTATCGTGAGTGGCAAGCTAAATTGGACTTAAACCAAACGGACTCAAGCCAAATGGACTCAGGCCATTTGGACTGCTCGTGAGTGGGGGCCTTAAGAGCTAGTGAGTTATCCACTAGGCTACACGAACTAATAATACTAGTAACATTAAACGCAAGATTATCTGGTAAAGTTTTTCAAATTGTGAATTGTCCTCAGCTTTATTTCTTATCATTCCTCAAAGTATCAGTCAATTTGACAGTTGAAGGTTGTATTTTAGTTTGTATGTTGTTGCGCGTTCAAAGCTCGCGGCTACTAACTTTGTACCTTTAGAATAGAGTAGATTCGAATAATTTATTATTTTTATTGATCCGAATGACACGCGACGTCTCCTGTCAAATTCTAAATTCTCAATCTTTTTCTCGGCTTTCTTTTATCATTCATACATTTTTTTTTGCATTGTCATTGAACGAATTGGCACAGTGGTCTTACAATTCACGTAACACTACCCCCGCTTTAAATATTTTATTATTGCGCCAGCCGGTCTCATGCTTGATATTGGGCCAGCCGGTCTCATGGCGTCGGAGTCGTAGTATGGGGCGAGACGATCCGAGTGCACGAGATTCATTTTGGCCTCGGCTTTCCGTGCTACTGAACATGGTAGACTACGTCGTTTATCCGGGTGATGACTGTATAGAGCCCTTCCTAATTATACTGCAGCTTCGGAGATCGACCTTAACGATGTCGTGGGATGTATAACTAAACCAGCTTGTCCTGATAGAACAACTCGATGTATTCGGTCCAATCGTTACCTTAGTTCGCTTGCGTACTCTGAGACGATATGAAGTTACACGGAAGGAGTTCCGAACTTCACATCAGCTGGTAGACGGAGGATGTTCGCAAATAAGACTCTGGTTGGTGCTGTACAAGTTGACGCGGTCTCTGTTGCCCTGTAAGCCATCAAAAAGAAAGGGATGTGTCGATCCCATTCCCTTTGGTTCTTCTTTACCTCCTTGGCCAAATGTTTATTCAGCGTGTCGTTAAACCGTTCGACCATTCTATCAGGCTAGAGATGAAGAGGCATTGTTCTTGTTTTTGGAATCCCCAGCAGCTCACACACTTCGCCGAAGACTCGCGACTCAAAGTTTCGATCCTGATTAGAATGTACACCGTATCTGCTGACCCAATGTAGAACGATTTGCGCTGCTACTGTAGTCGCCTGTTGGTACGGAATGGGGTACACTTCTGGCCATTTGCTGAAGTAAGTATAATCATAGTATACCGATTTTCCCATTCGGACTCAGAGAAGGGTCCGGCGATGCCCACGGCTATTCGTCCGGACGGTACTCGTACGTGTTAGGTTCGCAGCTGTATCCTTGGTTTTCGTTTTGGGCCTTTGATGAAAGCGTAGTTGGTGCATCTTTGGCACCAATCATCTACGTAGTCAGCCAGTAAGATTTAAGGTCTTGCTAGGGTCTTGTTTACTTTCTGGTGGCCTACCGACGTTCCTCCGTGCATCTCCTGTGCTACCTCTTTGACTTGGCTTTTTGGAAGAACAATTTGCCTACTGCATGATGTATTGTCCACCGCTTTCCACTTCCGCTTCAGCACACCATCCTCAATCTGCAGAGATTTCTATTGGGCCCAATAGCTTTTCATGACAGCGCCATGCTTCAACATATCCTCCCATTCTGGACGTTTCGTTGACTGCTTCCACACCAGCAATGGTCCAATTTTGTCGTCCGCTAGCTCAGTGTTTTTTATCTCCTCCGATGTCCATCCTTTGTTGTTTTCAACCGTCAGTAGCGGTACCTCCATGCTTGACTGATTTTCCTCCAATGTTGGACTGGTACAACAAGACAGCGCATCAGCATTATCATACCCGATGAACTATCGCATAGTCGTTGGATTGAAGTTTTTCGATCCATCTAGCTACTTGCCTTTCGGGATTTTCGAAGTGTAACAGCCACTTCAGTGAAGCGTGATCAGTTCGGAGAACAAATTTTTGCCCTTATAAGTACTAGTAGAATTGCTTTGTTGTCTCCATTATAGCCAGTAGCTATCTCTTGGTTACACAGTATTTCTTTTCGCTCTTTGAGAAAACTCGACTGAAGTACGATATGACTTTTTCTTCACCATCTTTTAGCTGGGAAAGCACTGCACCAATCCCGCTGTTACACGCGTCGGTGTCGACAACAAACATCTTCCCTAGCTTCGGATATGCCAGCACAGGAGGTTTGCACAGCTTCATCTTTAGTGAAGAGCAGGGAACATCCTCAATAATTGTCTTTTCGGGTTTTGTTCTCTTCAAAATGTCCCTGTCGAAATTCATGACTTGCAGATTGCACTAATGCACTAATTTACAATCTCTTAAGGGGAAACCAAAGGTTTTTTTTATTTAAAAGGCTGTAAATTGTTTTCTGCTCAGAAAATTCAGATTATAGGTAGAGGTAGTACCGATAGCATTAATCTTCGCTTTCTATAATAAACTTAAAGTAATAAGTGGAGTGCTGGTATTATGCTCAGTCGCTGGCTCTTAAGACTACACAAGACGAACAAATGCAATTACTATACTGCGGGCAGTAGATCGTTGCTGCGGGCTATTGCCAACCGGCATCTCGTAAAGATTCGAGGTCCAGACTCTGCATTAACTGTCATAAGTTCGACCATTCTGTTAAGTTTCATACAAAATGTTGCGAGATGTCTTAAGTATGGTAAGACAGAGAGCAATAACAATGTACCTCCTTTAAATGCATTCTACAACCAAAAAATTGACTTCTTACTCATAGACGCTCAAAATAAAGCCGGGTGGGGTGTTTTCAGGAACAACATGAAAATCAGAATCTGGGCTGATATTAAAAATGATTATTGTTTAGATAAAAGTGGTCGCACTTACATTTACAAACGGAACCTCATTACCAGACATAGATTCCTTGAACTTTCCGCCCCAAAACAATAAAATGGACTACCTACGTCGATTATTTCAGGAAATGTTGGCACCTTTCGATTATCCTCTTTTTGAAGTACAAAGCTCTTAAAAACAGCCTTTTTAAAGTAAATTCAAACAAATCTCCCTATACTCCTGTGAAAGTAGCCATCCTAGAAGATTTTACTAGGAATATCTAATGCTTCATACGCAAAAACATTTTTTTCAATTCTAAACCTATTCGATACCCAAAATTTGAGTGGAACGACAATTTTAAATTACTAGAGTTTATTATAATTACTTCTCAAAAAATTCCATCGTTTCTTTACTCAAACACATATCAATCTTAGCTTCTCTATGGCTAATGTACTCATCGTCCACTTAAGGGCTCTTTGGTCGTCCTTTGTAGAGTTTCTTGAACTTAAAAATTCCAATTTTATCTACACTAGGAGTTTCTAACCACACGTGAAGACAGTATTGTATTGCTAGCAAATTCAAATAATATTCAAAATTTGGTCCTGCTGCAACAAGATACTTAGGTTTAAGGCAACAAAAAAATCCTTTATTGGAAAATATTTCTTACGTGGTGAGGTTAGATTTTGAAAATATGTAAAAACGCTTCTGTGCCTTTTTGTGCAGCAGTTTGACTGCCTACTTAGTTCATTGCTTTTTAAGCATGTCATTTGAATTGTATAGCAGAATTTCAGAATTATAACCATCTAGCGCCAACGGTCAACGATACCACCGTCCTCAAAGCCGATTCCAAGCTCGACTCAAAAGAAAGAGAAAAGTAGCTGCTAGGAAAGATTTATGGCAAATTTTAACATGTAATTCAAGCTAATATACATAGCTCTATAATCAATTACGTGATGGCATGGTTATTGAAAAAACTACGAACGAAAGAACAAAGAATTTTCCCCTCAAAATACTATTGAAATAAATCTGCCTGGAATTATTAAAATGCTATTGAAAAGCTGTAGAATGGTCAAAAAATGTGTTTCATTTAGTCGCCAAAACTGGTACTTTGGCATTATTGAGTGTGTAAGATACGCACCATTTCATTTTTTGTGTGAGGTCATTGGCCCAAGTCCAGTTACCGACGAAAAGGATACCTACGTCAAATCAGCGGCCAAATTAGATAGTCGCAAATAACCACTGTTAATGAAGTTTCGGTGCATTTTTAACTGTAGGTTTTCAGGTGGTGTTTTTTTAACGATAAATTGTCACCAATACTTCCAAAATGTTTTGACTACATAACCTTCCCCTTGCGAACTCTCTTTCTTTTATGAATGTTTGCTTCTTGTGAAAATCGAAACGAGCCACTCACTTTCAAGCTGATGAAAACACTATGTAAGAAACAACAAGAAATCGCACCAACTTTTTGTAAAGCAGGCTGTTTGTGGACTTTAGTGTATATGCAAAACATGAGTGAAGTTTGCGAACGTAAAAACGTAATATCAAATAGCAATTTAACTACTGAGAATTTTAAACGAATCTAACTTTTACAATTTTATTGAAATTATAAGCTTCTTTTTTTCTGTATACTGAATCCTGTTCTACGAGGATTAGGTTGGCTTATCACGATACGTATCAGCCATCGTTTATTGATACCACCATAGTTTAGGTTTGACCATTAACTAATTCGAGTGCCTTCTAGGTTACAGTACTTACGAGCTCTTACAATAAAGTGCGAATTTTGTTAGGTCATGACTAACTTTAAATCTAATTTACTGATTTGAAAAATGTGAAGCTATAAAATTATTACTTTACAATAATATATCCTATGTCAGTAGTAGATCTCTAGTGTCCTATTTGTGATGAAACTTTAATATGATACATATACTTATTGCAATCATAATTTGAAAACATAAAACAACCTCCAGCAAAAAATGAACTCCAACCAATGTTTATTAATAGAGGATAGAAGTGCTCAACAAATGAACAGTTATTTGCCAATAGGACAGATTTTACTTTATAATATCTACTAATCTTAATCCTTAAACGTACGGCTACAAGTCATATCTTCAATTCCTTAAAAATCTATTTTTGCTGCTTCTAGGAAACTTCCGAATTCCTTGATGTGTTCTTTGCTTTGAGTAGTGAGTAGTGCATCTACTGAATTCAAATGCTGAAAGAGTTGATATCTGTTTCTCATATTAATAAATTCCAGACGGTGAAATCGGATGGTCTATATCATCAATTGTTTCACTTAACGGACTTTTTGGGTCTTGATGCAAACACAAAATGCAAACATCTCCCTCGCTAATATCTGACCAGTTTTTCAGATTATTTATCATTTGATCATTTTTAATGAATTTACCTGACGAGATTGCTATATTGAAATTGTCGTTATTTAATGCAATTTCTAGATTTTTCTGATATTAATTAATCCTTGGATTTTCACTTGCAAGATCTACATTATTGTTTAGGGAATTTTTTGATAATTGACGTTTTTTGCTAGCATTCAACACAAATTCAAAAATACTTTTTGCTATTTCCTCTTTATTTTTTATAAGACTATCCCCTTTATTATTCTCCAGAAGAGAGTTCATCAGCCTCTCAAACTCACTTACTGCAAAGTGGTTCGGATCATTAAATATAGGAATTACTTCTGATTTCTCCTTAATATGTTCACATTTCAAACCTGAAGACGTAACAGTTCCCCGATTCATTTTGAGGACATCCACAAATTTTATTTCTCTATTGGTATTGCTAGTGCCTAATGAACTATTGCCAAGAATGGAAGGGAACGCACTAAAGTTCTGTTCATATAGACCTTGAAATCTGTTTACATTATTGAGTATATTTCTTGCCTCAAAAAAGGTTACATTTTTTATGGCCGCTATTTCTAATACCGTTCCTTCTGCTTTCCATATTGGGCAGTTTGTATCAGTTGCTATGTGGGTCAGCGAAGCAAAAAGAATGCAAACAGTCTTTGAGCAGTTCCCTTCACAGCAGTTCCGCATTTTAGACATTTCATGTCTGGACATTTACAGAATTTGGCTGTATGCCCCAGTCTTTCACACTTTAGGCATTGTCTAGGTTTAGAAATGTAATATTCTACCTTAATCCTGACATAATCCACTTTAACACATAATCCACTTCAGGGAATTCATCCTCTTCAAAGGTACACTTAACTGTACGGGACGGAACGAATACATTTGGGTTTTCTCTGCTTTTCATAGAAAGCCTTTCTTTATTCTTAATCGAGACATTCTTTAACCTGTTTCCGAAACTGTTGCATGGGATCCTCTCATTCAATATATTGTCTACCTCTAAGTATGCCAAACCTGTAAATGAGGTTATTTGGGATGTATCCTACCATATTATATTTTTTAAGTAAACCCCCATCCAACGTAGCGTTAGCATCTTTTGCCTCCTTGAAGAAAATTTTTATTCTCCCAAACCCATTGTTCTCTATTCTATCAATATTGTTAACCTTTCTTTCCCGATACTAGCATAGAAAGCTAATTCATCCAATTTACTTGTCTCTTCCTCCCCATTCACTTTTTCCACCATTAAAGGGTAGGTTTTCTTTGTTCCGGCCAGATATCTATTATTGTTCCTATCAAACTTATTTTTACCAATTCTAGAATTTTCACCAAATGTCACATTTGACAGCGCAGACTGGGTGAAAATTTGCTTAAAATATACATATGCCAATTTTCTGCAAAATTGCTGTTCAGAAACAAGTATTTTGCTTTCTTTGGTGCGAAGCATCAGCTGCATTGTGCTAACAAAAACTTGACCTTATAACTCAAGCTTTCGATGCTAAGCTAGAATACTTAACCACTTAGCTACTTTGAAGCATCAGATTTAAAATCAATCTAGTTATACAAATTTAATAATACCTTAAAAGCTTTGACACAAACGAGCTGAAACCTGAAAATATCACATCTCATCTCTGCTTATAGCACTTTCTAACTCAACATTTCGAATCATATCAGTCAATCTAAGTTCTAATCTTTTTCTAATTTTCTCTCAGATCATTTTACGATCATATAAAAATTTTTATAGTTTTTTCAAAGCTTTTTGATGATAATGAGCAAGATAGTAGGACTATCAGAAACATTTTTTTTTTACGTTTGAGATGGTAAACGTCAAATGAAGTCATTTCAGTAGTAAAAAATCTATCTATAACATGTAAGAATTTGAATTTAAATTAATTGAATATGACAGAAAATATAAATGATTATTTATATATTAAATCTCTTTTTATTGCAGAAAATTCAATCAAAATTACCAACTTAGTAAGGATTAGCTGATGATTGGATATTGAAAAGATACGAGAAATAAGTAGAATTATTTGGTTGCTGCCGATGAAATGGCCGATTTACCAATGACATAAAGTTGGCTGCAATTTTAGTGTACTATGTTGGCACAAGGCGGCGCAAGCGATATGAAATATTGAAGTACAAATACTGCTACTTTGGTTTATGGAGTCATTTCTGTTTTGCACTTCATAGTGATCGTAAAAACAAAAAGAGAAAGTGAAAATAGAAGTGAATCAAAAACGGCTACTTTTACTATACGAATTAAAATTAGAGCACAACGCAACGGAAGCAACGAGGAATATCAACAGCGCATTTGGGCTTGATACAGTTAGCAAACGAACCACTCGGCGGTGGTTCGAAAAATTTCGATCCGGAGATATGGACCTTCGAAGTGAGCCACGTGGACACCCAGGACCACCGATCGATAACGACGTGCTGCGTGCATTAGTGGAGTCTGACCCCCGCCAAATCATAAGGGATCTTGCCGAGAAATTAGGCGTTCACAATTCGACAGTTTGCCGCCACTTGTAATAACTTGGAAAAGTGAAAAAGCTTGACAAAATGGTTCCGCATGATCTTACCGAGCAAAATATGACGTATCGAATGGAGATTTCAAGTTATATTCTCTCTCGCAACGAAAAGGAACCGTTTTTGCACCGAATTGTGACCTGCGATGAAAAGTGGATTTTATACGATAATCGTCGCCGATCGGCCCAATGGCTAGATGCCGAGGAAGTGCCAAGACACATGCCGAAACCAAGCCTTCATCCAAAGAAAATAATGGTAACTGTTTGGTGGTCTGTAGCAGGAGTTATCCACTATTCGTTCCTGCAACCTGGCAAAACCATCAATGCTGAGAAATACTGTGCTCAACTGGATGAAATGCATCAGAAATTGATAGTCCAACGACCTAAGCTTGTCAACAGGGATGGAGTGATACTGCTTCATGATAACGCACGACCTCATGCATCGAGAACAACGGTCCAAAAATTAAACGAGTTGTGCTATGAGACTCTTCTCCAACCTCCATATTCACCAGACCTCTCACCAACAGATTACTATTTCTTTAAACATTTGGATCACTTTTTGACAGGAAAAAGATTTAATAATGAAGCTGCTGTCAAAAATGCTTTCGAGGAGTTTCTTCGAACCAGAAACATGGATTTCTACAAAACTGGAATAAATGTACTTGTATCTCGCTGAGAAAAGTGTGTTGCATCTATTGGTACCTATTTTGATTAAATAAATTGTCTTTATAAAAAGTTACAGCTGTTAAAAAATGTATTACTAAATCGGCCTTTTCATCTGCAGCAACCTAATATAAACAATGTGTTTCAATGGAAGGATGATTCGTGGACCTGGCCGATTTACAGATGTGAACATTTGGCATTTAATTTTGTTTTTGAAAATATGCATTATGAATGGATCTATTGGATATGATCAGTTGATTTCAAAAAATATATAAATTTGAGTAATTATTTTATTTTTCAGTTTTTAGAACAATTACTGTTAATTAATTCATGGGAGGAAAACTTGATTGAGTCTAGATCTTATTATCTCTTTAATACCAAAAAGATAATTGCTATCTATGTATTATGTTCATTGAAGAATAAGTTTCGAGGATCAAAGTCGCTTCACAAGTGTATCGTCTAGAACAAGCTAGCCGGATAAAAGTCACTATCGAATTTCGTGGAATTATTAATCTAATTCGGTATAGGAACCTCTGGTTTCTCCGCTTCCACTGATAATATTATGAGCCAGATATAGAAGGAAGAAGTAAGTAAATTTCTTATTAATTGTAACTTTACTATTTGCGGGATAGCATTAGATATGTCAGTGAGGTTTTAGTTTTTTTTTTTAACTTGGATGATTGATTTAGAGGTTGCAGCTATGTCCTTTTTTATTTTAACTTATATTTGTCGATTTTCAAAGATCATAGCTCCAGAAAAGATATGCCACAGGTGTCCCCAATCTGAAATTTACTTGCATTTTTGTATAACTGTTTTTCACACTTTTGTATAACTGTTTTCGTTAATTTCTTTCAGGTTACGTTTAGTCCATGTCAGAAAGAGTTTTTTGAGCACTTGCAGAAAAATGGTCGAGATCCGGAAAGAGCTGAGAACACTTCGTAGCCAAAAATTCATAGTCGATAGCAGGGGATTTGTACTTGAAACTATCCGTCTGCCACGTACAGTCAACAACATCGGGTAAGCGTACCATTTCTGGGCTTGCAAAAGAGCTTCGATGAATCTAGCGAGAAAACACAAAGGAGGCTAGCTATGAACTTACTACAATCAAGTGACTTTAACCAATTAAGGGGTACTGCTTAAGCCTCAAGGTTGTTGTCTTTGAATCGGAACTTGGCTTGTGGTATCAGAAATGCCAGTGAGAGTCCCGAGAAGTACCTAATTATGGGGAAAAGGCGTTTCATGAAAAAAGAGGGTTTTTTCAAATTATGTCAGCACAAAGTTTACAAGCCATTTTTACAAACAAACTCGGAAGTTCAGCAGAAAACCAGAACATTTCCTTCGTACTATTGTGTTAGGCAGGCTAAAAATGATTGTTTTCCTCCGGAGAAATAGATTTCTGTCATCTTACACATAAAAACATATGCTGTTACGTTTTTTGGCAATCATAAAAGCACTTTCATTTTTCCATTCTTATTTCATCATGCAGATATAACGACCCAGAATCGAATTTCTATCACAGTCCCCATACTATCGTATTTGCATAAACGTTATACCAAAATTTTAATTGAAATTGACATTGCAGCACAAGTTCACCCCAAAAACAAAAATAAATATATTAAACACATGTTTATAGCTTGATGAATTTAAAGTGATGACTAACGGCTAATTGTTCTACTATTTTGAAGTTTCAGATATTCACATAAATCTCCAAACAATTTTTAATACCTTCAACGACAACCGTATCATCTTCCTCGTTAAATAATGCTGAATCCGATCGCGTTACATTCTCTGCGCAGCTTGTTGTTGTGACCAGCAATAGATACAGGATCAGGCACAAACACTTTAACTTAGTCCTTAGCATAGTCGTCCTATAATTCTTTCCTGCGTAAATCGAACCGACAATAAATCGTTGGAAGAGAAAAGAAACCGATCTATTTCACTTGCGTCATATGATATCCACACGATGCTGGCCCCAATCGGCACTAATTTATGTATATATCACAACCGAATCGAGAACCTTGCTTCCTTTCTTTGCCACGACCAAATGGAAATCGCGACGCGAACTCTCTTTCAAAGATTGCTGTCGATAGCTGATATAGATACGATTATACTTTGAATTATGTACAGCAAGCCACCCGACTAGAACAAGTTCGAGAACATTTATGGTAGGCAACGAACACGAATATTGATTTTGACTTCTGCGCGATCGGATCGAATCGAATCGACCAAGAAAACTCTCCAGTGAACTGAGCTGAGCTAAACTGAACTGATTCTTCGATTCGAAACGATTAAGACCTTGCCCGTGACATTGACTCAACTGTATCGATCTAACCACTCGTAGACTAGACTAGACTCGATTCAACTCAAGAAGAAACGGGTGTAGCAACGATCATGGCACTTCTGATATTCGCACTAATCTCACCTTGGCCATCGAATTGTCTCTTATATAAAATTTCCCGACTGTTACATATAAATAAGTTGCGATGTTCGATAGTGCCCCACCAATTTAAGCTTCTTGAGTTGTCGTTGTCCCGTTGTGTGTCCGTTGGCCGATAATTTGGTTTGGGTGACAATTCATGGTCTTAAGATTATGGTACGGATAGAACTAATGTATGAGAGTTAGTAGAGCTTTTTTTCGTGGGGTTGAGTGAGTGCTTGATATTTCTATTTTCGGGGAAAGGTGGTAATGGTGGAGATTTCGGTATTTTGAACATCAAATTAGCTCAGCTGATCCTTTGTTCAAGAAATTAATCCTTGGCTTCACTGCAGTCTTTGATGGTAGATACTTTTAAGCATCTCTTTTTACCAACAACATTGAAGCCAAAACTCGGCTCGAAATTTATATGTGTGGTGTTTTTCAAATTTTTTTATGTGCTTAGAAACTAGCTTTTTATCGTAATAAATGTGCTCAAAATCCGACTTCAGACCATTCTCCCCTCCAAATTTTATAGACACAAGTCACCACATAATAATATATTCATTGGTTCCGAACCATTTTTGCTTTTATTATCTCGCCTGGCTCGTTGAAAAATTAACTCGTTCGCTCAAAATGCGTTTTGCGTATTCACATACTTAATTCAGTTCAGGATGAAACAGAAGAACCGAACACATGAACAAATCAAGAAACAAAATACACGCAACTAACCTGTTCGTCATGTCCATCGCAGAAATGTTCTAAAGGCTTTAGAACAAGAATGCTCACCTTCGACAGTAGCATGTACTCGAGTGATCTTGTTTCTTTTCGGTTGACTTGTCTAGAAGAAGTCAAAGTTGTTGACAGCAGGATCAATGGTTGTTGCATTGCTGATGCTATTCCTGTACCCCCTTGGCCAGATTCATAGTTGTTGATGGTGATGTGTGTTGGAGCTTTGTTGGATTTTCTTGTAACATCTTCATTCGGTCAATGTGTTGATGATCTCGGGTTGGATGAATAGATGAATGGCTGAGTTGATGGTTTGGTATTCTCTTAATAAATAACAGCTACATGTTTTTCAATTTATAGTCTGTATACGGTTTTTCACTTTCGTCATGATTATTGATTGAACTTTTTATGGATTGATGTTGGTCTCGGATGCTACAGATAAGATGGTAGAGTAGGTCAGGAATTGATGTTCATATTAGGAATTCCAAGTGATGATGATTGAAATTTATGATTGGAAGAATTGGAAGAAGCATAGAAGAATATCCAGTTTCTTTGTTAATAGATCAGAGCTTCATTTATGTTCTCAGGCAGCTTTTACTTTAAAGCTTTGAAAAATATAAAATCGGGTATTGAATATGGGTTTAAACTTAGGTTTAAAGTTGAAATTGATTAACTGAACGTTTAAGGCATACACAATTTAAATATATTTTTAAGTGAAAATAGTATCTTTTATCGAATCAGTTTTTTTTTGCAGGGAAAAAGGTGAACTCAATTGATTAAAACATGTTTGTTTAAAAAGCAAGTGCATTTGAACATAATATTGCAAGCATAGTATTTACAATCATCGAGGAAACCTATTTCAGCGGCATATGGTGGAATTTTGGATCTTCTTAAAGAGTTATTTAAAGTAAAGCGAATTACGCCTATTATCAATTTGTTCAATTCAAAATCGTCTAATTGTACCAAATAAGATATAGTCAATAAATCAAGTCAATAAAATACGAAATAGGTAAGAATTTATTGACAGATCGTTCGTTTTGGCACCTGAATTCAGGATCGTCAGCTGAATGTATGACACGGTCTCTGATGTTGAATAGTTTACTAAGGATTCACCTGGCTGAATCTGGTTGGATCATAGGCGGTTTTAAATTTGATGTAAAGATAGAATAGATAATTAGAATAAATTTTAAGTCTCTTGATTGACTGCCACAAAAAAAATCTAATCTTTTGCAGATTTGTCTGGAATACAGTTTCGTTGATCTGAGCCCAGGATTTTCTGGGTAAATAGGACTATACAGCCTACCAGGACATAGTTATCAAAATGCTTTACGTTGGCACCTGCCTCGAAGGCTTAATCCTACGATCCAACATTAGGATAGTAGTCATGAATTTGCATAACCGACACCGTATTGTGCATTACAATACTTCCATTATTGATCAAACCTATGGAGAATGACTTATAGTAATGACTAATAGTAAGATAGCATGCCTATCTTCACATGACTTTTATAGCCCATTGACCCGGGTCCAGGCGGAGTGTCCGCCTTCTTCACACTACTCCTAAGCAAGCGCCAGATCCAGAATTGATTTCTTGCCAGATAAGGTAACAATTCTATACCGGATAGCTTGTAAACCACAGCCACTGCGGAGCTCCCACAAGGGGGCCTCTCCCAACGTCAGGATCTAACTTGTAGAGTTAGGGGCTACACCTGCTCCCGCAGTACTGACGCTTAGTCATATAGGTCGTTGAGTCCTATTGACTTTAATCTTTCGGGTGAAGCAGACATCTTTATTGTATGAAGGTATGGAAACCTTATTCATACAGATGTGCTCTGGATTACCTTTCCATAGCCGTAATACAAGGCCAAGACCTAATGTATCATTTTTTTTCTCAAATAATATAACGGTTAATATAATCTAATCAATACATGATTTATAATCTCCCAGTGAGGGTTTACCAGATATAGATATTGCTGTAACTAGCGCTTATTCTCCCCCACTGGGGCAGCCTACCAGGACAGTAAAAACAACTTGTAGCCTAGACCATAGCAACCGGAAAAAAATCTTCACCTCCGACGAAGATAAAATATGAATTGTCTCCGTTCGCTGGAATGGAGTGAATTGCATGTGCCACTCGTTTCTATAACCGTCCCTCCAAAACGAGAAGAGTCGTGACGGCTCCAAATAATTTCTAATGAAACACTTTGTTAATTCTTAAAAGTTTAAGGTGTATTCAGTGCAGTTCACTTCTACATAAAATACAATGATCCATGTCAATCGAGAGCTGGGAAGTATTCTTGTCTTACGCAGTCAATCTTCACTCGACCCGCGTCGTACAGCTACGAGGGAATTGATAGGCATTTTCTTTCACTGCATGCTAACAATTTAATTTCTTAAACCTATCTGCTAGCCAGTGATTCTTCAAATGAGTCTAAATTTCCATGTTGAAAGAAATTTAGTTTTTATACCGAAACAGGGGTCTTAGCTGCTGATACCGATTTCGTTATCATCGTATACTCCAGGTAATCGTATTTGCCCGAAGGATACCAATAGATTCTCGTATTGAATTTGGTCGCTTAGAAACACTTTGGGCCCTTTAATTGCTGCCAATTGTCAACGAACATCCTCTAGTTCCGTTCTTTGAGTCCTCAAGCCAAACACTTATGTTGTTTTTACAATCCGTTTCATTTTTTTCCATTGATCAACTGCTATTGGACACAAGTGCAGTAAGGGTTTCCACCGGTGATTTAAATGTATTGAATGTATTCTTTGGTGCTATGCCTAATGAATATGTCTTCTTTTTGTCTTTTTGTCTTTTTGATTCTGCTCACTCATTAGATCACTTTCTTCTCCAACTTTATTTACCGGCCGGATATTGCAATAAGTTCTTACGTGCACTCCAGTTCTTCGAAACTGCTACAAAGCTCAGAATGCAGTATTCTAATACTCAGTATCTAGCCTGCGGCGATCGCTGAACCAGTCATTCTGGCCATTTCTGGGACTAGGATTTAAGATTTTTTAACCATACAATTGATAGCATCTTTTAGATTTTATCAGACGCCATTTAGTTGAGCTTTGCAGCATTCCAATACATAGCAGACTGATAGATGTTTCCCATGTCAGCCCCTTTCAGGTTCTCTGTTGGTTTTTACTTGCCTGTGTTTCGTTGGTGGTCTGATGTCAGTAATATGGGCTCAAATCATAGTACTAACAAGCTTGTGGACCGACTTGATATTGGTTGGCCAATATATTTTCTCATTCAACAGTTTACTAAAGTTCGCTCTCTCTCTTCAAAAAAATGTTTCTTTTTAGTGCCAGTAGACCCCTCTGTAAAGACAAGTATGTTTATGAGAAATTGCCTCGCATTCGTTTAGCCTTTCATTCATTGCTGCAAAGCCGATGATCACTGGTTTTATTTTCTTGCTAATGCCTAGTACTATACTCTTCGCGAAACGAATTCAAAGCTCAAATCCCATACAAAAAGAGCTTTACTGACGAATTGAAAAGCTCTTTTTGTATGAGATTCGACCGTTGAATTCGTTTCGCGAAGAGTATAGTACTAGGCGTAACCGGGAAACATCTGGTGAGTGCGAGCTGAAGTAAATAGTCACTCTTCTCTAAATTTCCAATCCTTTTTTCTCGTACTTATTTATCGACCATGATAGGTTAGGTTAGGTTAGTGAAGAGGGTTGCCAGGAACGCGGCCAGCATTAGGCCACCAGATTGGGCCTATTTGTCACCCTGCGCTGGCTTGTTAGAGCTGCCAAGTGATCGCTCCGCCAAACTGAATCAGCTAACTCAACGTGGCGGTACTGGCTACCTCTGCTAACTCTTGAAAGTGGTAAGAACCAAAAATCTTGAGGCGTTTATTATTTAGGGCCGGATAATCACAGAGAGTGTGTTCGATGGTGTCCTCTTCCATCTCGATGGTGTCGATGGTGTCCTCTTCCTCCTCTTCCATTCCTCATCAATTCAACGGCTTTTTCGTTGCCTATGACCACACTCTGCCTTGGCACCTACATAATTCGGATAGGAATATGCCTTGCCCTTTCATTGAGAGCCACTCTGCAAGCGTTAACAATTTTCGAAGAACATCTGTAAGTCGCAAGAGCGAGAATGGCTGCCCTGCTGTGGACACAAATCGTCATTGATCTGGTTGGTATTCCGCTAATGGACTCAATTGCCATGCGTATAGCATGTACTTCAGACTGAAAGGTGGTAGCATGGTCTGACAGTCTACACCACAGGTTATGGCTCGAATCCGTAGAAAACACGACCGAGCCAACTTCTGCGCCCGTCTTTGACCCGTCCATGTAAATCCAGACGCCCCCATCGGTGGTAGTTCTCTTTTTCTTCCAGTCTGTTCTCGTGGGTATCTTGACCTGGAAATTCCTGCCAAGATGTATTATTTTGCTCATTATTTAGCTCCAAATCTTTTGCGGCTTTCTGTAAGAATATCACTGTGGCCCCACTGATCTGAATCGTTCCACATGCTGGAACTTTTAGCGCGTATCACCGCTAAGCTTGCGCTTCTAAAAATAAATCATTCTAGAGGCATGAGTCCCAAAATCATTTCGAACCCAGCCGTTGGGGCGGTTCTTAAAGCGATCGTAATATATATGCAAACTAATCTTTGCAGTCTTGTTAGCTCCTTGATATTAGTTTTACTCTCCGCTGCCTTCCACCACACGATCGCTCCATACACCAAAACATGTGAATATGTAATAGGCCGTCCTAGGTTTAAGACCCCAGGTATTGGAGTAGGCAGACCGGCACGCGAAAAGTGCTGCGCGAGCCTTACCTATTCTGTGCTTCTCGTTAGCCCTCCAGCTCAGTTTCCTGTCTAGTATAAGGCCCAAATATTCAACACTATCAGCAAGTACCAATGTTATTCCGCTGAGGTTAGGCGTGGCAATAGTCGGTACCCTGTGTTTCCTTGTGAAGAGTACAAGCTCGGTTGTTCCGGTTCCGACTATTCTTTGCGCTTTGGCTTTCAAAAAGGTAGCATCAATCTACCTGTTTTTGAGCAAGTCCGATGCCCAGGTCGCCAGAGTTTTATCCACTCCATATCGAACCAAGGTATCGATGATACCCGCAACAGTGACATTATTGAAAGCTCCCTCAATGTCTAAGAAGGCTGCCAATGTGAATTCCTTTTGCTGTTAAGATTTTTCTATTGTACCGACAACTTTGTGTAATGCCGTATCTACCGATCTGTCTGCTAGATACGCGTGTTGATCAACACAGAGTCTCGCGGCATCGATCGAGCTCTTGATGTGCAGACCAACAAGTATGATAAATGCTTTTAAAAGTTAGAAGAATTATTTTCACTTCAACCACACATTTTGGGGTTGAAGTGGGTAGAAATTTCATTCACAATCAAGGCATATGAGTATGGAGCGGTAAATTCCACTATACTCTTTACTCCCGATTTGACTCGGTTGCCTATTAAATGCTAGGTTAACGTGAAACTTGGCGTGTGATTATGACTAGAATCAAGCCAAAGACCACACACGTAAATAATTCTCAATATGTATTTACTCATCCAACAATTAACTATCTGAAATTCAGAATGCAATAACCAAAACCAACAGATCTGAACAGCTCCATCGAATACTATAAATCAGGGGGATCAACTAGAAGTATCACGGGCTGTTAGCATCTGCTATAAAGGCTGCGGTGAAATATGAGTAAATCAATCAGTCGACCAGCGTACATCATGAAACGAGATTTGAGTTGCGACAGTAACTTTACATATTTAAAATAAATTAAGATATTTCAAGTGTAATATCAAGTTTTTTGCTTTCAAGAAAATTAAACTAGAGGGCGCGAGCTCGAAGCCCTGACAACCTGTCCTAAACTATTTGAGAAGAAATTGACACCTGGTGTGGGAAACATTATCTTCATACTGCACTATACTCATCAATTTGGTTTTCACAGGTAACAAAGTGTTACCTCAAGTTTAAATTTTTCATCTGGCACAGGTGCTTCTAACAGCTTTCTCAGTTTGACGAACGCTTATTTATTCAACATGATCGGATTTTAATCTTCAAAACTATATGTCGTTTGCAAACGTGAACAAAGTTTTGTACTGAAAGGAAAAAATGATAAGTGACGAATACCATAATCGATAGAAAGCATTAAAGCAGCTTAAATTAAGTTTCTTCAAAATATTGGAGCTTTTTCGCATTTTTTGATTAGCGGAAAGTTCAGGGTAACTAATCAAGTCAAATCCGTCAATTATGAAATATTACCGCTAACAGCTACCTCACTGCAAAAAAAGACAGGCGCTAGATTCAAATACTCGAGAGCAAGAGCATGTTCAGTTCGTAGTAACCAGAAGTACTCGGACATACGAAGTAGTAAAAATGAAAAAAACAATCAGATGAAAATTATTAATGCAATATATACACTACTTTGTCAACTATCCTGGTCGTTGTTGGTAGCATTATTTACTTTACGGAGCAAATTTGTTTTGCTTCGTCTACCAATTGCGACTTTCATAGCTTGAATATATGGTTTTGTCAGAGCCTAAGGATTTTGCTTCATAATTTCAAAAGTACAGAAATTTTTTCACCGGAAGAACATTTATTCAGGAAGTTTTTTTTTTGAATCTCATGAAAAATATTTCATACTCGAACAAATACAATCATATCCATACACTTCCCTCAACGATTACATCCGACTAAAATCAAAACGAAAGACTTAAACCAGTAACCTGAAATTGCACACGTCTCGATACAATGTCCTCTGAATATTTGTTCAACGTTGCCGATTTTTATGCTGTTCCTCTCATCAAAGCCAATTAATAAAACCATTTCAATAAATTAACTCTTAGCACTATAAATGCCATGAAAGCCTTAAATTCTTATGCGGTCGCAATAAAACTCAGTTACAAAAATCTGAAATTTTTATGTCACGTTACGGTACTCGGTGCATTCGAAAAAATAAAAATAATCATAATCGATTGCATGTTTCTGGTTTTCTGTAGAGCTGGTTGCTTAATGAAATTGTGTTCCTGAGCTTTTGGCGGGCAAGTATTTTTTCGCGATTGCACAAAATATGCAATCTATAAAGTGGCTGATAATGTTGCTGTAGTTTTTTTTTCTAGATTTTGAAGATCAGGTTTATTTTTGGATTCTTCAGATAAAAATGAAGGCAATGTGGGATGCATATGAGAGTTTGTTGTCCTGTTGCATCATCTTTTCGGGAAAATCTGGGTTGATGGTGGATTGATTGTGCGGGAGTGTGGTGAGATAGGATTTTAGTCCGGATTACGGAAGTTTGAGGTAATATTTTATTGTCAAGCAAAAAAAAAAAATGGAAATATAATCTCGTACTTTGGTTTTTCACGAAGCATAAAACCAGCTTTTGGTTACAGTTATGATGCAGCCGTGAAATCACCGTGCAGCTCTGTAATTTACTTTATTCTGCCTTTACCTCCTGCACTCATCTGGAGTTGTAATCTTCCCAGCGAAATATTTAACAATTAAAATTCCCACATTCTACCATTAATTACCTGATACTTTGGTAACCGTTAAGCGCATAAATGCATGAAAACGAAGGATTTCATTAAGGTATGCGAAAAATATACATTTTTAATTCTTCCCTTTCCGTTTTGGTTTCGAGTTTATTTATGATATACATTTCGACACGCTCAAGTGACTGTTAAATTGTTCAACTCATAGTCGGCATAATGCTTCGCGTACTAAGATGAATGATTTGGAAGTTTTCATTGCTCACATAAATAGATCTCTTAACCTTCAATTATCCATTATTCATGCGCAGATAGTGGATGCGGACATCAGTCTCTAACGACGAAAATATGTTCATCTGGTTTTATTTCGTTTTCGAATCGATTGCGGTGGCGGTACAAGTATTGTGCGTATTCTTGTTGTCACCTTGTTATGATTGTGCCATGCAATGGTCCATCGTGAAGCTTTTGTTGTACTCCGTTGCCACACCAGGAAGACGACCTTGTCTATATTGATCATTGGATTCAAGTCATTTGTATCGACACAATGAGATTGGAGTGTCTTATCTGAACCGTAGTGCGATACGAAAGTGTTAAAACGAATGTTCAAGTGCGTTTCGAGTGAATTGGTTTGACCATTTAAGGTGCTGGGTGCGGAATGTAGACGATTGTGATGTTGACAATAATTGAATAATTGATTTGAAGGTATGGCATTTAAGGAATTGAAGCTATTTCTCCGGTTGGATAAATATGAGCGTCAGTTCATGAAAACTAGGTGTATGTCGATTTTGATGAATATGTTTTTAACGAAGTATAAGACTTTGCAATCAGATAAATTATGGACATTGAATTATTGATTTATTTTCACGACAGTTATTGGTCAGTAGCAGATTGGCACTAACTTGTACAATTTTAAATGTTACCTACCTTAGATACAGCAAATGTTATCTTAAAATATGCAACTTATTATTCCGGTAGGAAACAAAAATATTGATACTTATTTCATGGACCGAAACCAGGACAAGCATAAATTATAGCCCCCAATTTCTATTATTACTCAGAAATCAATGACGATCGTTTTTCGGCAATTCATCACTCAAGCGAATTCCTGAACGAATAATGAATACCTCTGAACGCTTAATGTGAATAAATGACTCACTGAGTAAATACTTTTTCAGTTCACGTATACTTATTGCAAACAAACGTATAGTCAACAGCTTGAATAGTGGGTGTTTGACCATATCCACTCTAGTTCCACGCATTCATCCGACCAGCATCATCATCATCTTCAGTCATAGAAGCATGTAACTGTTTGTTAATTATCCATTAAAAGTAGCATTTGCTTCTTATCTAGTGACCTTTCGCTATTTAAGCTTCTCGGTGCCTCGAGCATCTAGCACTCAGCAACATGCCGTTGAAATTATATCGGTACGAAAATGTGCTTCTAAAATGAAACTAATTTGCCTTGGAACGTGATCATGTAAAGCTAAAGTGCTGCAATCACTCATAACAGGAGTTGGTTCATGCTTCAGGTTCAAGTTCGTTTCAAATGCAGAATTAGATCAAACAAAATCACCTTTAAATGACTTGAGGAACAAACACTCAGCCCGAAATTCATGTGACCACAAAATAGATTTTGCCATCGAATTATGACTGAATCGAGATTAATAGTACTGATAGGGATGGAGATCAAGATGTTTGATGACGAAGTGGTTTCGAAATATGGTAATTTGTTTTTTGTTGCAGGTTGTTTAGTTCTTCCGACCGCTGAGGTTTCAGTGTATAGTGCGATTTGCACGGTACATAATGCATAATAGTTGGCATGAAAAGTCGACATTAATTTGTGTAAATTGAATACGTTTCAGATGGGTTAACTGACTTTAGTAATTAGTCTATTAGCGCAATGTGTGCAGGCATTTTGAACATGTCCAGGTTTTTGAAAATAAGAGCGAAGACATTGCTAGAAGACAAGGTATTTGCATGTGTGAATGCATGTGTATTCATAAGAATTAGAGTAGGGCTGAGATATATTTCAACAATTATGAGGTACTATTTTTTTAGCATACGAAACTCCTTTGAAATCATCAAAACTGAGGAAAAAAAAACACTGCAAGTTACTTGGTTCCTTGATATATACTTGATATATACTTTGTACCCTCGTATATCTAAAAATCGATTAGTATTTGAACAAATTATTTATTTAACAATAAACCTACTGACAGTTCTTGTATACCTATTCCTACCACGCTCGGTCAAATTGACCGGTATTTAAAGATTTTTTGATTTTGACATTTAACGCAGATAATGGTTGATTTATTACTGAATATAAACTAAAATAAAGAATTTTCATGAAATTTCGTTTAAATTTACTTTTATATAATTCCATTTATAAACTTAAGAAACTAAAACTTCATTCTCCCACACAAGAAGCCACCCTAAATATTATTCCTATAAAAAATAATATATGTAAAAAAAATAAAACTCTTATTCTTATTGATAAACATTTATCTTATCCGGCTTCACTGCATTTAGGTTAGTGGAGAGGACTGCCGGGAACGCGGCCAGCATTAGGCCACCAGTGTGGGCCCATTTGTCACCCTCATAGACAATCACACGCATTTGCACTTACAGTCATGGCACTGGCGGGATTCGAACCCACAGGCCCCGTAGCACGCCGCTTTTCGGCCTGACGCCTTAGCGAGCAAAGCTACCAGGCCCCCTTCACTGCATTTAATACATATTATTTTATTATGAAATGTACATTTGCCGCACACATATTTTTCACACTTTGAACTGATTTTCGTAGTTTTATTATCTTTACAAAATTTAATTTGGCAAATTTTTCGTCCGAAAGAATTTGAGTTTGTGGAAGATGTTAGTGAAGTTTTTCCTTCCCGTCATTTTTCATGTGAAGCGCCAAGCTCTGAAGCTAATTGGAATAAAAATTCCTGCCTCGAAATGTTTTCACCCGTAGTTTCTCTATACAAAACCCAGGCATTTATTCCAGCTAAACTCAAAATATTGAAGAAAAAAACCTGAACTGGCCACCTACAACTTCTCGACTTCACACTGAATTTACTTGCCATCTGGTCCGCCACACCTACACCAAATTTTGTACCATTATAAAACCTAATTGTTTCCGGTATACTTTTGTAATTTTTTTCGATTTCTATTGACTTATGCAAGGAACTTAGGATAACAACTTTTTTTTTTGTTTACTTTTATACACTGTAAGAGTAATGTCATTTGATTTACACAATTTGCTTGAAAACCGAGTCATTTTATCTTTTCGTTCTTTGGCTAACTTCGGCAATTCTCTTTTATTTCCACGGATTGTCCCAACAATTGTGGTCTTTTTTGTAAGTAGCTTTTTGGCTTCGTTTAGCATATCCTGTTGGACCTGACACATCCTTAAAAATATTATGCGCTGGTGTCTTTCCAGGTTTGAGACTTCCGGCTATTTCTTCCCCAACAGTTCTATCGACCGCAGTTTCGATGCGTTGGTCTTCTATATCTGTCTCACTTTCGAATGTCGATAAAAATCTCATTGTTTTCTGACCTGGACGCTTATTTATAATATTCTCCTCTTTATTTTCGCTGTTTGACTCTAATTCACTTGTTGTAAATAGCGCTTTATCTGTTTCCATGTATTGATCAGTTCCGGAAATTTCTTGTTCATCATGTCCGTTATTTTTTCTAAGTACTTTGTAACTTTGAAACGCTTTGACATTTTGACGGAAAATATTCACCACAAAGTATTACACTATTATATATTATACCCAAGTTTGGATGCTTTACTTTATTTTTTTCATACACACAATCGTAAACAAAGCACATAAAAACGCATTAGAACTGCTCTAGTTGAGATTGTACTTAATACTAAAAGTATTTTCTCTAGCGGTCAAACTGACCGGTAGCGGTAGGTAGTGCACAAAACAAATTTTTCTTGGAAATAGGGAAATACAATTTGAAGCCAGTACTACAGAATATATTGTATGCATATTTTAAGAAAAGTCATATAGTTTGATAATCATATTATAAGGTCTAAATATGCGTACATTTTACTAAAGTTTGCTACCGGTCAAATTGACCGGTGCTGATAGGTTTAGTGTTAAAATAACAGAAGGACGAGCAATTCAGTCCTAAGGGATTTTATTTAAATAAAATTTAGTTTGACTTCAATTTTAGGGTAAAGTACCTGATTAAGAGTATAGATATTTCGCTATTGAGCGTTCTCGGTTCAAGTAGATTATTTTTATTACTTCTCACGCGCCTCCTATGACTGAATTTTTGCTACCATTTCGCAAACCCTCGCGCAGTTTCCGTCTTGTCATCGCGTCGAATTCACTTCGGGAGAAAATGTAACTCCTTGTGGTAGTTTATTTACTTATTTTTTCTTCCTGTTGAGTCTGAGACTCTAGGCGCTGCCCAAGGCGAAGTTGCCGTTAATCAGGATTAGCCTCCGCGAATTTCTATCGAGATGGGACTCTAAAAGGGCATTAATCATGTTTATCTCCAGGCTCATGATATCAAAATGTTTTAATGATAAGGGCACGCAGAGGAAAAAACAGCAGTCTTCACATATCTCAAATCGAACTAGATGCAAGCCAACATGTGCGGGAGCGTGAAACTGCAGGGTGGCGTAAAAGTATCTGCCCTTAGTATTTGTTGGATTAAATTTTATTGAAATGAGATTGGTTGAATATTATAATTTTATTATAAAGTACACACATAAGGTAACATAACATGTAATTTGTGTGATGTATGCATTCCTTCGTTTTCTATACAGGCTAAGATCCGTTTTCTAAAACTTTATTCTATAGAAATTGCATCCCACTCGACTTGTCTATGTCGAATCAGCTTTTGCCTATTTTTTGGTCTGGGATTTCTAAAGACACTCTACTTTAATCTGGGCCACAAATCGTCAATGGGGTTTAAATCAGGGGAATCACCAAGCCAATGAATCTGCACATTAGAAAAGTGCTCATAAATCGCCTCATAAGTTATCCAAGCTTATACGCCTTGGCTCCATCTTGCGCCAAAATCACTTCTTTTCTGCCCATAAATTGATGGTGATTATTAGGACAATGTGGAAAAACAAGGAGGTTATTTTTTGCCTGTAATTCTCTCCATTAACAAGCATTCCTTGCTAAACAAAATTAAATTGGCCTTTGTCACTATTGCTCACTCCGCCAGCTACCATGACTTTTAAGCTGAATTTCGGGGTCTGTGTTACGGGAATATTTGCAAGATCGCTAGTTCTCACTCTCCTATTCTGTCGATTAGGTATTGGATGTAGTCGAATCCACGACTAGTAAGTAAAAGGATGTTTGCACACCGGGTTCTACCACGGGAATTGTTGTCTGATAATGCAATGTTTTTCAGCTTTTGTCAGGTATTCAGCCGATATCGAACATGTTTATTGAAAAGTAAAGGTTTGATCCGTTGTCTGTAGACTTTTCGCCCCCAGTTGGTTGATCGAATGTATCGCTGAACGGTTCGCCTCGACACTTTTTTAGCAGCCTCCGGGGACTTTTTAAGCCGTTTCGTCACTGATTGCGTTCCTACTTCTGCTTCGAATCTTTCTTTTTGTTTCTGTAGAAAATACCGACGGTCGGCCAGTTTTTTTCATATGGTCCACGTTTCCTTCTTCGTCGTTGCACCATATTCCCACAGTGTCCTTATGGACAATGTTCTGCGTGTGTCGCTGCGGCTGTAACCCAATGGGCGCATGCGTTGTACTTCAATACCCTTTTGAATTTGACTATTTACCATTATTACCGCAAAAAAATTTGAATACGATCTGTTCAAGATTTTCAAAGTTTTGACAAAAAGCCGCTAAAAACAAGGTTTTTGGGTGGTGCGTGCACTTCAAATAACAAAGTCTGAATAAATAAATTTATGTTTTCATTCGTCCTTATATTATACCAAAGGTAACACCTGAAGCTAATAATAAAATACCCAAGTAATAGTGGATTTGCATATTTTACTTGGGATTATACATATGTACTAACCAAATACTATGTCAGGCTGATTCATTATGAGGTTTGGTTTTTAATCTCAAATAAAAGGCATAAGTTGAATTCTATAGTAAAAATTTTATTGTGAGTCGTAAGAACAATCTATGACATTTACTTTTTAAAGATTATCTCATTTGAATGTTGATCGCGACTACGCCGTAAATGGTCCATCCTGAGGGTCCAATTTCGGACGACACGTTCCAGCATAGCGACCGGTATCTCGCGAATGACACAAGTAATATTGGCTTCAAAAACGTCGATTGAAGCTGGTTTATTACTGAAGACCAGAAACTTCGTGTACCCCCGAAGAAAATAATCTAAAGGTGTGATATAACACAATCTAGGCGGCCAATTTACTGGTCCAAAACGTGAAATCAGGTTTTCACCAAAATGATTTCTCAATAAGTCCATTGCTTCTCTCGCTCTATGCGAAGGGGCGCCGTCTTGTTAAAACAAAAGCTCACCGATACAACGGGCTTCAATTTCAGGTACCGAAAAATCCGTTATCATGGTGCGATAGCGCTCGCCATTGTCGGTTACGTTCTGACCGGACTCATTTTGAAAGAAATGTGGACCGATGAGTTTACAGTCCGTAAACCACACCAAACTGTGCATTCCTGTTGCTTTAGTGGTAGATGTTGAAGCTCTTTAGGTTGTCCATCAGCCCAAATACGGCAATTCTGTTTATTGACGTATCCATTGAGCCAAAAATGCGTCTCATCACTGAACAAAATTTCGCGACAAAACAGCGGATTTTCACTGAGTTGAATCGCGGTCAACATTTAAATGAGCTAACTTTAAAAAGTAAATGCCATAGATTGTTCTTTCGACTCACAATAACATTTTTACTAAAGAATACAACTTTATACCTTTTATTTCAGATTAAAAACCAAATCTCATAATGAATCACCAACTATACCTCTTCGAATTTTGGTGCCTGTTTTTGTCGACTCTTAAAAAAAAGTCATTATTTTGATACCATAGCTAAAATGTCTACTCTATCTCTATACAGGAGCTGATTAAAGTTATGTAGGTTTGAAAAAAATTAAAAGGAGTCTGAAAATATTTAAAAATATTTTTTTTCTGATAAATTCATTCGGGTTAATTTTTTATAGATCCTTCACAAGTGTAAACGGATGATACAAGTTATAAGCCAAACATTTCTCTGTGAAAAGAGATATTGACCAAAACGAAGAAGAAAAAATTTTCCAGGCAGTGGCCGAAGAGATACCTAATCTTGAGTTGCGATATCACTGATTCCTTTTATTACACAAAAAACACAATTTCTGCTTTCAAAAGTAAGTTTCGGGATGGTTTTCATCCAGATTCATGTTCTATTTTCCCCATTTCTGTTTTGTATAAAGTAGTGCTTGACATTTTTATTTCTTTCATTTGAAAGTTCATTAAAAAATGCAAATAATTTTATTGGAATTTTGGTGTTTTTTTGTATTTATTATTTCAGAATTTTAAAATTCAACTAACTCATATCAAAGACTATGTCTAGCTGAGGTTGAGTAATGTAACTTCCGGTTGAGTAATGTAACTTGTCGATGGTGGGTCATCGGTATCACTTGTTCACCTCAATTATTGACATAGAGTCACCGAGCGAGATTCGGCACATCCGACTCAGATTATCACTTTTACGCAGCCTTGTTTGTGGTGGTTACGCCTACGATGTATTTACGGTAAACAGTTACAGAAATTTACGGTAAAGCGAAGGAAATACGCCTAGCCAAATCTGTCTGATGCTCAATACAGGGCGGGCAAAATACAAGTTTCTTTTTAAAAATGCAATAAAATGAACAACATTTAATTTTTCCCATGTATTAGGGCTTTATTAGTAAGAGTAAGCATTCTCATTAATGATGGAACCCAATTTCGTTCAAGTGGCTGCCTCAGCTGGCTTTGCAATAGCGCATTCTGTCACTACAGTTTTCCAAGACCTCGTTGATGGTTTCGGGCTGTAGCTCACGGATTGCTTGGATGATATTATGGGTTTGTTAAGTAAATTAACACAGGTTATATATTTAAAAGGTATTTATTGATATAAATTTAAACAAAAATAATAGAATGAATCACGTTAATCTTCGTAATGATAATCGTCTTCACGTGCCGGTCGTTTTCTCTCGACTGCCTCTATCGTTGCTACCACCACCTAGCCACGTATGAGTTGCACAGTAAGGATAATACAGCAGCTGTATTAGTATAATACGGTGTATTAGTATTATGCAGTGCAGATGCGGTAGCTGTAGTAGTATGAGTATACCCTACAATATTGGCCTTAAGTGCTTGAATCATTTTGGCATAACATCGGCTCTTCACGGTTCCCCACAAAAAAAAAGTCCGAAGGGGTCAAATCGCAGCTCCAAGGTGCCCAATTAACGTCGCCAAGACGACTGATAACACGATTTGGGAATTTGGTGCGTAAAAGATCCATTGTGACATGGGTTGACTGCATGGCGCGCCATCCTGCATAAGCCAGAGGTCATTCAAATCCAAGTCTTCAATTTTAGTAAAAAAAAAAGTCGGATAACATGGCTTTGTAACGTTCACCGTTGACCGAAACGTCGTTCCCAGCATCATTTTCGAAGAAAAAAGGTCCAATGATACTACCACTCCAAATACGCACCAAACTGTCACTCTCTGTGGATGTATTGGCTTCTCGACAATAACGTGCGGGTTTTCCAAGCCCCGGCTGCAGCAATTTTGTTTGTTAACGTAGCCATCGAGATGAAAACGTGTCTCGTCAGAAAAGATGATTTTTTGCCCAAAATCGTTGTCCAATTCAAGCTACTCTAAGGCCCAAATCGCGAAGCGATAACGAAGCAGATGGTCGTACGCCTTAAATTGCTGAGTTAATTGGACTTTGTAAGCGAATAATCCGACACCTTTGTGCAGAATTCTCCTCAGGCTAGTGCGTGAAATGTTGAGCTGTTGAGATCGACGGCGAGTTGATGTTCGTGAAGTGAGTCTGACACTCTCGGCTACAGCAGCCAGATTCACCGTACCTCAATGGGGGCTATGAGTGTTGTCCACTAGCATGCCAGTCTCACGAACTTTTTGCACAAACTTGCGTACAGCAGGCGCGGTGGGTGCTTCATTTCAGCCAAGATTAATTTTCAAAAAACGCACTGTTTGGGCGAGTGCAGTACTCACTTTGGAAATAAGTTTTCAATATTTCCCAACGTCGTTCAAGCGTAAAGTGACTCATTTTGTTCCACGGAGGTGTGATACTGACTTTCTGTCAAAATTTCGTGCGGAAAACAGTTTTCTGTGTCAAAATAACCTATGATTAAAAAAAAAAACTACTAGATGGCCCACCCTGTATATGCCTAGAAGTAGAGTGCTTTCCCCTTTATTCCTTTAACACATTGGCTGTCACCGAATTTTTAAGTACAATCTCTGGAGCCAAGTATTAGATTTTAGAAAATATCATCTTATCATGGCCGATAATTTTGGTTTTACAAATTTCATGTATTTTGAAGTTGTTTTAACGGCTTTCGAATTTGAAAAGACATGTATCATATACTGATACATCGATATCATGCGAACACATGTACTTTATTATTTATTCAACTTATTTCTTGCTATCAATATTTCTTGCTTATTTCTTACTTTAAAAAATATTCACTATTTTCCCAAAAAAAAATCCACTAAGCATTTTTTTCTATCACTTCTGCATTCAAATGAGAGAAAAAAACATAATACTGAACTAACCTTTCACAAATAAGACTCCTTTTCGTCCTTCACCGGAACACAGAGTTCACCTATAATAAGTTTCTAACGAATTTTGAATACTGCCTTTAACCTCGGACGAATCCAAGTCATTCATCATCTGCGCCGGTATCATTTTGTTGGGTATTCAACTCTGACCTTGAGACGGACGCACTGCCACAGGAATACGGACCCAATAGTAACGTCAGTTGTTACTGGAACTTTCATTCAAGAAGTCTGGACCTGTCACTTACCCGAATACTGCCGTCAACTCATCACAGTCAGGTGAGCAGAAAATATCCTCCTCGGAAATCGTGGAATTCATTTCTGCCTTGCAGAAGAATTTTCAACTAAGAATTCAGTTATTTCACTATTGTATCTAGTCTCAGTTCTATCAATGCTCGCAGATTCGAACAGACGAAGTCTATTTTTCTTTTTTGAGAGCGGATCAAGACGCAGAGACTTAGGGTAGTTGAAGCGATCTGCATTAGCTTTCAAATAGGGAATAACCAAGTTACATTTGTAAGGTTTCATATCCACTATCACTTTAGAGGGTCTGAATTGGTTCAGGATTTCAACGAAATCTTAGTGAGAATATCATTTTTTGGTTTAATCATTCGTGGAGGTCATTTCAATGCTAGCTCCCAGTTCTGGAGAGAGCAGCCATGGGAACAATGCTTAGGGATATGCCTTAAAGCAATGACAAGCTTGAGTACCATAGTGAGTAGAACAATGGTTTCTTGTGTGTGGGATTCCTGGTTCGAATCCAGGTTCGGACGAGGAATCGTACACCAAGCTTGGAGTTGACTTAGCTCTCATTAGGTGCCTGGTTTAAACCAGTGGTAAAGTGGGTCGTGGAACTAATCGCTCCACACTCGTATTCACATTGATTGTAAATTTGTGATGAAGCTCTCTAGCAGCTTTAACCGCTAGACCTGTCCCTTACTTTACTTTACTTTACTTTACTTGAAGCACAACAAGTATAATTAAATTAGCATTTTGGCAAGTCGTTCTTCTTTGGCTATCGACTTTTTCCTCGTAACTCTAAGACTAGTTACCTCCCTACCACATTTTGGCACTTTTATATGCCAAGTCCATGTCACTGAATCTGATCATCAGCTAGCCCAGCTATACATACAACGGAAAGGTGATCTCGATTTTTTTCTTCTTCATTGCTTACGATGGAGTCAAGTGGGAGCAATTTTCCGCTGCTGTTGAAACTCAAATTTAGAATATCAATCTTGAGTCCACGGGAAATAACTGCTCTTAGCAAATTGATGAAGGCTCTGTTCATCAAACTCCTCTATAGACTCCTGATGCAACCATTGATTTCTCATTAAAAAGCTTTCAACTAGATCCTTTGAACTTTTTAATATTCTCTTTAACTGCTGTTTCAATATTGGGTATTTTCCCTTGACATAGATACGTATTAAAATTTTTTCTATTCCAAAAATATCGGATTCTTGGGATGTGCCCAGATCCCGTCTTATATATTTGCTTTCGAATTTGTATTGAGACAAGAAAGCGGTCGTATTCTTTACCGAGGTTTTTTCTAATGAGTTCCTTATAGAATCTGTTGTTCCTCAAGGTTCCATCTTTGGACCGTACTGTTTCAATTTTTTGGAAGCAGATACTGCTAATGTTTTTTACTGCGTGCTTCCGGGAACTTGCAATAATTTTTCCGTTGGAGTCGTAGTTACATCCTCTTCTGTTACTCCCAGTAAAACCTTTATTTTGTGTTAGCTAAACGACAAAGGTATGGAAACAGTTTTATTACTTCCTACTCAAAATGGGGGTTACAAACAAACTTCAACAAAAGTGAGCTAATCTTTTTAGAGGCCGCTACAATGACTTAACATAGAGAGCAAATGCTCTCAAAAAGATCAAGTTATTCATAAATAATCAGACGATTCCCCCTTGGGAAAAATTATATTTGATCCGCGCTGGAACCCCATATTAAGACGTTTTAAACTATTGAATTTTAATCTTATTTTATATTCTCTATTTTTTAACCATGACGAACTCATCGTGAAATAAACGTACAATTAAATTTTGTACAATTCTTGATTCAAATATTCTTATACAGTTTATGTAAAAAATTTAGAAGCCGTCAGCATTATATTTGAACAAGTAGTTTAATATGCCAATTCACAAAAGATACTATTTTACTAATGAGCCATACTCCTACGCTCTGTGCATTCAAATACTAACGCCCACGATACAAAATCCCGCAGCAGAGTTCAAAAAACTGACTTCATATCAGTCATATCACACTTTTTCACGATTTGATAAACGTAATTTACATATTACAGTCAGCATAAAAATGTAAACAATGTTGTAAACTAACGACTATCAGTCAAAAGCACTTTACTATTCACCATTTCAGTGTTCATCGTGATTCTACTAAATAAAATCAACTGACCAGCTCTCATAATCACTAGAGAATCACCAAAAAAATATAAAACTATTGCGAAAATGTCTTCGAAGAAAAAAAAATCAAAAATGACCAAAAACAACTGGAACACGAGAGCCATGTCAAAGACCCACCTCGTCGTTGAGCAACTTTACCAGTCACCTAACGTTCTGGAAGGCATATATACAGACAGATAAATGGTACTCTTCAGCCAAATTTAATTTGAGCGAAACACAAGTCTCGCATGATTTTCTTGAATTTCACCAGAGAAAAAAAAAATATATAATAGATTATACGAAATTTCTTCTAATACGGTTTATATGCAAATTTTCAATCAAAATCAGTTCGCGTATGTGTCTGTCTGGTAGAATGCTACTATCTATCTATCTGCCGTCATCAACATGAAGAAGCTCTGTCACCAAACTGGAAACGGTCTGATCTACAGATGGATTTTATCATTTAGCTTGATTGGTAGCACGGCTGATGGTTTCACCAAAAATGTCAGTGAATGAAAAATTAGCTTCGGTAGAAAATTGACTAAGTGGGTGCGGTGTTTGGGATTTGTTCTAAATTTACATGGGTTGCGATATTGATGGATGATGAAATGGCATTTAGTGCGTACTATATGAACCGACAGTTTCTAGTCTGATTAGAGTGGAAATTGGGACATATGCACTAATGATATTGAGCGTTGGTAGAATAATTAAAATAATATTGAGCGCGTTTTTTTTTGTATGACCTTTTTTACATAGATATGAAATATAGAAAGCAGTTTTCCCACTCCTAAATTTTCCGCCGTATCAAATTTCTTCAAAAAGTGTATCAATATTGGTAAAAATGTATCAAAACGTTCCCAAAAGTGTATTTGGGTCGAGGTACTGAAACTATAAGCAATAAATAATATAAAAAAAATTTAGTTTGAAGCTACTATGTTTATTGAATAATATAAAGCATAAAAAATGAAAATATTACACATTGCTTCCTCTCTTTTTTTCATCTGTATATAGCCATTAACATTGCAGCCACACAAAATAAGATTATTACAAAATGAGGGTTCTATACGAATGCACTCAAAATTTTCACGAAATTAATAGAGAACTATTTTTGAGGATAATCACTAATTTAAATTTTCAAAAATAAAAAATTAAATATAATAGAAGAATAATAAATAATAAATAATAAAATAGAAGAAGAAGAAATAATAGAAAAAAATAAAAAAATATGATGAATAAAAGGATATGTTTTGGGTAAGTATGTCATACAGTGGCACCCAAACATTGTTTGGTTTCTTGCTTCCCAAAATTCCTCTAATGTCTTTTCAACTCTAATCAGTTCTTTTTTCCATTGCTTTCCAAGTTTTATGCAGGAAAACTTCGGTCTCAGGCAAACGATAAGGTATTACTATTAAAGCCAACATGGGAGGCGCCATTCGGCGGAAAGGATTCACCTAAATTGTTTTCAATCAAACTCAGTTTTTCCTAAAATGCTTCAACATTCATTTTCTCGTTATTTATTAAATAGCTTGAAATTTTCAAATCTTGTGAGTCATCACATATTAGATATGTTTTGTAGTTAAGAGTGTAAAGTAGATTGTAGTTGACAATTATTACTGCTAGAGAGAGGAGATTTGGTTGGTACATGCCAGCAAAATTTAAAAACTCTAGCGCACCTGAACCGCTAGAAAACTAATTTTCGAAGAAATTGTCTTTGAGTGACAAAAAAGTGTGGAAAGACGTAACACACTGTTTTGTAGAATCATATCAACCATTCCTTATCCAAAGCAACAAAACTCAGCTATAACACAAATGATGAAAATGTTCAGTGCTGGTAACACTTTCCGAACGAAGCAGCAATAAGTTTACCATAACAAGCTCATACTTAAATCAACTTATCCTTTGAATTTCGTTCTCATCGCAGGATTTCATCGAAAGTTTCAGCGGTTAAACGTTGTTTGAGGCTGCCATCCGAAAAATGTTGAAAACTCGGAAAATTTAAAAATTGATTCCCTATTTTTATTGCAAATGCTTTGCATATGAGAACGTAATTTGAAGCATCTGTTGGTGCAATATTAACGGAAATGGCACATTGCTGGTTAGCCTGTGTCAGCAGCAAAGCAAAATACATACCAAATCTGCTTCACGTTAAGTTAAACCCAACCAGTAAATTTCGTTTCGATTGAATCACTGCGCTGGAAGGTATACGGGTGAAAAGAATTTTAGGGTTACCTCCCTCAAAACTTTTCAAATTTTTAAAACGTTAATATTTGTTGTTAACTTTCATTGCAGGATCATTCTCAATTGGAAATCTAATGACATAATCGCTCAGTAAAGAAATTTCACAAAATTACAAAAATGGTCATAGCTGGCAGCCCTTTCATGATTTTTGTACGAAATTCCTACGACATTTACTTCACATTAAGGTCCATTTACTGCATTAACTTCGTTTTGATTTCTACACTGGACCGGAAGTTATAGGGAAAAAAGCTTTATTTTGCTGAGCAAATTTGCAAGATTTATGAGACAAAAATCACCACAGCTGCCAGCCCTATACTAATTTTTCAACCAAATTTTCACCAAGTGAAACATCCAAATATTGTGTAAATTTTGTTAAAATCTGATGGCTGAATCGGAAGTTATAGGCCAAAAAGATGTTTTTTTTCTCAGTAGTTTTTCAAGATGGTACCCCTGCCACAGGGTTGCTCGCATTTCAAAATCACTTCTATCAGACTTGGTCCTAGCTAATACCAACATATGCTGTAAATTTCATTACGGTCGAATTATCCGGTCGTCAGTTCTCGTGAACAGAACTTTCGAGTGCTGAAAATAGAGGTAATTTGGTGATGGGTTGCCGTTCTTATGCAAATCGGAATTTTGAAAATTTTGTCTTGAGATGAGGGACAAAGGATAAAATTTATCAAAGATTTGAAATTTAGGTCAAAAATCAAAAATTTTTCAGGTAGGTCAATGATTTGAAGGATTTTTTTTCAGCAGCCTGCCACAGCTATAAGGTTACTCGCTTTATGCTGAAAATCTATATGTGCCATATTTTAGTCAACATCAATACGCTCTGTAATTTTCACGATGATCCATTGTTTTTCTTACAAGTAATGACAAATCAAAATTTGAAAAAAATTCCTTGCCTACTTTTATGCACCCTGCACCCACACACGGCTCAAAATTTCCAATTCTTTATCATAGACAAGCTAAGAACATAATTAGTTTTCATTCCCAATACTTTTCTTTAACAAAAATTTACACTGCTTGGAAATATAGGAGTTCCTCAAAATTCACTAAAACGCTTGCCGCCGCCAAAAGGTTTAGGATATCTGAATTTGAGAAAGTCATGGACCTACCTACTATATACATCTACGTTCTCCGAAAATTTCAGCTCAATCGGATCGGCCACTCCAGAGATGATCTCCCTTAATCATTTTGCTGATATATATATATATATATATATATATATATATATATATATATATATATATATATATATACATATTATATATATATATATATATACATATATATATATATATATCTAAAGAAATATGAATTTTTGGCGAAACGAGTTTAATACTATTGTTCTTCGAACATTAGTAAAAAAAAAATTGAATTTATTTACTGGATCACAAAATGTATCATTTTGCCATAATTGAGTGAGCTGCTGTATCATTGTATCAAAAATATGAGTTTCAAATAAAAATGTATCAAAATGATACAAATGTATCAAAATGATATAAATGTATCAAAAGTGGGAACACTGATAGAAAGGGTTAAAGCTGAATAAAATATTGTCTACATTTGGCTTTATGTATTGGGAAAATTAAGGGGGGAAATACATGTAAAATCGAAAAAAAATTGCTGATTTCAGATTGACTTAAAATATATATATATATATATATATATATATATAAATATATATATATATATATATATATATATATATATATATATATATATATATATATATTGTTCATTCAGAAAATTTTTTATATTAAATCCTTAAAGTACATGTTTTACAGTAAATGAAAATATTTTTTTAATAGTTTTTCAACTCAAAATGGCGTCGATGCGAGCGAATGAAAAAAAACACATCTAAAACTGCCTCGTACAACTTAACGCCTTTTCCGGGGAACTTGCAACGTTCAGAGAAAAAAAAATGTTAATGAGATGTATAATTCATAGGTGAAGCAATAAAATTTAAAAAAAATTTATAAAAATTTTAGATTTAAAAAAAATCGATTATTTTTCAAAAAAATCACATTTTAAACATTAATAAACAAATTATTTTTCCGAAATTACAATAACATGTAGATTCAAAGAGTAGATAATACTCTTTTGTAGATGTGGTATAAATTTGAGCCGGATCGGTTGAATATTTTTTGAGATATTTTGTACGGAAGTTGAAAAAGTACTACTTTGAGAAAAACGCGTTTAAAGTTTGCGTTAGATAGAAATCATTGATTATAATTTTTTACTAAAACATACTCGTTAGTCAGCGATTCCAGATACATACAGCAGACGTTCAGCCTCCTCAAGCGTATCATTTTGGTGGATAAGAAGGTCACGGCGAGCATTTCGGGCTTCTTTTGAGCTGAAAAGACTTCGACGGTTCTATCGTTCTATCCTGCCGTTGGCGGCTCTTTTGGCATAATTAAATAAGCTGGGGCTTATTTCGATACCTAAATCACTCATTAGGTGCAAGACGAATGCATGGCCTTTGTTGATCATCCCAGCGGCTATGTAAGCTGATGTTTCAACTATTTTCAAGCCAGCAATCTAACGGTTTTTACTGCAAGGTTCATGATTACAGGCCGCTTTGTATAATATAAAAATATACAAGTGTAAATGTACATCTGTATCTATATTTCCTTAGAATTTCAGATTTGTAATGTGGGAGGTATACACAATTAGTTAACAGCCCATAGCACCGAAAAGAAAGTAGGCAAGGACGTGCGGCCGACCTGCTGGGGAACACCGCGCTGCCTATAACTGACTATAACTCGAGAGCTAATACAATTTATTATTAAATTACCGACAGGAGATGAAAATATTTTACAATTGCGTTTGTTTTAAATTAAAAATTATTATTATATTATTATTATAAAAATTATTAAATTATATATATATATTTTGCATTAAAGTGGCACCACTGATGTCTTCTTCTTGGTTTCGGTACACACTTATATTATAATTTGCCTAAATGCATGCAAAATGATTCGCATAATTCTGGTTAAATAGAAATATCTTAAGGCTATTTCACACGTGAATTTGCGTTTTCGAAAAAGTTTTCGAAAAAAAATTCCGCTGATATGGTAATAGTGAAGGAGGCTCACATGAAAATATAGCGCGTGAAAATATTTATGTGTGAAAGTTTCTTTTTTCCCATAATATATTGTTTTTTGTTCCATGAATGCATAACAGAATAAAGAAATGTTACGTGTCTTGTCGCTAGAAAGTTATGTTTATGCAATATACGTATTGTGATTAGGAATTCCAATCCCGGAATAGTATTTCAATCCCGAGATTACTGGATTAAAAAATCGAAAATCATGGGATTCAATATGCAAAAAAAAAAAATAAAAATAAGGCAAGTTTTTAATAAACAGATTATATTACGTGCCATCATTTCGAAACTGCAACAATAAGTAAGTTCAAAATTGCATAAAAATATGTTACTGCATAATTACTCATTTATATAATTCATGCAAAAAAAGACAAGAATTTCAATCATCCTAGACGTTGACAGTATGAAGACAAATATTTAAAATTAAAACTATTGCATAAAAGAAACACATTCAAAATTCCGCCAAAGTTCATTGGTTTTTTTGGAAGTAACATTGAATCAATAGCAAAGCATCCAAAGTATCGTCACCAAGCCTGCTTCAATATTTATTCCGAATGTTAGACGCCACGGAAAAAACTCGGTCTGACTCGATACTTGTTGGTGGGACGGTCAATAAATATTGGTACGCCTGTTCCAAATTATGTCCACGAGAGCCACCACTTTCGAAAAGATTCATTTCTTTTGCAATGGTTTTAATTAGATCAGTTTCTTGCGGCATTTCACGATTAATTATTTTCATACTTTTGCAACTCTTCTTGTAGCGTTAATTGACGACTACCTTGTCCTCATTCAATATGGGTATCTACTGTGTTCTCCTGATTTCTTTGGCTACCAAGCAAAGGGCTCAGTATCTGGATCTGGATCATTTTTAATATTTGCGTTGCTTGGTTTGAAAAATAGGGATTCTATTTCACTTGGTAAATTTACACTGGCACAATGTGTATTCAGGAGATAGCTTAGCATATTAAATAGCTCGGTACACTGACACTCTTTTATGCGGTCCAATACTGCAATTGTCATAGCGTTGGCAAGAATGGAGCAAGCCTAAATAAAATTTTTGATGAAGTATTTATAAATTTGCATCTGTGCCACCTAAGACCTCCATGGTCAACTTTACAGCGAATGTAAATTCAATAATGAATCGAACTCAGTTGCTTCTAATTGATCTGGATGTTGCAGGTCTATTAATGCCTTCTGTATACTATTTTTCAGAATGGAAAACCGTTCGAACGAACATTGTCAAGAGACTATTCCATCTTGTTTTGCAATCCAGTACAAGAGACAGTTCTTTGCCTTGCTCGGATTTAGAGGCCCTAGAGGTCATATTCATAACATGAACATCAAATTTTAATTTTGAATCAAACACCACACCCAGGTCTCTAAAATGCTGGACAACTGACAGGGAAATACCAGACAAATAATAGGAGAACACATGTGGAGTATTTTTATATGCGAAAGACATCTGGTGGCACTTCAAAATGTTCAAAGGCAAGAAGTTGTCTTTACACCAGAGATTAAGAGCAAACAAGTCAGCTTGCAACTGGTGAAAATCGCTCGCAGACTTGATTACTCTGTATAATTTTAAGTCATCCGCATATAAGAGACAAGGAGAATTGATAATAGAAGGAAGGTCATTGACAAACAAGATAAAAAGTAGGGGACCAAGAATAGAACCTTGAGGAACTCCGGATGTGGAAAAAATAGGAGAAGAAATGGAGCCATTAAAAGTAACTCTGCAGGGACGACTATAAAGATAGGAGGAAAACCAGGAGAGGAGAGGACCAAAAACACTGAAACCATTAAGTTTAAGGAGCAGAAGGTTATGGTACAAAATCAAAATCAAAAGCCTTCGAAAAGTCCGTGTAGATTACATCAACTTGACGTTGACAATCGAAGGCAAAGACTACAAAATTAGTGAACTCCATAAGGTTGGTCGATGTAGAGCGGCCCTTGATGAAACCGTGCTGCTCAGTAGCAAGTAAGGGCTGTAGAGAAGGATAAAATCTATTGTAGACAAGACGTTCAAGGATTTTACTGAAACAGCAGAGGAGGGATATAGGACGATAATTCGAGGCAATGGAAAGATCACCACATTTGAAGATTGGGAAAATATTCCATAAAGAAGGGAATACACCAGATGTAAGGCTAATGTTGAAAAAGATAGCAAAAGGAACACAGAGCGACGATGAGAGGGATTTGACCAGGATATTAGGAATACCATCAGGACCGGGACTGGCATTAGAATTTAAGGCATGTAAAAGGATTTCAACTTCCAAAGGATTGGTATTAAACATAGACAATTCAGGAAAGGTACAGGAGGGAGGGCTATCGAGGTATTCTGTGGGTTTTTTTTAAAGAAGGAGGAAAACAAGGCAGCAAACAAATCACAAATAGCCTGAGGAGTGGAAGTAGTAACATTATCAAGAGACATAGAATCAGGAACTGAAGAATTGGATTTGAGGGAACGGATGTAGGACCAAAATGATTTCGATTGATTAGAATAGATTGAAGCCTCGATGTTCGAAAAGTAATCACGCATTGCCTGCTTGAGCACTTTTTAGCGTCAGAGCGCAAACTACGGAATTCCTGGAGGTCAGTGGGTGAACCCGTCTTCTTCAGCTTTTCACGAGCTTTTTCCTTAGCTTTAAGAGCATCAGAGACTTTCAATGTGAACCAAAGGATATCATTAGGTTTGAGAGGACGTTTAATGGGAGTAAAACGAAAGATAAGGTTAGAAAAGAAGGAGTAGAACTTGGACAATGCACAATCAGCATCCAATCCTTTGAAAAATGAAAACCAATTGGTAAGATTGATTTTAGAGGACATTTTTTGAAAGTCAGCTTTAAAGAAATTGTAACGCTGAAAAGAAGCACATTTATTCTTATTAAAGCCGAAGCAGTCATTGGTAGTAATGCTGGCCGAATAAAATACTTCAGGCCATCGAGTGTAACGGCCGATGATAATATGATAGTAAGCGTATCTTAGTTAGTGTGTTAACTGACCAACCATGTCAAAATAAATGATCTTCAAACGTTCGTAGACCATAAGAAAGGTCGATACAAGTTTGCTCACGTGTCTGGCTATTTTGCAATTTTTACAAGGTATACATTCTCACGCCCAAGTGACAATGTCCTAGTTTATCGAAGGCCAAAACAATTTCGTTTCATTTCGCACCGAACATTGGTTGTGTCCTGAAGGTGTATTTTTAATTTTTCGGACCTCCTGAAACTCTTTGTTCGATTTATTTCTACAACTATCCCAGCAAGGTCAGACACACAGAGTATGATGATTTTGGTTGTGCATCCCTTAATTTGGTGGAGTAAAAACGGAGGGTCACCAAGAGCATTGGCACTTTCGCTTCAGAGCAGTTACAATAGCGATATTGGAGGCATCTAGAAATAGTTTAGGCTCGGCGTTTGAATCCGGGAAGGACTATGGAGTGGCTTTTGAGAATTCAGTCTAGGTGTGGTCGTAATTTATGATAGCTTCAGGTGAACAGTCGAAAGTTTTAATGCAATTTTTTTCATCCCAACTGTGTGAGGAAGGAAGCGACGATAGAAGCTGACCATCCGCAAAAATTTTCTTCGATCTTTACTGTTTTTGGGAAGCTTAGCAGTTGAGATTACCTTAACCTGAACTGGTGAAACCTCATAACTTAGGAATTCCGCTCAAGGTCGAAGTGAGTGAAATTTCTCCAGGTTTATAGTGAGACTGTAGCAGGAAATCATATTGTTTTTAGTCCCCGCGAGCTTATCAACTGCTAGTTGGCCTGGTGTCGGCACTATTAGAAAGTTAGAGATGAAAAGGTAGAAGTTAACGTTTGAATACAAACAACTTTCAATTTTAAATTCTGAAATATGCAATAAAGAAGATATGGCAATTGTTGAGAAATCGTTTCCAACAAAGGTAGGATGTCATTTCACTCAATTATTCCAGTAACCAGACAAATTTAGAATGAAATTTTCGCTAGCGTCGGACATCTAGAAGTAAATACCTTATAAATGGTAGCATTATTCATAAATGTACCTATTTGGGTAAAAATGATACACGATCGTCAAATATACCTTTCAGCGAACTCATTGTTCTCAAACTTATGGATCCATATTTTGGCTGCAGCAGATGAAATACAACCACTGACAATTTTTTACCAGCCTGCTACTTGCGAAAAAAAATACACGTGCAAAACAGCAACTCCCGTTAGGACTATACGTGCAAGCAAGGAGAATCACCGACACCATGACCAAAAATCTCAATTTAAAGACAAATTTTTCATTTATATAGCATGTACTTTATGTATCTTTATATAGGTACAGCTAAAATTTAGAATGTTACATCAAATTAAAGGTAGGTTAGCTTAGGTTAGTGAAGAGGTCTGCCAGAAACGCGGCCAGCATTAGGCCACCAGATTGGGCCCATTTGCCACCCTCATAGACAATCACACGCATTCACACTTACAGCCATGGCACTGGCGGGATTCGAACACGCAAGCCCCGTAGCACACTGCTTTTCGGCCTGATGCCTTAGCGAGCAGATCTACCAGACCTCCTAAATTAAAGGTACAGTAGTCCCTCGACTTACGTCGGAATTAGGTTCCGAGAATATGCGACGTAAGTCGAAAACGACGTAACTCGAGGGTAACAGGAACCCCAGGCGATAAATGTATAAACTTTCATTTTTCGAATATGAATGTATTTATTTTTTACGTTTGTACATAATTCATTTTTTTAAAGAAAACCGTGGGCTTTCGTCCACATAGGTTTTATACTTGCACCATTCATCAAGTGCTTATACACGACTACACGTTAAATTGCAAATAGAAATGAAGGCATTAAGTAGAAACCGGAATACGTATTTATAAAACTTACGAAGAAGAAAATAGACGGCTTTAAATATGTACAAATATGTACATATTTGACATAAAGCACTAAAAAGCAACACATTAATTGTTATCATCTTTAGAATGAATAGCTTCTATTTCGACTGTTTGTGGGTTGACTGGTTTACTGGCGAAGAAGGTCGAAATTTGCGTTTGGGGCAAAGTTTGTTTTCTTTTTTCTTCGATAACTGCTTTGTAATCGTTGACAGAAGTGAAGACTTCGTTTGAAATTTCTGCACTTCTTGATTTGTCGGGATCATTTTCTTTGAAGATTTTTATATATATGATTAGTAATGCTTTATGAGAAAGATTATTGGCTTCCAAATATTTCTTTATTGTCGGACAGAAACGTTGATCAAACCAATCACGAAATATATTAGAAGTGACCCAGGCCTTTTTGTTGCACCTCCAAATAACCGGTCGATTTTCCTTGCATACATTTTTGAAAGCCCTTGGGTTTTCTGATTGATTAACAGCAAAAGGTTTCAGTTTCAAATCACCTGATACATTCCCTACAAGAAGCAAAGTAATCCTGGATTTTTCTGCCTTAAAGCCAGGAGCTCTTCTTTCTTCAATCGAAAGAAATGCTCTTGAGGGCAAGCGTTTCCAATACAAGCCTGTTTCGACAACATTAAACACCTGCTGTGCGCAATATCTCTATTTTCAATAATATCATGTAAAGTGTTTGGAAAGATCTTCGCTGCGTCATAGTACGCACTATCCGCTTTACCTGTTACTTTTACATTGTAGATTTTACTTCTTTTCTTGAAGTTTTTAAACCATCCATTGCTGGCAACGAAAGTATCTCCTCGATTCAAGTTTGCTTGTTCGAATAAGCTTTTTTCCTTCGCCTTAATAGTTAACGTGCTCACCGGCATATTTTGATGGTTCAGGTCTTTGATCCAAATAATCAACATTTTTTCTCACTGCAAACGCCAAATACGAAAACTTTCCTACGAAAATCGCGCTCACACAATTCTGGGAATTTCTTTATACCAGAGGAACAGTTTTCCTATGAACAAACATCTGCTCTATGAAAACGGCGTCGTAAGTCAAGGGACGGACGACGTAATTTCAAGGGTTTGGTCATGAGAGTAGAGAACTAATGAGGAGAGGAACATCAGTAAAGCCAACAGGGCAAAAATCGCATACAAACATAAAAACGTAAAAATGACTACGGCGTAGTTAATTTAATTTTTCGTGATTTGAGAAGGGGCAAACACTTGGCGCAAAACTTTGAATACGACTATTGCGTCTGCATGTTTGTTTTTACGTGTTTGCTTGAAACAAAACATTCTCACATAAACTTGTCTGCTGATTCTTAAATACATGCGTGTTTTAACAGAGAGTAAAATTTGAACCTTGCACATTTTATTGCTGTTTGAAGTCTTGAAATTCAACAGAATTTTCAAATGCCGGCACAATCCTCATTAGTTTGCTTTCAGGTATCATAAGTGTTTCCCGAATTGCACATAAGCAACATGTTTTTGAAACCAAATACACATGTTTTCTTGTTTGAAAATATACAGCATAAGTATAACGTTCAGAAATTATCAAATTTGTAGCCTTCTTATACCTTTTGCAATCGAACTTGGGACCGGCTTCAGTGGAATTTGGTCATTTTTGATATCAACCTCGTTGGTTTTACATGAGAAGTAAAACCAACGTACATGAGAGACATGTGACAAGTCTATTAAATATCAAAACTACCGAAAGCTAATCAAACATTTTATATCATAGCTGTTTAATTTTGATTTATTTTAGCAACTTACATAATTTTCTCTAGCTTCATAAAGATATGATGAGCTGCGCCACTGACCAAAACCATGGTAACCACGGCGATGCAAAAGTCACTTCCGACAATGTAAACAATTCATCGGTGCACAAACTTTTCTTTCACTTTACACGAAACCTGCAGAAGTCCCGCGGATTTTCTTACGCACTGAGATAATATTAGACCGTATTACGTAGATATTGAATAATTTTTTTAAAAGAAGTCACTACAATCACGCTGAAACCTTGCTTATTTTAGCAAGAACTATCTACTCACTTTTACATGTTTTTCTTGTTTATATTTATTGCTATTTCGCGATTTACGCACTAAAACACAAAAATCGAATATGATTATAAACTGAAACCACTAATCAAGTTTAAAATCACTGCAGTACAACACAATTAATCGTGTTTTAAATAGCTTCCACTGAAACTACAACCGGCGGCGCGTACATTTGACAGCGAAATTTGACAGCTAAGCCCAGCCAGGCCCAAGCCAGAGAGAATAAAAGAGCGCGTTTTTGTCCTATTACACAGACAGGAATGTAGGGCAAGAAGGATGGGGTAGGCCGCTCCTCTTAGTTTTCTACTCTCATGTTTGGTCTCAAAGTAATGAACGACGTAAGTCGAAAAAACGTATAACAAGGGAGACGTAAGTCGACGGATTACTGTAATTTGATTCCATGAAAAACAAACAATTAAACTTTGCGTTATGATTATTAGTTTTCAAGATATAACGATTTTAGTGAGTCAGGGTACAGCCCGAAGCACTTTTCTTGACGACCCTGCAACTCCGCAGATTTTGAAAATCGGACCACCCTATAGAACGATTTTTTGTTCAAAATATATCAAAGAATACCTCCTTACAAAAGTGTCCTCCGAGTACCAAACACAGTATATATATATATATATATATATATATATATATATATATATATATATATATATACAGTGAAACCTCTCTATGTTGACCACCTACGGTTCGGGTTGATGTCGGTCAAGATTCGCAGGTGTTCAACTTAAAGAGGGGTGCTTGTTTTTCATTAAACACTATTGTCTTTTCATAGAGCATTTGCATAACAATAAAAATAACTTGGAGATTTACGAAAAGAAACAAAATAATGCGCCTAAAGAATTATATTACATTATTTATTACCGCCATAGAAGTCATATAAACTTATTTGCTTTGCCTTCGCATAAAGTGCATTAGCTTCTATTTTATTTGTTAGCTCAAACACTGTTTCAATTAAACTTGGCTGATGAGCTCCGGCGTATCTTAGGCGTAGTTAATCAATTTAATGGCCTGCTTAGCGGTAGGTACTGGTATCACCGAACCAACTATTTGAAGATCGGCAGTTTCCTCTTCTTCGTCGGTTCGAATGCTCATAACATCTTCTAAAATTTCTTCCTTACGATTGCCATCGAAAGAATTAAATTCATTTGAAGCTTATAAACAATCCAGAATGATTTGAGGCAAGACAGAAATAATTGGCTGTAAATTTACTTCGTCCGCATCATACAATGATGGCGTTAAGTTGAAACCCGCTCGATGAAAACATTTCCATTTGTATCTTCTGTCACCTGAACGAATCCACCTGATCCCATCTAAAGCAGTTACTTTTCTCACCATTTCATAGGTTGAGCCGGAGTCAGTATCTATCATGGAAATTAAGTGAAGCAAAAGATTTTTCCGATAATGTATGAGGGCCAAAGACTGGAGCTCAGGTGTCAAATTTGGAGACAAGAATTTCATTTGTACATTCGAAAAAGAGGTGTCAAGTTAATGACTTCTAGCATTATCCAATAAAATTATTATTTCCCCCCTTGGTTTTGCATTTCTTTATCTATTTCCTCAAAAATTGCGGTTGTCATCTATGATTTTTTGTTCGATGTTTAAAGTACGGGCAGATCTTGCACCTTACTGGAATTTGTTTTAAGAATCCGTGCAGTTTTAGCTTCTCTCCTGTTGAACTACAGCATAGCAAAATGCTCAGTCTTTCCTTGGCCATCTTGCTCCCTTTACACTTTTCGTCTTTTGTCACAAAGCTTTTGGTTGGTGGCTGCCTATTAAACAAACCAGTTTCGTCCACATTAAACTGAAACAATGCGCCGCTGCTTCATATTCAACATTTGCACTTTCACCGGATAATGCTCTAAACTGGATATTATTTCGCAACCAATTCTTTCACTTGAAGTAATGGGCCAGTCACTGGGATGCACTTTTTTTTTAAAATTAAAATTCTATAACTTTTTCCTTGACAGGCTCAAGCTGCGTCTTCTTCAATTTCCGTTTTCTTTTTAGATTAACATTTTGGTTAAATGCTGTTAAAAACCATTTTGTATTCTTGATAATGCTAACATCTGTAGATTTCGCTATTTTATATTTTTCCGCTAAAAATCGCTGGCTTTTTCCTGCGTCGACTTCATCTCAAATTTCCTTTTTCCTAAGCAAATTTAGTTCTACACTTGTCTTTTTTTGTGGCATTTTCCGCCTAGAAAAAAAAAAATCTTAAGCATAAATACATTTCACTACAAATAATTTTCTTCCAATCTAGAAAGCAAAGCCAAACTTTAAAAAAAAAAGTTAATTTTCACTATGTCACAGTGGCGAAATTATATATATTCATTAGGTCTGTTCCCGTACTTATATCTATTATAATATATTAAAATAGATTCGCAGCAAGTCGTTTTTGTACTTTTGCTGCAAGCCAAATGCAAGCCAAATTTTGCAGCAAAAAGAAGCCAGCTGCCAAATTCTGTTACTGCTGCAGTTTGCTGAAGTACGGGAACAGACCTATTATTTTCATTTCAGTAGCCAGACAGATTTTTCAAAGAAAAACCAAAGTGGTCAGCTTAGAAACGTGGAATGTAATGTGACGTTTTACAGACTTACGGTCAAGTTACAAGTTAGACAGGTGGTCAGCTTGTAAGGGTGTATTTGTATTGGGACAATTAGACAACGAACATTTTTTAAACACCATTCTCTGGACGAACGAGTCCTTATTTACCAGGGACGGTGTCACGAACTTTCACAATTTAGATCTAATATCTAACATTTATCGATTTTTTTGTATGGGGACAGATGAAGGACCTTGTCAACACAACGGAAGTATCGACATTGGAAGACCTAAATACCAGGATCGATGCGGCTACAATAGAAGTGAGACAGCAGCTGAGAAGTATGAATACGAAAAGGACGCTTGCGAAACTAGCTTTAGCGTGTATTCAAAATGAAGGTGGCCATTTTGAACATTTACTGTAGCTCAAAAATTTTGAAATAAAGCATAAAAAACATTCTTTCAGTTCGAGCAAAGAGTGTAGATCGACAACGAGGGTCACTTTATGGCATATTAAGTTTTTAAGCGATATTTTTTTCTCGCTTACTACTTGCGAAATGGTAAAACCTACGTCATAAATATGTATGCAACTTTTGTAGCCAATAATATGGGCTATCAAAAAAAAATTACATTCAAATGGCATATTTTCATAAGGTTTTCTGACAAAAAACAACGTTGAACACAAAATTTTCGAGGTAGAAGTGCCAACATTTTGTATTTTGAAGTAAATATCTCAAAATCAAGTACAGTTACAATTTAGAATGTTACATCAAATTAAAGGTAATTTGATACCATAAAGAACAAACAATAAAACTTTGCGTTATGATTATTAGTTTTCAAGATAAAACGATTAAAGTGAGTCAGGGTACAGATCCGAAACACTTTTCTTGACCACCCTATAACTCAGCAGATTTGGAAAACCGGACCACCCTGTAGAACGATTTTTTGCTCAAAATATATCGAGGAATACCTCCTTACAAGAGTGTCCTCCGAGTACCAAACACCCTGTATATATATATATGTATATATATACAGGGTGGCCCAAAAGTTTCTCCCCACAAACTTTTTGTTATAAAAAGCAAACGAACAAACATACAGATTCTTATTCTTATTACTAATTATGCGTATGTCTACCGTTATTACCTATACATTCGAAAATACGTCGTCCAAAACTATCACATAAATTTTCTAATTCGGCCTCGGTGTAGCTTCTCCATTCTTGCTGTACTCGCAATTAGTTGTCGTCTATTCTTCAGCATCGGATGTCTTAATACACTTTCTTGAAGTCCAGCCCAAACATGTTTAATTGGATCAAGATCAGGAGAGTGTCCAGGTCAATCTTCCCAAACAGTTGGAAACCTCGATTTTGACAGTGTCAATAATGCTTTTGCTGTATGCGCTCGTTCTCCATCCTGCATAATAATTACCAAATTTTTATGTGGAAACTGTCTTCTGTCATCGTGACATGCTACGTAAGCTGGTAAAATGTTGTTCCGGTAATAGGATCCATCTACGGTTGTGTTTTGCTTTCAACAACATGACATATCGACTTTCCTCGTGAGCTGATTCCTCCTGCAAACATTATTTTGAGGTCAAATTTTGGCTTTTGTAAGGGTTGAATAGTGCTTGGATAACTTGTTCTTACTCTCATGTTTTGCCTTTTCCACGTTGGGTGCAAAACAATTGGGGATTAATCCGTAAAAAGTACGTTAGCTCTCTTAGACGTTCCAAGAGCACTATCTTCACAGAATCCTTCGCTTTGATATCTTCTACAGAAGTTGAGTCTACCTGTGACATTCTTTGCAGTAAGAAGCGGCTTTACCCGTCTTTTGGTAGCATGTTTTCCCCAATTCGTCGATTAAATGTACCGTTGATCGAGACGTTATCTTTCACCGTTGTTAGTAATTTTCGGATTGATTTATCCTTTTGGTCGCTGTCCTTGCTCCAATGCCTGGCTTGTTTTCCACCATCTTCCTTATTTTTATTTTTGTCGTCGGTAAAAGAGTTGTCGGTCTACCGGAACGTCCTTTGTCCTGTATATCGCCTTTCCTAATTTCTAGCCATAATCGTACGGTCTTGCTGTCGACGCCTGGTGTCCTTGATATTTCGGAAACGGATTTTCCTATTTTGCCAAGAGTTTGAATTTGAATCGTTGTTTGTATCCTATTCGAAGCTATAGTGAAGAAGCACAAAAGTCCTCTAGGATAGATTTTTAAAAAATAATGATTTTTCAGGTAGCGTGTAAAAATTGTACTAAGAAAAATCACTACTTACGATAAACACGGCAATGAAAAAAGATCCTTGAGAACAGGAGCAATAAAATTTTACAGGTAGGTTCACAGAAAGACTCTTAATTACCCGGGTGATTCAAATTAGCTTTATAAAGGGTACGTCTCTATAACTGACTATAGGGACAATTGCTGTTTAATTTTTTTTCCTGGAAATGCACTATATCGCTTTGCACAGCTATTATTGATGTTAACGCTGTCGTAGCTAAGCACAATATAATTCTGGCGATAGCTGAAGAGTTGATATTTGACCTCCGCTTAGGGTTTTTGATAAACTGAGAAGGGATAAATTTTGGCAAGGAGTAATGAATAATGCGTTTACTTAAATAGGTGGGGAGAAACTTTTGGGCCACCCTGTATATATATATATATATATATATATATATATATATATATATATATATATATATATATATATATATATATATATATATATATATATATATATATATATATATATATATATATATATGTATATACAAACTAGATATATTTTAATTAGAGACGTATATCGATATTTGGAGGGTAATCTTCCCTCTTTCTCAGTGTCTAACAGTCTCAATCTCAACCTAATGTAAATTAGATCTCTTACTTATGCTTTATGATTTAAAATCTTTTCTAATTGTAAATACTAATAAGATTCCAAGTCGTCTAATTGATATTTAACTAAGATTTTTTTTCGGCATTTTCTTTACTTTTTTTCTGCATTGAAACATGTCCGCTTGCAAAGTATACTAAATCTTAAAATAAACATATTCCCAAAACTTAAATATCAACGTCAAACTATTGAACTAAATTTATCAAATGCTAGAAATTTAAATCAATGTCAGGGCTAGCAACCAATTTAAACATAAATTGTTTTAAAAAAATCTGCTGACTCCACTCTACGGTTACGACTAATGTTTATACAACAGCACGCAGCTGTTTGATATATTCGTCGTCATCGTCATGCATGAATTTGTTGTGCGTCTATACCCATATTTACAAACTTGCCGCCTTACATTTCCATCATGACTTCTTCAATGCAACTAGCTTTTCTTGAGGTCAGTGTTCCACTAGAAGCACAACTTAACTATCTACATTTTAACTTATGCATATGTTTACAAATACACATGTGCATCAAACAGGTGCATAGAAATCATATCAAATTATGCTCATTCGCGTGAATGCATATGAATTTTGTGGGAGATTTATTTTTCTTGTTGTAGCTGTTGATATTCATGTTACATCATATCTTTGTTGATTTTATTAACCGATCCAACGAAAGTGTACCATATTCTTCAGCGTTCCTTGGTTTTTTCTTGTCAAATGGCGCGAGGCAAAAAGGTTGCTGAACTACTGTTGCTTTCAATAAGAGCCGGCGCTCAATTTTTTTTATTAAAGCGAATTCAGTGCGAAACGAATGATGGAATGAAAAGTCGTGGTGGCAGCTTAAATATTAGCCACAGACGTGGATTTCGATAAGATGTTTTTTTTTCTGTGTCTCTGTGTGTGCCTGCTGACTGAAGAAATATGGACCTATTGTTAGAGAGTTATGTAATGTTTGGATTGATGTAAGAATAGGTTGATATGTCATGGAGTATTTGAAGAAGTTGATACTTTTTTGTCTCCAACAATATGGGTCGATGGCTGTGATGCAATAAACATACGGAAGAAATTCTGATGCAGATCGTCTGATTGTAGACATCACGCAATTATGTGCGACATATGCAAAACTGCATTGTAATTTGCATACATGCTTAGTAATTTTCAAGGAACAAACTCAACCTGGTTCTTCAGTTTCCGATAATTTGTGTCAGATATTAATTTATCATTACTAAAACAACTTTATCCTCGTCACAATCACGACATTCACAACAATCGTAGAAATGATGTCTTGTTTCGGTCAATCTACCCGAGTCAAGGTAAAATTCATTACGAATTGCATTTGAAAAAATGATTGTGTTTTTTTAAATGATAGACTATCGATAGCACAAAACTCTCAGCACACTAGAAAATGTTGTATCTTAATTACGCCGCTGAGGTACACAGCATGTACCGCAGTGTAATGCTTAGGTGAATGATCTTCAGCAAATCTAATTTTGCTCTTAACATACAAAAACGACCTTTCGGTGCATCTTGAGGTTTGCAATTGTCCATCAACTTAATTCTATGAATAATTCAACATCATATACCTTGTCCTCAAATATCTTTTTGCTTTTTGTAATTCAAGTAGAATAGCAATTAATGTGACACAGTCGGTTAATGAAATTTATTTTCATAATAAAAATGTCTACATCCCTAGTAAATTGTTAATATATTTGATTAACTAAAGTTAGTGTGTTGAATTGTGTTGAAATTCAATTAGCACTTTCAAACGTTGCTTTGTAAAGTAAGTAAGAATGAATTGCAGAAACTATGAATTTGTCAGGCTGAAAAGTTACACGTGCTTGGCTAATAAAAAATAATTAAATGAATAAAATTAATCATAAAGAGGCTGATAGCTGTTGATTTTAAAATTAGTACTTAGTAGTTTTATAGATATTTTGAATCAGCGACATGTGAATATTGAAAAAAAAATTGATGTATATTTGAGGACAATATCCTATTGCCAACTCTCATGAAATTCATGTGATTTAAAAATATGTCAGCTGCTACCTAGCTATTTTATTCATTTCATAAGTGTTAAATGAACTATCCGCTGAAGTTTTGAAAGTCCCATTATATTTTATGAAATTGAGACCTGCAAGCTTTCAGGTATAGTTTTCACAAGTTATTTCTGAAATTGCGATATTTATATCAGTACTTGTATTGTATGCAGACTAATGTCATAAAAACCCTAAACATTAGTAGATAATACTCAGACTCTTCAACACTAAGCTTTTATTTTATAGTTAGCTACCCCCCATCCAATGTTGCCAACTAGAGAAGAAATAAATTCCTTAGATTTCGGTGAACATTTTCCTAGATTTTTGCGCGTTATTTGTATTTAGCTACCATCCATCTACTAGCAACTATCTAAAGAAACAATCAGAAGAGTCAAACAATCAAATTTCTGATAATTTTAGATTCGTTCGGTTACATTATACACACTTCTCTTCAGGATTAGGTTAGGCTAGGTTAGGTTAAAGTGGCTGCTGATCCACAGAGGTCTGCCGACCGACACGCATAGGCACAAGAGAGGCCCGTTGTGATGCCACAATAATTTGTGAATCTCTCCTACTCACTGCACTTGGGAAATCATCTTCTTCCCTTGACAAAACGCGCTATCCCTTTTAAATTGACCAGGGACAACTCGGTCAGGTTTGAGAGAAAGGGAGCACCAATTGCCACCAACCTTCTCCTTGCGAACGCCGGGTACTGACACAAGAGGTGGAGGACTCTGAGCCACAACTCCGACAGCAACCGTTAAACTGCACTCCCAATCGTTGTGCATGCTGTCCTATGAGGCAGTAGCTCGTAAAAACTCCCACAGTGTAGCCTAGAGCACTTCGAGTTAAGCCTAAAAGCTGCCTGGTGCGATGGATATCCATGGATACCCAGGACTGCCTTGCTATTAATAAAAATATCCTCGAGATATTTTTGCTTGATTGCCAGTTTGACCGATGTTATCGGTATACCTATTGAGAGGGAGCAAGAGACTTCCGGTAACAAGGTTCCAAGCCTTGCTAGCTTATCGGCCTCACAGTTGCCAGGTACCCAAATGTCCAGGTACCCAAATCAATTGAACAACCGAATGTCTCGACATCTCCCTAAGAGATGCAAGGCATTCAGCAACAATCATGGAAATTGTCCACGGACCAGCAAGGGATTTACTATCCGCTTGGCTATCTGTGAAAATGCCAATATTGACCCCGAATATTCGATTACACAGAAGCCAGTCAATTGCCTGTAAAATAGCCGCAACCTCTGCCTGAAAGACACTAAAATGGTCTGGTAGACGGAAGGATAGCTTGAGATTCAGCGCATCTGAGTATACACCACTTCCGACTCTATTATTTAGCTTTGAGCCGTCAGTGTACACAAAAATAAGCCCACTTTCGAGGGTGACACCATCACGCCATTCCTCCTTACCAGGAATGCGAGTTGTGAGCTCCAAATCTAGTAGGCACTGCGGAGCGATGTAGTCAACACCCGCTGGAGCGGGAACTCACTCGACCAAAATCCTCGCATGGCCGAATTCTGTTCTGTTCCATGCCGAGATACAATTTAGTCTCACAGCAGCAAGATTAGCTTGCTCTAAGGTAAGTAGATTGGTTGGCAGTCAATGAAGTAACACGAAGAGTGCCTTAGTAGGGGTGGAGCGGAGCGCACTAGTTGCAAGTAGTGCAGCCGTTTGCAGGTAGCCTTAAGAGCACCCTGCCACCAGAACGCCACCCCAAACAATAGAATTGGCTCGACCGCAGCAGTGTAAACCCAAGCAACAGTACGAGGTTGTAATCCCCAATACGCTCCTATGGCTCTTTTACAGCAGTAAAGTGCGTTGAAAGCATTCCGAGCTCTTTCTGCTACATTGTTGGTCCATAGTAACTTCGAGTCAAGGATCAGTCTTAAGTACCTGACCCTCTGGCTAAACTTAATGGAGACTCCATTCGATTTGGGTAACTCAAAAGAAGCAACTTTGTACTTCCTTGTAAACAGCACTAGTTCAAGAGATTGATTTAGCCTCATCGATAGCGTGGATAAATACTTTCCCGACACTGCTACAGCTATGTCGTCTGCATAAGCAATCACTTTGCAGCCGGCACGGTCCAGCCTCATTAGAAGAGTATTCACCGTGATGTTCCACAAGAGGGGAGAGAGGACTCCACCTTGAGGTGTGCCCGTACTGACTCCTCGTCTTACGCTGGCATTCCCTAGGGAAGAGATAACCGCTCTACTTTTGAGAAGCTGCACAATAAAAGCAATCAGCCGCTCGTCCACATTCAGCAACGAGAAAGCTTCAACAATTGCGTTAGAGTTTACGTTGTTGAAGGTCCCTTCGATGTCCAAGAAGACGGCAAGCGTATATTCCTTAAGACCAAGAGATTTCTCAACTTGCTCAATAAGGACGTGAAGAGCAGTCTCAATAGACTTAACTTCGGTATAAGCGTGTTGTGACTGCGAGATCAACATAGGATCGATTGATCTTTTAATATGGTAATCAATGATCCTTTCCAAAATCTTAAGCAGGACTGAGTTAAGACTTATTGGACGGTAGTCCTTCCGCTTAACATGAGAAACTTTTCCTGCTTTAGGAATAAATACAACTCTGGTTTCCCGCCAGCTGGTGGGAACATAGGAGAAGCGTAGGCAAGCGTTATAAATCTCCCTGAGTATGGTAGCGATACTTCCATGGGCAAGTGAATGTCAGCCACAAGTACGACATCAGGGCCCGGGGATTTAAACGGCTCAAAAGAGTTAATAGCCTACCTCAGTTGAGAGTTTGATATTCTGAACGGCGGCGTTCTACCGTAATTTAGTTCCGTTTGGTGCACTGTCCCAATAGGTCAATAATTCCCCGGAAAATGTGCGTTTAGAGTATCTGCGCTCGAACTAGTCCAAATGCCCTCAGGGGTAATGATGCACCCCATAGCCTTCAGTGTCGTGCTTAAGACCTTGCAAAGGCGATTTGCCTCGCTGAGACTCTCTACGTTTCCACAGAAAGATATCCATGAGGACCTTTTTGCCTTGCATACGGCATACTTAAAAGCTTTCAGCTTCGTTTTATACAGCGACCAGTCATTAGATCTTTTCGAGCTATTAAACTCCCTCCTACATTCTCTCCGCAGGATGCTGATTTCCATACTCCATCAGGGAGGCTTAGGATTGCCCCTGGCTGAGGGTGGCTTACATGCTTCCCTAGACGCGGAGTTGAGAGAATTAGTAAGGGTGTCAACCGCTCGATCCAATTCATGGCAGCAGTCAATGCTCCTAGGAGCAGATTAGTATTTCGAGGGTTTGTAGAGAAATGGCAGGAAAGTTATATGTTTGTTGTCAGTCTATGTTGCTGCTTTAATTGGCTGGTAACAATATATGTTTTTTATTTTACTATTTTTCGATCTTTCGGTAAATTAACCTGAACTACTTTTGTTCGAATGGCATAGAAATTACATTACATCTAATGAGGACTATACGATTCCCGACTCTGAATAATAAAAGCCACGGCAGAGAGCTACACGTAAAGTAAATCAACGAAGGGAATCAGAAGCGCTATACGTACTTACATGTAAAGTCTGGTTTCTGTCTAGTCGAGAAAACTGGAGCGATATATTCAGTACTTTCATGAGTTAATAAATAACGAAGAAGGCGACCAGTTAGAACCCCCATTATCTGATGACGGACAAATACTACCGCCGCCAACCATCGAAGAGACCGGCTATGTCATCCAACGGCTAAAAAACGGCAATGGAACAATCGTCGAATTAGCCAAATATATCAACTAGTGCTGAAAGTATGGAAATTATGCCTCAAATGGCACGTTGGACTGACCTTTCTCATACAAAAAAAGGGAGACTCCAGGGAGTGCAGCAAATATAGAAGTATTACGTTGCTGAGTAGTCCATAAAGTGTTCTCGGCTATCATACTGTTCGGATATCCTCATTTGCTCAAAAAGTAATTGACATACACCACGGATGTCTCATCCCAGGCAAATTAGTAACAGATTCGATTTCCTCACGGTGGCAGTCGATGGAAAAACTTTTAGAATACGACTTGAAGCTATTCCATTTTTTCATCGACACCAAACCCACCTATAATAGCATAGCTGGAGTCAGTGGCGTATCTAAGATTTTCGTTCGGGGGGGTGGTCCGGTAAATTCAAGCGATTTTTTTCGCAGGCGGAAGGGGGGAGGGAGAGAGCAGTTGTCTAAAAATTAAATAAGGAAAGCTGATGTGAATTTCACAGCTCTCATAATTTATTTATTTTTTATCTGGGACATGATATTGTGAATACGAATAACCGTTGATAGAAAAGAGAATCGATTATAGATTATTTGGACTAAGTTGTTTTCTTTTAAAAAACATATAATTTTTGCTAGTATATTTATTTTTTCTTCTATGTATTACTGTAGTATCACACTTATAGCACGTCAACGAGTTTCACGCAACAAGCTCTACAGCAAAACTATTCTACGTGACTTCTTAGCAAACATATCAATAATGGATTCAGGACTAACCGGTATATTCCGATGTATAGTCATGAGAGCCAAACCTGTAAGATGCTTCTCACTTGTTCGGTTGTGAAGATAAGTCTTCACGCGCTTTAACGTTGAAAAACTGCGCTCCACAGATGCCGTGGAGACAGGAAGGGTCGCTAAGAGTGTAAGCAGGATATGCACGTTCGGAAAGACTTCATTATCGCACAGTTTCAGTGCGCTAATTGCACACTTCGGTATCTCTTGCAGATCATGCGTCCATCTCATCGACCACATATCCCATTCGCCCCGAAGAATAGCTTCATTTGAATGCTTCAGATCATCTTTGTAGAATTCTATTGCTGGTTTTAGATCTTCGAATGTAAACTTACGAGCATTCACGTTTGCTGGTACGAGACACTGGAGTCCAATAATTTTTTTCTTGTGGGATAAAAACCTTTCGCTCAGAGAAGATCCGAGTTCATCGAGGTACGGTATGAACAAGATTCGTCTGTAATATTCTTCAGGCGTATCTGCGGGATGATTAGATCAATATCTGGATGTACCAATACGTCGTTGAATCGACGGCGTTACTCCTAAAGGCTCACAAATGTCTGAGGCTCTTTTGTAAAGCTTAGCGAACTCCTGGTCCGCACTGGCCCTGATATCCGTTACTTTTTGGCCCACGAGCTTGATTTGCACCATAGCTCTACTTAGATCAAGTGATTTGCTTTGCAAGTATTCTGAGAGTGTGTGCGTTATACCTAAAAAATTTTCGCACACAATGAGAGCAACTATGCAATCAAATCGGCATAGGGTATTTTTTGATGAACTGAGATGGTAAGGGCAAAGATTGCGAGCGTTTAAGAGCAAGCTCTATGGCTTGAACGCGCTAAGAAATATAAAGAGTTACGCCACTGGCTGGAGTAAAACTTTATACGGCCATGAGATAGTTCGATATTCTAGCCAAACTCATAAAACTAATATAGCTAACCATGGCGAATGTGCAAAACCAGATTAAGGTGGCTGGATCCTTATCATGACCATTTTCAATCAATAACGATCTACGGTCTTTGACCTGGTGTTTAAAAAGTGATCCGAGATGTCGATGTGTCGATGTATCACCTCTATTAAATTTTCCCAACTGATGGCGATTTTAACATTATTTGCCGGAAGGAACGAAGCATCGAGGAATCTTTCATGAAAATTGAGTAAGTGGCGAGGAAAATAGGACTGCACATAAACGATGGTAAAACGAAATATACCACTCTCAGCCATCAAAATGGTCAAAACAACATCGGGAGCAATGAAAATTAGTACACTGGAAAGTTGAGCTCCCAAAAAAATAGGTGAATACAGCTTCGAAGAAATTGAAACATTCATGACGCGCAAGACCAAGGTCTTTCCAGTCTTCCTGTATTCGTCGAAAACATGGGTTTTTAGCAAAACAAATTGCAGGCTCTTATCTGCATTAAGGAGGAGTATATTTGGCCCGGAAAAAAAAAATTTGGGCTCAATGGGCTGCGGTAGCTGGACATATAGTTTGCACGAGCAAGGAAGAAAGCCTATGGGCCAGGTTTATTGGGGAAAAACACCAAGACAAGCTCTATCTTTACTGGAACGATGGTGTACGCCAGCAATAATGCTAAGAATGTCGAGCTAGAGGACGGCGGCGCGAAACCGGGATGGCTGGAGTTCTCTTTTGCGGCAGACCTAGAGCGGACTCCTGTTTGTCGCGGCGTTTATGATGATGAGGAAGGGATCAAATTTTCCTGCTGAGAAACAAACAATGATTCTTGTCTTTTTATTTTTGATAAAGTAAAGTTTCTTGGTCGAGGGTTTCCTTCCAATCCATGGTTTTGGATGACCTCTTATGTGAAGCTAAGCCTTATGAATGCTATGACCTTTCTGATCTGATGGATTTATTATTTTGTTTCCTGTTCGTTTTTAAGCTCAGGGTGATAGTCCCTGGTCAAGATAATCCACCACAGTTAGTTAGGGCGACTATAAGCCTTATGACGCGTTATATATGATAAGGCTTGATAACAAAATATCCACCTTACGATCAAAGTAGCTACAAAGCGTAGCCCACCCGACAGGCCAAATCGTCTTGTCCGATCGCAACTACGCTTCTTGATTTTCGATGATCTTGCTTCACCTTGTGTAGCCGATTGAGTAGAGAACCTGCTAGTAGCGTATGTGTTCTGCGGTTAAATTCTGGCTATGGACGATCAGCCACGGGACTTTGAATAAATCTATATGTGAGTAGGTAGCTAAGTCAAATCGAAAGTAAAGTGAGTCATAGAGATAATCACTCACTTTCGTCCACACTGATAATGAATGAAGTATCTATCAGCTTAAATTTCCTGACTCGAAACAATTTGTGTTGGAACAACTGTGCTCTTACTCAAGACAAAGTAGCTTATGCACTTTGTGCATATAAATATGCTAAATTAACCCCATTTGCAGACTTGCTTTTCATTCCTTGAAATTACACAGGCAATGCTGAGCTCATGAATTAATAGTTTTACAAGCTTTTTTTAAAGTGCGTGACAGCCTTCAGCTTTCATTATTAAAATATGTTCATATTTCAAAAATGATTCTCTCATCTAATACGAAGCCTAACATTTCGGAAGATTTTATGAGGCATCGTATACCGTTGAAACATGTTTTACATTAAACCCAAATAATACCAGCACGTTCGATGCATAAGGTAAAATTTGAATTTTGATAAAAATCATGATTGCAGAGCATTCAAGGTGAATAGCTTTAACAGCAGCTCATAACGCATTCTGAACATGCGGCACGGATGCTCCTCAAAACTCACTCTACTACGATTTTTCCGGATTTACAACCGAGAAATGTGTAGCTTACTGGTTTGAGTCAAGAATGTTAGATGATAAGTCTCTATATTTTTTATTTGAGTTGATTTTAGGACACATTAGGACCAAGTATTGGTAAAACTAATAAGGATCTGTAAAATTTGAGCATTGCACATTTTATAGATACTCATCATTTTTAGCAATTATTGCTCATTTCAGATAGGCAATGGTTGAGGAAAGTCATATTTTGCGCAAAATACTAAGGAGCAATTGTCTGGTTAAATAAATAGCTGGCTACTTAGCTAGGCTTTAATTTCGATAAATTGCCGGCACGTTCACTATCTCCTACATTGTAAATAGCCACCGAATATGCAATTTCAACTATCGAACTTTCCGGAACCAATTAAAAATCAAAGCGAACTTCTGACTTTAAACTGATATCGTTTCGATTCAATGATATTGCTAACCAGTATACACTTATCTTCAGTACTTCAAATTATTGACTTTTTAATTTTTCTTTCTACGAATTCAATTTAAAAACGGAAAGTTCCAGACAAATAAAAAAACCATCTACACTTTTTCTCCATCCGAAATAATTGCAAAAACACTAAAAATAGTGATATCATGTCAACAAATCATCCAAACTGAAGTATTAGCTCACACCTTTAACCGATTGCATGAAACCGAAAATAAAAACTCCATCTTCCAACATGAAATTTAATTTGCTCTGTGAGCGCGCAAAAACCGAATTCGATTTCGTATTCTAAATGCGTTGTTCTTAACTACTTGAGACCATCCATCAGGACCATCTAGCAATGCTCCGGCGTCACCATCAAGTTCACCATGCTTCCAGAAGCTAACAAACCCATTGAAGAATCAAAGCCTAAGAACTAAAATATGTATCTTTACACTAGAAGTATATTGCTTCAAACAAACCGCAAATACTCCTTGAATCAATAAAAACTAACTATGTGTGTGTACGAATAAACGCACACATTCAGTTCAATCATCTAAGCAAAAAACAAGAAAACTGTGTGAAAACTGCTTTTTCACTCAAGGTCAACCGCAATACAAGCTTAAGTTTGTATGATCAACGTAAACATAACCGCATGTAAGTACGTTTGTATCTATGTAATATGAAAAGATTCACTATGCTATCTGGTCGGATCGGTAAGATTCAGATATTTGACGGCAGATTGTACATAGCAGTATGAGTGAATATTCAAACATACATGCATACATACTGTCACTGTAATCACCCAACTAGCTAGGTTGATAGTTATGATGATGGGGCTTGCCGATGTCATACAGGTGGGATGCGAAAGTATAAATATAAGATTCAACGATTAGCACCGGTCATATCATATTCCGTTCGCTCAAATTCAAATCGACCAACCAACACTCAAAAACTGTGAAAAATTTAATTTGAAACTGGTAACGGTTTTCCGTACCTGATCTCTTTGACTATTTTTTGTTTAAGTGAAAGTATTAAGTTGTGGTGAATCCTTGGACGGAACATTGAAACGGTAAAAAGTGATCTAGTTTTCAAGTGAAACTTTCGTAACGGACGTTTTTTTCCCGCGAGGATTAATAAAAAGATGAAGTTATTCATTGGAGTGTTGGTTTGCTTTGCTACCGTTTACGGAGCAACAATTTCTGTCGAGGATCCACCAACCGATGTCGATGAAATTAAATTGCGTAAGTAGTGCGGAATAAATTGAATATACCAGTTTTTTGTTCTTTCTTAAAATAAAATGCAGTTTCAATGAAAACAAGTTTTTGATGTTGTTGTGATGAGAAAAGATAAAATCATGAAAATAAAGATTTAAACCAGTAGAAAAAGAACAGAAACGTAGGTTGAAAATATTAAAAACATGTTCCGACTCTGAGTGGTAAATAGGATGTTCATACTGTTATATGGTCGCAAGAATTTCATAAAAAATAAGGAAAAATATAAAAATTGTCAACAAAAAATAAAATAGATTACTAGCTCAAAACACAATTCACACATAGTACAAAACTTGTCGAGATATTGATAAATGGAAAATTTTTAAAAACAAATTTTTTTTTGTTGTAGAATTCAAGTTATTGTTGCAAGGTATAATAAACTTTGGATAAATATTTCAATTAGTGTTCGATAAAGGTTGTTTTTGTTAGGAATTTCAGAATAAATCTAAATTAGCAATTCATATTTCTACAGATTCACCAGTTTTACAGGATGTTAGTTTAATTTATTATTAAGGGCGTGTCAACTGCCAAATCATAGTAAGAACATGGACAATATTTTTATAAATGAACGTACGAGGCTCGTAGTTTTTTTTATTTTTGGAGGCACTAGGAACTGTGATTCATATTTTACTTTTAAGCTCTGCTCTCTTCCAAAAAAACTCTAGAATAATCTTTCATTTGAATAGCATATCGTGAAAAATGTAATTCTAAATTCTCTAAATTCTTCGTTTAAATATTTAATTTAGCAATTATTTTTTTTTTTTTTAAATTAAACTAGTGACATATACTACTTAAAGAAAATAAATAATCAAGGGAATGTCTGGAGAATGTTAAATAAACGTATCCATCACAGCTTGGAGTATGAGCAGAGCAATAAACTAGTGGTCGTAGCATCTAATTTGAAATTGGTACATAATTACATGTATTTCTTCCCTCAAATCTTGCAAGCTGATATTTAATGCTAGTTTTTTATGTAGGTAGTTAAGTACGATGCTATGAATGAACTCAATTCTTGCAGTATATCCAATTACTTTCTCAAAAAATTGCTGTTAAGTATTACTTCGCAAGGTAGTAAACAATGACAATTTTTTTGAAGAAACATATATAATAACGTGACATAGCCAGCGCTGGTCCTCTCAATTCTTCGCAGTTCGATCATGACGACAATGAATAGCACCATTGTTTTATTCCACAATAGTTTTCATCCTCTCTCCTTACTTCGGTATTTGTTTTAACGCAAACACTTTCCATCCTAAAAATTGAGCAAAATGACATGCCGTGTGTCTTCTTCCACATTTGGACACTTTGAGCACACAAACAAAATATTGTGCCAGAATTAGTACAGATATCTGCTGGAAGAAGGGGAAATCAGCCAATAGGCAGCTAGCACCTTGATAATTCCCTTCCAAAGAAGAAATATTTCCCGGAATTAAATCATGTCGCTTCTTATTTATTTTCTGTTGGGTTTCAAAGTAGCTGTTAGTAACCAATTTTGAACGTTTCCAGGACTGCAAAAGCCGAAGTGAGATACTTTTGTAAATACGATCAGCTAACCTACTTGGCTAAATGATTCATATAAGCTTGCCCTATAGTCAATATTGTGGTCCTTCCCCACTTATTTTGCCTATAGATTTTTTGGCATCTGAGCATCTCAAATGTATCTTTTCAAATATCCTTTTATAAATTTGACTGCTTGCAACTACTTATTTTATGGGAAATCCGTAAGCTTATAGTTCAAGATAATAACAATATTAATCAAAAAATTATCATTTCGATTCCAAAATGAAAAAATACTGGTAGAAACTCTCATTCAGAACAATAATTATTACAAAAATAATTTCAAACTTTCAAACTATGCTAATGTTTTTATTGGAATGAATATGCAATGAATTTTTGAGAATTCCGATTCGAAGACTGTTATGACTGCGTAAAAGTCGAAAAACATAAGGGTAGAAGAAAATATATTTACGGGCAAACTGTAAATCAACATAAGGTAGTACCTAACCTAAAAATGATAGCAGAATTTTCGACTACCCGAAATATTTTTAAATCATCAGCGTAGAGGAGACAAGAAAAGACAAAAAGGCTAAATCAAAGTGGCCCAAGGATGGATCCTTTAGGTACACCAGAAGAACGAGAGAAAGGCAAAGACGACAAGCCAAAGTGAAAAACAAAACAAGTACAATTCTGGTGGCCGTAAACATATTTCCAAATATCGTTTCAAGAAACATACCATTTCATGCTCCTTGATTTAGTTAACTTTTTGAGCGAATTGTATACGAGAAGCTCTATCCTCTCGTCTGAACCTTCTTAGCTGATGTGATGCATTGGTACAACGAAAGCTTGCTTTTATGAACACTTTGTCTTTCATAAAATTATATAAACAAAGAGCTAAGGCTCTTGAAGCTGAAAGGTTATTGATTTTCTGACTTTCTTGTTTTTGGTTTCACTTCAATGTAATTAAATGGAAATAAGTAGTTACTTCTTTTTATTAATTTTCCTTCTAATCTCATCCCTCTTTTTTTCCTTTCCTCCATTCATGCCTTTCATTTCCTTTCTTCTGTATTCTAATCAAAATGTGGATGTCCACCAGAATCTATTCTTAATCCTCTATTGTTTTCCCTTTATCATCTTTTTGTATTTTCCCTGCTTCAAGGAATTTTGTACGCTAATGTATGCTTAGAGTTATTTATTTTTAAGAGAACTATGATCGAATTACTATCAGATGGCTTACAAATCATCTTGTTGCCTTTCTTGGTGTAATCGAAAAGGTATCTATTTAGAAGATTGAAGTAATTTGACCTAATTATTTAGCGCTTCCCCGGAAAGCCTTTTTTTTCGAGTATTATGTGAGCTGGCTGGCTAGTGCACTTTAGGCGAGAATAACATCTAGTCCCCAAGGCTGACTTCTGTGGTGGAAACGTTTCAGGTCCTTTTGTTCTAGCAATCATCTTCATCGCATCTTGACTGAGTTTCACTCGGCTACCTCAGGCTTGAATCCCTTGTTGAATATTGCGGCTACAATGAGCTTATGACAAATTAATACGAGTAGCATTCTACCTTCTTTCTGGAGCAAGACCACCTCATTTTCAAAAAACTTATCTTGGCTGCATAGAGCTATGCAAGCGGCACACCACCATTTCATCAGTAGGTGTAGATTAGAGAGTGGTCCGTCCATTTTTAGAGCAGTCTGCCTCTTTATCACCCAGCTAGACATCCTCTTTGGGGATTCGATACAAGTTTAGCTAGCTTGATAATTTTCCTAAATTTCGCCAAAAAAATGGCGGAGTATTTTTTTTAGCAATAATTTAAGTCCTTTGCTTTTTTGCTGTTTCAAAGTTATACCTGAGTTTTTTTCTTATTATTCATTTATTGGTTTATTTATTCGGTCCATGTAGTAGCTGAAAATAGTTCTACACTACCGCTCAAAAGTATTTGCCCACCCAATAAATTTACTATTTCAAACGATAGGAAGTTAGAAAAACAAGTTCTTATGAATAGTATTTAAAGTATATTTAAAGTACATATTGTATTTATAAAAAAGTTTCGAAACGGTAACATTATTATTAAATCTTCATCTCATCAATGTGTCCACCCTTATTCGTAATAATCGCTTCACAAAGTCTAGGCATCCTACGAAGTAATTTTATCGAGGTTTCTGATGAAATTTTGCCCCATTCTGCTTGCAAAATACTCCACAGATGTAGGGTAGATTTTTTTCCCAGCTCATCCTACACATAAGAACTCCGAGATCAGGTGACTGTCGAGGCCAAAACATATTTTTAAGAGCCCCCTCAGTTGATAAGTGGTTTAAATACTTTCTGCAGATTTCGGAAGAGTGCTTCAGGTCATTGTCATGCTGAAATATGAATCGTTTTCCTAAAATATGCAGTTCAGATGGCAACATTTCGTTTTCGAGAATATCCCGATAGTGTTCTTTCCTCATTATTCCTTGGATTCGACAGATATTACCGAATCTACTTCCACCAAAAGAGCCTCATATTATAATCGAACCACCACCATGTTTCACAGAAGCCACTAAACATTGATCGGATGCTATCTCTTCTGGTGACCCACGAACAAAGACCCTTCGTCTCGAGCCGAAAGCTTCGAACTTTGACTAGTCACTCCACAGAACTTGTCTAATTTTTGTGTTGCTTAGCCCATTCGAGTTGTTTCTTCATATTTTCGGCACTTGACAATGGTTTTCTCATAGTTATCCGACCATGAAGACCTGCTCCTAAAAGTCTGCGTTTGGTCGTTGAAGCACTGAGGAGTTCTCTTCACATTTACTTGTGCTGCAATTTCTGATGCAGTAAGGCATCTATTGCGTTTGCTAGTCACCACAATCTTTCTATCTTCGGCTGAAGAGGTGATCCTGAGTCGTCCACGAAGTGTTTGATTTCGAACACTTCCACTGATCTTGAGTTTTTTAACAGCATAGTCAGCTGTTCTTCTTGGCACTTTCAGCTCAATCGAAATCTGCCTATTACTTTTGCACGTTTTATGATAGGAAATTATCAAAGAACGCGCTTCCGTTGAAAGTTCCTTCTTTTTCGACATATTAATATCAACTCGCGCAAAGTACAAATTTTAAGTAATGTTTTCTTTGCAGAGACTGAAGAGAAACTAAAAATTTCAGGTATTTTCTTATGTAGCGCAGTACCGATTCATGATAATAATTGACAACGGGAAACGATCAGGATACCTGTTTATAAAATTCCACCCGAAAATAAAAAGTTGGTTTTCCCTTGAAATTACTGCTTCGTAGAATTCTATAATTTTTCTTACCATCGGCTACAAAGTATTTATATTTTTACATAGATATCTTTCGAATATTATTAAAGGCAATATTAAGATCAATTTATGGAACAAATTTACCTATAAGTACAGAAAATCCCAAAATATATGATTGGGCAAATACTTTAATAAAAATAAAATCTAATACAAATAAGTCAACTTAAATCCAGATTTTTTCATTTATATCTAATTCTATACTCAACCCTATTTTTCATTATTTTCCAGCTGAAGGAACCATTACATGTTTCGAAGATGATCCAGATCTTGGAAAATGTATTCGCGATTCTCTCACAGCTATGATGCCAAAATTAAATGTAAGTACACATTTCCTTGAAGCCCTTGTGGTCTAGTGGATAGAGGACAGGCTTCTAGTGTGTGCGGTCCCTGGGTCCATCTCGGATCGGACAAGGGATCGCGCATTGAGCTTTGAGTTTACCTAGCTCTGAACAGGTACCTGATTTCAATCAGGGATAAAGTGAGTCGTGGAGCTAATCACTCCACACTCGTATAGATTGATTGTAAATGTGTGAATGAAGCTCTCTACTAACTTCAACCCCTAGACCCGTATGAGAGTTGTCGTGGAATTCCTTTTCTTTTTTCACATTCCCCATAATCATATGAGAAAAACTCAAGTGCCCTAAAGACTAAGAAATAAAGACACTCATTAATAAATATATCCCACCTCGAATACTACCAAGCAAGCAATCCTCAATAACTTTTTCATTTTCAGAATGGCGACAAAACTCTCAATATTCCACCACTTGATCCATTCACCGTCGAACGTGCCCAAATGCAATATGGTAACGGACCCATTCAGGGTGCATTCAAAATAAAAAATCTGCGAACGTACGGTATGAGCCAAGCTGAATTCCGTGATGTTCGAATGAAAATCGAAAATGATATTGTCAAGACCGAGCTCGATATTCATTTCCCGAAAATTTTCATGGAAGGTGCATACAAGGCCGATGTTAAATTCAATGAACTGAAATTGCACCCGAAAGGACGTTTCAATGCTACAATGAGTAAGTATATTAAAAAGATTGAGGAGGGTTAGGCTCAACTCTGATTACTTCAAAAACATATAAGTATTCTTCTTTGCAATCCAAGTAATAGCATTTAAATATTTTAATTTAATTTTCATAAATTTTATTACAGTCAAAATCGACTTGACTCATCACTGGGCTGGACATTTAGTCTCAAAGAACGGTCACAAATATTTACATATCGATGATTTCGATATGATTCCAGACGTAGGTGATATGAAAATCTATGTTGACGGCATTTTCCCTGATCCTCAAATGAGTAAGTTTTTTTGAATCTAGTTGAAATTAATTAAACAAGTGAACAGAATGATAAGAGAAATGTTCCTCAGAGAGACCGAATTTTTAAAATAACTTTAACAAAAAAATTCAACCGAGTTCAGATTTTGCATAAACAAATAAAAGCATTCATATGTTTTTTCCCCAATAAAATAAGTGTTTAGTGTAATAGTAAAATGATGCAATTTAATTTGGTATCTTCTACAAAAAATGAAGAACACGGTTTTTAAAAGTTAAATAAATTCATTAATAAAAAAATTAATAAATTAATAAAAGCTACTCAGTACTTTTAAATTTTAATTATCTATTTCTAATTCCTATCATTCCAGATGAAATTGCTAACAATTTTTTAAATCAATACTGGGTACCACTTTACAAAATGCTTTTGCCCGAAACACGAAACTACTGGAAACCCGTAATGATTGATGCAATCAATGAATTCTTGCAACGAGTACCATTCGATATGATGGTCAAGAAACGAGAATAGAGATTATGTAGTTCCAAAGAAACGTACTATTAGTACATGCATATTGTGACCTATATATATTGTGTACATATTATTAATTTTGATGTTGAATTATAATTTTTTTTTTTCGTTTTAAAGTACCAGTTTTATTGTTTGATATATGTATCATATTATTTCGAGTGATTTTAAAATGAAAGCAATTATTGTGTATAATTAATAAATAAAAAAATATTATTTTGATAATATTTGAGTTTTAAACAAAATTTAGTTGGAAATAGTTTATTAGATTACACAGTTTGGTTATAGTCGGCCTTATCGGTTATAATCGGCCTTGTAAGCGATCATCTCGTCTTTGAAGAGATGATTGAGCTTGATTTGAAGCGACAGTTGATAAGGTAGTACGCTAGGGCTGGGCTGGACAGGATTGAGGCCAGCCGCAAATTGAGCACAGCCTAGTCCAGCACACGGCCAGCCCACGCGTGGATCAAACTGTGCCAGATCTGTTTGAACAGGTTGCCGCATATTGAGCCCAGTCCACGGCTATCCCACTAATTCGATTGACACGCATGTGTCTGTTTGTTTATCTTACACAGTTGTCTTACACAGGGCTGGGTGAGTATTTTAGTTCATTCTTCGTGTGTCTTTTGTTTAAAATGGATGATGAGAAATTAATTGAATTGGTAGGCATTTCTTTCACTTTTGGTTTTATTATTATTTAATAAATACATGGAAACCAAATCTTCATCCTCTGATTCTGATTCCAAATCGAGAAGCAGATTTGATTTTACGTTGTGATTCATAGCGACTTCTAACTGAACTGGCATGGTCGACTTGGGTTCAAAATGCGGAGACTCACCCATTCCATGCATGCGGGAAGCGCATGGGTTGTCCGTGGGCTGGCCGTGTGCTGGGCTGGGCTGTGCTCAATATGCGGCGGCACTAATACCCAAATATATAGTAGTTTTCGAAGGAGGGTGACTATTTACGATTAACTTGTCCTTTTTAAGAGCCTCCTTGTAGCCACCGCGGAAAAATGTTAGCTCAGTTTTTTCATCATTTATTTTGAAGCCCTGTTTCAAGTAGTGTACAATAAGACTGTTCACATACTTTTGTAGCACAGCTGCTGCAATGTGAGGTTTGTACTGAGAGTTCCAGAAGGGGATGACATTGGGGTACCGGTTAACAACGACGACAGTGGTTTATTTGATAAAATTTGATAAATTTAAATGTGAACTTTATTCATGAGAACCACTAGATGTATGAAATTGAGTGTTTCTTGGGTTTTCAAGCATGGAAAATCCATTTTTGGGGTTGTTTTTGGCTCCAACTTTTATCAAAAAGTTTTCAAAGGGGGTCAAAATTTAGAAAATTTCACTTTCAGGAAAACATTTTTCTGGTTAATAAACGAGTGTGACTAATCATTTCCAAAGTATTTTTGCTGGCTGAACACAAAACCGCTTTCCAAATCCGCCTATTGTGCCTCAATGTTGGGAAAAATGTCATTTTTATAATGTTTTGCTGTCGACGCAATTTTTTATCAATATACTAATGTGATAGCTAAATTTTGGAGCACATTCGTGACAGCAGGCAAAAATGCTGTGGAAATGATTCTTCAAATTCGTTTGACACAAATGATCTCGGACAGTATTAATAATTTGATTTGCACCCCTACCCAAGGAAACCTAATTTTGCAATAGCCGTTTATTTCACGTGTGCAAAATTACAAGAGATACCAAACGAAAGAGCTAAATATAAGAGCGGATGAAATACAACAGACAGGCCGAATAACAAAACTATCGCAGGCAACTCTTATTTATTTCATTCTATATGTAATATTAGATCGCACGATTTTTCTATGTCATACGATTTTATGAGTTTTGTGTAGTCTTTAAGTCTTTTATACACGGACCTTTCTGTCCCAAATTGACCAAAAAGGTTTTAACAAAAACTCAGACTTTCTTCTAACTTTATTGTATTTCTTTTGTTTTCTGAATGATATAAATCCGAAAATTGAGCTGACAAATAAGTGTAAATAGAATACTATTTCTTGTAAGTGGGTGTTTTCCCAAATTGTTCCCAACTGTTGCCGAAGTGACATAAAACGCCTAATCCGTTTTTTTTCATTTTTGGGTGAACACTGGATTCAAAAGTTGCATACTCGATTGCATCATTCTACCAAACATGAAAGATCTATCTTTTGTGGAAGTATCTTAAGTATTTTAATCATATAGCAAAATACATATCATCGAATTTGCAAATATTATCATTGACCCATGCATACCTTATTTACAATTTTAGCAATTGAGACCTTGCAGGAAATTGTTTTGTGCAGGTAAAAATATATTTTTGATAATGTTGCTTTGCATATAATTTCCATGCTAAGCATATGCATACCTGAATTATTCTATGCTCGTACATGAATTATCATATGAACATATTTGATTGAATTGAATTTAGAAGTAAGTTGGGAAATTTGATAATTCTGAAGTACAGGTGAATGGGTAAATAAATGTATGAACAGACCAATAAACATACAGCATTTGAAACTTTACCAATAACATAACAAGTGAGTGTATTGTTTAGAAACTAACTAAAATTCAACATTGTGTTTATCTCAATCTCACGTGCTCCAACCTGGTACAAATGCTTACTATTATGTGCTGCAGAACACGCGGACTGGCGCAATAAGCGCGCAAAATGTTGCATTTTGAGCAAGGTCGCTGAACTTTGAAAGGAGTTTACGAGCCCAGCCGCAGCTGGCCGCAGGTGAATCAAATTTTGATAATTACTTTGGACTTTAATGAATACAACTAGACATATTTTGTAACAACGTTCAGTGACTTTCTAAACGTAAAAGGGACTAGAAGTTTTAAAAACTGAATGCCTATACTATCTGCAGTATGAACACGATGAAAGGGGGGAGGCTAAATCATCAATGTCTTTCATAGCTTAAGAACGCTGTATTACTCAAAGGAATTTTGATCTTCGTATTCTTTATTCAAAAATAAGGTTAAAAGACAGATGCAATTTTTGGCTGTTTTCAGCTCCTGTGCTCTTACCCTTAAACTTATGAAACCCCATTACCACCACAAATGATGGGGGCCACATAGGGCAATATTACTCCCAAGTTTCAACTTCATACGTAAAAGTCCATAATTTGAATAAAGCTCACCTTTTTCGAGAAATATACCACTGTGCGACGCCTGCAGAAGAATTATTAGTAGTACCTGGTATATCAGCGATGGGAATGTTGAAAAGAATCGGTCCAAGGATGGAGTCTTCGGGAACTTCAGATTTTATAGGGAACTCATCAGAAAAAGCCGTGTTAAAGAAAACGAATGCCCTCATGCTGCTAAGAAAACTGCCGATGATGTTGATAGCCCATACAAGAAAGCTGGAATTTTTCATTATGTACCGGGCCTCCAAAACATATCTTTGGTATTATTTGATACTCATCGATTGTATGGCATATCTGTCCCTGAATCATTCTTTCTAGTAATTCTTCCAATTTTGAAAGCAGCGATATGGGACGAGCATTGCGTATATCGCAAGTATCTGATCTTCTAATAATTTTGTGATGATGTTTTATAATTAATATATATAAAAAATGAAAAACCTTAATTAAATTAAATTGAGAGAATATGAAAAACAAGTCATTGGCAAAAAAGACAATTCCAAAAAAGTAAACTCAAACTACTACCGACTAAATGTTTTAATTTAGAGATGGAAACAATACTGTGGTTTTTTTTTGTTTTTTTTCCATTCCACTATTTAAAACCCAATAAATATTTTGTCTAGATATAGAGAGATTGATATTTCGTGCCCATTTTTTTTTGTTTGTCGATCTGTCTACACATAATTACCTAAACTTGTCTGTTATTGATTCCAGCATAAACTTAATTTGTGACTTTTTTTCTTATTTTTCGAAATTATATATTGTCTAGTCTGTATTTGGATATAAATCTTTTGATGAAGACAATACATAAATAAATGGACAATCTTTTCTAACAAGCTTCACATATCAATCGCTATAAATGGTCAATCAGAAGCCTCCTCAAGCATGTTTTGGTCATCTTTAAGACTCTATTAAAATATTGTTGCATATACATGCAACGGAAATTGGATTTCATCCTAATACCGAACAACATCGAGAAATATTGTCTTCAACTAACGCCATGCAAAACATGTAATGTATCTCATAGAACGGAAAATCACACGAAAAGCTCCGTTAAAAACGCCCACAAGAAACTCTTAGTAGCCAAGACACCTGTGAGAATGAAAAATATCTTCTAAGGACAATAGAAGCCTACAATAGCCTAGAAGCGGGCAATAGTCCGTTCTGAAAATGTCCGAGGGAATTAGAGTTATCTTTGGTATGAAACGTGGCAGTCAGTCTTTTGAATAAGCAAATTGAATAAATCTCACGGCGAAATAATTTTCAAGCGAGGGATAGTGATATTGGCGTGTGACTGTTAAAATTTGTAGTCAAGTTAAGTAGATCTTTCCGTGTAAAGTTAATTGATTTATCTGTAACGATGATTGTTCTGAATGCAAGTGTTTTAGTGTCAATAAACATACTGTTTTATTTAATAAACGCAAAAAATCACGAATCTACGAAACGTATTTTTAAAGGAAAAACTCAGCAACTGGTGTCAGAAGTGGGATTCTTTTGCGTTCGTTCGCGTGAATTTATGTAAAACATGAAAATTCGTATTAGGAATACTAAATAAGAAGTAAGAAATTTTGAGCAGTGGCTAGTGTTAAGATAAGTGATTATTGTGAGAAATTGTTTGTACTAAATGAACACCAATGCCCAAGCTAATGAACCAGCTAGCATTGGCGGAATTAAAATCGGAGTGCCGGAAAAGTGATTTGTCGACGACTGGGAGCAAAACGGATGCTTTGTTATCGCAGCTAAGGAAGGTTTTGAGCATGAAAGACAAAAGTTTCCAAAAACATTTAAATTATGGCATGAAGAAACCAGTCAAGAACACGTTCAGAAAAGACAAAGCAGCGAGAAGAGACATCCGATGATGTATTTCCTTTTTAAAATGGCTTCCGACATGAAGCAACAAGCTGAAGACAATAAACAGCAAGCCATGAAAATGGATCAAAAACTTCACCGACAATCTATCGACATCAAGAAACAGCTGAATCAACAGGCCAGGAAAAGGGACCACTAGCTAGGGAGAGTGAAATTACAGATCCACTAGCAATTGGAAACTCCATCAGCAGAAGTGAAGCGACAGTTCGACAAGCAAGAGAAAAAATTATGAATACTTGAGGAAGAAATGGATTTTTTAAAATCGGATTTGAAGTGCGTGAAATCTATGCGTGAAATATGCATCTGAGAGCCAAAAAAAATATTTACTTGTTTACGAGATTTGAAATCTTCCACAAATCAAATAAACTTTTATTTGATGTCAGTAATTTGTATAAATATTGTGTAAAAATTTCTCGCATTCAAAGGAATACCATTTTTACTTTACCTTATTCCAAGCAAGTAATTTTCTTCAAATCTAGTAAATTATGCCTACGAATTAAGTAAATTATATCTACAATGCGAACATGTTTTTACATGTTTCAACATCAACCACGCTTCAATATTCGACGAAACAATTCATAGTTTTTATGATTTCTGTTAGCATTTGCTTTACACAAATGATAGATCAGTGGCTTCGCTCGCTAACGCGCCAGTCCGAAGCAGCAATCTACTGCTCGCGGGTTCGAATTCCGCCGGGTTCATGGTTGTATTTGTTCGTCTTGAGTTGTCTTAACAGCTGGCGACTGGGTAATAATACCCAGCGCTCCATTGATTAAGTGTCACATTATAGCTTTAAGTGGTGACTAAGGCATAAATAACACTAGTGCTTCAGAAAATAGGAAAAAATATGGCACTTAAAATAAAGAATGATGGAATAATTGATATCGGCTTCTCCCACATGTGTCTCCTTACCACCATAGCAAGCATTCGCTTCAAAAGGGGTTAAACCATATTGCTTTGACACGTGAAAATATGTTTTTTTTTCTTTTTTAAATTTTTTCACTCCCTTCAAAGTAAGCCGCGCTTTTGAAACGAAGGTAGGCAGAGTTTTTTTTGCCCACGACATACAATGTTCTCAAGCGGTCCCCCATCTAAGTAGTAACCGCGCCCAACAGTGCTTAACTTCGGTGATCGTAGGAGAACCGATTGATGCCTGATTTATTGCAACATTTCCTTGAAACTATAACAAATTTTACTCAGGGCAAGTTCAATATCAGTTCTTTGACATGAATAAATTCCTTTCTTTCGATTGAATAAATATTTCTTTGGCTCATAATCATTACCAATTTTCTTTGATAGTGTGTTCATTTTTTCTGGGTTTTCCCATTAGTCTTCCACCCTCGGCCCTTCCGTCGAATACCTTATTAGGTACCCGATGCTCGTCCATTCGTTGCACGTGACCAGCCCATTGCAGCTTCCGCAGTTTGATTCTTGTAGCAACCTCTGGCTCATCAAAACCCTCGTACAACTCGTGGTTGTACCTTATCCGCGATTGGCCGCCCTCTTGTTTAGCCCAATTATACGCCTGAGGACCCGCCTTTCGAAGGCGTTCAACATATTTGCGGATGTTTGGATAAGGTTCCAAGTCTCACATTCGTAGCACAACACAGGTCTGATTATTGATTTGTAGACTTGAAGCTTCGTCTTCCTGTGTATGCAGCTGGTCTTCAGTAGGGCCAGAACGGAGTAGAAAGTTTTACTAGCGAGCTGTATTCTCCGTTTAATTTCATCAGTTTCACTGTGTTTCGTTGTCATTTTCTAGCTTAAGTATAGAAATTCGTCCACATTCTATAAATTATATTCGTCCAGAATTATATTTCGTCTAATGGAGGTCTTCTTTCTTGTTTGCGTCATGTTTTTGTTTTCGTCTGATTGATCTTCAGGCCTACTTCTTTGGCTTCCTGGTCAAATTTCAACAGGAGTTCTTTGGCGGATGTGAAGGAATGTGACAAGATGTTAATGTCATCCGATTAGGCCACTAATTGGTTCGACTTATACAGAAGCATACCCCCTGTGTCGACTGGAATCTTCCTTACCACGTACTCAAGCGCTAGGTTGAAAAGTAGAGAGGCCAACCCATCGCCTTGCTTTAGTCCGACATTTGTGTCAAAGGCGTCAGTCAGACTGTTGTTGATTCTGACTTGTGAACCTGTTGACGTCATCGTCATTTTGGTCAGTCGGACTAGTTTTGCCGGGATGCTGAAGTATAGCAATACGTCATATGCTTGTTTAAAATCCACGAAAATCTGGTGGACGTCGATGTTAAATTCCCAGCATTTTTCGAGCACTTGTTTGACTGTGAAGAGCTGATCCGTAGTTGATCGACCAGACCTAAAGCCTCCTTGGTACTTTTCAGCTTATACATTTATTTTACTTTTTAATATTTTTGTCAGTATCTTCAAACTTCAAACTTCTTCAAACTACTTCAAACCTTTTTAGTGGAAAATTTCTTTAGGCATTCAAGCCTGATGAACGCTTTGGATATGAAATACAGTGAAAACTAACAAATTCAAGAAATACTTCGTTTGGGTGACAACCGGACGCGGAGGGATTCTACGACGTACGGTCTTAGCTAGTAACGGTCCTGTAGCCACATTACAGTTTGTGAAGTATTCAAAGACTATATTTGCAAAAGGGCCGATATTTTCAGAGAATAAACGAGAAGTAGAGCTCCTCAATGTTGGACTGATGGACTTGTGGAGAAAAGGGTCACTTGAGGCGCAGTCATCGTAAGAAATGAAGGCCGACGTATTACGAGGAATGTGTGCATCAAAAAACAATTACCACCATACCAGAGCTCTCCAGAGCTCTCCGATGCTGGAACTGTTTAGAGACAGACCAGCTGAGATATGCCACAAGAAGAATAAGCCCAGGTACTGCCAAGGATGCTCAGTAAGGTACAAGCAAAGCGATGAGTCTAGACTGTCGGACATAACCACTTGGAGAACGGCAAGGAACCCAGTAGGAACCAAGTTCGAAGATCGGTGGTTGACTCGCAGCACTGATGACGCTGATACGATCATCGGTGCCAGATTATATATTCGAGAGAATGATTAGAATCTGTAGGTTTGTAAAACTACTATCGGCGCTGAGGTCTGAGAGCATCACGAACCAACAAAGTTTATTTTAAAGAAAAAAACACATCAATATTTATGTTTTACATGATGCCCTGTGTCAATAAAAAGTTTAAAATGACTATGTTTACTGTACAAATTCGTCCTCGAACACAGTTTCAATGAGGATTTGCAATTTACGTGGAAAATCTTTAGTTTTATACTGTGCAATGTGACGAAATCGATGTCAATTGAATTGTCTAATCAAATGTAAATCAAATATTCGGTTTGCAAATATTGTTTTTCGGTTTTTTTTTTTGAGTAAGTTTTGATGACTTTTAAAAATGTTGGCAAAATTATATTCACACACCATTTAATTTCATCCCTATCCCATTTCTAATTTACGTATTACTATTAGTATTTACCTATTCCAAGCAAACTTATTTCTTAGGCTAATTCGTTTTCGAAAAAATATCATCAGCTAAATGTTATTCGACCGTATAATTTCTTACGTAGACCACTAAAAACAACACTCTTATAGTAGAACCACTTAATTTGAATACAAGAATAGAAGAGCTGAAAAACACATTTACATCATCGCAAGAAAAGCCAATTGAACTGTTGACTACTTTACCTTGGGCGTAGATTTATGGTCAAATAGGTCATACGTAAGATTCACTATCTAAAAATCTTCAAGTTAGGTTTTTTTGTTTTCGCTCAAAGGTAAATATTATCACATGAAACGAAAAAAATGGGAATAAGTTGTGGAAAACAGAACTTGAGTACTTAAATTTTTTGCCATGAAACAAGTGTTTTATTTTCTTCGACAATACTACTCTAATATACAAACAAGATCCATTTTTTTACTTATCGATGACTGATTAGATCATACTCATATTTTTTCTGCACACATTTTACGTAGTGCTGTTGATGAAATGTCTACTTAAAAAAATTACGAACGAAACTTCGAAATCAGTGAAGCAAAAATGTCTGGCGCAAGTAACCGATACAAGCTTGTTTGATATGCAACGAAATATTTCATTACAGGAAATTAAAAAAAAAACACAAGCTAATGAAAAAAAAACTATAATTTGAACATTAACGTTGCAAGTGTACATTACAATTATAATCTATGAGTCTGGATGTACTTGAAGAACATGATATGATGAACTTTGCTTGGTCATGATCGCCGCATTAATTTTTTCTATACGTCAATAAAAATGAAATTTTAATTTTACAGCGATAAAAGTGAATTTATTGTTCTTTAGATAACGAAATGCATATAATGCTTAATTAGGATGTTCGATGAAGAGATAAATGTGGAGTGTAGATGTTTTATTCTTGTCACAAAAGCAACAAAAACTATTGTCTGATAAATGATCTTTTAAAATTCGTTAGTTGGAGATTTCGAATGACATTCGAATGTGGGCGAGTGGGTGAGTGGCCGTGTGGAGGGAGGGAAAAGACCGCAGAAGGTTATATATTTGGAACTGAAGAACTAAAATTATAAGTTCTTCTTAAATCAAAATTTCCATGCATAAGATAATATTAAGCTTATTAAACTTGATAAACTTCTTAAATTTAAAGAGTCTATCTAAAAGAAGTGTGATTCGACAAGAAAGTTTGATAAATAAAAAAAAAGTGATAAAAACAGTGATAGTGTGAACATCTTAGAAATTAAAAATTTCGCTGTGTATTGTTGTTGAAATGCCCAGCTCAAAATAATTAAATGATCTTCAAATCAACTTAAAGTAGGTTAGGTTAGGTTAGGTTGTACTGGCTGGCACGTGGCCACACATAGACCTACCGGTCCGTAGCGATACCAGATAAATGGACCTAGAGAAAGGAATTCAGTCCAAGCGGCTATCAAAGGCCCCGGACTTTTTCACGAACTGAAGGATGTCCTTCAGCTTTTGCTCTGCCACGTGCGAGAGATCCACCAGCCAGGGCTCACCGAAGTATCGCAGTCTGGTTCCCCCCAGTGCCGGGCAGTGACACAGGAGATGCTGGACAGTTTCTGAGGCCCCCGGCTCTTGACACCTTCTCCAGGTGTCGCTCGTTAAGAGTCCCATTTTCATAGCATGTGCTGCTACAAGACAATGACCAGTAATGATACCAACGAGTCGTTTGCAGTCAATCCGCGTTAACTCGAGGAGGTACTTGGTCGATGCGAGATTGTATGACCCCCACATGATTTTGGTTACCCTGCAGGTCTAAGTTGCACCCCTTCTGCGCGTCGCACCCTGCATCATTTTGGAGTCGATTGAGTACTTAATCGTCTGGATAGGAGTAAGGATGTTAACCGCTCCCAAAAGGGGAAGACTAGCCCCATACTTGGCTAACGCATCCGCCTTCTCATTACTATCAATGCCCTTATGACCGGGAACCCAGAAGATTCTGACTCTTCTGCTGTTACCCAGTCTGTTCAGGGCCTGAATGCAATCGAATACACACTTCGATTTGTATGTTTGAGACATCAGTGCTTTTACCGCCGCCTGACTGTCCGTAAAGATATTTAATACTTTACTAGTAGTATCTTTGGCGTATATGAGGTCTGCGGCTTTACGTATCGCAAACAACTCCGCCTGGAAAATACTACTGTGATTCGGAAGCCTGAAAGCTGCTTCCATAGCTGCATCTGTAGAATATACTGCAGCGCCCACACCTGCAACTGTCTTCGAGCCGTCAGTGTTGATGCTAAGAGCTGCAGGACACATTTGTCGATTCCATTCCTGCCCATCTCCCACAGTCGCTCGATATCCCCGCTCAAAGCACAGAGTGGGAACCAGGTAGTCAGTGCTTCCTGCGTACCCCCACTCAATACTGCTGTGACCAAAGGATCCTGGCTCGAAATGTCCTGATTCCCTAAGCCTGACAGCAGCTTTTGCAGCAGTGCCTCTGATAAAGAGATCAAGCGGGGGGAGATGAAGCAGGACGTTCAGAGCAGACAAAGGAGTCGAGGCTAAGGCGGCTGTAGTGCAGATGGCCGCCAGCCGCTGAACTCTATTCGCCATGCTAGCAAAGGTGCTTTTATTTACTGCTGGCCACCAGACCAAGCATCCGTAAACAAGGATCGGCCTAGCTATCGCCAAGTAGATCCAAAGCGTTAAAGCAGGGCTTAGACCCCACGTTTTACCCAGCACTCTCTTGCTGGCATAAATTGCGTTGCTTGCCCGCTTAACTCTTTCCTCTAAATTCGCCTTCCATGTGAGCTTGCTGTCCAACTTAAAGTATAGTCTACAACATTTTTAATCCAAAATATATTTGTACCTTATGAAATGAGCTACGTTTCAATTTTTTGACACACAATGGGCCCTATTCTGAGAGTCACCTCACATGACGAATGAGGTGACGCTCATGATTTCGTATTCTGAGAGTCACGTGAGGTGTTGTTATTTCACCTCAAGTGACGTTTTCGATCTGTTGGCTATTCTGAGAGTCACGTGAAGTGACGAGCGTCACGTAAATTAAGATTTTCAGTCACTTGATAATATCAAGTGACTGTGGTCAGAAATGATATAAATTGATATTTTGAATAAAAAGAAGAAGGATTTTCACGAAGTTTGCATCGTGAACCATAAAAAAACTAAACAAATCTTATTTTGAAGGTAATGCGGTTAAACCCAACTACGTGTTCGCCATAGCCGTTAGCCGTTTTCTAATAAATTTTTGGCTCGTATGTTTGTTATTTTGTAGCTTTGTGTCAATTTTTGGGGAGTTTTATGTTTGATTGGTTGTTTTTGTTTCTGTGGCTTTGAAAATGCAGATGGCATTGATACATGTCTACAATCATTTCACGCCAATTTAGTATGTGCAGCTCATTTTTTCGAGCTAAAAAGAGACATTTGGTGTTTGAATTTGAAAATTGAATTGTGCAAATGTGTTTCCAATAAGGGTATCGATCGGAAATTGACCTGTAAAGTACCAGTTTTAAAAAATAAAGGGTTGCACTGAGATACTCGTGAAGTTAAATTTTTACAAGTCTCCATTATCTCGTCATTCTTTCGAGCGAAAATTTTAACAATGGAAAAAAACATACACAGCTTATTCCTGACGGATAAAATGTGAAGGATATCAATTTTTGATCTATTTTCTAATTGGAAAGACAAGCGACAATTCGAATGCCTTATTGGACTGATGAAAAGTCATCCACAAAGCCTGAAACAGCACAGCGAACACATAAAAACCACTTCTAATATTCACCAATACTTCTTACTAATCACTATATTTATAATCTTGTATAGTAAGTTTAAGTATACCTGGTACACTTGTGAACACCGTCCTTTTTATTTCACAAATCATTTGCTTATCCCTGGAAATCTTCTGTTTGCGTTCGATTTTCCTTACTTTCTATTTGGCTTTTATTTTTTTAATAATTCCACTCCCTCCAAAGTAAGCCGAACTTGTGATATAAAGGTATGAAAAGTTTGTGCGCGCCAACGATGTGCAAGCCGTCCCCCATCTAAGTACTGACCAAGCCCAACACAGCTTAACTTCGGTGATCGGACAAGAAACGGTCGATGCCAGTGTGCTATGGACGTGGTGAATTTCGAGCAATGATAAATTTCTATGACATGATAAATTTCAAACGCTCAAGCGTTGCCATTCAAACACAAATTCATAGTCACCTCACCTAGAGTCATGTCACGTGACTCTCAGAATACCGATTCGTAAGTGACGTGACTTTCCAAGTGACGTGAGATCTCACGTGAGATGACTCTCAGAATAGGGCCCAATAATAATAAATAAACAATAAGTTTGCTACAAGCGCACTAGCTAAAAGTGCACTTACAAGGAGAATTGCGAAATGGATTGTGGACGAAGGTAAAGCTTGAGGAAAAATTGGTTGGATTTAATTGGAATTAATTGGATTTGTCCCCAAGCGTGCCGGCAAAACAGACAATCATGTTTATTTATTTATTTATTGTCCAAATCCACAGAACAAATCCAATTATAGATTAGACAAGAAGAAAAAAAAATAAATACATATATAAATATATATAAGAAAAAGGAAAAAATAACATAAAAGCTAAGAAAATTAATAAATTCAGAATGGAATAATAGTACAAAAAAAAAAATAAAAAGCTAATCGACCGAAAAAGAAACAAACAAATTGAGTAAATTAGGACATATTCCGAGTATATGAAAGAACTTTATTTTTTCAAGTATTTTTAAACACTGATAGCGTTCGAGGCAGAGGACCAAGATTAAGGCTATTGTGCTGACGAGCCAAACGCAAAAGGGGAAAAAAGAAATAGGTGTCGATACGGGCGAATGTAACATTAAAGATAAATAATATTCTATTAGAACGGCCCGATTCTCTAACAGAAAGTTGAATTATGGGGTCAACCAATATACTGCCGTTAAAAAGTTTCAAAAGGAGGCACTCGTCAAGGAACACTCTACGTGACTCAAGGCAAGGATTGTGAAGGATGGAGAGGCACATACTGTAATCAAAATACGGAATACTGTACTTATAGAACAAGGAGCGGGTAAATCGGCGTGGCACGGATTCACCCGCATCGATCAAGTATCCGTAATGTGGACACCAAATTTGGCAACAGTATTCAAGAACACTACGGACGAAGGAAAAAAACAGATATAGAGAAGTGGAAAGATTAACAAAACGTTTAGAGGATCTGATGATGAAGCCAGAAAAACGAGAAGCTTTGGCAGTGGTGTGTAGAATATGTAAGTCGAACTTCAATGTGGAATCAAAAATCACGCCAAGGTCCTTGATACTAGACACAACATTGAGAGGAGAGCCAAGGACACAGTAGGAGAAGAGCAAAGGAGATGTTTTGTGGGTGAAAGACATTTTCACAACATTCAAAGTGAGGGAATTAGCAGTGCACCAGTTAGCCAAAGCATCCAAATAGCTCTGTAATATGGTACAGTCACTAGCGGGCTCAATCACTCTGAAAATTTTAAGATCATCAGCGTACAAAAGGCAGGGTGAGTTAAAGAGGGAAGGAAGATTGTTAATAAACAAAAGGACCAATAAAGGGCCAAGAATGGATCCTTGAGGAACTCCTGAGGTAGGGGAAAAAGGTGTAGATGAGCAAGAGTTAACAGTAACAACACAAGAGCGATCACAAACGTAGGAAGTGAACCAACAAAAAAGCGCACCGGAATATCATGGTTCACAGAATCGAAGCCCTTCTTTGAAGATAGATTATTAGATAAGAACAGTTACCCGGTTTGGAGGAGAAAGACTAAACATTACTCTAAACTTCTATCAATTAGCTTGAGTGAAAGCTACTTCACTTTCAGAGGGAAGAAATTCAAAGCTAATAAATGTGTCGCCATGGAAAATCATTCCATTTATATAGTGAGATATTTATGAGATGATAGCAAAAGAAACATCATGAAGCTTCCGTTTATCGATAAGGTATGTATATGACGTAGCACCTGAAGGGAAATGTTGATGGATAAATTGACAAGTTGATTATGATCCAAACGAAAATGATTCTCCACACCTCACATTTCGAACCCCTGTTCTATGTCTTCTCACAGCGGTGCTGTTAATTCAGCGCGAAGGTTGAGCAACACATCTAGTATTTTAAAGCTTCAGTGGAAGTGAGTGACCAATGTGACCAAATATAAGTGATTTGGCCACTATATGGTTGAACAGGGCCATCAACACTCTGGTAAAATTCAAATGTATATAGCCACGGATCGAAATGGACAAATAGCAAAGATTATTTCAACGAATAACGGACTACTCTTTTGGAACTTGGAATGTAAGATCATTGAACAGGCCAGGTGCTCAACGACAACTTCTGGATGAAAAAAAAAACATAAAATCAACATAATCATCATTGACATAATCGATCGTATGTCAATATTTGACTTGCGAACGCAAACCGTCTTCAAAAGCGAAAAATCACAAAAAGGCTATGAGTTTGAAGTGGTTTTCTTCGTCGAAAACATGCTTTAATAAATTGCCACTCCACTTAACAAACCCATTAACGAGCGGATTTATGCAATCCGCATGAAGACCAAATTTTTTAACGTCTGACTGGTCAACTACCACTCCCTCACAGAAGGCAAGGATGACGAGGCACTCAAAGACGATTTCTATAGCACTCTGGAACACCCCGTCGATGTTTTGATCTCTAACGACGTAAAAGTGATTCTGGGAGAAAATCGGCCGAGAAGTGGTATACAGAGGAACAAGTGGAGGACACATACTACATGCAGATACCAATGACAACAGACAGCGCCTGATAGACTTGGATGCCAGCAGCTGTCTCGGCGGAGGCTCCATTTATTTCCCACGCCGAGACGACGTGGGCATCTGCATATGGTCGCACATTTAGCCAAATCGACCACGTTTTCATATAAAAACGAACCACTAGCAGCATTCTCGATACGGGATCGTCCTGCAGCACGTCTGCCATTCGGATCACTACCTTATAAGGACCAAGTTCCGATGCCGTATCTTCAAGAGTTGTAAACGAGAAACGTCAGCAACGCCCAGATATGTAATCTTCACCTTTTGTCAGCGCTAGATAATCACACAAACACACAAAGTCTGTAACTTCTGATTCTCTAGCAGACACAGCTAAAAAGATCTTGGGACATTGGCAAAAGAAAAATAGGAACGATTGGTACGATCTAAATTGTAAGGATGCGGTTGATAAAAGAAACCGAGCCTACAAAGAATGCATCCGGCGAACAATTCGAGCAAAAGTGGAACATTACAGCACTTTCCGACGACAAGAAGAAAGAAACGACACACAATCAACTCCAACATCCAAAAACATAACGCTAAATGAAGCCTATTAAACTAAGTCTATTAAACTACTAAGAGATCAATATTTTCCTAGAAATATCTATTTTCTAGATCTGCTGGGAATTTATAGGCCTTTCTGATATTTTTGAGCCACATGATTTTCATTTACGATTAAGTGATATTACCCTAAAATCCCATAATTTCTTTCTGGAACTAATGGGCCACCCTAGTTCTTTCCAGGCCCACATGATTATTTTCTGCGATTAAGTGACACTATCCTTGAATCCCAGGATTTATTCTGGGCCAAATCGGGTTTTCTTGGTGTGCCTGTTTTTTCAAAACCGCCGAATTTTCTTTTACGGTGTTGGGATTCGATCCTAAAATCCCATGATCTTTTTCTGACCATCCGGAATTTTCTAGGCGCCTTGATTTCTTTCAAGTCTCCAGGATTTTCTTTTACGGTCAAGTGATTTTTCAAGAATTTAATATATGTATATAGAAGCCATAAAATAGAGAAGGCGTCGGAAACGACGAGCTTGAAAGACGCATAAACACTGCAAACCAAACATATTTTTTCGTGCTTCCCATTTTAAGGTCCAGACACATGAGTAGGAAAAATAATTTTCGCATTTACAAATCACTCTCTAAACCATGTTATATGGAAGCGCAGCATGCAGGTGTTTGAAAGCCAAGTGCTTAGAAGAATCTACGGTGAAACAAGGAACGGAACAGAATGGAGACTACTTTACAACGATGAGTTGTACGAATTTTTTGACAACTTTTCTGCATCCGTATGCGTAAGCTTACGGAAACTGCAATGTGCGGGCCACATAGAAATAATGCAAGAATACCGGCTACCCAGAAAAACTTTAAAGTGTAGAAGCCCCTAGTAGGGAGTCCAACAAAACGATGCGAAGAGTAGATAGAAGCTGACAGCAGGTCCTTGCTGGGAGTTACAAATTGGCAAACGAGGTCGCGAAACCGTGGTAATTGCAGGAGTCTAATCCTGAAGGCCAGGGCCTGATTTGGTGTGTCGTGCCATAGATGATGATGATGCAGACGACATTCTGGCTATTATTAAATAATATGTTTTTGGCACAAACTTTGAAAAAGCTAAACAAAGCACATAAATATATTCAAGTTTTAGTGGTACCCGAAAAAAACAAACAATACCCTTCATGAATTTGATCATCACCAAAAAGGACGATCTAATTAGGGTTAATAGCTACTGGAAACCCACTCACGCTCAGAGAACAGCTTCATCCACGTCTGGCCATTGATATTCCCACAAAAAGGCACAATGCAGCTCAATAGTTCACCGGCTTTTAGCAGAACCCATGAATTAGAAAAGTTTTTGATCGAAGATAAATATATTGAATATAGGCTAGGTCACGTGAAGGATTAAAAGACAGAAAAAAGAAGTGTGGAATTTAGAGGATTTCTTGCCCGGAATGCGATAAAATATACATCAGCCAAGCAAAGCGGCTAGCTGGTTTTAGATTAACTAAATACAAGCGGGAAACAGCCGCAGCGAAGAAAAGAAACACAACTAGTGCAATCAGCAGTAGTGAGGGCCTTATTATGATTCAAATTCCGAAATCGAAATTCGTAAAATTTTCCGACTCGCCAATGGTCGGAATTTAGTATTATGATCTATTCCAAAATCGGAATTTAATCGATTCCAGATTTCCAATATATTTCCAATCAAGTGTCAAAATACCTATTTAAATTTAAAAAAATGGACGGAGTTTCAATATTTCTTGCTAATATTGTCTCTATGGCTATTTATTTTGCTTTGTCTAAGTATGGTCAGTCGGAAATAACTAAAATAAAGATTAAAATTTAATAAAAATCCGCCAGAATCCGCCTTCGGAATTTACAATACGAAGTTGGCGGATTCCCGTGCAAATAGCAAATTATAATACGAAAATACGATATCGTATGAATTCCGCTTTTGGATTTTGATTCATAATAGGCCCCGAGGAGGAGCACATTATAGCAAACGTCGAGGTGACCAAGGAGGTACAGCAGTTACGAATATTAGATGCATATGCGAGCCTAAACATATAGAAAACTTCGATAAATAGACGATTAAAGACCGACGAGAGCAACTGTGCATCACCATTGTTCAGGCTAATTTGAACAGTCAGTTTAGAAAAAGTTATAACAAAAATAATAATACATACTAAAAAATGCCTTTAAGTAGGCAATTAAATCAGATCAAATACTTTTAAAGTTAGCAGCATAAATAAGATATTTAAAACATATTCAGAATAGGTCGACAGACACAAAAGAAGAGGACAGATTACCTTCGAAAGAAATTCAAATATATTTAACGTCTAAAGCAAAAAATATCAGATTAAATCACAATTAACCTCATCGGTTAATGTATTGGATGGTCTGATAAAATTTGTATCTGAGTTAGATTCCGTTAGTTATGGTCTAGAAAATGTTCATGCTATAAACGTATATTAGAAGAGAGATATGCTTAGGACTAAGTAAAAAGAGTATGACTTTGATGAATGATCTTTGTGGCAGTATAGAAAGTAAAATGTCTGTGCTTAGTTAATGTCCTACAGATTGTGACCATTTCATCATTCACCTATAAGATCTTTGTACAGTTTTTATACACCTTTAGCGGTTGATAATAATTGTACTTTTCAATATTTTGATAAAGTTTGAAAATTTTTATTTTCGGAAATCACAAGTTGTTAAAAATAATATTTTACTCCAAACTACACTTAATCTTTCACCTAACTACTGCATAAGTACCTCGTAATCAGATAGTATTGATTAATCGATCAATCCAGTTTCAACACGATACGCTGAATGTCCCATTTCGAAAATGGGATAAGTTGATCCAGTTCTCTGAGCAATATCGGCAGCTTTCTCTTCGGAATTGTTCAATGAATCCGGATCGATATTTCGATCCATAAGAAGAACTGTTGCAGTATTTCGGCAATTCGATACTGTGGCCGCTATATGAAGTGGTGTTTGCAGGCCGTCCGATTTTGCATTAACATCGGCTCCGTGTTGCAAGAGAAGTGCAGCACATTCGGCATTACTCCATTTGCAAGCGGAATGCAATGGTGTCCACTTGAGTTCAGTTTGAGCATTTGGATTTGCTTTGAACTGGAGAAGTAATTCAGCAATTTCGGTAAAATTATTGTAGCACGCTCTGAAATGATAAGATGCAAATAACACAAAAAACATATTAGAAATAGTATTAATACTTATGATTTAAAAAAAAATCTCGGCGCAGCAGTACAACCAGCGTTATCACTAATTTTCTTTAATCTATTTTTTATTTAAATTTTATGAAAATAAATTAAATTTTTTATTAATTTTGTTTTTTTTACTTCGCTCGGAAAAATAATAACTAACAACCATGCAGCTCAACGAAACCTAAAATCACACCAAGCAATATAAGTTCTTGGGTTGCGGACCATGCTCATTCTTCGTTGACCTCCAAAATATTGCCAAACTACGCAACACCAACATAATTTCAAACCAAAGAAGTATCAAACATAAAAACTACATAATCCAGTAATTAATTACTACATAAAACAATAGATTACGTAAATTACAATTCAATTGGTGCGTGCAGAGAGAACAACTACTGCAACAAAACATGGTGTAAATCACATAAGAATTGTTCGGTTTACCTATGCAATGGTGTGTAGCCGTCACTGTCGACTGCATTCACACAGCTTGGATCGCGATTGAGTATTTCTCGTATAAGATCGATTTTACCTTCATTAGCAGCCCACAGTATCTCACGCTCCAAAGATTCTGAAAAATGAAAATGAATATCAATTATCAATGGAAAGTTATGACAGTAGATATCATATTAGATGCAAAATAATTCATTTTAATTAAACACTAGATGCAATGCAATTTTGATACGTGGTAATTAAATTGTAACTGGAAATACAATAAAAGAATTTTGAGCGACAATCTACAAGGTATTTTCATATTTTATTCTATTTTTTATTCTATTTCATATTTTATTCTTTTGTTATTTAATTATTCATAAATCAAATTTATTGAACCTTGAATTATAGTATCATGGATGCCGGTTGTAGTCGGCATACAAAACCATTACACAATGCAAAAACAATTTATGCTTCCTGTTATCAACAAAAATATGAAGGCAATTTTCTGGTCATAATTAAAAGTTCAACAACATGGTTGTTATTTTGCAAAATTATTATTTAGGTTTACAAAATTTTCGGTTTTTGATGGAAAGTTTAAATATGGGAAACAAATTTAGACGTGTCTGTAAATTTGAGTCAACTACGAAGACTCCAATCGATATAAGTGTCAGGACAGAATGAAATACTGATGCATTAAATAGTTGGGGTGCACTTCCGAAAATCATTTACCTCAGATTCGCCTGCTGACTACGAATATAACCCTGAAAATTATCGCAAATCGGTTTTTATATAGGATTTTCCATGTTTTGCCATTTTCCTCCTATTTTTCAATCAGTGTAAATTCGATGGTTCTGATCGATTTGAAAATTGGTGTATTTATGTATGTGTATTTTTCTCCCTCCTTCCTTCCACTTAATATGCAAGGTCCGCCTGCATCAACGTATCATCAAACAGATCATCCTAGTAGTTCCCAGACAATTGAAAATTCGTACAAGGGAAGGTACAATCATTATTAATTTTAATTACACTTCATACCCTAAGTTATATGTTTGTCCTCATTGACATGTGTCCAGAGAAAAGTCTACAAAAAACTCTGGTATTTTCTTCATTAAGGGGGGTGTAGGGTTTTTAAATTTATTTATTTTCCGATTTTATTTTTTATTGTAAAGGAATGATTAATATCTCAAGAATGTTGTGTCTAAATCTCAAGTCGATCAGAGCAAAATTAACGAAGCTATGACTATTTTTATACCTGTCGGATTTTTATACCTACCTGATTCGAGCGCGCTATTGGTTCGATTTCTATAGAATACCTTAAGGGGTTACCCCCACTTGTAACTTTGAAGTTTTTCGTTTTTTTTGTTGCATTTTTTTTAAGTATAACTATCTAAGAAAACGTCCTTCAAATTTCAAGTCGATCCAAACATAATTAACCGAGATATGAGCGTTGAAAGAGAAGAAACTGTTGCTTATACAACCGTTACTTATACTTATAAACGCGTTTTTCTCGAAATGACATCTTTGAAGTCGGTGACCAAAATTACTCGAAAACTACTGAACCGATCTTTTTGAAACTTAGCAGGCTTATTTAATACATAAAAATGTATTGTTTGAACGTTCGATTTTTTTTTTAATTAAAAATGGCCGTTTTATAGCCAAAAGACGACCATTTTTTTAAGTGAAAATCGAAATATTAACTTTGACTGTCCGCCATTTTGTGAAAAATGGATATTGTTTTAAATCCTTCGATCAAACACTAGTTTATACTGTTATTTAACTAAGTCCATCGCTATTTTTTGTTTCAGATGATCCACTTCAACACAATTTTGGTCACCGCAAAAGGTGAAAATTAAAATTCCATTGTTTTGACGGCCATTTGTAATTTTAAATCATGTAATATTTTTCAATAAAAAAAATACTGAAAGGTGCTCAAAGTAGGTACTTTAAGAAAATATAACAGTCGTTTAAAAACATTTCGTAGTTTTGTCAAAATAAATTCATGAAAATGACCTATTTTATTGCGCTACAAGTGGGGGTAACCCCCTTAAAAGCTACCCCTATCTTTTTTTATAGAAATTTAAAAACGAGTACAAACGTGCTAACTTTAGTCTATAATAACTTTATATTATATTATTTATAACTTTAGTCAATGTAGGGTACATAATTTAGTGTGGCAGTAAACGTTCTATTGAGCAGATGTACACGCACTTTCCGATTTTCGCATCATTTTAGCTCCATTTTCGTTCAGTTTTCTGCTAAAATATTGCTAAAATGGCGAAAAAAGTTACAAGATCTGATAGAGCAACAACTAGTGCGAGATTATGTCGACCTAAAAAATTTGTATTAGTCTTTTCAACAATTGCAACGGTAGTGAAATGCATAAAATGTGATGGAAAAATAAATTTTCATTCGACTAAAAAAGAAGCAAACAAAAGAAGGCAGGATTCATCGTAGACAGGAGCAAAAAGAGGCTCTAGACATTGTGGATGATAGCAATATCTTTTATGGACCTGACACTGATGATTCAGTGTGAAGTAAGCCGTAAGATAGATCTAGCTTATGAACGTTTCATCCCAAATTTTTTAGTGTTCAAAACTTTAAAGCGTTTTTCCCCACAACTCACGTTTTCAAAGTCGGTGCCCATCATAACTCCAAAACTACTGCACCGATCCTTTTGAAATTTTGAACACTATTTTTCTACATAATTTACAAGGTAACGCTGGAGAGTTTTTTCGAATTTGTTTATATTTTTAATTTTACAATAACAAATTAACCGATTTTTTTTTGGAAAAAATAGCGTTTTTTCGTTCAAAGTGCTCCCAAAAAGTGAAAAATTGAAATTTCAAAAAACCCTCCGAGCGTTACTTGGGGAAAGTGATTATCTAACGAAATACGTTTGATTTTAGGATTTCAGATGATCCGGCACCGAGTTATGATGGGCACCGCAATTCACCTTTTTTTCCGAGACGCTCCAGAAGAATTGCTGCCATTGTCGTATTTTTTAATATTTTTTCATGAAAATTTCACAAAATATTCTTCAAATGTTATACTATAATGTATTATTGGTTTTAATAAATAGATTTTAACTGTTTCATCTAAAAAAAAATCACAAAAATGTGCCTTTTTTTACACGAATTAACTCTACTCCCCCCTTAAGGATTGGTGTTTTTTATGTGAAATTTCAAGTATACCTTGAACTCTATTATGTGTCGCTGATTTGACCGAGTTCGGCAATGAACTGTAAAATGCGATAGCCTGCAGCATTGGATCCATTTTCAATCTATCCGTTCTTGGAGTTGCAAGAGATAGATTCCTGGCAGTTCTGGTTTCCCGATTAGTTATCCCCAACACAGTGCGGGGGGTGTTTGGCCTTTTTTAAATTGTTGCTCAGGATATTAAAAATCAGTTTTCCCCTTTCAAAATTAATTAGTTGTTGAATATTTAACAATCATGTTCGAGTGTACACAGCAACTGTTGGTGTTAGAGTCGGCATTCTAAACATAATTTGAATTGGTTTCGAAATAAATCTTCCAATCAACTCGATGTTTTGCTTTAATGTCTGACTCCATAAAATAGTTCCGTATGTGATATTTGAAAGAACATAAGCATTAAACATCATTTTTAGTTTAGTTCTGGTTTCCAAGAATTCAAATTTTCTTAAGGATTCTTTCTATATCATTGGTGCGACTTTATGTCTGATGTGGTTAATGTGATGTAACCATGATATTTTCTCATTCAGGATTAAACCACGATATTTCATTGATTCAGCTTTTTACCAGAGGAATTCCGTTTATCTGAATAAAGGGATTTATAGGACATTTGTTTTTCTGCTGGAAAATGATGTAGTTGGTCTTGTTGACGTTTATAAGCAGTTTGCTATGCCTAAGCTACATTTAGTATGTTTCTAGATCTCTATTGATTTTATACTCCAGAATATAAAAGAAGTGTCATCAGAAAAAAGAACTAATTTGCCAGACAGCTGGAGATGTTGAATGCAATTCACTTACTGAATGAATAATACTGGTCCAAGAATTGATCCCTACGGTATGCCTACATTGATGAAACGTTCTTGACTGATGCATTGTATTTGTTTTGTCACAATCCGCCTATACAATAAATAATCTTTTATTATCGAGTTAAATTTCTTATTAATGCCATATTTTTCGAGACGTTGAAGCAAAATTCGGTGGTCAATAGTGTCAAAGGCCTTCTTGAGATCAACAAAAATGGCTATTACATAGTTACCTTTCTCCAATGAACTGTTAATGAATTGGACCGCGTCTAATGTGGCCGCTATTGTATTGCTGTGTTCTTGGAAACCGTACTGATTTGGTGCTAAAATTGATGCCTCATTGATGTGTTGTACTATACGGGAATTTAAGATTCTCTCGAATATCTTGCTCATTACATTAGTAACGGCAATTGGACGATAATTAGAGCGATCCGAAAGATCACCTCCCTTAAAGATTGGTGCTATTCGCGCCAACTTAAGGCAAGAAGGAAAATAACCTGTCTTTAAGTGACTATTAACAAATTTTGTTAGAATCTCCGCTATTTCATTTTTTAGCATTTCATTTTAACACACCAAGCCAGGCTGTGTTTGAACGTTTGTCCCTCGGTCACGAAACAAGATCGCATGGAAAACGATTGGATCCCGAAGCACGGATGATCAGGATTGACAAGCCATACGCTTCCACATCATCCTCGATATTCTCACGTCTGTGTGGGCGCGAGGAAAAAATTACAACGAAAACTGTCACTCCCGTTACGGGAATTTTGAAGAATTCGCCTTCAAAGAAAGTGTTGACAAATATAAACAAATTTATATGTTTTGAATTTTTATGTTGACCTGCTGATTACGAATATAACAAAAAGTCCCGCCCGCTAAATGTTTTTTTTTCCAATTAGAACACAAAAACAATTATTTTGATACATGGTGTATATTTAGTTGCATTTTTTGATTTATTTGTCCAGTTTGAACATCAAAATAACGTACGTTTTTATTTTCTGGTTTTAGGGTATTTTTATTTATTTATTTACCAAACAAGGTATAATAATAATACATATAAATGAAATAAATATAAAACATAAAAACAAACCAGACAAATTTAAAGAAAAAAAAACAGGTTTAAAATAGGTATAAAATACAAACAAATATAATATAAATAAATAAACATTCGATAAATAAATATACAAAGCTAATTTACATGTAGGTCACAATATTAAATACGCAAAACGCAAAAACGAATTTAATTAATTATCTAATTAAACAATTATGAAAATAGTCCTAAGTCATAAGAAGATACTAGGCCGGTAGACTAGGGAGGGTAGGATAAGAGAGCCTTGGTAACTCCATTTTTAAAGGACACTTTGGATATCGTGGGGGAAAAGTGTTGGCTCATACTGTTGAATATTTTGCAGCATCTGTTAATTGGCTCATTATCAGCATATGCGGTGCTATGCTTATATTCAACTAGCATTCGTCGGGATCTAGTGACTCCCAAGGGCTGATTAAGCACAAATCTTTTCTGCATATAGTCGACATTAACAGCGTCTCTAATGACATCGAAACTGAAGCAGGCAGATAACATTAATCTTCTGAATGCAAGAGGTAATAAGTTTAGAAGTCTAAGGCGAAATTCATACGACGGTAAATTGCTAAAATCACTTGGATAGTAAAGACCTCTAAGAGCGAATAGCAAGAATTGCTTCTGAATAGATTCAAGTCTCTGGCTGTGAATTTCGAAAACTGGGTTCCAGATAATGCAAGCATACTCAAGAAGAGGGCGAACGAGCGCGGTGTAAAGTGATTTTGTAACCCAAAGGTTCTGAAACTCCCTGGCCCGTCGCTTAATGAAGCCAAGTCGTTTACTTGCTATGTCGATATTTAGTGAATTTTCCGATTTATATACATATTTTAGTACTTTGGTTATTATTTTTTTTTGTATTTCGGTATTTATGTTTGTTTTTGTGTAATTTCGGTGTTTATATTTGTTTTTTTTTAATTTTTGGTTTTTAGGGTTTTTTCTTGTATGTTTTAGCATTATTTTTAAAAAATGAATAAAAAACGTGAATAATCTACCACGCCGGGGCAACAAATACCATTTGCTTATTTATTATTTATTTATTTATTTATATTTATATTTATATTTATATATATTTGTTTTTTGTTTTTTGTATTTTCGTTTTCGTTTTTTTTTTGTTTTGTATATTATTTTTGATGAATAAATAAAAAATATGCGATTAATTTGCCAAGCCAGGATAACAAATTTTTATGTCGGCGATGGGCTGTGTGAATAGATCATTACCAGCTTTTTTACGCGTCGTCGTCACAAGAATTCACACAGATGCTCAGCAAGAGTGTTTTTGTTCACTTTTTCACAATATCTATTGTATATCATAAGTACACAAATTTTCAGACCAATCGGGGGTAAATCCTTTTCGGAAGTTTATCCACTAGTTGAACTAATTTAGTCCAGGAGGACGCCCGAACTAATAAGTACTCGATATTTGATATGTTCATTGCAGGTTCATTGGAACTAATTTTACTTTTCCCTTTAGAAAAACGTCTAATTACAAACGATCAATTCAATTGACTCACCATGAGGATTTTTATCTTCTTGAATTAAATCATCCGGTTCATCCCAGCCGCTTACAAACATTCCGGGCTGTACATTAGCTGAACAAAGTTTTTCATATTGAGTCATTTCATCGTCTGAATCCATTTCTTTCTGCATATTCTACTTTGAAAAATATACATTTTATTTAGGGAAAAATAATACAAAATATCTTTTTCTATGTTACCTTAAATTATGAACAAATCTCGCCAGAACTCGAAAGGCGCTCCAAAAAATTTTTCGGCGTCTGATTGGAAGCAAAACATTTGGAAATGTCATCTGTTCGTAAGTGACAGCTGGAAAGGTAACATACTGATCTAGTACGTTCATGTGGAATCTGTTAAGTTCGAACTCCGCTTTCAAAGAGATCAATTTGCTAATTAAAACTGAACGCGGCATACTTTTTTTTCAAAATAATGATGTAGGAGCTTATGCGCTAAATCAATCTGATCAAAATGTTTATTTCTAGAACAAATCATTGAGCAGCCATTGAGATGCAAAATTATTTTAAAAACACCATCTCTCCAAACTATTTACCAGACCCTGCTTTAGTACATTTCTTTGTAGAGATTCCATGTCTGTCGATTTGAAGTTCTGTTGATGTTGTGACATTTGCGTTCGATTACCACTCGGAAAAACTGTGAATCAAATTTGACGATTTAAAGTATTGTAAATAGTGCTCAGTAACAAATTTTCGATAAAATTATCGTTCACACCCAATTATGGGAACAGCAAGTGCAGGTATACTATTTGATTCGTACTGAAAACTAATGCATCTCCCGAAACCTAACCAAAAAAAAAACGCGTAAGAGTTTTGTTGATAAAACTGAAAATTTATTTCCATATATAGGACAATGGGTGAAATTTTTCAATACGGCCGGAATCCCATCACAATCGGCCGCAACCTATGCACATATATTCGTCGAAAATCGTATACAAACCGATATGTTGATGGATCTGAATAAGGAATATCTTCGCGAAATGGGAGTGACAATTATGGGAGATATAATTGCAATTTTGAGGTAAATTACGGTTGTTTTATCATTTAGCATAGGGAAAGATGATAGTTTTTTTGCGTTTTAGACATGCTAAGAATGTAAGCGAACAGAATGCACGTGACAAAGTACTATCGAGCGAAATAAAAGTACCAGTTGCTGCAGTTCCAGCAAATACAGCGTCGGTTGGTAGTAGTAAGAAAATGATTTCGACAAAAAGTAAGTAAAGAGTGTTTGAGTACCGGTGATAAAGTAACGATGATGAGTTTTCGGTGTTCTTTGTAGGAAATATAATGAGTTCAGGAGTAGTGGATGCGTCAAATTCCGAGCATGAGGACTCGAGCACAGTTGGAACGACAAAACCACGAAGAGTTCTTCCGGAACATGAAGGTCGTTATAAGATCACTCTACCTTCAGGAACTACCCCGAGAAGCAAGGAGATATTAGCCAAGAAAGCAATGTGTAAGTTAATAGTTTTCCGACAACTGAGTTGTAGTGTATGAAAGTTTTCCAACTGCTCCTGGCTAGCGAGTCTTTGTAAGGATGAATTACGCCAACAAACAGTTCAAATGAGGAAAGGGTTGGAACACTTGATGCTTATTCTCGTTTCTGATATCATTTACAGTGTACTCAGATAAGGAAATGGCCAAGCCAGGTGTTTTTGAACGTCTTTCTCTCGGCCACGAGACCAGATCACATGGAAAACGATTGGATCCCGAAGTACGGATGATCAGGATTGACAAGCCATACGCTTCAACATCGTCGTCGATATTCTCACGTCTGGGTGGGCGCGAGGAAAAAATTACAACGAAAACGGTCACAAGCAAGGTCACTCCCGTGACGGGAATTTTGAAGAATTCGCCTTCAAAGAAAGTGAGTAGAAACTAAGGCAACGGAAAATTATTCTAAGATTTAATGTTTCATTTCCGCTTCAAGCACTCGACCGGAGTCGTAAAACGACCATCAAAGACACTACAGAAAGTGATTCTCGTGAAAAAGATACCGGCAAAAGCAGCAACCATGGTCGCCGATGAATATGATCCGCCAGAACGAATGGAAACCGGTGAAAAGTCAGTTTCGTTTTCATCGGAGGATGAAATAGTTGAGATTGCACCCCGCAGGATTATTGTGAAACCTCGAACGAATAAGAAGCCTGCAAATGTCAAGGCTCGACTCGGGGAGAATGGTAATTTCCCAAACGGTCAATCTTTTCAAATTAACAATCACATTTCACCTCCAGCAATCCACGACATTGACAGTCTGCATCGGACGCGAAAAGTCGTCAAACTGAAACCCACCGTTGCTAAGAAAAAGTCACCAATCAAGAGTCTTGACACTGTAATTCGTATGAAATGTGACGAGTTTCTATTAAAGAAACCGACACCAGTACACAAACGATTGGGCGGAACATCGTCGGGATCCTTCAAGTCGAATTCAGCCGTTTCGCAGCTTACAAATCGAATCGGGCGTGTGAGTTTATCGAAAAGTTCGCAGCCACAGTTGGCGTTAGCCTCAGCATCCAGTAGCGTGTTTGATCGTCTCGGCTATACCAGCCCCGCGAAATATTGAATTCGCACGCAGAGAGGATCCTCACAAATTGTAATTTCATGATAGTGTCGTCTATGATAGCGATAATGCGACTATCGCTTATACTAATTGCTTTTGATAGTTTGCTGTGGCAAACTATACAACTTTTGAAGAGCGGAAGTGTAAGTCTAACACATCCACACATAGATTTCTTTGCGACGATTCTGTTTGACGTTTGCATGGAAATATGTTTTATTAATGTAATATACAAAGTAATGAAATATTACAACGGAAAAGTTGATAGAAGTGTTTTTAAATTGATGATTTTGCGACAACTGACCTAGCTCTTACTGAAATCCATTGATTGAAGACCTGATACTTTCACGAGCTAAAACCTAGCCGGTTCGCAATTTTCGCACAAACTGTTCGATAATTTGATACTTTTCTATACTGAGTTACAAATAATTGGTTTCACTTGCTACTTCTCCAAAGAAATGTTATATTGCTGAAGAAAGGACACAAGAAAAAAATATGCTGCCAAAGTGTTGGTCATCAAAAAAGTGGCAGCCTCATCTCAAGTGCAAAACAATATGTTGCGGCAGGTGAAAGACGGCTATGCTTTTAGAGCGAATTGGAAGAAGCCTGAGCTAGAGCTAAGGAAAATGGAAGGGAACCAGCCTAGAGAGCACAGCACAAATGAAACCGCCGAAACTCCATGCACTGTGCAAGCCAAAACACAAAAACGGACAAGGGTACGTGAATGTAGTCGAAACAAAGGAAACAAGGGTGTGAATTGAAGTAGGCGTCACCGAACAAAACCAATGGGTACTAAGTTTAAACAGCTACAAAAGAGCGACGTAAGGAAAGATAAATTAACGAATTCTGGTTCACCTAAAAACTTGGTGTCGAATTCCGAACCCAAAGCAAAAAAACTCGAGACGGGAGAAAACGCAATCGTGCAAACAAGAAAGCGGTGGTAATAAAGTTTACACAAAGGATGACTTGTGTGGTGCACGAGCTCATCAAATTAAATATGTGACGCTGCCAAAGTATAAGGACGTTACGAAATTCGGCATTGCTATCCAAACAGCTGCGGAGTATTTCGGGGAGGATAAAAAACTCGTCTCCAAAGTCAAATTGGGATACTTGACCTTACAACAGAGGAAGAATTCGCAGCAGCGATTGAAGAGAAGCAGATTGAAATCGTAAAAATGACATTACAATATTTCAAAATAAACAGTACGTTTGAAATATTCCAACATTCAATCAACCGGAAGTTTGACACACATTTATTTATTCAGTCCTCAAACCATCCCAGGTAAACGATTTTCCATTCTCCATAAATGCATACCGCGCGCACCTGTCAACTCTCCAACAGCCGGCGAGATGGAACCTGGAATAGAGCCGCGAACCAGCTTGTAGACAGTGCGGCAGCAGCCCAACAAACGTGAACGAAAACCAGCCGACGACGGGCCTCTCTTCCGTTCTGTGAGCATTGCGCAGTCAGCTGTGATCGTGAGTGGGTCTGTGCAGCTGTTCATTCGTGAATTCGGTTCTTCTGTTTGTATCCTTCGTTGCAAAGCAATCTGAAAACGGACAACAAAAACGGAAATTACGAGTGCACAAGTGCGTTTCCTTTCCATTTTAGCTCCTTTCCGACAGGAATTTTCCATGAGATTCTGATTGACATCCAATTTCCGCTTGAGTCAATCTCGCGCAGTCCAATCGGTTTTTGGACTTGTATAGTTTCCGTTTTCTCGAGATAATCCCATTGGATTCGTTGTGATCGAATAATCGTTTGTTCAGCCATCAGTTGAATAGTGAGTGCAAATTAGGATTGTTCCGCTGATTGTTTCTGCAAGTTTACGCAAAAAATATCGATTGGAAATCGGCGACTACGAGACGATCCGACGACGTTTGCCGACCGCCGATGATAATCTTTTTCGCTATGAATGAGCACGATTCGCGTGCGAACGAGACAACTTAGCACTCGCGCCAAGTGCGGAAATGTGACAAACAACTACTACAGCCAACAGAAGATGTAGTGAAAAGGAATTCAACAATAAACTGAAGGCGGGTATATAGAGAGAGGAGTTCGTCGTGTGGAGAATTGTTTTCCCCAACTTTCCGATTTGACACTAGTTAGTGAGAAGAAGGAGAAGAAGAAACGCAACGAGCGAAAGAAAGTGACATTTGTGCAGTTGCCGCACGTCAAAGTGCTCGATATCTGGTCTTCTGGTCTGTACCGTACGTACGTCGTCGAGTAGTACTCTAGGCTGTAGGTAGTCAACGCAGTCATCGGTTGTGTGCGAACAAAAAAAAAAAATAAATCCTAAAAAAGCGAGAAAAATAGGAATTTTACGAAAATTTATTTGCAAATCGAATAGTTTCCGGTGAAAGTTAAAGTAAAAATTTCTCAAAAATATATAAGAATAGTATTTATTGAAGTAAATTGTGATAATTTTTGCTGGAAAATTCTAATGTGATTAGTGTATTTTCCGATCCGAATTATTAAATCGACATTAGATTTTCGTTGTTTGACAGCGCTCTGTCGACAGTGGGCTGCTAATACAGACATTTTCCACGGTTTTTTCGTCTTTCGCGTCAAGAGAAAACGTGTGTTTGTGGAAAATTGCCGACAAAGTTGCGTAGAAATAAAGGAAAAATAAATAGAATCGAATTAGTGGTGGATTGTTCAAGGAAATTGGAAATATAGGAAATTGTGTGTCAGTGTGTGTGTTCGGCTGCTGCAAAAAATTGCAAGCTGAGGGAGTGTTACGAAAAGGAATAAGCACGAGAGCGTCTGCTGAGCTGCGATTCGGAAAAAGGAGAGAAGGTTGGTTAGATAATAACAAGTTGTACTTATTGTGAGAATTGTCTATTGTTTTTGGGTAGCTACTCTGAATTGGAATAGTATGAATTTTTACTTGCTTTATGAAATGATGCGTTAATGATCTAAGTTATTTTTATCATACTAAAAAAATGAGTAACTTGATATGATATAATTTTCTCTGATAAAAAATATAATTCTCTAATATTAGTTATTTCTGGTTTCACAACATGTGCTTCGACATTGTCATGTTGAAAATTTAATTTGTTTTCGATTCTCATACTCTGGTTATAATTAATATAAGGTGCGTTTTTTTTGCGTCTCGATCAATAGCAGATTACGGTAAGCAGCATTGAAAACAACAACAGCTGAGGCAGGATTGTTGTTGTTTTGAATGCTGCCTACCCTAACCTGTTACTGATCGAGACGCAAAAAACGCACCTTGTATTAATTATCGCGTGTGACATCTCCAGTAACCGCTTCAGCTAATATCAGGAACTTATAATAGGTCAGACCTTTTTGATCCCACCAAATGTGACAGTTTTCTCCCTAGTATAATCTCTTGACGATACTGATAAGATTTTATCATTGGGAGTTTTTAACCAATCAAATTTTTTTTTTTTTTTTTAATTACTAGATCCCTTTTGATAAGGATTATGTTGGCTTATGACGATTCGTATCAGCCATCGAGTTGCGATACCACCATAGTGTAGGTTTGACCTTATTACTTAACAGATTCAAATTATGATAGGAAGAACTAATTCCTATTTACAATATTTATAACTCTAATAAATATAAAAAACACACAAATAATTAACATATTTTTTTTTTCTAATATCTATACTGTAACTAAGTACTTATTATTTCTTAAGTAATTACAATATCTGCTTCTACGATGAACATTTGTACGATGTAACGATAATAGTATTCCTAGAACGGAGAAAAAAAACAAAAAAAAACCATTTGTTATCAAGTCTTTAGGTTACTGGCTCAATATAAGGCATTTGTAATGTAACAATTTTCATATTATATAATTTACATAAAAACACAAACATAAACCTAAACATGAATAAGTAACTTTTATAATAGTATTGTTATTTTTTTAGTTACTATTGTTAGTTATTGTTATTTACTATTTTAATAATATTTATAGATGATTCCTTAATTACTTATATATCTAGTTTGGCTAAGTCTAAAAAGCTAGCTAGTTCAGTGATGTGTTCTTTATTATGTGTGACCAAAATCGAGTCAACTGATCTATAATGCATGAAAATTTGGAATTTTTTTCTAATATTAATATGTTCCCGACAATTAAAAATTTGATGATCCAAATCATCCAAGGTATTACAGAAATTACAAAACGGGTTATCCACTACTTTCATAGAAAATAGGCGCTTCCTATTATAACATTTATTGGTAAAGAGTCTATTTATTTGTTTAATTGTATTGCTCTTGAAATTAAATTTCTTAAACCATAATTGGTTTTTTCCACTTAAACAAGCCTATTCCATGAACTTTGTTTAATTTTGGCCATTTCCCCTCTGCGAAACTCTCTCCATTCCTCATTTATTTTCGAGTGTATATCTAAGATTGCCTCATCTGATTCAAAATATGTTTCAACCATTACTCCATTATACGTCCCTTCTCTGGCATCTGAGTCTACCTGACTCATTTCTCTAATATTTTTGTGACCCGGGATCCACACTACTTTGAACCTTGAAAGAATAAAAGATGCACAGAGACTATAAATTTTATTGATCACTGCTTTATTATTCGGGTTATTGACTAATTCGCTACAGGCTATATTAGAATCGGTGAATACCGTTATCTTTTGTTGTTGTATGTTAATGCCAGCAGACAAAGCTAAGAAAATACCTTCCAACTCCGCATTTATTATCGTCATCTGAGCATTTAGAGAGTAAATTTCCGAAATATCACCATTAAAATTTCTAATCGCACAGCCCACACCTAGGCAGGATTTTGCCCCATCCGAGAAGAATAAGCTATGATTTTCTCTACGTTCCCCCAGTATTAGTCGATCATATTTTTGTATTATTTCTGACTGTTCCATGTGTCCCACGTCCCTAAAAATACCAATATTCTTTTCAACTACCAACAGATTGAAAGGTTTTTCCACTGGTACTGTTACAACTACCCTGTCTATAATATTCTTGTATTTGTTATAGAACATTGAATAGTTTGATCCATTTACTCCTCTTGCACATTCTCTGAATTGCTCATTGTTTGACATTTTAATTTTCATAATTTCCTTGGCTAGCATTTGGTTAGCTCTAAAAAACGTCGGGAGTTCATTTGCTATATCAAAAGTGATTATATTTGGCGTTTGATTTGCCAAACCCAGACATCTTTTAAGAACTTTTGCCTTAAGGCTATCAAAACTGTGAATTAAATAGTTTGGGGCTTTAACATATGTTGACACATGACTTTCCAGTTTTGATCTTACAAATGATTTGTACAAAACTAAACCTTTATCAGGAGGCAGACCACTTTTAGCTCCCGTGACTCTTTTAACAGCATTTATTTCAGGCGTGATGCTAGCTAATTTATCTCTTTGGAAATCCATGTCAGAATGATTATATTTAATGATTTTGCCAAGGAATTTGATGCTACTAACCCAAGGAATGTTTTTTCTATCAATCTGGACTTTATTGGGGAAAACCTGGTTTCTACATAAAATGATTCCTTTACACTTATCCGGATTGAGGGGTAGAAGAAATTTTTTTGCTGTATTAGCGAATTTAGAGCATTCCTCTTGAAGTATATCAAAACACTTAGATTTACCAGAATGTGATGTCAAGATTACAAAATCGTCCGCATATTGAGCCATCCTAGTTGAGTGACCTATATTCTTATGAAAATCCGCCGTGTATATGTTAAAGAGTAGCGGGCTCAGCACATCCCCCTGCGGAATCCCATTGCTGACCTTAATATTCTCTGAACCCAGTAGCATACTTCTCTGACTCAAAAAATATACAATCCAAAAGATATATTCTCTCGGTATATTATACTGTTCCAATTTTCTTTTTAAAATGGCTATATCAACGCTTTCATATGCATTTGAAATATCTAGCACCATGCACATCGAATATTTTTTGTCTTTCTTAGCCTGACACAACCACTGATCTAACGTATTAAGACACATACTGACCGATTTATTTTTAGTATAAGCAAAAGAATTTCTCGGGAGTTTATCAAGAATTTTGCATTTTTCAATTATTCTATCTTTTAAAATTCTGTTAACTACTTTAACAAAAACATTGAGTAGTGAAATAGGTTTGAAGCTCCCTAGCTCCGCCGGGTTTTTTTCAGGTTTCAAGATAGGCACAATTTTTATTCTTAAAATTTCTGGACTAATAGGGAAGGAATTTACCAGATTGTTTAAAGCCATTCGTACTGATTCTAAACTTCGATCATTCATAACATTTAACATGTCATATGTAATCATATCTGGACCTGGCGCTGATTTTTTTCTATGAGTAAAAATGGTATTTTTTAATTCATTGAAAGTAAACTCAATTTTATTAACGGGAATAGGCATTGCTTCCAGGTTGAAAGTACTATTATTGCTTTTACTTTTAATTAGATTTAAATATGCAGTGTTATTTTCTGGATTCCAGAAGGAAGGAACACTGTAGGAGCCAATTCTTTTATTATTTCTGGCAAAGGTCCAGAAATCTTTGATGTTGCCTTTAGTCGCTATTTCTGTGATTCTATTAACCCATCCATTTCTCCTACTTTCTCTCACTTTATTATCCCACATCTGTTTTGCTCTCAGATAGCCATAAAAGTCCTCCATTCTTTCGGAAGCCTTATAGAGACACAGCAGTGTTTTTTTTATAATCCAGAAATTTCTCAATTCTGGGCTCCACCAGCTCTTATTTTTCAAACTCTCGGCCGATCAAAATGACAACAGCCTACTTCCAGTTAATATACTTGACTCATCAAGTACATTTTACGAAAATAATTTAGAGCACATAGCTCCGACTTGTTAACCAAAATTGTTCTTGTTTAGATTTTATCTTTACTAGTAGTTACGACAATGTCATAGCTAATCAAATTGCTGAAGGAGATTATCTTTTTTTAAGAGATCTTAACCATTCCGCCTTCCCAGATGAGCTATTTGTGACCGATATGAAAACTTCCCATTCATATAATAACTCCAATCGCGCGAAGTTGATGAGAACTACATGAATATAATTAATGAAAATATAATTTATGGCCCGATATTTTTTTTCCTCGATTTCGCAAGCACCAAAAGAAAGACGTCCGGTTACCTGACGTCAATGTACAAGAAACACCTTATTAGGTCCAAGAAATATGTGGCTTTTTCGGTGGCCATTTTTAAGAGGTGTTTTGCCTGCCTACAGGCTCATCTAATGTGCCACACTTTCAAGCCTTCAAGCCCCTGCTGACGAAGTTAAATCAACAACTGACAATATTACCAAAGCCATAAGGAAATTGAGAGCCAACAAGGGCCCGGGACTTAACTTACTTCCTCCCAGCTTCTTCATTCATTGAGAAGTAACGGTTACTGCCGCCTTCGACTAATTTTTAGTCCTGTTTACGAAAGCTTATTATCCAAAATTTGGCTAACAATCAAAAATTATTGGTGTTTTTCAAAAGTCAATCAACCGTGACCTCTTTCATTCAATCCGTTCATTTCGGATCGATTACATAGGTCTTAAAGGAGAAAAAAACATGTTTTTTAAAAAATTGTATTTTAAAAACCAAAAATCTATTTTATTTGAAATTTACACATAGAAAAGTTTATTATTTCAACAAGTTGTAAAAGAATGTTCAGCTAAAAATATTGAAAATTGTCTATTTTACTGCAGTTTTCCTCGTCGAGCCTTGTTTTTTGCGGTAGGCGGAATATTTCGGTGCAGGTTCATCTGAAATCAAAAATTCATTGATTAAGGAAGCTCAGGGATACCATTTTATGGAAAGGGGGGGGGGATAACTTGTCGGAGCACACTTTTCCACCTACCCTGGAGTCTGGTAGATAAGTTTGTTTACATGTTTTTTTTATGCGCCTCTTAAACATAGAAAAATAAATTCACAAACATTCCAAGTCGTAATCAAAATCGGATAATACCAACATGCCGTTGAGAAAGAGGATGCTGTTAGTAGCAAATGTTTAGATCAATATATCTCAAAAAAGGTTATGGTTTCAAGAAAAAGAATGTTTCATGTTGTTGGAAATTTTCTAAGCTACAAATTTGCCATACGTTGTTTTTCAGAAGACGTGACCGTTACTGAGATATTAAGGAAAGGTCACTTTTGGTGACCTTTGACCCCGTATAAAAAGTAACGCAGCACTCGGATCGATGGGGACTTTTGACTTTTTGTTTTCAGCTTTCCCCAAATTTTTCCGAAGCACCATGTTCAATTCCCCCGGACTATGCTGTGATTGTCGCCACTGTTATTTTCTTTGCGTTAGTATTGTTGGGAATCCCAAGTGATTTGGATGGGTTTTTGTAGGCAAGAAGAGCATGATTTGGAGTAATCGCTTCTTGATTTTGATGATCCAACGGAATATAGGTTAATGGCCTAGAATTTATTAAATTTTCGATTTCAATTAGAATATTTTGCAGGACCTCTGGTGCTGGTTTGCGTAAGGGCTTAAGCATCATTCACATCGCTGACTTAATCAATCGGATTAGCCGCTCCCAGGCACCACACATGTGTGGAGAAAGTGGGGGATTGAAATACAATTTCAGCGTCGAAGTACTTGTGGCCAGTGGCGGCTCGTCCTAATGTGCAGATTCGCACGTGAACCCCCACAAAAAATTTAATTATTCATTGAACAATACACATTGAACAATACTTGTTATGGCAGCACATAATGCTGTGCCTGCCGATCATTTTCAGCATTATTATTTCATTCATACCCAGCGACAATATTGCCACGACAAACCACATACAACTTCGCTTATCTTTACTGCCTCTTGTACTAGCGATCGCACGTGCGATTTTGTGGCTGGAATTAGGGGGCTAGAGGAGCGTACGAGGAAGCGAGGGGTGCATCCATTTAGCTCGGCTCAGTACTAGCTGGGGGTTCACACTCAGAATGTGCGATCGACAACCAATTTGATGTATTCAAAGATTGTTGTCGGCGGTCAGTTTCATGCGCTGATTCGTGCTGCCGTTCGAGCATTTTATATGGATTATTGTAACTATTAGGGATAATTTTAGCAATTGCCGCTATTTGTGTCTGTATGATTTCAAGACACATTTGGAATTTAATCCATGTATACTGCTCTACTAAGCTTAAACATTCTATCTGCATTTTTCTCAATTTTGAGTGTAATTTTAAGTATATAATCTAAATACTCTATTGCATCGTTCTACAAAATTTGAAATACCTATATTTTGTGGAAGTATGTTAAAATTAATATTGAAAAATGCACTCTCCATATACCTCCAGTACAAATCAAAACACAAATCATTGAATATCTAAAAAGTACTAATATGTAGATAGAACCTTTATGACTAGTAGGGTAGTATATATAAATCTTCTGAAATTTTCGCTGTTAAATACTTGTAAAATGTATTCAGTATTTTAGAAGATTATCCTTGGAAGAAATTAAATACTTGGAAATGATTTGAACGTTTAATATCTTTTGTCGCCTATTCCTGGCCTATTTATGATGATTAGAACTATAAAACTAAATACATTTGAATGTATTGACTGGTTCAATTATGCAGAGATAGTCTGGGCACTTAATTATACCATAAAACACTGAAGGTTTTCGGGTGTAAATATATGAAAAGTTTTATGCAAGATGGGTTTTCCCGTTTTTTATAAATTTTGGGATTATGTGTACCTAGGACTGTTTGTAAATATACTGAGCATATTACATGCTCAATTGTGTTTACTTCCACCTTAGTAAAATTACCCTTTTATTAGTCGTCTTCAGACATTCTTCCGATCACCGTGATAAGTATTTGTTTTTCTAATGATCCCAATTTAAAAACTGAGGTCATCTCGACTTACAGCAGTTACTTTGGACTCATGTCTATATAGCAACCATAAATGATCATGTTCATTGGTTATCACAAATTGTAATTTTTAATAAACATATTTTTGGAAAATATTACAATTTGCATTTAGCACGTGTTACTTTATCACGGAATTATGGCAAAAGTTGTAAAAAAATTTTATTGATATCAGTTCATAAATTTTTTGTAATAAACTATGCTAAGCCCTTCACGGTCAAGACATCATGAGGGTTTCTGATGAAAATACCAGGTTCACTGGGAATATAAGTATCAAATCTCTTAAATGTCTTGTTAAAATATGGCTGTTCAAGATTTTTAAATCGCCTTTTGAAGGATTTTATATGTTGTTCTGTTTTTTAGAATAGTATTCTTTTAACTCGTTCTACTGCAGTATTACGATGTTTCAGCAAATTAACTAAAATAAAAGCAACTCTTAAAAGTATATTCATGTGCTCAATACATATGTTTTCGATCTGTGAACCCCCATAATATTAGGCCACGAGCCGCCACTGCTTGTGGCCTCTTCTTTTTTCTCGAAATTTACTTCTTCTTTACACTGAGAGAAAAATCTTGGTAAAATCAACAATTTTCCTTAGTTGTTTTTGCGTCAACTACGGGCTATAGTTAAAACAACTATAAGAAAATTGTTGATTACTTTTATGCACCATGACGCGTAGTTGATAAACAACGTCCGTGGTGCAAAAACAGTAAGCAACCACAAACAATGGTATTCCAACAATATACATAGTACGGAATAGTAAATGACTATAGTCTGTGGTGCCCCAACAATAATAAGTGATTGCTGAATTCTGTTTGTTGAATTTAACAATTGTAGAGTGGTTCGCTTACTATGAAAATTGTTGATAATTCAATATTTTGTAGCGTTAAATGAATTGATGCTCAACCATTTATCGTACTTATGAACCAATTAACACAGTTGAATCCTCGAAGGATTCAATATTTTTTGTATCAGCAAAGTCAATTACTTTTGTATGGTCAAATGAATTATTTTAGCATAGTAGAAAGAACCATTTTCCGTAGTTCATTCGACAATTTTGAATGAATTGTTGTATTACTATCAATAATAGTTAAATCAGCATCGTTGGGCACTACAGCCCGAATTGAGCCTTAGCCTCCTTAATTCTTCGCCTCCATTCGTTTCGGTTCAGTGACCGCGTCCTCCAGTTCGGTGTTCCCAGAAGTGACCTGCTGTCAGCAGCTATCGAATCCTCCCAGCGCTTGCGTGGCTTACCGACTGGCCTGGCTCCGCTCGCTCGCCCCTTGAGAGACCGTCTGGGGATTCGATTGTCGCTCATTCGTTCGACGTGGCCAGCCCATTGTAATTTTTGTAGTATGACGGTAGAGACTTCCGGCTCGTCATATATAGTATACAGCTCGTTGTTGTATCGGATTCGCCATCCATTTTCTTCCCGCATTGGACCGAGGATCATTCGCAATACTCTTCTCTTGAACGTATTCAAGGCTTTTTCGACGCCTGGGTCATTGTCCAGATTTCGCTTCCGTAGCATAGCACAGGTCTAATAATTGTTTTATAGATGCGAAGCTTCGTATTCCTGTGTACGCATCGAGATTTCAAAGTGAGAAGCACCGAAAAGAATGTCTTAGTGGCTAATTGAATCCGTCGTTTGATTTCGTCAAGCTCATTCCCATCCTTCGAGATGTTCGTCCCTAGGTACATGAAGTTGTCTACGTTTTCAAGGTTATAGACCCCTATCGTTATGTTTTGTCTTATTGGCGTCCTTTTTCTTGATTGAGTCATAACTGTTGTTTTTTGTTCGTTAATTTGAAGACCAACTTCCATGGCGGTTTCGTCTAGAGCTACAAATACTTAAATCAACCACCACTTTTTCTTCCTGTGTAAGACTCTTTGATGATCTTCTCGGCTCCGACTAAATTTGTGCCCCTATAACTGTAACACTCTAACGGCTGGCCTCTAACGGCTGGCCTCTTCTCAAAGTTTCTGAATGCCAGTAGAAAACTGACAGTTGACATTTCGCTGACCATTTCCAGATGGATGGCTCTTACTGTTAGGCCAGTGAATATTACTACCCAAAGCTTCTCATGTTTTCAGTATACGGCAATGATGAACGGACCGAATAAATCAATCCCAGTGTGAGAAAAGGGTGCAGTGTCGACAGCAATTCGACCAACTGGCAGTGGAGACATCTCCGGTGGTGACGGTCCAGCCAATAAAATTTTGCACTTTGCAAGTAATAATATTTCTTCGGAATATGTCTTTTGGGCCCCCCGGAATAGAAAATTCTCTGCCTGTTGTAGCTCTTCTGACTTTAGGTTCCCCTTATACTTGCTACTAGCAGATATTGTATTAATATTATTTAAGAACCTGAAGAAGTGCGCTGCAGTGCGCAACAGTCAATTTCACTTGCTAAATTGTGGAGCGTCTATGACATCGGTGACTTGAACGTGAAACATTGAAGTGAAGTGCTTTCAGCTTCGATGCTTTCAACATTAGTATCATACTGGAACTGTTGTTTCAGCCAGAGCTGTTCTCCGGACCTTTATACTAACGGCTATTGACATCAAGTTCAATGTAATCTCGCCACTTCGTGGGTATGTCCGCAACGTTTTCGTTGGATGGCAGCCATCTCCATTGGTTGATGTCAGTGTTTTCTCGAATTTCTCCAACACGGTATGCGACCCAATTAGGTAGTCTTTCCCGAGAGTGGAGCCAGGATAGGACGACAGAAGAGTCGCTCCAAAAGTAAATTGTATGTAGCTTTATGCCAAGTGAAATATAATTTGGCAGATCCAAAATATCAGTTAGTTTCACACCAAATGTCGGATTTTGAAGGGTTTATAAAAACTCGATTATTTTCAAATGAAATGGTTTTATTCCTCAAAATATTCACCGTTGGAGTCTATAGTTTGTTGCCAACGTGCTGGCAAATCAAAAATTCCTTTTTTGAAAAAATTAATATTTTTATGCCCCAAAAACTCTTCAAAGGACGCAATTACAGCGTTTTGGTTGGAGTAGCGCTTTTCTTGTAAATAGTTTCCCAGGCTCCGGTAAAGATGATAGTCTGTTGGTGACAGGTCTGGAGATTATGGAGGGTGAGCTAAAACTTCGTACTGCAACTCCTGTCGTTTTTGCATGGTCAAACGGGATACATGCGGTCGTGCGTTATCGTGTAACAGAATTGGCCCATGCCTATTCACCAGAGAAGGCTGTTTTAAACGCAATTTTGCGTGCATTTCGTCCAATTGTGCACAGTAGGTCTCTGCAGTTATCGTTTCACCAGGATTCAAGAACGAATAGTGAACGACGCCTTCTGAAGTCCACCAAACAGTAACCATGATCTTCTTAGGGTGCAGTCCCGCTCTTGCTTGGTGGCTAGGTGCTTCTCCGCGATCCAACCATAGTCCTGAACGCTTCCTATTATCAAAGAGAATCCATTTTTCATCTTGTCCTTTTTTATGTCGCATCAGCAGTGAAGATGCTACTTCAACTCTCAGCATTTTGTTCCTTTCATACAATTCGTGTGGGACCCATTGATTGAGTTTTTTCATTTTTCCAATATTTTTGAGACAGCGACTAATGGTTGATTTCGATACATTGAAGGTCTCAGCAAGGCACTATAAAGTTGTCGATGTATTCCTCTCAACTTCTGCTCGCAGTTCGTCATCATTAACACTGCTACCTTGTTGACCACGTGGTTCGTTGTCCAAGCCAAAATTTCCTTCTCGGAAATTGGCAAACCATCGTTGCACTGTGCGTTCGTTGCAGGTATCTGGTCCTAACACCTGATTAATTTCTTTCGTCGCTGCAGCTTTATTTTGTCCTTTTTTAAACATAAACAGGTAAAGGACCCGAATATCTCTTACTGTAAACATGTCTATAAGCACGAAAAGGACAGATATAGGTAACCACACGGGTAATAAATTAGGCACTAAAAGAAAGGTATTTACCTCTATTTTCAAATACAAAACTTATTTTGAATTTTAACAAACAACTCTGTTCACCATGGGATTACTTTTAAGACTGTCAAGAAATCCGACATTTGGTATGAAACTACCTGATATATTATTTGAGAATGTGAAAAAAATTGAAGCATATAAGAAATGCAATCTTAAAGATTGATATTAAATGTAACTTTATTTGTTTCACAGGTCTATGTTTCAAAAGATCTGTATATCGCTCAAAATTTGATTTATAGAAAATTCTCTAATCGTTTACAAATTCCTCGTAATTGTCAAAATTAATAGCAATAACTTCTCATTCGTACCGATGTCAAAAGGAAAAAAGGACTTGACCTGTCAAATACGGTCTTATTTATAGCAAAAATATTTGTTGTCTATGGTTACTACGATTCTACTTTTACTACATTTACATGACGGCATCTTATATTTACACTCAAACTCATATATCATTAAAAAGTAATGAATAAAAACAACAGAGATTGAGGATATGTCGTGATCACATGCATATTTGTCGAAATAATACGTAAAAGTGTCGTAACATGATAATGGATTAGAATTATAAGCACTATCTCCGATACAAATATCAAAATTGTATAGGAATGACTACGATTAATAGTGTTGGATGATTTTAATGTGCCAGGGCTAAGCATTTAGATTGATTTGGAATAAAACCATCAAAAAATTCAGACTAGGTAGCAGTATTAGTTTTGACTTGTAAAGACCTTTCGGAAATTCGTGAACCATTCGATTTATCTATGCTGAGTATGTATAGTTTCCAAATCGATTCCTGTTGACAAACCAAACACTGTTCTTCAACAAATCTCTCATATCTTTCAAAATCATATTCTGAATGCCAATCCCAAACAAATCCATAATTGCGTGAATATTTTAATATCTTATTTCCTAAACTACGCTCATATCCATTGAAATGACTTTTGTGCTCCCCCTGCTCCAAGCACAAAGAAACTTGTGTCCATTTCCCTTCCACTAATCTGCTTTTTAATTCATTACTCACTTCCTCTAAAAGAGTCTACTCTCTCCAAAACATCCTTTGGTCATTGGGAATTCCCAATAAGCTTTAAATTCGGCTGCGTGTTCCAATAGAATTTCCATTCGCGTCACTATCACCATCATCAGTCTAATTATCTCAGCCTCCTGCCATTCTAGTTTTTTTCCCTGGTTACCAGGTACCAATCACTAAAAGTACCTTTCGTTTCGGCATCGACATTTGGCATTTGCTTTCGTCATCACTGCAGACCTTAACCCCAAGCAATTGCTTTATGTCAAATCGATTCGATTGCAGTGTAGAGTTGAAATGTTGCTTCCTCCATGCAGAACTACAATAAACGAGTCCTTGACAGCAAATGGCATTATGTGGCATTAATGTCTTTCGTAGTGGCATCACTATCACACGTTGTTTTGGCTGATTTTCAGAACCGGTATTTGTCGGTACTAACGTTTTTGCGTAGAACACTAAAGAAACTTATCGTTCTTGGTTGGTTTTTTTCGTTGAGGGAATCGAAAGAGGATATGTAAGTTTAGTCGTTGTCCTTAATTTATGGCGCTGGATGACTTTTAGTGTGGTAGTGATGTGTTTTCTCTCCCGCAATGGTACGAGAGGTAGAGATAGTGTGGGATGTTAGGTGGTACATTTGTGTTATATATGGTTGATAAGCGATATTTTTATGTGTAACTTGGAGCTAGAAAAAAAGGAAATTATAGAAGAATATAAATTTTCTGATAGTGATAATTTATATTCTTCTATAATTTGTGGGTGTAGTTTTGGATCCACAAAAAAAATATAGTACCACCGTTAGTCGAAGTCGTTATGTCCTCGATAATGATGACAATTCATTTTGCTTACAATTTTTAATATTGAGTCATTTTTTGCTTCAGTCTAATAAAACGTCTGAGCTGCTTATTATTCTTTTCTAATTTTTGCCGTTGTGTTAATTTTCTGATGGCTTTGTTGAAAATTTCGAATAGAAAAACCGGCCAAAAGATAAACCTGAAGGCCTGGATTTGGACTACGGAAAGGTTCTAGGTTCAAAACTGGAGGGTGAGGTTGTTAGATCGGAACAATTTGATGAAGTATATTAGGCCAAGCCTTGACATTGGCTATAAAACCATCGCATCAAATATAAGTAAGGATGAAAAAATCAGGAAAATCTGAAAACGTTTTTAATTCCTTTCGGGAACCAAGGATATGTATAGGTATATTATGTGAGAGCAGCGAAAGCTGTGGATTTTCTTTACCCTTTTCATTGGCGCGAAGGCTTTGAACATAGAAAATCAATATTTTTAGGAAAATCCTAATTATCTAAGCATTTTGAAGATTCGAGATCTAAAATGCCAACCAAGCTCTGTAAATAAAAGTTATAGCACGTGCAACCAAGTGGATAGATCATTTTTGGTTAATGCATGGGGTCCCTGGTTCAAGTCCAGTTACGGACAGAGGATCGAGCTAACCTTAAATTAACCTAGCTCTAAGTAGGTAATCTGAATAAAATCAGGAGCGACAAGGGCGAAGTAGGAAAAGGGGGGGTTAGGGGGAAGTAGGAAAATCTCTGGTTTGAAGTCAGTTTTTTGCACAAGACGTTCGTGGAAGCTCCCAGTCTCCGATGTATGTAACAATGTGACTTGCAGATGTATCAGCAGAGACTCGAAATAAAACAGCTGTAGAAGAGGCGCTTGGCACAGGCCCGACCTGACCCTGAAGAAAACCTTGGCATTGATTAGGCATAAGCATATCAGCCTGTAATGGAGCTTCCAGATGCGGAGGCTCAAAATGAATATGTTGGGGCTGTAGCTGTAACCGGTCGTGTCTATGTTGCTGGAGAAATAAAGTGTGAAGATATTGCTGTTGCTGCTGTGCTCGATTACGGGTAGGCTACACGTTTATCAGGCCTTTAATTGTTGTAGTCTCAGATTGGTCGTAATGAGTTACCCGCTGAAGCCATAGTGAGACTGAGACCTATGCTATGCTGTTATGGGTGGCCGATTATAGAACACTGAATTCCAGATGTTGTTCCGCATAAGTGTGAAAATCTGACTGATTCTTGATTTGCCTGGGATCAAGCTACATTGATCATGTCCGATGATAGCTTTCATGTAGGAGGCTATCTTCTCCTCCAAGATAGAAGAAACAATTTTTTTGAAATTAATCGCATGCTCTAAAATGATTGGGACATATTACGCCTTTCCACCAGTGTCATCTCATCATGCTTCCATGTAATAAATGAAACCCATCAAAATTTTTGAAACATCTTTTTCATATTTTATTCGGGAAATTAGGTTGACCATCGTTAGTTTTATGAGGTTATTTTGGAAAATTTGGAAAAATAGGACCAAAAATTCCAACGCATTTTCCTCTGATTTTCCTTGCATCTTTATGAATGAATCTAAAGGAGGCCCGTCATCTTAGTAACCTACATGGTGAATGTTAAAGTGATAATCACTTTCTAATTAATGGCAAAAGAGGCACTTACCAACGTCTATTGCAATCTCTAGCGTCAATTACAAAGACCAACCAGTTTTCCACCTACAGAGCCGACAAAGGTGTTTTGCACATCTATCGTCTTTCAAACAAATGGTCAGAGCTGATCATAATTGCTATTCGATGTTGGATCTATTAACACTGGGACCTAGTTTCACTTAACTGCATTCTCAATGCAAGCCTCTAACGATAAACAATTCAAACAGAACTGGTCTTGTTCGAACCATTGAGAGGGGCATAGTTTCCACAGTCACTGGTCGTCACACATGAACTCCTATATGCATTCAACGACAACAAAAAACAACCGACAACTTCCATTAAAATCATGCGAGGGCAGGCTGAAACAAAAAACCACTAGACCTCTTCGAACAGGAAATGTGATGTATTTGCGTGGGAACTCTCCTTTCTTTGCCGCTTACTGTTGATTTATTTCAACATCTGCGCATGTGACAGCGACTAGCCGTTGCTTTGGTTCGATTCACAGCAACAACAAGAACAACAAAAAACGGCAACAGCTACGACCTGTTGGACGCAGAATTTCATTGTACCTTGAGAGTCCATACCTGGTCTTTTCCGTTATACCTGAAAGACACCTAGCAGCCAGTCAGACATTCAGCCAGCCGGTCTATGCAAATACAACTTCTTTGCGTGGGCGAACTTCTTTGGTGCAATGCTGCAACAGCACCAGGCGTTCTGCATTTTTTATCAGCTTGCGTATCTTTTGCAGATACACATATGTTCGCCCTTTCTATCAAATGAAACTTGAGAATGCATATAAGTGCGCATGCGACTTTAGGAAAAATTCGACTTATGAATGAAAATCAAGTCACGAAAATGCTAATGTATATTAACCCAAGGTTCTGAATCTGAGAAGGAATCACGAAGAGTAAGGAAACGGTCAATGGATAAGAGATTCATTCAGGTTCTTGTCACGTGCTCAACTGCGGTTCCAAACTATTTGACACGCATCGAACAATGAATGGTTGTAAGGCGATTAAATAAACAACCATGGCAATTTGCATAATGTTTAATGGCTTAATGGTGGATGAGAAATTGGTAGACACGAAGTCGCTAGTATGCTTTTTGGCTCATTGTTTGTTTCCGTTGCATAATAGTTCAGCGTTGGGAAACAATGGTAAGTTAGGAAAATTTTAAGAATTTATGGAACTTTCAATTCGGTAGCTAAAAATCGAGGCCAAAGGTAAATGCGCCAAAATTCGGAATTTTTCAGAAGCTTCAGAAAGGTTGATGTTACATCTAAGCACGTCTGGTTTGAAAGATTGTTGCCGATAGTGCTGACCATCGCGCAAGTGACACAAGTTTCAAGTGAAGAAATTTTGCATTAGATTCCGATTGCATAGTATGGTATATTTTCAGATCGTCCGCATAAAAGAGCGGTAGCTGTCAGATAACACCTCTGAGAGATCCAAAATGAGAATATTGTTCAGAAGCGGTCCTAAAGTGGCTGCCCTGTGGTACCCCAGAAAAGATTGTATTTTTTTTTTTTTTTGAACAAAGGCTTCGAATTCAGCATGTTGTGTACGAGTTCGAAGGTAAGTAATTCAACCAGCTTAGAAGGAACTCTGCAATGCCAAATTTTTGATGAAGTTTGATGAAGTCAGCCCTTTTTCCATATTGCAAAGCACATTCGAGACTGCTATCAATTTCATCTTTTCTTACCAAATATCAATTTCATCTCATTCACTCACCAAAAAGTGATTCATCTCCACTTAAATTGCCAGTTATTAAATCATGTTAAGACTATTAAGTCTAAGTAACTTCCGCTCAACACGCCGACTGATTCCGTAGAAATCAATGTCAAATTCCATTCACCATATCATATCAAACATCAGATACCCGAATGGTAGGTCAGCTAAAACACTCACATATCTCCTGATTCTTTCTCATTTATTTGTCTAGGCCTCGACAGTTCTGCCTTTCTCATTTCAGCATTCCCTCAGCCGCAGCTACTGCAATCTCAGCACGATCGGCATCATTTCAAACGACATTTACAGTCATAAAGTTCCAGATGGGAAGTCATTTGAGTCGAAGAAAAACGCGCTCAACCATTTCCATAAACATATCCATCATCATAATCATTACTAGCGGCTAGTAGTGAGTTGCATTGCAGTTAGCGGCGATTCAAGCCAACTCAACGTCCATTGTACAAAGGCTAACCTTCTCATATTGTAAACACCGTTCGTTCGGCCGTTGGACGTTTCTTGCATATCACATCATTTTGTTAGTTCTGTCCATCATATGCACACTGCACACACAATCATTACTGTGATGGATATATTAATTGAGATGCATTTCCACAGGTACATACTAATACCGATGTGACTCAATGACCGTTCAAAGCCCGTCGTAGACTTAAAGACGGTATGAATGGCTTTTTTTTTAGCTTATCTTAGGAAGTTTTAAGTACCGAACCGGTTCTGTAAATTGATCTTAGTCATGCAGAACGTTCGAGAAGTAGCTACAAATGAAAGAAAATGATCGAGCGAATGCAGCACTTTTATTTCAAATGGCCATTACAATTGTAGATTATTCAAAATTTCACTGATACCTACCTTTCTGAAGACTAGCCGAACCCATTCGAATTCCAAAAAATTTATAACTAAACATCTACCGCTACATAACGTTCGAAATTTTAACCAACCACTCCATCAAATTCTCACATTTGAAAGCCGGAAAAAACCTTAAATTACATCAGTAAAACGAGTTAGAGAAAGAGTTGTTGTTAGTTACTGCTCATTCACTTCAGGGAGTGATTATCATTTTGAGAAGTGATTTATTTTTAGATTCAATGTAAATGACTTGTTGGAGTTTTTTTTTCTTAATGTAAAGACGACGCCAATTGCTTGTAACAGGAAGTTATAGTAAACATTTTTTACTTGAGATTTCCGTCGTTCGATGTATTAGATGTGGAAAGCAGAAAAAAGTATATTTTTTTATAGTAGATTTACTGTGCAATTGATGAGCCGTTCAATTGATTTATTGAGATGCTTTGCTTTCATCCAGAAGTATCTAGAAGATTCTGACCTTGATTCCATTCTTCCCTTCCATTTTTAGAGGTCGATATCTCTGCTCGCTAAGACGCCAGTCCAAAGCAGCGATATATGGGTTTGAATCTTACCGTATGCTCATTCTTGTGATGTTTTAATAGCCGGCGACTCGGTTCTGCCCAGTACTGGCGCTCCATTAATTAATTGTCACGTCATAGCTCTTCGGCGACGGCATAGCACCAGCAGTTCAGAAGAATGAAATGTGGCACCTAAAGAATGGTGAAATTAATTGTAATCGGCTTCTCCCATATGTGTTTCTATACTGCCATAGCGAAGCATTATTACAGAAAAAAATCATTTAGTAATCTAAAAAGTCAAACCAAAAGTTATTCAAAGAAATTTTTGATTTTTTTTTTTGCAGAAGATCTAAATAAACTTACTTCAATATTCCCTACTAGAGCTTACAGCTCATAAGCTCAAAAGTAAAACAATCAAAATGGCTTCGATCATATCTTACTGGCCAGCCGTGTCATATTAAGTACGATGATTTCCTATTTTCTTTCCTATTTATTTTAATTTCAATATTAGAGTTTCAAAAGGCTGTATTATTGGTCCTCTAGTATTAATTTTGTACCTAAACAACTTTTCTCCCCCCCCCCCTCTCTCTCTATCTCCCTCTCTCTCTATCTCCCTCTCTCTCTATCTCCCTCTCTCTCTCTATCTCCCTCTCTCTCTCTATCTCCCTCTCTCTCTCGCTCTATCTCTCTCTCTATCTCTTTCTCTCTCTCTATCTCCCTCTCTCTCCCTATCTCCCTCTCTCTCTCTATCTCCCTCTCTCTCTCTATCTCCCTCTCTCTCTCTATCTCTATCTCCCTCTCTCTCTATCTCCCTCTCTCTCTATTTCCCTCTCTATCTCTATCTCCCTCTCTCTCTATCTCCCTCTCTCTCTATCTCCCTCTCTCTCTCTATCTCCCTCTCTCTCTCTCTATCTCCCTCTCTCTCTATCTCCCTCTCTCTCTATCTCCCTCTCTCTCTCTATCTCCCTCTCTCTCTCTATCTCCCTCTCTCTCTCTATCTCCCTCTCTCTCTCTCTCTGTCTCCCTCTCTCTCTGTCTCCCTCTCTCTCTATCTCCCTCTCTCTCTCTATCTCCCTCTCTATCTCCCTCTCTCCCTCTCTCTCTCTCTCGCAACTTACTGCACTCTTAATTCGCCTCAGCTACTTGCTCACAACTAGATACACTCAAAGCACGGAATAATTAAGGTTGAGCATTCATGGTTGGACTCTAACCAGGGATCTGACACGTTAGTAGTCGGTTTTTCACTCACTCGACTACAATATTTTCAAGCGTTTCAACACGGTTTTTGGCGTCGTACCAACACGGTTTTATGAAAAATCAATCACAACCAACCATCTCGATCGAATTTTCTCATCAAGTGGCTAGTTAAATTGAAGCTGGCCTCCAAACTGACTGTACCGACACAAACTTTAAGAAAGCCTTTTATTCGATTGGTCCCTCTATTTTCCTAAGCTAAGCTTCATTTATTTCAATCTCAATTGCTTTTTGAACTAGAGCGACTCTTACTTGGCGGATCAAATTCAACGTGTATACTTTCGTGATGCTAAAATTCAAACCAAATCTGGTGTTCTAGAAGGCAGTGGCGGCTCGACACAAAAACACTATTATAAGGTATTCGCGGATACCAACAAGAAATATCTACTTTACTTTAACTCAGTGGTGGCTCATCAGGGTGGGCCAGGCGGGCCGGGCCCACCCTGACGAGCCGCCACTGCTAGAAGGTAGTGATCTAGGCCCCTTACTGTTCGCCTTATTTAACAATTATATATGTAGGTTCCATTCTGCATCCACGCTCTGTTTTGATTTATGCTGTCTTAACTACTGCTATGATTTGCATCAGGATTTAAACATATTGACCAGCTGGTGTTTAAATAATAACCTCTTTGTTCGTGCTGACAGCTGTACTTTTATATCTTACATATAAAAATAATCATGCAACCTATAAATATTCACAGTACACCATTTATTAGGTTCGTGACAGTACTCGATTTAGGAGTGCTACTGAATCAATTATTCGCATTTAATCATCACATCGACTCAATCGTTACACAAAACAACATATTACGTTACTAAAAACAACATATTCTTGACTAAGACCGTATTTTGTTGCGTTGGGAGGCCTAGTATTGACTGCGCCAAATTTTCTTGGGCGCCGTATCAAAAAGTTTACATTGAACAAATTGAGTCCATTTAAAAGAAGGAAAAAAATAATCAGCCAATCTTTAAGAACGCTCCAGAGATTTATGTTTGGCCATTTCAAAGGATTTCGAAAAAACATATCTTTAAATTAAAGTTCAAAAATGATAAAAAATTTTTACAGTAGTTTGCTGCTATTTTTCTTTGGAGGAACTACTTGAAAACAATGGCTCGAAACATTGAAGCGACAGATGTTGATTTTAATAGCTGTTTATGCAAACAATGTCGATTTTCTCCAAAATTTCAGTGTTTATTTCCATATCAAAATAGCTTATCTGAAAGGACAGACCCCTATTCGCAAAAAGTTTCCAGGTTTTTATCTGGTATCGCTATCTACGAATAGGTCTAGGGGTGCCATTGTCTCAGCAATGAAAACCTAACCTAACTTAAACTGCCTTAGTAAACAAAGTATTGGCCATCTTACTACCAAATAATGGATTCCACGCCAAAAGAACTTTTCATTTTTTTAGGCTGACTTTTCATGAGGCCAAATTTTTCCTCCTTCATAAGAATATAAGTACTCTTCTAAGATCGTACTGCACCGACCAACATAAAAAGTCGTCTGACAGAGTTAAGCCACGGTCATCACTAACGCAAAGGGAACAGGATCGTACATAGTAGCATGTTTATTCTTCATAAACTGAGTGGTTTCATTTGGAGATGAAGCGTAAATACTGGAACAGGTATTTTTTTGAAACAGCCAGTACCTATTACGAAATTCAAAAACACTAGGTACGAGTACTTGTGTGAACTATAATCAAGAATTCACCCCATAAATTTTCTCCATTTGATTCATTTCAATAAAACAGCGACGTAATGGTATCCTAATATTAATATGCACTCGTATTTCATAATTGCAAGTGCTTTCAGACTCGTATTTCACGAGTATTTCGTAGTTGTTAGTATTTTCGTATCGAGTATTTTCGTACTTGCAAGTATTTTTGTACTTGCAAGTATTTTCGTACTTGCAGGTATTTTCGTATCGAGTATTTTCGCACTTGCAGGTATTTTCGTACTTGCAAGTATTTTCGTATCGAGTATTTTTGTACTTGCAAGTATTTTCGTACTTGCTAGTATTTCGTATGTGCGAGCATTTAATACTACCGTACTTGTGAGTATTTGATATTTGAGATTAAGTAAGTTGAGTGATATGATATTGTACTTGAAAAAAGGTTGTATTTGAGTACTTAAACTTAGACTGATTTGCTTTGGGACTGATTTGGTATTTGTTTCGGGTCTTTTGGGAATGGTGGGAAAAATTGAAAATTTATGCAATTTTTGATTTTCGGCATTGATGGCATTACCGACTGTTTTAGATTGGCCAAGAAAAGTTTGGTATCAGAAATCGATCGACGAAAATTCATATAGTTGGCAACAGGATTAGTTGGTCATATCTAAGTAAATTTTTCGACTTTGGTAATTTTAACGAATACGGGAGGTGTTATGTGCATCAAATTAAATTTATTGAATCTGATTGTGTTCCCTTAGATGGCTCCTAGCCTAGAGAAAGACTTGCCAATTAAATGACTGACCATTGCCAAGTTAAGGACAAGCTAAACGGACTAAAGGCTCCGCATCCTTTGAAGGTCATCGTACACCATAACCATTCTAGCTTGGGAACTTTGTGCCTGGAAGGTGGGGGAGGGCAGATCATACCGTTTCATTACATCACTGCTAGCGAATCCAATCCCGGGATCCCGGCCAATTTCTGGTCCCGAAAATCCCGGGATTGATGACTTCTAATCCCGGGATTTTCGGGATCAGATATTGGCTGCGATTTCGGGGCCGGGAGTCAAGCATTATCGGCAATCAAGTGACAGCAAGACTCGAAAAGTGCAAATAGAATCCATATTTATGAGAAAACAATTAGCTCACATCAAAATGCGTAAAGAATAGAGCAAAATAAACCGATGTAACAGTTAACAAGAGAATACAAAGGGGTTTGTAAATAAATAAGTATGGACTGTTTCGCATTTAGTGCATTCGTTACTTCGAATGATTTGAGGAAATTAATACTAGCGAATGCATACACAGATTTACCAAAATCCTTAACAACAATCAAAAAAAGGTTGTTGGCTATGCAAGCAGGATAAAGAAAATAATAAAAAATAAGATATAACAGGCTAGTATCTCAGGTGAACGGTTCAGTTTGATGTTTGATTAATGGACCTTGACTGCAAATAGGTGCTTTATAAATATAAACATCTACTTAGTAAATTCTTACTGGAGCTGGGTGCGAGTAAGAATATCAATGACAGCTGGAAACTACCTAGATATGAGTTTAATGTTTCTCTAGGAAAAGACATTGTTACCATCGTAACTGATGGGTCAAACGAAATGCGAAAAGTAGGCAGACTAGTTGGTACAGAGCAACATATTTATTTGGCGCATAGCATCCACTTGGCAGTTTGCGATGTTCGCTATAATATGAGGTCCATTCCAGATTAAAGAGTTGATGAAGCAGCTGATAGTCTGAACGACGACCACGAAGATTTGGATGGTCCTGAATCAGCTAACTACGTTGAAACCGGTCGCCTGCAAGACACGCTGGATCAGACTAAGGACATCAGCGCATGCATAAAGAAAGTTCGTTAGGTAGTTTTATATTTTAAAAAAGCTCCAACGAAAAATAATAACGATCTTTAAAACTATGTCGGATCCGAGCAAGGCATTTAACTGTCTCTTTTAAATGGATTGTAAAACAAGATGAAATAGTCTCTTGACAATGCTCGAATAGTTTCCCATTTTGCAAAATAGTATACATTAATAGGCCTGCAATATTCAGAGCAATTAGAAGCAACAGAGTTTGATTTGATTCAGAAAATTATTGAAGTTTTACTCCCTGTAAAATTGGCTGTGGCGGCCTTTAGTCGCAGACTTGCAAATTTATGCACTGTTAATACTTCAACAAGATTTGTATTTAGGCTGTTAGGAGAAAAACGGTCTATTCTTCTGAATGCTATGAAAATTGCAATATTGGACCGAATAAAAGAGCGTCAGTGTACCGAGCTATCTGGTATGCTAAGCTATCTCCAGAATCCACATTGTACCAGCGAAAATTTACCAAGTGAAATAAAATCTCTATTTTTGAAACCAAGCAACGCAAATATTAAAAAAATACTTCAATGATCTAGATGCTGAACCCTATGCTTGATAGCCAAAGAAATGAAGAGAACCCAGTAGATACCCATATTGATCAGAACAAGGTAGTCGTCAATTAACGCTACAAGAAGAGCTGCAAAAGTATGAAATAATCAATCATGAAATGCCGCAAGAAATTAATCTAATTAAAACCATTGCAAAAGAAATGAATCTTTTCGAAAGTGGTGGCACTTGCATAGTTTGGAGCAGGCGTACCAATATTTCTCGACCGTTTCCGCGGCGTCCGAAATCGGGAATAAATTTAGAAGCAGGCTTGGAGACGATACCTTAGATGCTTTGCTATTGCTTCAATGTTACTTCCGAAAAACCTAATGAACTTTGGCCGAATTTTTTATATGTTACTTTATTATGTATCTCAATTCTAAGAGTTGTGTTTTGTTGTTGTGGTTTTTGGTCGTGGTTTTTTGTTGTAATTTGTAATAGATGTAATTTTTAATATCTATCTTCATACTGTCAACGTTTTGGATAATTAAAATTATTGTTTTTATTTGCATCAATAATATAAATTAGTAATAATGCAATTTTTTATACAGTGTTGAGCTCACTTATTGTTGTAGTTTTGAAATGATGGCAAATTATATAATCTGTTTACTAGAAACTTGACTTATTTTGTTGTGTTGTATTTTGAATTTCAAATCCCGGGATCCCGGGATTTGAGATTTTTTAATCCCGTAATCCCGGGATTGAAAATATGGTTCGGGATTGGAATCCCTAATCACTGCAAATCGTATGCATTCGTACGTAAACATACATAAAAAAATACTTGCTAGTATTTTTGGAACAGGTATTTGGAACAGGTATTTTTTGTACTCGTACTAGTTATACTTAGTATGTGATAATCCTAGTACGACTCAACTCTAGTTTCATTCATGTAAATTCTATGAGATCCCTCTGGTGAATGATCACTTTAATAAGTGAAATGGTTAGTCCTCCAACAGTTTCCATCACGATTCAAATTTTCGCAGTTCTTTCTGATGTGGTATTATACTTTCGATTTCTAGGACTTCTAAATCTCCATCTCCATCTCCATCTCCTTCTATCTCCATCTCCATGACTCCATGAAAGTCGGATTTAAACTCATCTAGCCTGTTCCCGTACGGTACCAAGGTGTTCGAAAGTTGATTCTTGACCAGGCCCGACTATAGCTCCTAGGCATCTGAAGCGAAACGGTTGTTTTCACATTTTCCTCAGTAAACTCGCAAAATCTTCTTGTTCTTACAACTATTTCTTTGATTGTGGGACTTTTAAAAACTAAACTGTCCCCTTTTAACATGAAGAATTAGTAATAATTATTGATAATTAGTTCCGTGATGATTATTATAATTATAACAATTGTTGTCATTACATCTATAAATAAATCAAAATTCAATGCTACATCTATATTTAGAGTAAAAACTATAACGTAGTTGAAGTTAAAGATTATAATTGCTCTCTGGCTATTCTATTAAAATATCCACACCACATTTGAATAAACCCGTTCTCAATTCCATCCAATCGATGAACAACCACGAACCTAATCATTTTAACAAAACGTTTCAAGAAAGTCACGACAAAGTCACAAGTCACCGAACCATTGTCTAATGAAATATCTACCTTAGCCTTTAAGATGTGCTAGCCAAATATCTAACCGTTCACTAGACCATTAATTTGTGCAATATTTCTGAGCGAAACCATTCTATATATTCAGCTATGTACATGGAAGCTTTCGCTGCCGTATGATTTGTTTCATTAGCAACAATGCATCGGTGCAGCAGTAGATACCTCGCAACAAAACCCGGAGACAATAAATTGTGTGAAAAGATTGACCAATTTTCCTTTGCGAAATTGCACATTTCGCACAATCGCCTATAGAGAGACTATATGAAACGGCCAGTAGATAGAGGCAGTGTTGTGCTTCCAAGTCCGGATCGTGGTAATAATTTCATAAATTGGCAGTATCTGTTTCGTATTTATTAGAATTGATTTTAGAGTTCGAGTTTGTGTTGGCTGTGGTTGATGCTAATAAGAGACTTTCTCATGGATCAGCAGTATGGTTTTGTAGGTTAGTGCTTTAGGTTAATGTATTTAGATGAAATCAACTGATTTTATATTTTATGGATTGTGACGGAGTAGATGTTGACTGAATGCTTCAGAATACTAATTTTAAAATATGTAGTAACAATGTAAAACCCAATATTCGCTGTTTTTCATAATTTGTGTGGACCTTCGCGTAGCATAATAATCTTTAAATATTAGCCGCTTTGCAGGTATACTATGTCTGTATAAAGTTCAGCTGTGTCATTTTTGAAAAAATGTTATACTAATTGGGAAAACTCCCACGTAGCAAAATGTAACACATTGTATTGGCACGGCAGTACATGTCGAAGTGGCTCATAGCTTTCAAAAGCGTCGGAAAAGGATCAACAAGTATAAAATCACCCGTCAAGAAGATCCAAAAGAGAGAGAAACAAATATGTCAATATCGCTTGACTGACGACGAAGAATGTGCAACAAAAATATCCACTCCGTAATTTACTAAAAAATATAGGTACTTTACATAGGTACTCAAAGATATCTTTAAATATCGCGCAGTTTCTTCTCTCTACATTTCGATTTTCGAAATATCTTCCTTCTGCAGTACTATCCGCATTGCAGATCAGAAACATTCTGGGGCGTAAGGTGTTTCCATGACATTTAAGGTGGCAACATTTTGGCTGTTTATTTAAACTCAGCCATCAGTAGTTCGATGGGGATAAATTCAGGTTATTTTGAAATTCATTGCATAAGTTTAAGTACTCTCCTCTTCTCCTGACGGTGATAGCAGATACAGTTTAACAGCATACATCGCTTGAACATGTGTCTTGGGCTTTCGCCTTGTATCGAGACAAATCGATCTCCAATTTACTTTCTTATGCTTTGTATCGTTTAATTTTTCATGGACTACTGTTCTCTGAAAACGCTTTTCCATATGTCACCATCAATCAATCATTACAGCACCATAGAATTTTCATATTTTTTTTCTTCGTGCGCTTCGCACATTATGGAATCATTTTTTCTTTTCCTCCTATTCTTTCTACCTAAAAGGTCAAATTTCGTCTAGTCATTGAAAAAATTCTGATCGACTCACTACGCTTGGCTTGTGCTTCTCCCGAATTTTTGTGTTACTGGGCATATTTGACCCTTTCTGCCTTACTTTGTTTCGGCAACAAAAGCTGTCTAGCGTTGCACTCATTGCTTCACGAATTTTTAGCCATATATCTAATCTTGAACCGTTAGCTCAACTGCCCAGGCGTCGCTTTAGGCGTCGCTTTATAGACGCGTACTAGGGTATACATTCTACTACGTGATTCCACCTTCTTATAACGTTTTTTTTTCTCGATTTTCTTAGTTATCTCTCTGCGCTCTCGACTAATTCCTGAAGTTGGTTGAATCCCTAATATCGTCTCTTGATTCCAATTACTCTCTTGGCCCTGATGGGCTTCTTAACTTTTTTGTGAAAAATCTTGCATCGTCCTTATGTGTTCCCGTATCAAATTTTGAAAAATTCCTACGTCAATAGTGCTAAATAGTGCTAAAAATGGCTGTTCAAAATTTCACGTAAATCGGTCCATTACAACTAGAGATATCATGTCAACCGTATCGAGAAAAGTAGTTCCGAGAAAAACGCGTTTAAAACTTGGAGTCTCGTTTCGTGTAGTTAGTTGGCGTGTCACAAAAATAGCTGTAACTCCAAAAATAATTCGAATTTCCGAAAATCCTTTTAAGAGCTTATTCTTAAAGGCCTAAACTTTGAAAATATGCAAACAAAAAAAATCGATTCGATCAAATTTCTAGACCAGAATACCCCCTGAATATAAATCTTTGTACTCGTAAATTTCTTTGCTTCTGGAAGCCGGCTAACATTTTCCCAATTTTTAAATCTGGTGAACGGAACGTTGCCTCAAAGTATCGTCCTATTTCCATCCTTCCCTGTTATTCCAAAATCATTGAGCGTTTGGCATTTAACAATATTTATGATTCTCTTAGCAATGCTTTTGTATCTCAGCAACATGTCTTTGTTAAAGGCCGCTCTTCAAATCTCATTGAATTTTCTCATGCAGTGCTCTCGGCGTTAGATCGGAACCGTCAAGTTGATGCTATATATAGAGATTTCTCTAAAGCATTTGATTCTGTCAATTTTGGGATTCTTCTACTCAAATTAAATCACTATGGTATATCCGAGTCTTTACTTTCTTGCATGTCTTCGAACTTAATTAGTTGCACCTGTTTTGTCTCCCTCTCCAGCGTGTGGTCCTCATCGTTTACCCCCTCTTCTGGTGTACCTCAAGAATCGATACTAGGACTGCTCTTCATCAACGATCTTCCAAATGTTTTATTGTCATCTTGTTTGCTTTACACAGACGACTTAAAATTATTTCGGGTAATCGAAAGCTCAGATGATCATCTGCTTCTTCAGGCGGATTTGAATTCTTTTACTGCTTCGTGTAACTCTAACTACCTATCGTTAAATGTTTTCAAACATTTTGCCATTTACTATTCCCTGAAGACCCAGACTTATGCCTTTCCTTATTTGATTTGTGAATCCGTCCTTGTCTCTGTATTTTACTGATCTAGGGCTAACCTTGGATCGTAAACTTAAATTTGATATTCATGTTCATTTCATTACTAATAGTGCCTCACGGATTGATGGGCTTGCTATACGTTCCTGCCACAATTCTTGTTACATTTTTACATGTGTCTAAGACATTTGCTACCCTAATTCGCTCCAAACTTGAATACTGTAGTCAAGTGTCTGGTCCCCTCGTTTCACATACCTTTCCGATGCCGTTGAATCAGTTCAGCGTAGGTTCACTCGCACCTTACTTTTTAAATATAATCTTCCCTACATGTCTTATGTTGAACGCTTATCGCTTCTTAATCTCCCTCTCCTGGCAAAGCGCAGAGCTAACCTGAATGAATGCTTTCTTCTCAAAATCTGCCTTGGCTATCTAACTTCATGTATAGAACGAACGATTGGTTTGATTAACGAACGGCACTGTGAGAGGCAAATTAGGTTCTCTGTTGTCTTTGAAGAACCATTTGCACGTACAGATACTTATTTTCAGTTTCCGGTTTTCCAACTCGATCATCTTCCTCACTTTATAACCACCTTTAGATAAATGTAATATTTGTAGCACCATATTTTTGCTGCGGATTAGTTTGCCTATTTTGTCATGTGTGGCTTGGAATTGCATATTTTTTATTGTCTCAATTTTTTTTTATGTTATTTTCTTTTTATTATTTTCTGTTTCTATTTCTAAATTGTCCTATTTGGGCCTATTAGGCTTTTTGCCGGTTAATGGACTTGTGAACACGCTTAGGGTAAGCTTTGAGTACGTTTGCATGCAGCTTTCAGTACAATTTAATTGCAGTGTCAACTTTGCCGTGTCAACGACACATTTTCGTCACAATATCCTAGCGGCATTTAGCCTGTCGGCAAGAATACTTGCAGCTAGGCGTATTATTGCATTTGAGAAGTGAAGATGGCATTCCTTTTTTTGACCTCAGTTACAATCATCGTTTTGATGTTGGAAAATCTATGACATTACGCCTAAGTGGAGCGTAACACATCTTCATGTTGTACGCTACGCTGACAAATCTATGAAGCGACACTTCAACGGAAGGCGGTTCTTATTCGTGACCCCAGTGGATTTTTCCTTCTGTGGGAATGCCCAGAGCGAGTTCTACGAGAAAATTCCCCGGTTGATGCATGTACAGTAGAACCTCTTTAATCTGAACCTCCGTAATCCGAACGTCCACTAATCCGAACGCTGCCGCGGCATAAAATATGTACATATGTATATGAATGCTTCAAATTCTTCCTGCGAATAAAACATAAATTTTTGTTTACATACATGCATATGCGTCGCAAAAATGCGTAAATAATGAGTTCAAAGTATGTAAACAATAATGGATTTCAATCTTCGACTTCTTCGTCGTAAGTCGAGAACTGCCTGTATACAGAATACACTATACACGCTGGAAGTGAGTCAACGACCTCTCCCCTCCCTTCGTCTCGAATTTACAGCTGTACATATTTTCATATTGTGCTCAGTCGCACTTTTGTTGTCACTGTGAACGTGTGTTGTTTTTCGGAGCGTGCACGTGTTTATTTTACAACTCTACGGTACAGTTCTTAGTTGAAGATTGCGTATCAGTACAGTACGTTACAATGTCGTCACTAAAACGCAAACATAACACTTTAAACATGGAAAAGAAACTAGAAATCATAGAAAGACTTAAAAAAGATGAAAATGGTGCATCGTTGGCCAGGGAGTATGGAGTTGGTAAGTCCACAATCACCGATATTAAATCGAAACAAGATGCCATAATGCAGTACGCATGTACACAGGACAGTAGTGAAGGACCTAAAAACAGGAAAACCTTAAAACCAGCTAATAATATGGCTCTTAAGGACGCGCTGTATTTGTGGTTCACACAAAGAAGGAGCTTGGGTGAACTAATATCAGGTCCACTTCTTTGCGAAAAGGCTCTTGATTTCAATCAGAAACTTAACGGACCTCTTGACTTTAAGGCTAGCAGTGGCTGGCTGAGTAAATTTAAGCAACGGCATGGAATAAGACAACTTGATGTTCAAGGGAAAAGCTTATCTGGTGACGTTGTGGCTTCAGAAGCATTTGTAAAAACATTTAAAGAAACTGTAGTTAATGCAGGGTTTTCAAGGGATGATGTTTACAATGCTGACGAGACCGGTGTGAATTGGCGCTCATTGCCGAGAAAATTGCTTGCATCCCGTAATGAAACTCGAGCTCCTGGATACAAAGTAAGCAAAGACAGGGTAACGGCTATGGTTTGCGCAAATGCAAGTGGCACTCACTCTCTTCCATTGCTGCTTATTGGTAAAAGTAAGAAGTCCCGTTGTTTCAAAAACATAAAATGTCTTCCTGTTTGTACTTACAAAGCACAAAAAAGCTCTTGGATGTCAGCTGATATTTTTCTCGATTGGTATTCAAACACATTCATCCCAGAGGTAAAAACGTTCAGAGAAGAAAAAGGCAAAACAGGAAAAGCCCTGTTAATAATCGACAATGCCCCCACTCATTCTGACATTGATACACTGAACGCCATTAATGAAGACTTCTCAGTTATTTTCCTTCCTCCAAACGTAACAGCCCTCCTCCAGCCAATGGATCAGGGAGTCATTGCGAAAACCAAGAGATTGTACAGGAAAGAATTGCTTCGGCGGCTACTTTTAGCAGAGAGAGACGAACAAAAAGTGTGATAGCCTTTGCAAAAAAAAATAAACTTAAAGGACTGTTGCTATATTCTGGTGGATTCTTGGGCAATTGTAACAGGGGAAAATCTGACGAAAGCTTGGAACAAGCTATGGCCTATGCCTGAGAACAATGAAGTCGAAAATTGTAATTGTGGTGAAGAACATGAAGAATCTCAGATTGTCGGAGAAATTGTCGATCTTTGTCAGGCTATTCCTGGGTTTGAGGAGTGTGACGTAACTGACGCAACAGAGTGGATCAATAGTGACAAGAATGATCTAGGATATCAGATTTATAATGAAGATGAAATTCTTTCCATCGTCACCGAGGAAAACGAATCTGGGGAGAGCAGTGAAGATGAAGAAACTTCTGATTTGGGACCATCCCATGCCGATGAGTTTAGTTCATTAGAGATGGCAATGAACTGGTACGAAAGGCAACCCGAATGCTGCTTACCGCAATTGATGGTCTTAAAGTAAATTCGAGACTTAACAGCCAAAAAACGCACTTCATCATTGGTTCAGAAGAAAATGACAGACTTTTTTAAACTTTAAGACTTTGATTGATTATGTTATTTTATTCAATATACATAGTACATATAATTTTACATTATAGTAGTGTATACGTTTTTCTACTGTAATACTTTTTTACTCTATGGTTATGAAATTTAATTATGTACATAAAAAATACAGTATTTTACACTGCAATGCATTTTTCTTCTTTCTTTAACACTTATAGCCCATTTTAGGCACGTTTTAGCTGTTGTTTTGTGAAAAGCACAATATGTTCTGTAATCCGAACGATTTGATAATCCGAACCCCCTCGGTCCCAATTAGTTCGGATTAAAGAGGTTCTACTGTATTTGATAAGTTTTTACCAATGTTCACTGACTAAAACCATTTTTGTGAACTATCACTTCCGTCAGTAGACACGCCGTGGCGGTGTTCTCCCCTACATTCAACCAACTTCGTTGCTTCTTGATATGCTTTTTGTGTGTGCTGTTCTTTCATTGATGAAGAGTTTTATTTCATATTAACATCCTTGTATCTCTGCATGAAAATAATGGCAATAAGCTATAAAGAAGTTCATTGCTCTAGTTACGAGGTCTGTTTCAATTCGAAATCAAATTTTATTCAAACACATCTTTTGATCACCTTTAAAGTATGGTTCTTAAGCTGTGATAAATTTCTCTGAAAATTTCTGTCACGTAGTGCGCTACTGGTCTGTCAAATTCTACATTATTCCTTTCCGGGTTCGAAATTTGGGCCCTTGAAGATACATTTTCAGTTAAGGGAAAAGCCAGAAGTCACGATGAGCTATGTCAGGAGAGTATGGAGAAACTTATAATTAATTGTGAACAATGACCGGATGCATTATGCTGATAAAGTTACACGCAGGTTTGGCCGTTTTCGTATCACCAACCCCTTTGTAGCGCTTCTTGGTGATAGTAGTGTCATGAGGAGTGTATTAATGATGAGCAAGGCACATGGAGTCAAAAATAACATTTAGCATGACTTAGACATTTTTATGGACGATTCTTCCGTCTTTAGGCCTCAAGGATGTTGTATGCTTGCATTGCGATGGACGGAACGTGGTATGGTAAGAAAATTGGGATCGCAGTCCTTGCAATGGCTGGCGTATTTCCAAGCGTATGTACTTCTGCCCACTTGCTAGAAGCATAACTACCAACTTCAAAAAAATCCAAGACCAAATGTTCCATTAAAATAGAATAAATGGATCCAATACTAATGTTCACTTCATTTGCAATTTCTCTGATCGTGATTCTGTATTACCAAGGATCTAACTTGATTAATGATTGCATCATTTGTGAATTTGAAGTGGATCATTTTTCAGTCTTCCTTGATGAGATGCCATCTTTGAATCAGCTCTAACCATCCCTTGTCTCTGTAGTTATTTTGGGATGAGGTGAGATTTTTCGACGAAATTAGATAGCTTCAAAATGTACTCTATATTTCAAAATAAAAGAAAACGAAAGGTTTGTTTCCATTAAGCAAACATATTTTTGAACCTAGACGATATAAAAGCAACAAATTGAAAAAATAATTAATATGGCTTCATAAAGCAACAATAAAATCACTAGAAAAGGAATAACTTGATTGGCGAGTAATAATGTGCGAAGACAAGACCAAAATTGTGAGTTTTACTAAAAATCATGACATTTGTTGGTGGAAACTCAGAGAAACTATATTAGAAATAGAAAAAAAATGCAATCACATTTTCAAAACTCAGAAAAATAAAAAAAAAACGCATCTCTTTTGCTGGTCACTAAATAGACGCAAAATTCAAAAGAGCAGTTTAACACATTCGCTGCCTACTAAAATATATCTCGTAGTATGCGTATATGCCAAAAGACTACGTGATATATTGTAATTTGTGCTACAAATTTACTTCCATTAAACATACTCCGACGCTCAGAGCAAAGCGCTCTAACTTTACGTGGCAGTGAAGAGGTTAAATTATATAATCTTGAATCAACTCGTCCAACGGAAACCTGCTCAATATCATGGTGCAAACATCCAAAGCATCTTCAATATGCCTCGTATCTCTTTCAGTTACGCATCTGTCCGTCGTGGTATGCCATTTTGGTAGAGAAATGGAGGCAAATGTGACTTGAAAAGATGGAAAATTGACAGTGTAAATTTTTTTTAGGTTTTTTCAGATGCTAAAACTTTTCATTGTTTATACTAATTTCAGAGGAGATAAAATCGCTATTAAATTTAAAGTATCAATTTTTTGGAATTGTTTTTTTAATGGACAAAGGGCTCTACTAATCTTGCAAAGGGCTTTTTTGGGTTTTTTTTATTTCTTAAATTTGAAATAAAATGGTAATGTGAGTATAGTCCTAAAAGTATTGGTCCTAACAAAGGAAGCGCAACAGATACACCCCGCGACACAAAAATTTACGAACTAGCAATTTTCCAAGAAATCATCAAAATGACCGAGTTAACTCGTACTTAGAAAGATTAAATTTTCCAGGTAGTAATGACAGACCCTATATAAACTTGAAAACTCAGAACCTTTGCGTCAGTTTGATTTTGAAGGCCAGTGAAGAATTTTGAATTTTGTAGGAATAGTAAAGATGGGAAAATACGCTCAGTTAAGTTTGGAGCAAAAGGCCGAAATTTGGGCTTGTTTGCAAACAGGATTGTCCAAATCGGAAGTTGCCCGACAGGTAGGATGCAGTGAGGGGTCAGTGCGTTATTTGGTTAAAAAAAAACAACAAACTGGTAGCCTCGAGCGAAAAAAGGGGAGTGGAAGAAGAAGAGCTACCACACAAAGGGACGACCTTCATTTAAAGTTCCTGTCTCTGAATAATCGATTCGATTCAGCATCAAAGCTGCGAGCTGAGCTGTTGAAATCGACGAATAGACCATGCAGCACGAGAACAATCCAAAGGAGACTAAACGAGATGGATTTACGTTCTTGTCGCCCAGCGAAAAAGCCGCTTTTAACCCAGCGCATGAGGCAAGCTCGGCTCGAATGGTGCAAAGAACGCAAAAACTGGACCTCTGAGGATTGGAAACGAATCATTTTCTCGGATGAATCGAAATTCAATCTCATTGGTCCAGATGGAACATTGCGAGTGAGACGCAGAACCGGTGAACGGTATTCGGACGAATGCATTCAAGCGACTGTGAAGCATTCCCCCTATGTGATGGTTTGGGGATGCATTTTATACAATCGCGTAGGACCGATAATTATTCTTGAGGGATCCGTCAATGCTGCGAAATACCAGGAAATTATCGAAGAAGGCGTGGTTCCGGCAATCGAGGATCTGACAGCGGATGTCAGAAATCCCGTCTTTCAAGACGATTCGGCCCCTGCGCATCGAGCTCGCTCTGTAAGTTATTTCGACATTGATTAAAAAAATGTTGTCACTCATAAACTTGGTAATTGTTTCTCTTTTCTAGGTAACACAATTAAAGGTGCAACTAGGGATAGAGTCCCTCCCGTGGCCAGGTAACAGTCCCGACCTGAACCCTATTGAAAACGTTTGGCAGGTAATGGGGTCGAAGATACGACAAAGCGAGCCGAAAACGATACACAATTTAAAGTGTGTTATCAGAAAGGTGTGGGAAGAAGCTGTAAACGAGGATTTCTTGCGAAATTTATACGACAGCATGGTGAGGCGAGTGAAGGCTGTCATCCGAGCTAAAGGCGGACCAATCAATTACTAATAGTTTTTTAATTGTCTTTAAATTTCAAATTTTGTTCAATTTTAAGTTCTACGTGTTTGTTACTATGGGTTCATTGTAATTCTCACTACGGAGCAAAAATAAATTAATAAATAATGTATTTTGTTTTAATTAATAAATTTCCGAAATTTTTGAAAAAAACACTCATTTTCCATTTTCAATGCAATAAGCAGTTGAAAAAAACGTTCTTAACTTGTAGCGCTTATAAAAGAAAGGTACTGTCGTCAGAAAAATATTTTCTACATACAAAGTTAACGTTTCGAGACACTGATTGAAATATTTAGGAATTTCCATGAAATGAACAATTCGTAAATTTTTGTGTCGCGGGGTGTATGTGGGCGAAATATCTGTATTTCTTTTCTTAGTTTCCTTTTAGTTCGATTCATTTTTTCCAGCGATGTTCAACAGTGTCGATATCCTGTTTATAGTGAAAATCAACGCGCTCCTCAAAATAGATGTCAACCGCAGACCTTGCCTCTTCATTTTGGCAAATCTTTTACCTTTGCCTTTCTGCCAAAATCTTTCCCAAACATTCGACTGAGCCGTCTTTATGACGCTGCCTTTTTCCATTGAGTAAATACGATATCCGCATTGCGTACAGCGTTTTCATTTTTTTCTCATATTTTCAATCAATATTCAATGTACAGCAGTTTTTGAAATGTCTACAATTCCGATAACTCGCACATTTTCTGTCGACGGTCATCCAATACAATTTTTTTGGGGTTTTTCACCATTTTCATCGTAGTCATGTAATTTGATGTACCACTACGATGCTCGTCTTGACAACCGTCATTTATACGTCGTTTACTTTCGGGACTACCCTTGCAAAATGAAGCCAGGTTTTATAAAATTTGTTATACTTTCAATATGATTTAACAAATGACGACATTCACAACCATTTTTCACTTCCTTTCAGGTGTCAACTTGTCACTCAACAGCTGCAATCACTGGCAACTTATGTAACTCACCGAAGTATTTTGAAATTTTAAAAAATAAAGAAAAACAAACACAAAAACTGAAAGACTGCACATAACAAAAACAAAATAAGCGATTCACAATCTTCATGTTAGCTGAATGAAGCAATAAAAAAAAACAAAAGGCAAAAAACCAAATCTTTATTAAGATTAAAGTGCAGCAGTTTTGCATCGATACGCTTCATTTTCATGAAAAATCCACTTACGTTCGCTCAAGCAAATTGACTTCAGCTCGAAAGACAAAGCAGGAAATACGCTAAATTACAACAGAAGTCACAAATGATAAATGCTGTCGTTACTCGTGCCTGCGAAGAACTATAAGAAAAGCTGAATAGAAATTACGCGGAGTTTTATTATAACTTTCAAAAGTGGCGTACACTACGAGAAAACTTGAAAAATTTCCCGAAGTGGAAGTAAAAATTTGCATTTTAATTTTATCGAATAAATCACACTGCTGCTGTCGTATTGTGGTGTGATCATCAAATTGTCGACAGCAAGATGGATGCGTCAAGTGATGAGAATAACTCATCGATGGCGCTGATGACATTGGATCAAATGGGCACGTCGATGGTTATCGAGGAGAATAATGTGATGTCGACGAATATGGTTGGGAATAGTGTTGGTGGCGGCGGGAGCTATGAACGGAAATTATCGAATGATGGCGATGATAAGGATACGTCGGTACGGGTTGCTGTAAGGTAAGTGTTTAGTGTCCTTTTGAGGGCAGTGCACTTTTATCATCTCAGGATTAATTCATAATTTATCACTTATAAAAATTGAAGGGAATTCAAAAAAATTACTTCTAAAGATTGCTAGGTTTTCAAATTTAGTAAATTAAATAAAGATAGTTTTCAAGATTAAAATTATTAAGATAAGTCCAGCCAATGTGCAGACATATTGCCTAGTCTGCATATTGACTGGGGCATTCTCAACAATTTTAATATTACCAACTATCCCCATCTTAGTTAGTTAAATTTTATTAGTTCGCAAGCAAGATTATATAGAATCTTGAAAATAACAAAAATTATGATAAGAGTATAAAACCAAAATATTTTACCGTTCGAACTGAGACTTTGCCATGTTATAAATGCAGTAAGCAATGTTAAGATTGTAACAAATTGAGATTACGGTTTATTGCATAGAAAAAAAATATATTCAATTCATATCTACTGATATACACATAACTATCATGGGTAAGTTTTGACCCCGATAAAAAACAAAAATAGAAAATTTGATTACTACTTTTCTCCCGACATTTAATTAACGTGAATTAGTCAATTACATACAACCTTCTCGATATAAATCCTTTCACGAAATCGTTTGTTCTAGTTTTGTCTGGATTTTGTTTCATTGAAAATCGCGTGCTGTAGGGCGTTTGTTGTTTGAATTATAAATGAAGTGAAGTAGAATTCGATTGAATTCATTTTTTCTGTCAATGTTGGTAGATTTTTCTGAGAAAAAAGCTGATAGAAAGATAGGAAAATTTAAATTCATTTCGTATAGTATTCTCCTGGAAATATTTGGTGGAATTCTTAAGTATTTTCAATAAAATATAATACGAAACGAATTTCAATTTTTCTGCCTTTATATTACTTCCTGTACACTTAAGAACCTGGAGTTTATAAAATGTTGCTCTGCTGGTCTTTACCACTTTTTAATGTTTGTTAGTCAACGCAATGATTGGATGATTCTAGACTTTTGTCGATAGAAACATTAGAGTTAGGTTAAATTAAGTGACTGTCAGTTGGAAGCCAACTACCGGGAAATACACTTGTGCACAAAAGAGGCCCGCTGTGATATTAAATTTAGGGTCTCGCCCTTAGCCACCATAGTCGAGGAACTATCTGGTTCCTTTCATAAACTGAAATATTCCCATAATTCAACGGCAGATAGTGCAGTCAAACTTGTGAGAAAAGGTGCGCCGAGAGATGTCAGCCATCCCCTCGCTAGAATCGGGTACTGACACATGAGGTGGAGGACTGATTCCTCTTCCTCCTTTGAGCAACAACTCCGCCAAAAACCACGCAATTCCAGTAAAGTGTCTGTGAGTAAATTGGCTGGGAACCAATGAAGCATTATGAAAATTGCTGGTTCGGAGGGCACCCGTAACCAGAAGAGCAGCCAGCCTACGAAATTTTTTCAGAAAGCGTTAATAGACTGCCTTGAGAACAACCTGCCACCAGAAGGCCATTCCATGCAGTAGTATCGGCTCCACTACAGTGCTATAGAGCCATGCAACGATGCGGGCTGTAGACTTAAACCTTCTCCTATGTATTTTTTTTTAAAGCGGCAAAAAGCACTGAAAGCTTTCAATGCTCTTTTCGCTATATTTTCGTTCCATAGCAGCTTCCAATTGAGGATCAGTTCCACACTCAGAAAAGAAAATATTTACTTGTTTACGAGATTTGCAATCTTTCACAAATCAAATAAACTTTTATTTGATGTCAGTAATTTGTATAAATATTGTGTTAAAATGTCTTGCATTCAATGGAATACAATTTTTACTTGAATTTATTTCAAGTCAGTAATTTTCCTCAAATTTAGTAAATTATGTCTACGAATTTAGTGTATTATATCTACAATGCGAACATGTTTTTACAAGTTTCAACATCAACCGCGCTTCAATATTCGACGAAAAAATGGATAGTTTTTATGACTTCTATCAACATTTCCTTAATACAAATGAGTGGTCGGTAGCTTAGCTTGCTAACGCGCCAGTCCGATGCAGCGATCTACTGCTCGCGGGTTCGAATTCCGTCGGGTTCATGGTTGACTTTGTTCATCTTCAGTTGTCCTAACTCCATTGATTGGGTGTCACATTATAGCTTTAAGTGGTGACTAGGCAATAAAGAACACTAGCGCTTCAGAAAATCAGAAAAAATGTGGCACTTAAAAAAAAAGAATATAAGAATAGAAAGAATAATACTTATTATATTTTTTCACTCCCTTCGAAGTAAGCTGTACTTTTGATATGAAGGGTGGGAGAGTTTTTGCGTGCCAACAACATGCGATTTTCTCAAGTGGTTCCCCATCTAAGTAGGAACCGCACCCAACATTGCTTAACTTCGGTGATCGTACGAGAACCGATTGATGCCAGATTTATGGCAACATTCCCTTGAAATTATACCAAATTTTGCTGAGGCCAAGTTCAATATCAGTTCTTTGAAATGAATAAATTCCTTCCTTTCGACTGAGTAAATATTTCTTTGGCGCAGAATCGTTACCAATTTTGTTTGATGATGTGTTCATTTTTCCTCAAAAAATTGAAGTATTTTTCTGAATGCCTGCACCTGCTTTAGTGAACTGAAACCCCATTCAATTTTTTATGCTTCCTGGTAACGTTTTGCCAGGGCTTACATTCAAGTTGTCATCCCGGCTCTAACGTGACAGTATATCGATAGAGCAATTCACCCTCTCCGAAAACCTGGTTGGATATTTTCCTGACTATGACTCTGTCGCCCGCATAAGCAACCAATTTCTGGTCGGCACGATCTAGCCTCGTCAGAAGAGCCTCATCCGTTCCACAAGGGGGAAGGACACAACCCCAATATTCAACAAATCGCAATCGAATCAGGGTTGATATTGTTGAAAGGTCCTTCAATGTCTACAAAGGCAGCAAGAGTGTTCTGCTTAGGAGCGAAAGATTTCTCAATTTGTTCAATGAGGATATGAAGAGCAGTTTCAACTGACTTTCCCTTGGTATAAGCATCCTGTTGTTGTGAGATTAGGTTAGGTTAGTTTAGATAAGAAGGCTGCCGGGAACGCGGCTAGCATTAGGCCACCAGTTTGGGCCCATTTGCCACCCTCATAGACAATCACACGCATTCACACTTACAGCCATGGCACTGGTGGGATTCGAACCCGCAGGCCCCGTAGACTTGGTATGAGAAACTTTTCCTGCTTTAGGGAATAAACACAATTCGCGTTTCTCTCCAGCTGCCAGGAGCATGCGAGAAGCGCAAGCATGCATTATATATCTCTCAGTCAAGGCAACATTACTTCTATAGACTGCTGAATGTCAGTCAGAAGAACACCATCAGGGCCTGGAAAATTGAGCGGACCAAGAGAGTTTCTGGCCCATCTAAAGATTGAGTTAGAAACAAAGACATGCTCCACATGATGCGCCACGTACACTGGGGAATTCTGATTCGCCGGGAAATGTTGAAGTGTGTAATCAATTTAGTCCAGGTGCCCTGGATACAACTCATATCTGTAGACGCTGAGCATAGAATCTGACTCGTTGATATCCTCTGTGTTAGCACAAAATGATCTCCATGATGATATCTTAGCCTCGCGTACGGCTTTTTAAAATTCCTTAAGCTTACTGACCAGTCATTAAATCTTCTTACGTTGTGACATTTTTTCCTGCACTCTCTCCACAAGACAGATATTTCTATATACTTTCGGTGGAATACACGCCACTTCAGCCGCAGAGTTGACATTACTGGTAAGAATACTACCCGCACGATCTAAATCGTACTAGATTGACTCCTTTAGCGCAGTCCACGTCATTTGCCGAGGGTGCAGAGCTCGAGCTGGCTCTCTCCAGTCGGCCGCATGTCATAAAAATAACTTACTTCACCTTCAACCAGTTCTTCACACCGATGACATCGTCTCTTTTACTGGCTACGATGCCAGTCCAAACGAAACTCGCTTTGGCTATTTCATTGAAAGGCCGAGATAGTCCTGCAGTGGACACCATCAATTTCAGCTTCCTTGCGATTTATCTGTTCCGATGCACTTGCTTGTTACAGCTGGTCTTTGTCGGTTTTGTGAAGAGTCCGCAAATTGTAGAGGAAGTATTCGTAGCTCACTTGAAGATCTTTCTACTCTTCTCGGGAAAGGATCTTGTTTAGTTTGCTCAGAACCTTGAAGGCTGCCCTTCTCAAAAGACCTGTTCGCCACACTGGTGACAAGCGGGCTTCGAAGGCTTCTCCACACTAGGCTTGGATACCAAAGCGCTGGGATCTCTCAAAACGCAGGGTATGGAAACAATGCTCGTACTGAAGTTAGTGGAGCTGACTTATTCGTCATGCCTTATTCGTCATGACTTATTCGTAAGGCTCTCAAGGCTTTGGCCATGTCAGATGGCAGAGCCATCCTTGCCTGCTCAGCATTAGAAGGTGAGTTGGTGATCGTTTTGGTGCCAGGCGTATATTTGGCGAATTTTCTTTTGAAAGTAATTTTAGATTCAGTGTCACATCAGTCCCCACTCAGTGTCATATAAGTCTCCGTTATCTCAGCTCCAATGTATAGTCGCCTTTGTGATCTTATGTTTATCGATGCAAGCAAGGATACCATACGAGCGTTGACGCAAGTGCTTATCGGTCCTAATTAGGAGAATGCCTCAACTAAAATCTACACCACCAACTTGGTGGCGACGAAACTAACAACTTAATCTAAGGTCTGCCATGGATTAACGAGACGGTGATGATTGTATTAACCCAGAGCCGTTCACGAGCATATTTTACTCTTTTGCTACCGCGCCTAAAGGTCGGGAATGCTACAACTACTAGATCAAACGCAATAGATAAAACAGTGAATCAAAAATTGTCAGAGGACGAAAGCGGTCTTACAAAATATATATAAAAAATATATATAATAAAAACATACATTAAAAAATTAAATGCACAGAGTTATATTTAATTGAAAAAAGCATTAAAAAGCGATAGCGATCTCTTTGTAACTACAAAGTTTCAGTTCAGCTCCGTAAATTCACAAGCAGAATTGTAGCATAACACTTTCAATATTATTAAATATGAATCAACTCATGTACCTAAATTCATTTTGACTCATACTCCGTACCATAAGTCGAACCCACGCTACATTGAAGAAGAAGAAAACACACCATCTTTCTTACCACTATCTGAAACTAATTTAGGCCAGTGAAAGATTGTGTTTACGACGTTCCCGATAAGTATCTTGTTGTTTTTACATCCAACTACTCAACAACAGCAAAGCAATATATTACACTCTTAAGAAAACCAAGTACCGTTTTCTTCGATTATTTAATTGCTCTCCTAGTCTTGCATTACACACTCGACAAAAACTCAACTTGCAATAACGATGTAGATAATAGAAGATCGTTTCAGCTGATGAATGCAAACGTTTTAGCGCCTATCATTTAAAACGACCTATTTTAATCTCTTGCCACTTTTCCTCTTTTTTCTTGCGAATTTCGCAAATATTTTCACATCGAACAGAAAATACACTTGTTGTATGAAATACAAATATAGTGTTTTTTTCGTCAAAGGGTATGGTCTCGTCGTCATACGAGCAGTAAATTGACGATGACATTATTTTCTGTTTGTGCCGAATAAACATAGATTTATAAGTATCCATGAATGGCAAATCTGCCGTAAATGTTTGTTTAAATATGTTTACTTATAGATTGTATGCTCAATGGTGATTCGGTTTAGTAGTTCTGGATGGATTTCGGATGGGCTGTGAATGAGTTTGACGCTTGAGTAAAGGTGGCAATGTCGAAGCGGATTTTTTTTGGGTGCAAATTTTAGTTTTATTTACTGAGTGGATATTTTATTTGCCATATCATGGCTATGTATGTTGTAAATTTTGATGTTATGGGTTCCATGAAAATGATGACAAAAAGATATGCAACTGAAAAATGAAATACATGTTAGTAGCAAACCGTGAATCCAGAATTCAAATTTAAAATTACTACCGTTTCAATTATTTTTTTAATTGAGGTTCTTGATAAGATCTTTTCGAAAGCGAAAATATTCTTTTCTATCGAAAAATGACCACTTGATGATATTTTTCTTAGTCAAACAGGAGCGATAAAACAATAATGCATATTTTGAATAAAATTCAAGTGCTTATATATAATTTTTTCACTGTTATGTTTCAGGGCCTATTTTTCTGATTACGCTGATACCACATTTTTTTTTAATAAGCTCGATGCTACCAAAAGCTTACTCCAGGATTTGGTTATAAAAACTAGTTTCAAGTTCGTCAGAAATTTTACTAGCCGAAAAAGTCGGAAATAAAAAAAAATTCATGCGGACGATTCAGCCTCTACGGAAAAAGGAGATAAGAATTAGAGTTGGGTCGTATTAGGATTTTCCCATACTAAGTATAAACAGTACGAGTACAAAGAATACCTGTTCCAAAAATACTAGCAAGTATTTTTTGAAATATGTACATATATACATACAATACATACGATATGCAGTGATGTAATGAAACGGTATGATATGCCCTCCCCCACCCTCCAGACAAAAAATTCCCAAGCTGTAATGGTTATGGTGCAAGATGACCTTCAAAGGCTACGGAGTCATTAGTCCGTTCAGCTTGTCCGTAACTTTCCAATGGTCGGTCATTTATTTTGCAAGTTTAAGGGGTGAAATACATTTAAAATCGAAAAAAAACTGCTGATTTCAAATTTATTTAAAATATATATATTGTTCATTCAGAAAATGTTTAATATTAAATCCTTAAAGTACATGCCTTACAGTAAATGAAAATATTTTTTTAATAATTTTTCAACACAAAATGGCGGCGATGCAAGCGAATGAAAAAAACACATCAAAAACTGCCTCGTACAACTTAACGCCTTTTCCGGGGAACTTGCAACAATCAGAGAGAAAAAAATATGCTACTGAAATTATATAATTCATAGGTGAACCAATAAAATTTATTAAAAAAAATTTATTTTTTACATTTTTACATTAATATTAAAATTCGATTATTTTTCAAAAAAATTACGCTTTAAACATTAATAAACAAATTAATTTTTCTGAAATTACAATAAAATTTAGGTTCAACGAGGAGATAATACTCTTTCGTAGATGTGGTATAAATTTCAGCCGGATCGGTTCAATATTTTTTGAGATATTTTGTACGGCAGTTGAAAAACGCGTTTAAAGTTTTAAAGCTCCAACGACCTTGGGAACGCCTATAATTGTGCCTATAACTGACTATAACTCGAGAACTAATACGAATATCGCGTCAAAACTTTTTTTGGTATATTTTAAGCGTAACATTTTGATGCAATTAAAAAAAATCGATTTTGTTTTAGCAGTTACATGTATTTTCCCCCTTAAGGGGAAACAATCAAATTCAATAAATTTAATTTGATTTTCATTTTATTATATACACATGATACCTCCTGTATTCGTTCAATTTACTTACCAAAGTCGAAAAATATACTAAGGTATGACCAACTAATCCTTTTGCCAACTATATGAATTTTCGTCGATCTATTTCTGATACCAAACATTTCTTCGCTAATCTAAAACAGTCGGTAATGACATCAATGCCGAAAATAAAAAATTACATATCCATTCCCAACACACCCGAAACAAATACCAAATCAGTCGCAAAGCAAATCAGTCGAGTACGAGTACTTAAATACAACCTTTTTTCAAGTAAAATATCGTATCAGCAAGTTTTACTTACTCTCAAATATCAGCCTAGTGGGTAGAGCACTGGCTTCTTGCGTGTGGGGTCTCTGGTTCGAATCCAGGTTCGGACGAGGGTCCGCGCACCAGGCTTTGAGTTCACCTAGCTCTGATTAGGTACCTGATTTAAATCAGGGGTAAAGTGAGTCGTGGAACTAATCACTCCACACTCGTATTCACAATGATTAAAAAAGTTGTAATGAAGCTCTCTACCAGCTTCAACCCCTAGACCCGTACGAGGGTTGTCGTGGGATTGCTTTACTAAATATCAAATACTCACAAGTACGCTAGTATTAACGTACGAAATACTAGCAAGTACGAAAATACTTGCAAGTACGAAAATACTTGCAAGTACGAAAATACTTGCAAGTACGAAAATACTTGCAAGTGCGAAAATACTAGGTACGAAAATACTAGCAAGCACGAAATACTTGTGAGTATGAAAGTATAAAATACGAGTTTGAAAGCACTTGGATGTATGAAATACGAGTACATATTATTATTAGGATATTATTCAATGTTTGATTGAAATGAATCAAATGGAGGAAATTTATTGGGTAAATTCTTGATTACATGTATAGTTCATAAAAATACTCGTACTAGAAACTGGCTGTTCCAAAAAAATACCTGTTCCATATACCTGTTCCAGTATATACATTTCATCTCTAATAAGAATGTCTCATCCTCAGAGCAAAGTCTCTGCCTTGATCTCCTAGATATCGAATCGGGTAAGGAAGAGGAGATAGACATCGAATTCGACGAGGAGTTTGATCTCCTGGGTCTCGAATCGGTGAAGGAAGAGGATATATACATCGAATCCGACGAGGAGTTTGATAGCACCGTAATAAATAGCACCGTAACGAATTAATTTTCACCACTCTAAGGCAGCTTTGGCTGCTCTTATCCTTCATTTGTGCAAATACGCATAGGAAATAGTTCTAATCGAAGGACAAAGATCGCTAAGGACTCCGTATGGCACATTAATAGATACAGACAAGTGTCACCTGAATCTTAAAGCAAACTAAGAGCCTGCATGCTTATCAAGAAGTCTGTAAATGTCCTTGTCGTTTCAAATTTCAATGTTACTATTGTCGACACAGCCGCAGTAATTTTGCGGTCGGTTCGTGCCACATGCCACACGATAAAGGCTTGCTTCCTTCAATGACAGCTGCCAATAGACGGAGGCTCCCGCAAATAATAGGTGTAGACGTTGACGTACATAATGAGTTATGGGGTAGTTCGGGTACCAACGATAAATGTGAATCATTTTTGAAGTTGATCTTGTCTAGTAATCTTGCCATAAACAAATGAGGAAATGATTGATACAAAAAATACACTAGAAGACAATACGCTGGAGATAAACAAACAAACAAAAAACACCCCAAAAAAAGAACACAACTACAAAAACACAAAAATACCAGCTAGACATCAATCGGAAAATTGTGTAACGGCTATGGGGGTCGAGTTTTACCCACACCCTTTCACTCTATTGTTTATGAATGGTAGTAAGGAGAAATACAAATAAGAAGCCAAATACTTTTCCATACAAAGTTATTATTTGACAATATTTAGAGCGTTGGTGCTATAACCAGCCGCCGGATCTTAGAACAATATACAATATACAAATATTGGCGTAAGTGTGCTTCGGGATTTGAACTCATTGCTTGCTTGGTTGCTTGATTTACAAATTGCTGTTACTTAGCTTGATGTACAATTGTTCATAAATGACCATGCCTCGGAAAATTCACTGTTGCTGAAACCTGCCCTAAAATCATTCTTTTAATTTTCGTTAGATATATATTAATTAAATTGCCATAAATCTGCAAGATACTTCGAAATCGCTAAGAAAATCTATTAGATAATTGAATGATCATTTCAGAAATAAACATGGCTTATTTACTAGCGCCCATCTGTAAAAATCATGTTTATTTAAAACTATATTAGCAATATTTCTGCTGACGGCCAGAAAGATATTAAAAACTTGGTTAAGGTTTTGTGTTTTAAATAAACAACAGCAGCAGTTTCGTAGAATAAGTCAACAATAATGGTTAATCTACTCCTCTTTCGCCAACGTAAAATCAATTTGTTTAGGTTTGTGATTTAATTTTGTTTCTCTCCCAATATTTTCTTCTTCAGTCGTCAAAACAAATGTGGTCAGCACTAAAATAAATGCAGATAATTTTTCCACACCTACATCAAACACAACTCAAGACGACGAATCGGCGTTTAACTGATGGCGTTGCGATTCAGAAACAAGAAGAAGTAATATTATGATTTGATTTATTCTTTTGTATACAATACTAAGATTGTATTGAGTTACTACCTATGAAGCGGTTTGAATGGACTAAAGTTTGCAAACTGAACTCGATATTTTAATTCTATGCAAGCTTTTTTTGTACTCGCCCATTTATTTCTTTTGTAATAGTTTTTAAGTGCATTAAAAAATTTGAAATATTTTCAACAATTACTACAACAATGAACATCATTTTATCTTTGTTTTAGGTTAGAATCCTGCTGACTGTGTCAGTTATTGCTCAATAGAATTCTGGTGAATTAAAAACAAAACAAAAACGATGACTATAGTCTTATGGTCATTGTTTCCTGGTGCGTATGTGTTCCCTGGTTCGAATCCGAGTAGGAGCAATGAATTTATGATAACGTTCTGAATGTATGCACAAATCATTTCAATAATTGCTTAGACGCAAGTATCTATTCACAGCTAGGTTTTACAGGGCATTTATAAATGTGTGTTCATAGTTTGCATCCATACCTAGATTCGAACCACCGAGCACCACACAAACTAGCAGCCAGTTCTCTATCTGTTTGGCTATTGTACGTCTTTGAGTGAAATCAAGAGGATTTTCTTTTATTTGGACTTTACACATCGGAAGAGTACTATGTCACTTATTAGCAATTGAAAAATCATGAACTAACAAATCTATTCCGAAGACTCGATGATATTTACTCTATTGACATATTCATAGTACCATCCAAGCAGTTTACATTCAATCACATAAACTTTCGTGATAAAATGCTCTTTCTTCGAATTGATCTCTTATCTCTTTCAATTTGCGTTATAAATAAACAAGTCACTAACGAGTTTACCTGACTTTTGAGTTCACTCGTTACATCACTAACTCATGGAACAAACAGTCTCGTTATCGCTCCCACAACCAAAACTACATAATAATGCACTTTCAAATCTTCTGCATTTTCTTGTAACTTATATAATACCCATTGTACTTTACAATTAACACTTTATCTAGCTGTGTCTCAACCACGAGTATTCAATATTCATGAATGTAAGACGAAATCTATTATATATTAGTGTATTCTTATGTTGTACAATTTGTATTGCAAATATGTCAATTGTACTCATAAAATATGAATGTCACGTTTTTACATCAATACTTCATTCTGTTTAGGTTGGGTATAATTCTACAATGTTTAGTATGTAATTAATTTTACATCATCGGTGTAATGTGTGAAATGGCTGAAAATGGGGATTTCTTCATGAAAAATGTAAATAGAGTTACGTTGGTGGATTGTTTACAGATTTAGAAAGTTTGTTTTTCGCATGTTAAAGTATTTAGTGCGCTGAGGGTTTTCGAAAATGATCTGAAATAATATGGTGATGTGTTTCAGTAATATTTATATGGCTTTAATTTTTCAGTTGATTTAAAAACTTTATATTCATTTCAGTTTAAATTCTGCTCAGTTCGTTATTTTGGTGAACCTCAAACGGATCAAACCGCCCCTTAACTATTGTTTCGATTGAAACGTAGAAATCTGTTCGCGTGGCTTTTTTAAAACGTGTTGCTATTATCAACGCTTAAGTTTTTATAGGCATACGGATCCTCTAGCTGTCAATACTCATAATTTATTATGATCCAAGCCTCTAAACCTCTAAAAGCTCTATAGATTTTAAGTCCCTATAGTTTTCAAATTCCTATAGTTTTTAATTCCTTATAGCATTTAAGAATCCGTAGCTATTAGGTTCCTCCTTAAATCTATCTTTAAATAGCTTAAGTCCTTATAGTTCTTAAGTTATTATAGAGGCCCAATAGCTTTTAGCGTCTTCCGTTCTTATATATATGCATTTATTCCAACATCCATGAAATAAGTGCAGATACCTCTACTGCGTATTATTAACTAAGCTTTATTTTCCAATTTGGCGGTATTACCGACGAGACGATACTCATTTTCATCAAGAGGCGGTTTTGGTGGAGGGAAAGTCGGCCTGAAAATGCACCAAGCGTCAGTCGCCTGCAAGATTCCGTTTGGTCTACATCGTGTTGTAGTGGACCCAGATTTTACGCTCGGTCGAAGGAAAAAATGCAACGGACAATCGAGCGGTGTTATCACATCACGTTTTGTGTGGGATGGCTATGGGGACGTTTTCCATGATTTGAAAAGTGTTAGGGGATGAAAGCATGGCCAAAGCTGCTGTATTGGGGTGGCTCAAGTGCTTCAAAACAAAAGGACAAAAGCCATGCTCATTGTTCTCTTTGATGGTAAGAGGATTATCCATTACGAATTTCTACTTGAGGGACAGACCATCAATGGCGCTTTTTACGTGAAAGTCCTCAAAAGGCTGATGCAAAGGATCAACCGACTGAGGCCTCCAATCAGTGCCAGCTGGAATCTGCATGGTGATAATGCATCGAGTCACACCATGCTTCGCGCGTTAACAACTACCCGGTCAGAAACGGCATTGCAACTCTTCTTCAGCCCCTTACGGTCCTGATTTGGCCCTTCAGGCTTCTTTCTGATCTCTAAGTTGCAGACAGCTCTTAAAGTTTACTGCCATGGGTCCTTATTGGAGGTGAAATCGGCTTTGATGCGCTACTTGAAGGACATTCCGAAAATAGCCCACAAAAAACCTTCTAAGCTTGGAAAATCCGCTGGTAAAAGTGGTGTATCACCGCCCAAGTAGTTTTTATCGATAACTTGAGTAAATCTTTTATATAGACTCTATCCTATCAAAAAATATGGCCACTGATCTACCAATCCTGTTAATCCGTTCCACCTTTGCGTTCATGAGATCCCTTTACTTCCCCCTCTTAAAAATTTCCGAGACGGAAACTAGCATAACTGTAAATTACTAGCATAACATATTAGTATTTTCATAAATAAAACATAAATATACATAATACATAAATATACAGTATGCTAAAATAGCAAAAACAATCGCATTCCATATTTTCACATAGTTTTCGCTGAGAATACCGATGGTATTCTCAAAAGAATATGTTCGTCTCGATGGCCTGAAATTGAACAATAAAGCCGACAGTCATATATTTTTAGATGAGCTGTTTCCAAAGTTGTCCCTTTGTCCCCCCTCTCATGTACTAATAGCCGGGTCTGTCAAGAAGAGCAATGACCTCACTTGGTGTTGTATTCTTTTACTGACTAATGCAGCTTTTTAAAGGAATCAGATTGTTTCCAGAGCATAGTAGCTAAGAGAGGGCAAGAAAGAGATAGAGAGAGAGAGAGAGAGAGAGAGAGAGAGAGAGAGTAATATCAGTGGCATCTATTATCATTGTGTGTATCCTTGCTGAATTTTATCCCAAATGCGATTAACATTGACTCCTAACTAGTCAATGGTCCCTAGATTATCATAATGTACTATCCGAAACGATTTAACGTAACCGAAAAATCAGGTGTTTTAAATTCCATAACTTTGACGACCAATCGACTCGACTACTTCCTTGAATTTTGGATTAGCTATAGTAACGGCTTGACACTTTGTATCATCAGTTTAGACTAAATGTCAATCTCCGACAAATTCGGCACTGAAAATTCGTTAACAAAAAGCTGACCTAAATCACCACGTGTGTATGCCATGTCCCTCAATTGGAATGTCGATGACATCGGTCAAATTGGACACCAGGCAAAAACACCTTCAGGATGCTAGGAAGTCCTGGGCAGATAAATCATCCTGTGCGATAACAAGGCAATCCTAGGTATCCTTGGATTCATAACGCAACAGGCAGCTTTTAGGCTTAACTCGAAGCGCTCTGCGTTGTCCTGAGCGCGTTCTTGCGGGCCACTGCCTCATAGAACGGCATGCGCAATTATTGGGCGCAGGGATCAAGGACTTCTGTTGAGTCGTGGCTCTGAAGACGAGAAGGAATACGTCCTCCATCTCATGTGCCAGTGTCCGGCTTTGGTGAGAAGAAGGGTGGCGGCACTTGGTGCAACCTTTCTCTCTAATCTCACCGAACTGTCCCTGGTCAATTTAAAGGGGATAATGCGGCTCATCAGGTTCATTAAGCTGTTTCCTGACTTTAGTGAATAGGACAGAATCGAAAATTGTTGTTGCATCACAACGGGACCCTTTTTTGTCTAGGTGCGCCTGTCGGCAGGCCTCTGTCGATCAGCAACCATTTTAACCTAGCCTAACCTAATCTATGACATGGTTTTGTCATGAACTCGATTATTACTGTTAATTTCTAGGCCTATTTTTCCGATTATAATGTTCAGCTGTTTCCAATAAAAAAACCCAGTTTTTTAGTTCCATCATTTGATTATCCAAGCAATATCGAGTAGATATGTCAAACTGAGTTGACATATTTCAAAACAAATATGGCCGCCATCAGTTGTCATAACTATATCATCTTCATTGGAAACCACCAGACCTACTCAGAATGGACGCTCATATTCTTTTGATCCTTTGTTTTCTGCGAACAATTACTTAAATTTTAGTTCAATGAAATCAAAACAATGTTTTTGTTTTTCTATCAAACGTCTAAGTTCAATGTAAAACCCCAGAATGAAATCATTTTCTAAAATCAAAACTACTCAAACTCAAATCAAAATTACTCAATTATTTAACACCTGAAACACTTGACGCAACCCCGTCAAACAAAAAAAACCATCAAAATTTAAATCAATCAAATTTTAAATCACATCATCCGAAACGGCCATCTGCGTTGTGTCTAATTGAAAATCAATGTCCATCAAAACGACAACGAGCAATTACACATAATTGATCGATTCCGGTTCACCAGGATATAGAAAATCAGCGTCATATGTCCATAGTCACCTCAATCAACACAAAACAAAACCAAATAATACTTCGATTGGTCAACGAACCCAATAATAGTAGTGAACACAGTCTTCGGACACAAAGCATGTTTCTTTCTTTCGTGTCAAATGAGCAATAATTCGCTATTAGCTTGATTGTTGCTGATCCCATTAAATTGTACAACATCTACGTACTCGTATAATTTGCAAGCCATAGATGTTGAACAACACAAATTGCTTTAGTTTGAGTTGTGCGGCGATTGTGAGATGATTGTTGGTCGCGTAATTGATTGGATTGTGGGCGTAGGCGGCGGTGAGTTTTCGCACAAATCAGTACGCACCTACAAGGAATAAATCTTAGAAGGCATTGTACTGAAGTTGTGGGTTATTGTTGCATAATAATAGCAGCCGAAACAGCAATACTATGCTGAGTAGAGTAGTTGAAAGTGTAGTGTTGAGTCGCAAAAATACAAGCTGTTGATAACTGCGTGACCAGTAGATATATAGTAGCTTGGGTTCAACTAGTTTTGTTGGCTAGCTTAGCGAGTTTTTTGTCATTGGGCTGATCAGACTCTATCCACTATATTTTAAGGTATAACCTCAACTCCTGTTTTGAGCTACTCCAGGCTCAATGAATCATTGTTAGTATAATGTCAAAAGTTTTATTTTTCGGAAAGTGAAAAGAGCGTGTGTACTCTAATTATTCTTTGTCGGGGTTATCTTTGGGCATCCCTCTGAGCTTGGCAACGAGTAGGCTTCGAGCGAAAGACACATAACTTTTTCTGATGAGCACAGAAATGTCAAATGTTGATTGTCTATTTTTCTCCAGAAACCGAATACCTTTTCCTTTATATTTTTTTAGTAAATGTCACGCAAAATAATCCTAGCGAACCAAATTTTTTTTAAGGGGACCACCCCACTTGTGACTTTAAAAAAATTGATTTTTTTTCTCTTCATATTTTTAAAGTATAACTATCTAGAAATATGTCCTCAAAATTTCAAGTCGATCCGAATAAAATTAAATGAGATATTGGCTATGAAAGAGAAGCGTGTGTTAGGCAGATGACAGGCAACACTGCCGTCTGCCGCCATATTTCTCAAAATAGTAGTTCCCAAGTCGGTGAAAAAAAAAAAAAACTAGTAAACTGATCTTTTGGAAATTTTGCAGGCTCATTCAATACATAAAAATCTAGTCTTTAATTGTTGGATTCATTTTTTCGACAAAAACTTTTTTTTATACAGCCAAAAAAAGCCTTTTTTTTTGTTGTGAAAATCGAACCGTTGACTTTGACTATCCGCCATTTTGTAAAAAAAAGGATATTTTTTCACATCCAACGATTAAAGACTAGTTTATGTTGTTATTTAACTGAATCCATTTCAATTTTTTGTTTCAAATTATCCAGTTCACCACAGTACTGCTCACTGCGGAACGGCTTTTTGAAAACTTGTTAACTATGATGGCCATGTAACATTACATTTTTCAATATTTATCAAAAAATTAATTCCTAAATGATCTTTATTTTCTACATTTTAAGATGGTGTATTATTATTTTTAAAAAATTTAGTAGTTTTCATTAAAAAAAAATCATAAAAATGACCTATTTTTTCGCGCAAAAAGTGGGGTGGTCCCCTTAAGGGTGACTTCTCGGTTACAGATATTGCAGAAAAGTCTGCAATTTATGTTTGCTTGTTCTGCATTCTTGCGAATGGCGCGAAAACGTCGCCGGACGAAAGAATTGTCTTCATAAGTTTCACTCATCCGCCGGGAGATGTCTGTTTTGATTGTTCTTGTATTATTGGTCTGCTGTGATGCATCGAAAGCTCAATCCCAAAACAAAGCTGTTGAAATTGTCGTGAATGAAATTTGAAATCATCTAAAACCCTGTTTGAGGGGCCTCACAACAAAGGATACGTTCGGACGTCCTATTTACTTGTGTGATTACAAAGAAACTCAGCGAACCACCTGACACGATATCACGCGAACTCGCAGATTTGCACTTAGAATATTTGATAAATTTGTCTCCATTTTTCTGATTGTTTTTCCACGCGCGAATACTGTAAGCAGCTAACGTTTGATGAATGCTATTTGTATATTTGTCAACTTGCCTTGTTTGTGTAAAGCTTCGGTTAGCGCTAAATAATTTTAAGGAATTTTCGATCATTTTTCGTTTTTACAGAGATTTTCAATTCCAATAATTATTTGATATACAGTTGGGGACTAAACTCTCCATACACCCTCAAAATTTCATAAATTTAGTAGAAAATGCACATATTTATGAGAATTTTATATGCAACCTTACTGCAAATGTATTTTTATTAACATAAATTAAAAAAAAAATTACATTAATTAACTTAAAACCGTAAAAACACTAGAAAAAACGAAATTCAGTAGGGACAAAAGGGTTCATACATTGATCAGATAGTGTGCTCTGGTCTTCATTGCATTGCTTTACTGTTGTTTTTCTTCAAAGAACCGTTGTATTTCCTAAGAAATGCGTTAATACGATCTAATGATTAATTTGTTTTAGTAATCTGTGAGCAAAGGGAGTGAAAAATGAGCAAGCGTAAGGAAGTAAGTGTTGAAATAAAAAAATTAATTATTGCTGAGCACAGAAATGGAAAATCATTCCGCGCAATTGGAGTTTTGTTTAATTTATCCCATTCCACTGTCCAATACATTGTTCAAAAGCATAAAAACACAGGATCAGTGGAAAATAAGCCAAGAAATGGACGACCAAAGAAACTTTCCAGGCGGGATATCAGCATGATCTTAAAATAGGTCGACAAAAACCCAAGGATCACCGGTCGGCAACTGGCGGAACATGTCGCTAATACTTCGAATTAGTGTGTTCACCCTAAAACCATCCGAAGAATCTTACGTTCCGATGGATATGCAAGTAGAGTTCCTTGTAAAAAACCGCTAATATCTGAAACGAATAGGCAGCTTCGACTTGAATTTGCAAAGGCATATTTAGGAAAGGATTTAGAGCTCTGGAAAACTATCTTATATACTGATGAAAACAAGTTCAACTTGTTCGGTAATGATGGCAAAGAAAGAATCTAGCAAAAAAAGGGAACAGCATTGCAACTGAAGAATTTGATACCAACAGCGGTGGCAATGTGATGGTGTGGGGTGGAATTGCAGCTGGTGGGGTTGGCAGATTGGTCTTTATAGACGGTATTATGGACCAATACTATTATAAAAGACTGTTAAAAGAAAACTTGCAACCTTCCGTGGACAATTTGGGTCTTGGCCGGCATTGGATATCCCAACAGGATAGCGATCCCAAGCATATTGCACGCTTTGTAAAGAACTGGTTGCTTTATTATGCACCAAGGCATCTGTATTCTCCTCCTCAGTCGCCAGACTTAAACCCCATTGAACATATTTGGGAACTTATCCAAAGAAAAATCTCGGAAACTCACACCAGCAGCAAGGAATCACTCAAAACTGCGCTTCAACAAGCCTGGGGAGAAATAACTCCGGAAGTCACTAAAAATTGGGTGGATTCAATGCCACGACGGTCGCAGGCTGTTATTGATGCCAACGGTGGCCCAAAAAATATTGAAATATAAAATTATATTAAATAATGTGGAATTTTCAGTTCAATTACATAATGTATGAAGACTTCTGTCACTACTGAATTTCTGTTTTTTTTTGTGTTTTTACGGTTATAAGTTAATCAATGTAATTTTTTTAAATTTATGTTGATAAAACTACATTTACAGTAAACTTGCATATACAATTCTCATATATATTTGAATTTTCTACTAAATTTATAAAATTTTGAGGGTGTATGGAGAGTTTTGTCCCCAACTGTATGCCGATTGGCGGTTATTTTAGAATCTCTATGACTGACTCTTTAAATTATCAGAAGCCTGACATGTGAAGTACTAAAGTCTAAAATCGTCACTTTCTTATTCTTAGAAAATTCAAAATGATTTAAAATACTGCAAATTTTTCATAATCACTTCCTCATTCATATAAATGATAGGTTTGGTGTTTCATATCCGAACATCTGACCACGTGTTGCATTAAATTTTTGACTACTTTTGCTAACTCCATTACAGAATATAGAAATATTCGACAGTCCTGAAAATATCTCATTAGGTTCCTTCCTAAAAGCCCCATGAAGTAATAAGTTCAACTGTCAGATGACCTAAATATTGTCAAAAAGGGTTCAAAGATGGTTTCGTCAAATTTAAACAATATTAGAGCTAGATACCATTCGTAGCTTTTAGAAAAAAAATATTTTTCTGCTTATAGACAAATTGCTTAGTCCAGAGGGTAATAGTCTAGTATAGGTAAAAATATTTAAAGTACAATTACAGAAGAAAAAAGCCACCATTTTGCGACTGGTTCTTGTACCTATTTTTTGCATAAACTGACAAAAAAAAAACAATGTTTTCATCAAAAAATATTTTAATCTAATTTTATTGACGACATCTGTAGATAAATTTCACATCCGGTTATGAGTAGAAGTCCTGATTGGTAGATACTTTCAAATAAAAGTAAGGTAATGTAAATAATTATAATAGTTAAATAAATTGGTACTCGAAAAAACTTTTAGTTCAGATATATTGCAAAAAGATATAAATCAGCGAAAATTAAAGCTTTTTGAAAAGCAATTATAATTTTAAACCTACCCGGAACCAAATTCAATCTATCTCTCTAATTCACAAAAAAATTTCATTTCAAACGATTATAAATCTATTTGTGGTTTTTGCATCATGTGAACTTGCTTATGCAATGACTTAATAACTATGTACGTATGATGTGCAAACTCAATTCACGTCTTTTTCAATAAAACGATGTGCTAATTCGACTTTTCGTCGGTATTTTAGAATCGCTGAAATTTGAAGTATTGATGCATTGAAATCTTCACGGAAATTCCGATAAAATAAAATTAACCTTTTATCATTGAAAAGATTTTCGTGAATATTAATTTGCGGCGTTTTTCATGTACGTTTCATGTTAATGCAGAGTTTATCAAAACAAAAGTTTTCGTTATTCTGTTCATTCGACTGGTTTTCATTCGTAAACATACATACATTAGCATAAATGACAGATTTTTAACTCTGATGTGTCTGCAACTTGTTATGATTTTTTTTTTGTTTAAATTTCGGTTAAGATATTCTATTTAGACTGAACGTATTAGCGTGTTCGCACCTTTTCGATCAGACAATACCATTATGTATTTAATTTATGCAACTTGCACAACAGAAGATTACTAGGAATTAAGTTTTTTTTGTTAAATATCTTGCTTTCAGCTTGATAGGAAGCTGTCCCGTCATAATAACGCACTTTACCTGCCACTGGGTGTGTGACCAGTTCGCGTAAGTCGTATTATGACTGGAGCATACTAGCAGCTATGTGTTAAGATATTTCTGATTGATGAATAATAGTTACGTTTTGTTAAATGTTGCTAGTATCGATTTAAGACGAGTCGTAGATATTAGCAAGGTTGAATTACTGGTTAACTTTTTAATAGAGGATGAGGCGCTTATATTCTAACATACTGAATGACAGGATCTTGGCAGAAGACAGCTATAAAGAAACCTAGATAGAAGATATAAGGCCATACATTATTGTTTGGGGACGCGATTGCTATTCGAACTGTTCACCAAAAACGATTAATGTTAGTCCTGCTCATATAGAGCTATGCTTTAAAAATTTAGGCATCGATGAAACTACCAAATATCGATTCCTTCGCTCGAAATCTATTATTGAATCGTTTCTAAAATTAATCGACGATCGAATTTCAACAAACAAACAAGTAAACTTCCCAGAGCACCTAACCATTCCTTTCGTCTAAATCGACCCATTTTCCATGCAATTCTGACATGACAAATTCTCCAGACATATGCAAAATTCATGCATGATAGTCATTCGTAATTTCTCTCTTGGAATCACCAAAGTGCTGTATGCTCGTTTGTCTGCTTGCTGGCTTGCTTGCTTAGTCGATGGACGGCCATGTGCGATTCGGATTAATGGATTAGTACACTTCGGTGCAAATGTTATTACCACTTGAGTTTGTAATGACCATGTTTCATGTCGATATGTTAATTTTGCAAAAGCCAAGAGGATGCCGACCGACATAGACTCCGATGGTTGTCAGCCATCATCGAAACCACCTACATCGTAGTTAAGTGTAGTTAAATATGCGTTCGACATAATGTATGTATACTAGTATGATTGCAAATTTATTGAAGACTCTTAAGTCGTGTTCGTTGAAGTGTCATGTTACGACACCTTGTGAATTATAAAAAAAAAATGAATATAATAATTTATTTTCAAGTTGTCATGATTTGAGTTGTAGTAGATTGACCGATTGCTTCATACATTACAAGTGAATTTCCTCGTAATGATTCAGAAAAAAACTAAGCATTCGTTCCTTAAAACTGTCTGTTTCTGCTCGACTTTGACCTCAGTCACGAAAATTGTATGGCCATCAGTGCCAACATGTTTTTTTTATCCAAACAATTACTTACAATGTCGCATTGTGTTAATTCACATTAATATGAATGTCAAAAGTGGGCCAAAAAAGTTATCAACATTCTGGTCTACCCCTTGTTTTCATAATGGCTAATTTCTATGTTTTCCAGGCTGCCTTTTTTCCGTTCCGTTCCCCCTTCTCTTCCTTCCCATTTTCCCTTTTTTTTAGCTCTCTCACTCGTTTATCTATTTTTCTGTCTTTTTTTCATTCAACTATATTTATTCTTCAACCACCTACTCATAGGCGCGCCGTAGGGGGGGCCAGGGGGGGCCAGGACCCCCCCAGACCCTAGGTTGGCCCCTCCCAGAAAAATAAATATTTCCAACAACAGACACTTTAGTTTTCGCCTCTAAGGTTTTTGTGGTTACAGCAAGAGTTGAGTAGTGCAGTAGTGTAAGCCTATACCATAGCATACACACTACTTATAACATAGACACTGTGTTATTTGCGGTATTAATTACGATGTTATGGGACTTATTTCGAGATATGGACGGCAATATCTAATTTCGACAAGTTGTACGTTAAGAAAAAGACGAAAAGCGCCTCGCCAATCATGCTTTTTTTATCAAGATTATCTGTTCATTCCTACTAGGCAATATACAGGTATTTAGATAAATCTGAGTAATAAAATGGCAGCCAATAAGATAATTAACGTAAAATACAATTTTCGAAGTCATTTGGAGAATAAAAATGGCATCCCGCCACTTTTATGCTATCTATGACCTACTTGGTTTACACTCAGGTTGAATTTTTAAATTTACACTCAGGTTAAATTCTAATTTGATAACTGCATCGGAAGTTAAAAGGCATAGCACTTCAATTTTACCAAGCGTTTTTTCATAGTGACATAACCACCACATGGTTTTTATTACATTCATTAAACTTTTGTCAGACCTGTATCTACTCAAGGCCAGTATATGCTATGAATTTTATCCGGTCGTGACAACTTTTGAAAATGATTTTAAAAACAAGATTGCGAACTACTGTAGTGGCAAAACACAAAATGAATTAATAAAAATCATTGCTGAAATCGTTCGCGAGGACAATACAGCTGAAATAAAAGAGTGCGGACTGATATCCATTATGGCAGACGAGGCAAGGGTCCACAAAAAGGAACAATTCTCCGTGGTTGTCAAATTTGCTAAAGAGCTAGCTGTCGAAGAAAGGTTCTTAAGCTTTGTAGACTGTTCAGGAGCTAGAAATGTCTCGTATTCAGCAGATATAATTTTGACCTGTTAGACAGCTACGGATTTAGCGAATTGCCTGTTGTTGGACAGTCTTATTATGGTGCTAGTGTCATGTCAGGACAAAAAAGTGGTGTATAAATCTAAATTAAGATGAAACACCCTGCAGCCACTTTTGTACACTGTCTAGCTCATAAAATGATCCTTGTTGTGATGGACACATTTTTCACAATCGAAACGTGTACATGCGTGTACATGCATTTCAATGCCATCGCAACCCTTTACCTACACTTTTCGAGGCCATCACAACATGAATTGTTGAAGCAGCTTGAAGAGGCAGTTGGTGTAAATACAAGGTATGGAATGAGAAGTTTAAGCTCGACTCGTTAGTAAATGAGATTTCACAATTGCAAATATGTGGTTAATAGCTATGGAAATATAAAAGAGGCTTTAGAAAAAGAAATAAATAAAGGAAAATACAACGACTCTGTTTATGCATTGGGGATCTTTCATTCTATCAGTAATCCTAAGTTTGTAGGATATCTTTTCATCTTTCACTATGTTCTTTATGTTAAGCACATATTTTCAAACTAAAAATGCTACTCTTAGGGATGGCGTAGATCTTGTGAATGGAATTGTTAAAACACTACTAAGTGAGCGAGAAGACTTATATGTAGTTTGGGAAAAAATTAAATCATTCGCAGAGAAGAACTGTCTGGATTTTACATTTTCCAGAGGATCGCGAAAACGGAAAACAGCAAAAAGCACTAGTTTCAAAGGTTTTGCTGTTTCATCTAGCCTCGGATACGCAGTTAGGGCTACAAGGATATCCCTGCAAACCAAATGGCTCGAAAAGAGTAAGTTACAGCACTCTTCATCTTGGCAAATTATTTTTGCATTTTCTGGGTTTTCTAGGTAACAAAAGTTTGAAGCAAGAGATCAATTTCTTCCTTCTAAGCTTAAAATATTCCAATTTCTTCAAAGATATTTTGAAACTTAGATATCCTCTTCTTCAAGTATAAGTTGAAATATATTTAGCATCTAGACGAAAAAATAGTCTTATTTTTCTAATTATTTACACTCTATTCCCGTATAATTCATGCAAGCTTTCTTTCTTAGCGGTATCTATGACCATGTGTAGTTCATACCAACAATTCACATTATATGCATTTGGCAGTAGCAAAGCATAAATTAACAAATATATAATGTATTAGTAAATTACATAAGTTGTATAAACAGTACGTGTACTTTACGGAAAACAAAATTATCGCATGTTTTGAACTTTTCGGTCCCTGGCCCCTGCCAGATTTTAGGCCACGGCACGCCTATGCACCTACTTCGTTTGCTCATTCACCTTTTTTTCTGCCTCAATTTCTTTTTTTTTTTCTTTAATCACATTTTTTCTTCCTCAATCAACTTTTTCGCCTACTTTATTTAATTTTTTTCTTGCTTAGTCATTTTTTTCGCCTCTTTCTCAGTTTTTTTTAATTCTTGCTCGTTCTACTTCTTTCACTCATTTTCATGTTCCATATGTTCCATCTTCCTTTTTTCTTCCTTAACCTTCTTTTTCCTTTCTTGCTTCCTTTCTCTCCTCATCTTCCTTTTTCCTTCTTAGCTTTCCTTTCCTTCCCGTCTTCCTTTTTTCCCTCTCGTCTTTCGTTTTTCCTTCCCGTCTTTCTTTTTTCTTTCCCGTCTTTCTTTTTTCCTTCCCGTCTTTCTTCTTCCTTCCCGTCTTTCTTTTTTCCTTCCCGTCTTTCTTTTTTCCTTCCCGTCTTTCTTTTTTCCTTCCCGTCTTTCTTTCTCCTTCCCGTCTTTCTTTCTCCTTCCCGTCTTTCTGTTTTCCTTCCGGTCTTTCTTTTTTCCTTCCCGTCTTTCTTTTTTCCTTCCCGTCTTTCTTTTTTCTTTCCCATCTTTCATTTTTTCTTTCCCATCTTTCTTTTTTCCCTTCCCACCTTTTTTATTTTTCCTTCCCATCTTTCTTTTTTTCCTTCCCATCTTCCTTTTTTTCCTTTCCATCTTCCTTTTTTTCCTTTCCATCTTATTTTTCCTTCCTCATCTTCCTTTTTTCCTTTCCATCTTCCCTTCTTTCTTTTCCATCTTCCTTTTTTTTCCTTTCCATCTTCCCTTCTTTCTTTTCCATCTTCCTTTTTTTTCCTTTCCATCTTCCCTTTTTTCCTTATCATCTTCCTTTTTCCTTTCCCGTCTTCCTTTTTCCTTTCCCGTCTTCCTTTTTCCTTTCCCGTCTTCCTTTATCCTTTCCCGTCTTCCTTTTTCCTTTCCCGTCTTCCTGTTTCCTTTCCCGTCTTCCTTTTTCCTTTCCCGTCTTCCTTTTCCTTTCCCGTCTTTGTTTTTTCTTTCATAGTTCGATTTTTGCTTCCTAACTTTCTGTTTTCCTTCCCATCTTTCTGTTTTCCTTCCTATATTCTTTTTTTCTCCATCCTATCTTCTTTTGTTTTCTACTCTATCCTTTTTTATATCCCAACCTCTTCTTCCTTTCCTCTCCGCTTTTTGCCACCTTCTTTTATTATTTTACTTTTTTCTTTACTATCTTATTTTTCCTGGAGGTTTTTTTCCATAATCCTCCTACTTTTCTTCTTCATCATATTCTTCTTCATCATATTCTTCTTCATCATATTTTCTTCTTGTGTCTGCTTTCTCGTGTTTTTTCTTTTTTTTGTTCAGAAGGCTGATTCGCAGTGAAAGTGTTAAAGAAAATGGAGTCTAGAGATCATTTTATTGGACGAAATTGATTTGCCTTTTTGGACGAAGGAAATATTTATAAACGATTCGTCCATCCATTTAGGGTCAAATGCTTTCTCAAAGTCTGGCCTGTTAAAGACCCTTCGAGGTGTCACACTGAAATTTGAAAAAGGCATGTGTAGTTGAGCGTTAACCTCTGAAGCAAAATTGAGTAGGTGGGATAGATTGTTGTTCTTTGACATAATTTTCCTTTTCCTTTAATCTCTCTAAGATTTTTGTTAGGTTAAGTAGAAGTGCGTTTAGCCTGAATGGATCGGAAAATAACATATGGTGATGCAATAACTACAGGGACGAAATAAGTGCCGATTAAAAGGTGTTTAAGAGCACACACATATCTATTGTCTGGGCCAGGAAACTTTCTGGTGTTGCCTGATTTGATGATTGTGGTAAAATGTACAGGGTAGATGAATGTTTTCTGGTGTGAACGGAGTCAAATATGAACGGAGTCAAATGTGAACGGGGTCAAATGTGGAAGACTGTTAGTATCCAGAAAGGATTTTGTAATACTTACTACTTCAACGGAAAACTGTGGCTTTTCAATAAATTTTGAAAAGTTGAACGTTCAGCGATCTGCAAAAACTTCTGATATTTGGTAATCTGAACTCAAATGTTGATTGTTTAGCGAAATTTGTTGAAAAGAAAAAGACTTACGCCCAGTCATATCTGGTCCTGGTTTCAGTGCCCTTAGTGCTGCCTTAAATTTTCAATCCTGCCAGTTTGTTACAAATTGAGCTATAGTTGTTGACAGCTCCAACACTTCCCTGTATTCAATGATAGCTCGATTTAGGTACCTACGGTAGATGGGTTTGAGCCTTTTTCGAAGTCTCTTTCATTTTTCATATAAGTTCTCAATGAAGGGAGTACGAGGTTTTGATACCTATTGGGACGAGGTGATGTTGGCGTCTTGCACATGTCGATAGTGGATTCAATGGCAGCTGAAACATTGATTACAAGAGTGTTGATTTCCTCATGTTGATGACTTTGATCTGCGGCGAATTGATTTTGTGAGAGATTTGCATCGAAAGTTTTCGCAAAATCTCTCTTATCTAATGATTGATAAAGGAAGTATAAGGGGAGGCTCTTGATGTTCAATAGATGGTCTTGAAGAAATGAGGAGTCAAAAAACTACTGTCCATTTGATCCGATTCAGCATTTTTCGTTGTGAATAGAGTTGAGAAGATGCTCATATTCGTTAAGATATTAGTTTCGCCCCATCTCTTACAGGTGGATCTAATATAGTCTTATTCGTTAAGATATTAGTAATATGAATATATTAGTTACACTTCTAGTTGTAGTACACAAGCGGCTAGCTTCATAATCCAAAAGACTTGCGGATATAATGTGATTGTCATAGAGGAAAAGTTGGGTTTGGAGATGGCATGATTGACCAATCATGTTCAAAGATGCTATCATGCGGCCAAGAAGTCAGCATACTTCCATTTGTATTGCCAAACGTATCCTTCCAATCTGGTTGTCTACTGTTGAAGTCACCTCCGAAAACAACGTGCAAATAATTACAAGAGAATGTTTGAAAAAACTTGAAAAAGACTTCTGTCCCTGAACCTTTATCACATCTGATAAGGGTGTGACTTGGGAAAGAAGGTTTATGGCAGGTGAGTTTCGGAGAGAAACATTACATCAGGCCACAATGAAACATTAGGAATATTTGCAGTATATAGTAAACAGGGTGCGGCGGAATATATCATCTCCTTGAGGGATTATTGCAAAGATATCTGAGAGGACCAAAAAGCTGTTTTAATTGTCGGTATGCATTCAACGTGTAATAAAGAAAGATTAAAATGTTTTGTTTTTAATTTAAAAATAGGACCCGTTTGTTGCTGCCATTAAAAACGATGTGAAAAGTATTCCATCTCCCCAAAAGCTTTTCTAGCAATTTGACTGATTGGCATAACTGATTTTTGACTTATTATTATTTTGAAGATACATTAAATTGAACAAAAATACTCGTCTTTTTGAAGATTCTGCGACTTTGTCTAAAAAGTTTTCAAAAGCTACCAACGTTGAACTGAAGTTTCGGTAAACTTTCGGCGTTGATACTGTGATGTGGGTGATAAAATATTTTGCTTGAATTAACTATTGTTCATCCATAATCAATTAAAGATTATTATTTAGCACCTTGTTATCTCTCGGCAATTTTAATCTTTAGAAATATATTGCTTTTGTACTTGAAAAACAATCTGCATAAATTAAAATTGAAAAACTTTTATAACTAAAAAAATGCAAAGTCAAGCACTATTAAAAGTGATTTGCAAATAAACTCTAATCATTTTTCATCCACACTTCGCTGTTCTTCCATTCGCTATTGTTCTTTTTTCTTGATCTTGAATTCAACCGGCTTGGATGTATTCCGTGTTGTACATTTTTGTATCGAGACGAGTATAATCGCAACCAAGCTCGAAACTTAATCTGAAACTCATTATCCAATTTGTATCTGGTCAAGTATTTAAAGAAAACTGGTTATTATGACGCTTTTTCATACCGCTGTCCGAACACATTGACCTTATCAGCAGCAATAGCGCCGATTGCACTAAAAATAAACCGTCCGAAACGATTCGGTGAGTATTTAGAGTTTGAAATTTTTCTCCAGTGTGAAATCGACGATTTTTTTCTGTGGTCAGATAGTTTGAGGTGATAGTATGATGATAGGATTAAAATTTTAAATAATAGATTGACATCAAGATTACAATTTCGCAAATCTTTGGTGTATAACACTTTTTTTTTAGTGTGACAGGGTTGTCGACATTGTTCATTACGCGTAATGTTCGGGAATAATAATAATTGGGACATTGAAAAAAAAATGTTTGCATTATTGAATTTATGTAAACAATCTTAAAGTGTGTACACTTCTAAAACACCGACAACCTTAAAAACAGCTGTCCTCATAAATACATACAAAACTGCCCTTGTGCCTACATACGCATCGGTACACTTTGTACTCAAAATATATTTACACAACATATCCGCACCTGATCCAATCGATCACCGCCAAGATTATCCAATTCGATATTTGGCAAGAAACTTGTCTGAGAACACTCGAAGACAAGGGGCACGGTAAGGTTATTATTACAAGCAAAGCAAGCGAGCAAGGTTTTTCGTATGTTAATTCGTTAGTCTATTGCGCGATAACGAAACACTGACATCACCGCCAGCCATCCACCCTATGAGCTCATGCATATCTCGCTTATCTGGACTGCCGTGAAATTTGTTGTGTATATTTGTTAATTCAAATAACATTTATATTAGAGAGATATTCACGAAAGCCTGAAAGCCAGAGATAAATGCTGTACTACGAGTAATCGCAATCGCAATAGCATAACGACCATGCGTACGAATTTTCAGAGCATTTCGAGAGCCATGAAAAGACTTTAATTCGGCACTGTATTAAATCTCTGATTGTGCACTCGTATGCACATAAATATGTTGGCAATAAACTTAGTAAATTGAGTTGACTTTTATTTGACGCAACAACATGCTCTTGAGCTCGAAAAACGATATGTATCATATGTGTGCTAGTGTATCAAGTTGCACAGCATATGCCAGGCACATTTGTTCTTCTGAAAAACCGAAATGCATTTGCATATGGACCTGAAGTGTGCTTGTAATTTTACTTTTCGAAAAGGTGTAGCATTCCAAAAACGGAACTCACCCATCAGGTTTTTGTAATTTTCTTTATTTGCGTCGGTTTTAATTGACATTGTCATTGGAATCTTGGGCGCTAACGATAAAAACTAGACTCGCAGATACTATAACATTATAGGTATGTAGAGAAGAGGTGTAGGTGATAATTACTCAATTTGCAGCATTTTGTAGGTCGTTTAAAACTGAAATGGTTTATTGAATATTTATTTAGTATTTAATAGGTAAAGTCGTGTATTTTTTCACCTTAAACATAATAAATGGCATTAAGTAGATCAATAGACGCTGCAATATAGATTGAGGAAGTGTTAATGAATGTTACGCTTCGGGTGTGTTAAACTTCCCAGTCCTTGATTATTCAATGTCTTGATTGACATTGTGATAGCTAATTTAGGTACATACTGTTGATGCGATTCAGTCATGGGGGCGTTAGATATTCTTCAGTTTGTTGAAAAACAACAACAATTTAATAATAAAGAATGCCAGAATGATTCATTTTTTAAATATGAATAATTATATAATTGGAAAATCATGAAAATTGATTGAAATTTAGGGATTAAATAATAATTCAATCCATTTACTATTAAATTAAAAGAATAAATTTAAAGTTACTTTACCAAATGTAAAAACTAAAATAATAAAAAAGAATGAAACACGCTGGTGAAAACCCAAATTTTTGTTTCTTTCATATGAGCTTAAAAAATGTAAAAAAAAATTCTCATAATTCAAAGATGTTAAATGAAATCGTATGAAGCCTAAGACCTCATCTAAACGTCTTTTTCTATATGATATCTTGGGCTTTATTACATTGTCTCCGAATGTCATATTGAAGTTAGAGCCTGTCTTGTTGTTTCTTTCCAGCTTCTTGTCGTCTCTTTCCAATAACTCTGCTCCCATAAATTTTCCGAGCTAGATCACAAAGCGCTCAATCGTGTGTAGCCTAGTACACCTGATTTATTAATGAACTCACGGTCACGATATTTTTCGTATATTTCGTTGTTGTGTAGGCTTCATCCTAATATCGGCGGCAAATTATTGATAGCACGGAAAATATTTAGCAATTTTTCTTGCTGAGGGCCCAAATTTCAGGCGAATGTATGAAGTCTGGTTTTATATACAAAAAACTTGGACTTTTTGGATAGAAGGAATTGATTTTATAGACTGCTAAAAATGTATTTGCTGCCAGCAGCAGTGCGCTTTTTTGCCTATTTCCATTGTATTCTTCCAAAAAGAACCTGATCATTTTAAAGACTTATATTAAGTATACATCTAACGTTTCGAAACATCTAACGTTTCAAGTATACATCTAACGTTTCGAAACAGTTGAAACAATGTCGCGGTTGTTGATTCAGCCGAATTCGTTCAGTGCCTAAAAAGAGTTGTACGAGACTTACGTTCTGAATGGGTTCGGCGAGTTTGCATTCGTGCTCAGATGTAGACGCGGCATTGCCCATCTCTACTGTGCAAAGGCATATTAATACCGGGGCTCCTTAAGCCACTGTCTTTCCTCCAACTCTGTTTCTTTTATTTATTAACAATCTGCTGTCTAAAACCTTCAATCCAATCCATAGTTTTGCTGATGTCAGTATCCTTGATTTTACATACCCCTTTGATTCCTTGGCTGACTTTCGCGGAAACGCCTCTGTCATCAATCGAGATCGTATGTTTGAATCATTAAGCAGTGACATTTCTACAATAGTTGCTTGGGGTGAAACGAATTGTGTCACATTTAATGCTTCCAAAACTGAGTGCTATCTTGCTCCTTCTACTTCCCAAAACACTTTGGCCGATGGCCACGCTAAATATACTGGATATCATCATCTCCAGTAAATTTAACAGGGTCAACCATATTTTCGCTGTTGCCAAAAATGCAACGAAATGCTTGGGCTACCTGTAAAGATGTAAGATATACTTTACTCCACCTGATCTTACGCGTAACTATAAATCTCACATTAGACCGAGACTTGAGTATGATTCCCATATTTTGGCAGGAGCAAATCGCACTGCACTGTCCGTGTTAGGCAAATCGTAAAGGAAAGCTTTCAAGCTTATTGGCGATGTATCTATATCACATCCCGCATTGAAACCCTTGCCCACAGACGTCGTCGTCGTAGCACTACAGCCCCTCTCGACGCCTCCTATTCGAAAACCGAGCAGTTTTGGGCAGTCTTCGTCGAAAGAGTGAGACCAGCGTTTTCTGGGTTTTCCCACTGGTCTTCGACCCTCGGCCCTTTCGTCGAATACCTTCTTAGGTACTCGATGCTCATCCATCCGTTGCACGTGACCAGCACATTGCAGTTTCCGCAGTTTGATTATTCTAGCAACCTCTAGCTCGTCAAAAACCCCGTACAACTCGTGGTTGTACCTTTTCCGCCATTGGCCGTACTCTTGTTTAGCTCCAATTATACGCCTGAGGACCCGTCTTTCGAAGGCGTTCAACATATTTGCGGATGCTTGGGTAAGAAGGGTCAAAGTTTCACATCCGTAGCACAGCACAGGTCTGATTATTGATTTGTAGGCTTGGAGCCTCCGTTCTGGCCCTACTGAAGACCAGAAAGTTTTATTAACGAGCTGTATTCTCCGTTTAATTTCATCAGTTTCACTGCCTTTCGTTGTCAATTTCGAGCCTAAGTATATAAATTCGTCCACATTCTCTAAATTATGTTCGTCCAGAATTATATTTCGTCTAATGGAGGTCTTCTTTCTTGTTTGCGTCATGATTTTTGTTTTCGTCTGATTGATCTTCAGGCCTACTTCTTTGGCTTCCTGGTCAAGTTTCAACAGGAGTTCTTTGGTGGATGTGAAGGAGCGTGACAAGATGTTAATGTCATCCACATAGGCCACTAATTGGTTCGAAATATACAGAAGCGTACCCCCTGTGTCGACAGGAATCTTCCTTATCACGTACTCAAATGCTAGGTTGAACAGCAGAGGCGCCAACCACAGATATAAGGGAGAATGGATTAGAAATCGCAGCTGAGAAATGATCCAATTTTCGACCTACTGTCTATTGGTGTGAGAATGAGATACGAATGTGTGAGACAAGCCAAACCGGCGATAGGGGAGCATGGCAGCATCGGAAAACATTAAACGATTGTATGAACTTCTTGCACCTTGCTTTCATTTAATGTATATGCATGTACATGAATACTTAATGCAAGAGCATTTCTATCATAAATTAATAATTTCCTAATGCTTAAACTCGCTTATGCAATTGTTGTTCTCAGATAACTGCAAACAATTACATAAAAATTTGGTTAAAATTGAAATAATCAAACTGCTCTGAGGTTTATGTGTACATAAATACTTGATACAACATATAAACGCAATATTAACATGCATTAAATGCTTTTTGTGTGTGCATACAAAATATATAAAACAAACGCCTTGTATCCGATCTTACCCTACAATCAGAAAAAACACGTGTGAATTTTGACAAGACTTTGTTCACCGCGTGGAAATTGGCTTTTCTTTTTAACATGCGGCGCTTGCGTTCCTACTCTGGTAGCATTTCTAGTAAAAAAGGGGGAGAATTAGGGCTTTTCGGTGCTGAGTGCGGTAAAAAAGGGCGCACTGAGCGGAATTTTTGTAAGAGAGCAATGTTGTGCGTGTATTAAAAAAGGCACATTCACGTATGGGTACACGGATAGCCATTTCGTATCCATATTCTTTCATATCTATGGGGCCAACCCATCGCCTTGCTTTAGTCCGACATTTGTGTCAAAGGCGTCAGTCAGACTGTTGTTGATTCTGACTTGTGATGCTGTCGACGTCATCTTCATTTTGGTCAGGCGGACTAGTTTTGCCGGGATGCCGAAGTATAGCATTATTTTGTACAGCATGTTTCGGTCAATACTGTCATATGCTTGTTTAAAGTCCACGAAAATCTGGTGGACGTCGATGTTAAATTTCCAGCATTTTTCGAGCACTTGCTTGACTCTGAAGAGCTGATCCATAGTTGATCGACCTGACCTAAAGCCTCCTGGGTACTCCCCAAAGACATTTGCAGCATATACATTTATTTTATTTGTTAATATTTTCGTCAGTATCTTATAGGACGTACAAAGTAGCGATATGCCTCTGTAGTTTTCGCACCGAAGTTTGTCTCCTTTTTTGTGGATAGGGCATATGATGGATTTGTACCACTTCTGCGGTATTTTTTCTTGACCCCAGATGCTCTGGATCAATTTGTGGGTGGCTTTTATAGGGCAGCTTCCACCGTATTTGATTAGCTCAACCGGAATCTCGTCAATGCCCGGCACTTTATTGTTTTTCTGGCTTTTTATGGCAGAATTGACTTCTTCCAGCGTTGGAGGTGCGATCGGGATGCGGTGTGCTAGTCACGCACATCCTCATACCTTTAACGTTGGTGCCAGATGCGCTGTCAAATTCCATGAGTCCTTATCCAGATCAATACGAAAGTGGAAGTCTTCCATCTACTGTCTTACCCGACATCTACAGCTCTCAATTGTTCAAGCGGAACGTACACAGATACCTCCTTCACTCTCAACCCTTCCCAATTCCCTTACACTAGCTTCTCTCCTGGCAAGGCTTTGGATTAGTATCATAGGGTTACTCCCTGAGTCCTGGCATCAGCATAAAAAAAAATAGGTAAAAGTGTCGGTCACGGGGTATAACACATGATCACAATAAGTGAAGAAAAGCGTGCGCTCAGAATACATTGTGTCGATACGCGAGTTGGATGCTAGTGATTGACTCATTTTGATTGCTTCCGTCATGTTCTATCCATTTCTGTACGAAGACTGTTCGCATATACTCCAGCCCTTCTATTCTCTTTGGATGATTGCTAAACATTTTCCATTACGTAAAGCGGGCTATCCTAAATACAATGTACCAATAATGTCTTCGTACAGCAGCTATTTGCAACTTAAGTGTTAAAAAAGAATGAATTGTTGCAAGAAATTTGAAAAAGTTTTGATGCAGATTTATTCATTAAACAGTTTTATTTATTTTGGAAACAAAAACCAATCCATTTGAATTATTCATTACAAAGTTATTAACTAAAAATAAAACAAAGTCGACAATTTGCCCCCAATAAAGTCTTCGTACACTTACGAAACAGTTTATGAAAAATCTTAAAAGCTATAGATACAGGTTTTGTTAATATTTAGTGGGGTAGCCTTTGTTTTTAATCACGGCTTCAAGGTGGTGTGGCGTTGATTCTACAAGTTTTTTTTTCATAGAGTGGCTCTATTTTCGCCCATTCCTGCTGAAGAGCATGTTTCAACTTAGGTTTCGAGCTAATATGATGAGTCCTGATCCTTTTTTCCAGCATGTTCCATATTTGCTCAATGGGATTGAGATCAGGACTTTGCGATTGTGTTTTAAGCAAATGTGGAGTTCTGTACGCCAAGAACATCCTATTATTATGAGCCATGTGCTTAGGATCATTATCTTGTTGAAGATAAAAATCCTTTGATACACCCAATTTTTCAGCACTTGGCTTCAAATTTCTCTTGATAATTTCAATATATGCTCGATGATGCATGATTCCTTCAATTATTTCTAAGTTTCCAACTCCGCTGGCAGCCATAAAGCCCCATACCATTACGATGCCGCCATCGTGTTTTACAGTTTTGATGGTGTTTTTTTTTGGGTTCTAAGCTTCTCCTGGCTTTGTGTACACTCTTAATCTCCCATGAGACCCAAAAATGTTGTGTTTGGCTTCATCAGAAAATATAACATTGCGCCAAAACTCGAGAGATGCATTTTGGTATTGCTGAGCAAAGTTCAAACGTGTTTTGCGATTTACTTCACTTACCAGAGGTGTACGATACTTAAATCTGTTTCTGCTTTCTCTGCTTTAAAAAAAATTGTAATCATGCAAATTATTGAATTCAATTCAACATAAACATGCAATCGAACATTTTAAATATCATTTTTCATGAAAACTATTTTTAAACGGCTACAATAATTATTATCGCCATATTATCACATGCAAATATTCTGACTCATTTTCCGTTTTGCACGTGCACAATTACACCATGCACACGCTCAGTTTTAATTATTCGTTTGAATTTTGTCCCAGAAAAAGAACATTATTTCTTGTTTCCATGAATAACTTATTACTCCTTTGTCGTAACTATAAACTTCTTAGTATTACTATGTATGTTTGATATATCAGAAAAACTCAAGAGCAATATACTTGATAATATCAGGTGACTTGTCCCGATTTTCCAGCTAATTTTATAGAACTTTCATTTCGACTGCACGCAATCGTTCGATCGATAGACAAAGGGAAAATCCTAGACTGGGTTCTAGGAACATTCTAGGTTCTATGCTGTACCTAATAGGTGGTTGTCTAGTATTTGTTAAACAGGGAAATATGATTTATTTATGGAGTCTAATTAAAGTTTTAAATTGGGAAACTGAGACCATCGAGTCGAATGACACAATTATGTTCTAGAAACAAACGGAACTGAAAATCAATAAGATTGTATAATTTATTACAATAGTCTCTACAAAGTATAGCTTCTGTTTTTCGGTCAAAAGAAAATTTAAAGCATTTCAATTCCATAAACTTTCAAATTGAAACCATTACACACCTTCTCCCATATTTTCATTGGCTTTCAAAACTATGCATCACTTTCAATTGCACTACACGTTGAAAACGCAATGATAAATCATATGCAATTTATTTTGCATCTCCGCATTAACTCTTCCGTGACGAGATAATCTTTTGATGTTACAGACCATCGCTAATGAATTCATTAGATCCGAAAGTCATTTTCCATTTTCTTCAAACGCTACAAATCCGCTACAATTCATTTTCCGACGGAACTTCAGAAGGATTCAAATCAAAGCATCAACAGAGTCATCACATCTACATACTTCAGATTTTCTACTTAAAATAGAATAGACAGTTTTTGTATAAGCTCAGAGCAACGTGCAGTCTACTTTAGAATAAAAAGAATGAAGGAAAATCGAGTAAAATCTGGAAACGCCAAATGGTGACATATGATTTCTTTAGAGCTCCACTCACTTAAGTCGGGGGTCTATTTTTGTATTGTTCTATTTTCGGTACGTTTTTACTTTCGGCTTAAAAAGATACTATAAATTTCCAGTTACGATGTAATAGAGGTGTGTCAAATTTGTGTTCTTTCCGGTATTATGTCACAAAGTATTTTCGAAATCAGAATTGATGGGGAGAGGAAAGTAGTAGATGGGCTAAGTATGGTTTATTTGTGTGATTAGATGAGATTGTTAACGACAAAAAATGAAGTAGATGAGATGTTAATTTTAGACTAAATATGTCAGAAAGAAGCAAATATTGAAAGATGAAAAAACAGATCCCGCTATAGTTTTTCTATGACAAATAAAATCTAGGGCCATAAGTACTAAAAAAACTGATTTTTGGACGAATATCGATTGAATGCGGGTAAAATGTATAGTTAAATTATCCAAGGAAATCAAGCGTTTTTATTTATTCAATTTTTATTTCTTTGATACTAATTTTACAGTGTCACCACCAACTCCTCATACTTGTTTTGGAGGTAGTAGAGACTCTATTTTGAGAATCGGCATTTTTACAAGTGTGAAATGAATAGTTTGAAGCTACACTTTGACCCTGATTTGACTCACGTACCTAATTGGAACCAGACTATTTCAAAGCTAGTTGCGTGGTCCCTGCAAATCTAGCAAATGATTCATATTCTAGCTGCGTGAAACTGGTGAAATTACACTAAATTATAAAGAGATGTGCTTTGACAGATCCATTAGAAGTATCACAAGTAACTTATTTCAAAGAAAATTATTTCTTTCTTTCTAAAAACAACTACAATAAACGGGAACTATTACGCCTGGTCTGTTGAGAGGCAAACTGAAGAAGGAGTCCTGATTTGGCAGGACTATTCACCCGTGCACAGTGCGCGAGTTGCAAGTCGTGCCCTGGGTGAGATAGAATTTGAAAAAATCCATCACCATCACAGTCTAAATCCAACCTGCAGCCATTATTTTCTGTTTTCCAGTTTGAAAAAAAAAAAACCTCCGAAAAAGATGGCTTTTAACTAACGAAGAAATGAAGGCGACAGTATTTTTTTCACTGAGTTTTTCATAAATGTAAGAAGTACAGAAGCGCATCGAGGGAGATTACATAGGAACATTTTTTTCACATTTCTCTCAGCATTTTGAATACTCTAGGTCAAAACATTTCAGCCACCCCTCGTATTGACCCAGCCTGGTTGAAAGATTGCACTGACTCATTCTAAACTACCCTGATGGGTTGAACAACTCTAGATGTTCTTTCTACGGACGGCGTTACTATGTACATCGTCTTTCCTTCATCTACGAGGCTTGATCAAAAAGTAATGATAATGCGTATAAACCAAGGTAATCAAAAGGATTTCCAAATAGTCTCCTAACAAGTAATACATTCCATTCATCTTTTTTCCAAACCCAGGATACCCTTGAAAAAAATTCTTTGTCTTCACTCTCCCAAAACGCCTCAAAAGCGGCCATCACTTCGCTATCATCTTCAAATATCTTCCCCAAAGGTGTTTTTGAAGAATTAGAAGTCACTTAGAGCTAGATCTGGCGAATAGGGTGGATGTTCAAACAATTCGAATCTTGCTTCTTGAATTGCAACCATCGCAATTGCAGCTTTGTGAATCGGTGCGGTGTCTTGATGAAACAGCACCTTAATAGCCTCCCGCAATCTTCTTATTTGCTCTGCGTAGTAAGAGCTTGATATATTGCTTCCCTTTTCCAAATTTTTCGGCGTCCTCTAAAACTGATGTCATAACCTTCCCTGCCGAAATCGACTGTTTGTATTTCTTCGGCGTCGGTGAAGAGGGTCGCTTCCAGATCATCAATTGTTGGTTGGTTTTTGGATCAAAATGGTGGATACAAGTATTGTCCATGATCACGAAACGTGACAAAAAAATCTACTGATCTGTCTGGAACTTTTCGAGATTCATCCTAAATATGTCGACTCGTTTCTTCTTTCAATCGTCCGTTAACATTCTCGGCACCCAAAGCGCAGATACCTTCTTCATATGTAATTCGTTGGCAACGGTTCTTTGATCACTGTCATACGAGATCCCTCTGACCTCAACTATATGCCTTGGATCTGCCAACAAGACAGCGTCGACTTTTTTTTATGTTGTCTTCAGTGAGAGACGTGGATGAACGTCCTCCCTTAATTTCATTGGATGTTCTTTCCAGCTGAAACTCCTTGGCCCAGCGTGCACCGGTGGAACGTGGAGGAACAGAGTCCCCTAATGTTTCCACCAAGTCGCTGTCTATGTCTTTTTGAAACACAGGTGCTTAATGACTTTTTTCCATTTTTGTCGTCTTTTTTTAAACACAGGTACTTAATGACAGCTTTAATTTTGTTCTTCTCCATTTTGATGCTCTCTCTTCGACGGTTCGTATTCAATGGAATGTACCTCCCTGGAATCGTGGCCTATTTATGTTTTTTTTTATGCTGACTTAGTGAGTATATGAGGTAGTAAATGAGGTAGTTTGAATCTTATCCAAACTGGAAATCACTGATTATCACAACTTTTGGATCACTCCTCGTATGCGCAATCCCAGCTTTCGTGTTGCCAGTTCGTTCTGGATAGTGGATTCTTTTACAGCCAGTTTGGATCTCTAGAGATACAGTACATTCCAAGAAAAAGAGGCAAGATGAAGAAGTCATTAAAACGGTTTAGTAATTATCTTTTTGTTGAATAAAAGATTTTAATGTGAAAAAGAGACTTGCAAAAAACTAAGCAGGAGGTCGTTGTTTCTCCTGTGTAGGCGCAAAAATGGCAACCGAAAAAATGACCGCTCCAGGGAATAAAAAAGCATTAGATAAGGCATTACAAAAGCATAAGATATTTAGATTTATTAGGATTCACCGAGCACTAATCACTCAGAACACAAAATTCATTGTGTAACTGCCCTGCTGACTCTAATCGAGCAATTCGGTGACTCCAATTATCTTAAAAGCGTCAGCAAATAGAAAGCGCGGGGAACAAATAATAGATGGAAGACCATTGATAAGTACTGGGAATAATAATGGACCAAATAGCGAATCATGAGGAAATCCACAAAGGTGCAGAGTGGGGAAGAGGCAGACAAATTCACAGTTACACCAGTGGTACTACCAGAAACATTGATTGGATGAAAACCAGAACAAAAATAAATCAGACACCCCAAGGTTTATAATCAAAACCAAAGTTAGTGAAGATTAAGATTAGAGGTAGCAGATTCACCCTTCATGAACCAATAATACTCAGGAGCAAAAAAAAGTATGGAAGATTGGAAGGTAGCCTATTATAAAAAAAAACTAATACATTGCCGAAGCAAAAAAATAGAGGAAGGAAATCTGACGATAGTTCTATATATCATCGGATTTGTAGATAGGTGAAATGGAGGTAGACTTCTGCAAAACCAGACGGAAGCCAGAGAAGAAGCTAAGGTTAAGATACACAAAGCCAATGAAACTGACTTAACAAACAGACTCGAGATGTCGTCAAGCCCTCAAGCTCTCAATCTATATTAACATCAAAAGACTTGTATAAGAACCCCATTTCCAGACGGTTGGTATGAATAAATGAAAGAGATGAGAAAATAATTAAATAATAATTAAATCTTGTTAGGACAGAAAAATGTAAAGCATTTCACGAAAAAGTCACAAAAATCTTATAATATCAGAAATATTTCAGAAAGTGGACATAAAATCAGAAGGGAGTTTTGTGGTTTAAACAAACAAAACACTCGACGCTAGAAAAATGATCACGCATAGTTTGTTTGACGGCAATTTACTACTTTGCATACGCTGCAGCTTTTGCTTTGAGTCAGGAATACTTTGTTAACACCGGTGTTCCTCAAGAATGTGCATTTGGCCCTCTATTATTATCAGATTTTATTGAAAGGAGAAAACAAGAATTTGTAGACGTATTAACCATTATAATAATGCACAATTTGCTTGTGAAGAACGACTTTATCGAAGCTAAAGATGTTAGGTTGCACAAGGACCAGCCACTTAACTTGAGTGAAGAAGAACAGGGCATACTTTTTTTGTTTTGGGTATACTTTTTTTTGCCATTGATAGTGAAGGAGAAGGCTGGTTCAATGAGTGAATGAGCTTTCTTGTTTCTACTTCTTGGCTCATTCATTCTTTTATTGGTCATCTTTTTCTTGCTTCGATTGTTTACAAATGCAAATGCTTTCGACCTGAAAAAAATCTTTAGAGGAGTTTGCTTGTAGTTAGAATATAATTTGATTGTAGTTCTTCCCTCATTCAATTTTTATCCCTTGTGAAATCACTTAAAAAGCTCAAAATTTGGTCACCAACTAGCACTGTGCCCACAAAATTCAAACGTTCAGATTAACCTGTGTGACATGCAATTACTCTTTAATAGGTTGACGGCGGAGAATACTGACGAAAAATCACACTAATTTGTTCGTACTAGCGAATAGCTTCTATAGTAATCGCATTCCAAATTCTCCAATCTCCAAATTACACAAACCCCTTCAAGCGATCTCAGAAAATTTGCCAACTAACATCTAATTAGTTAAGTTGTCAAAGATATTTCACAAAAAGACAAACATTTTTTTAAATTAATAATCAACATAAATCTTCGAACAAAATCATAAAGTGCTCGTAACGCCACTCCCAGCTGGAATATAAATTCATCGTCAGGCTTCAATTAACTATGATTCGTAATCAAAAAGTGACTAACTGGCAGTAAATCATTCTCTATGACGGCGCAAAATTCAAATATGTCTGAGAGAAAAAAAACACTAGCACCAATCCGAAATATTCCCCAGAAGCGTGTATATCCACAAAAAACAATTTAATTTATTCGAAACAAATATAGGAAATATCAAACCACATACGAAAAACAAACTTAAAATATTGCAAAACATGCACACCAAACATTGTTTCAGTCTAAAATGTATCTTCTTGCATTTTAGTGCTTTTTCATCATCATAAAGTCATAATACACGCCTCCTTCGCAAGAATTTATTCACCATTATTACCATAAAATGTCTGTGATTTAGCCTTAGGTAGCCATAAATAGATCGATATCAATATGGGAATTGCTTTTGAAATATACGACTAACATTTTATTGTGGTCTTTTTGAAAAATCAGCCGCCATAGTGTGTAAAATTGAAGATATTGAAAATGACCGTAAACGTTTGTTTGCCTACGAGTATATGTCTATATTAACGTCAGTGAAGAGAAGATGAATAAATTTAATGTGGGTAGTCAGTACCTAAGGCGAATAGACGAAATGTCTAGCGGGAAATGCATGTATATATTTTATTCTATTTGTGGAATTTGATTATTTTTTGCACAATATATTCATAATTTTTGTAAATATTTTGTGCATTATGTCAAAAATTATAACTTATAATTTTTTTTACCAGACGCCAAAATCAGTTCTTGCGATTTACATTTATTTTTCGATAAATTTTCCATCTGGCTGCCAATGTGTTAAGAAAAAACAAACCAAATCAAACTAACAAATCACGTTCTACCAAAAATGGTGCAATGAATGATTCAACTACGATCATTAAGTCCAATCCGTGTAGAGAATAGATATCACTATTAGTGAAAAGTATTTCGTCGGCAGTAACTGTCTGTTTGTCTGTCTAATGCTGTCGCTACGTTCCGTTACCGAAGTTAAAAGTGAAAAGAATCGACGGAATGACAGCGGTGTACGAATCGTAGAAATATGTTTCGATGACCAAAACTGATGGTCAATCTGGTCAAATGTGAATACCATGGTGACCGCACTGCAGAAATTTCAATTCATCTTTTCCATTTGCAATATTTATCGTCATGAAGCAGCAAATTCGAAATGTGATGTTGAGCGTGTTTTTGTTGCCTTTGTCGGAGACTTAATAGCTGCGCATTTTATAAAAGGAATTCATATAAGGAAATGGGATGATGATGCTGGAGGAAGAGATGAATGGGCATAGAAGTAGCAGTAACGGCAGCAGCTGTGACTCAGATTTAATTTGAATCGTGTTGATTTCGAATATGATACGGTGATCCAGATTTGGTATCGTGGATGGCTTGATCGATTTTTCAATTTTGATTGGGATTTGATCGGTAAGAAAGCGTCAAATGAACCGATTTATTTGGAAGTTTTATTGAATATTTTCGGTAGTCAATAGATTTCATCTCCGTATAAGTCGAAGTGTGGCTCGGTACCTTTCGAATTCAATGCGCGAACTTCAAGTTATTTTATTGATAGAACAATGCAAGACTCTTCGTTTCATATACTGTAATGACCACCACTTCAGAAAAATTATGTTCATTTGGAATTATGTTCATTTGTTTGAAATGTAACCAAATTCATGCCACTAAAGACTGCATTGTTCCAAAACAATCCTATGTAGTGTTTTGCGTAAACTGTAAATCAACAGACCATCCAGCTAGCTACCGAGGCTGCCCAGAAGCCAAAAAGATGATTGAGTTTCAGCCAGTTTCGCCAGTTTCAAAATAGACCGCGAATTAGTCACTGCGGAAATCAAAAATACTGTTCAGCTTAGCGTGTCTTACGCCATCCACTTCGCACCTGGAAACAAGACTTCCAGCACAAAGAAACCTCGTATTCCAGCAACAAGACCATTGTATAGACCTCTCAACCATCTATCGACTCTTTAGTCTCTGGTAAGTGCCACAATATATTTGGCTGTCATCTCTTCGCTTTAGTTAACCAAATCAAGGGTTTCCTACTTACAAATCAAAATTCATCCTTTTTCGGAATTTGAAAACGAAATGCTTTCATCTCGCTTCCGCTTCGTTCAGCTAGCAATACGTTCACTTAAATTGGCACTCTTAAATATCTCTACCCTAGCTCCCATATACAAGAGAATTTTTTTAGGATTTTCTGAATCATGAAAATCCTGATATACTTTTCGTATCAGAAACCTAGCTCAAGCCCGGCCATCGTATAGCCATGGATGGTTACAAAATCATTTGTGAGGGCACTTCAGATAACTCAAACTCCTCTAGAGCTGGAACTGCACTACTGGTCAAAGGGCAGATCAGAGCTCGACGACATTTGATCACAGGAATAAAAGCTTTGGAAGTGATCGGCATTCGTTTTCAACTAGGGAATTATCAAATTGTATTTTATTGTATCTATTTCCAGCGTTGTTTCAATGGTTCAGGACCTCGTCTGCATACTGGCGACATAATCTTTACTGATTGGATTGGTCATCCTCGGGAGTGATTTCAATCCTCGTTCGGAATCATGGCGCAAACGCATCGGCAACGCCTACAGCGTGGCCATAATGCAATGACTGCCGCAGAATGCAAGCTTTGTCGAACCTATCTTTTCTCAGGAACTTAGTTTTCGTTGATCTTCGTCAATTATTGACTTCTTGCTTGTGTCCTTGAACTTGGTAAGCTCTCCCCCATAATTCGGCAGATAAGAATGCTAAGTTCGTGAGACAGAATCTGATCATCAGTTGATCCAATTGTGTATTCATCGAAAGTGTGGCCTAGATTTTGTAGCTGCTGACCCCAATCTATTCATACCCTACGGATGTTGAAAATTAAATTCAAAACATCAATCTCGACAGCTCCGGAAATCGACGTGACTCTCGATAACTACAATCAGACTTCTTCTAATACGGATAATAATCAATATAGATACACCTCTGCCTTGATTAAAGGCATTAAAATCCTCACCATAGTCAAAACCAGAGCCCACGTTAGTAAGAAATTTGAAGAATGACTCCAAAATGTATTCAAATAGTAGTTCACTCCCTACTAATAAACCGACTGCAGATGTTATTGTTGTTGCTTTTATTCTCATCTATCGTGATGAGATGCATAGCTTTGATCTTGATTTCGTCTCAGTCGTTAAGAGTCCAGTCTCTAATTTTCGGCAAAAAAATCAAGTGCTGATTTTACTCGGTCCAGTCCTACAAATCCTTCCATTAATCCCCAAAGCCATAATAACTTTGTAAATAAAAAAACTCTCCTAATCTTGGTATTGACCCTTTCCTATAAAAAATCTCCTTAAGAAGGTAACAAATCTAATTTTATCTTCAAAAAGCTTTTTACCTGTTTCTTTGAGCCCATCTCCTTTCTACTTAACAACTACATAAATATTGTTTGTTTTCTAACTGCTTGAAAGCGTGCGAAAATATTTCCTATCCCAAAAACATCAGGATCTTGTGATGTCTTCAACGCCCGTCCAATTTCCCTGCTCTAAAACGTAGGAAAACTACTTGAAAGGGTCATTCAAAAACATCTTGATTTTGATTTTGCAGCGAGCAGTTGAGGATAGCATCCAGAACAAGAAGATTTTGGGTTTGAAGAAAATTTCAAGAAGATTTTTTTCTGATTGATCTACAGAAGGTCTTCGACTCCGTTTGGATTGAGTGCCTCCTTTATAAAATGATCGATTTTGGTTTTCCAACTTGAATATTCAAAATCGTTGAACATCCAAGTTAGATTTTGAATTGAAACTGACGAATTTTCAGTCGAATTTCTCTTTTCTTTCTCGATTCTTTTCAACGTTTGCACTGGGGACTACCCAGGAACTTAAAACGATTCTCCCACAGCTGTTACTATTAATCTTTATGTGAATTACCTCTTCTACTGGTACTCTCAGCGTAACCCACACTTTATAACAGCGGTGTTAAAAAGGGACACGAACCAACTAATTGCATATTTTGCTAAATTGCACTAACAGATAAATGTCAGTAAAAGGGAACTGGTATTTTGCATATGTCCATTATCGCCTTAAGAAATAGTATTATGTTCTCTATTTCAATCTTCTCCATTCCACTCTCTGAAGACCTATCTCTCTCCTTAGGAGAAAGAACAGTACCTTGCGGTACCCCGGCGTTGGTAGAGTAAACGCCCGATTCGCGTCCATCTAATAATCTACGAAGAAATTTTCAATCCGCTTTGACAAGGTCGTAGGGGTTCCTTTGCGCTGAACTTTTTTCTACCTCGTTTCTTCCATTTCTCCACCTCATGCGCACCACATCTTTTTCAAAGATTTCGTCGTCGTACCTCCTAAAATATTGAATGTTGATATAAGGTAAAGCACAATCGTTTCATTGCATTAATACTATTTTGAATTAATTCTAAAAAAAAAGTGTAGCGCATCAGAACCGCTAGAAAACTGAATTTCGAAGAAATTGTCTTTGAGTGACCAAGAAATTTGGAAAGACGTTTTACATTTTTTGTAGCATCATAGTTTCAGCGGTTAAAGGTTGTTTAAGGCTGCCAGTCGAACTATTTTAAAAACTCGGAAAATTTCAAGAATTAATTCCTTATTTTTATTGCAAATGCTTGACACTTGGGTGTGTAATTTTAAGCATTTGTTGGTGCAATATTTACGAAAATGTCCGATGCTGGTTACCCTGTGTTAGCAGCAAAGCAAAATACTCGTCTATACCAAATCTGCTTCACGTTAAGTTAAACCCAACCCACCCTGTGAATTTCGTTTCTATTGAATCACTGCGGTGGAAGTTATACGGGTGAAAAGATATTTACGTTTACCACCATCAACACTTTTCAAATTTTCGAAACGTTAATATTTGTTGTTTTCATTGCAGGATCATTCCCATTTGCAAATCTAATGGCATAATCGCTCAGTAAAGAAATTCAAAAAAATTACAAAAATTGTCATAGCTGGCAGCCCTTTCATGATTTTTTTACGAAATTCCTACGACATTTGATTTACATTAAAGCTAGAACTACACTGGTCTCACGTAACGTGAGCTCACGTGTCGTCACGTTATGCGTGTGGAGGCATGAGCTCACGCTTGGAAATACACTTGTCTCATGCTAGCAGCTCACGTGTGTTGCAGTTGCATATCGACGGTTTGAGGTTTGACTAAATTTCGCTGCGCACATAAAAATTCTGTTACAATTTTTTCCCACAATTTACCAGCATCAATGTATTTCGCCATTTCACAAGTATTCATGCTTATACATTTTCAACAAATCACTTACCTTATACATTTCAAACAAATCAAATACCATGCGGTAAAAATATTGGCTAAACGTGCTCTCACGTGAGCTCAAAAATCTGAATTTGCAGATTATCAAAAACGTGAGCTCACGTGAGCGCACATGAGCCGTGTGACGTGTCGCCAGTGTAGTTCTAACCATACAAAATGGTACTGCAGATCTATCACACGTGTGGTCAGCTGATGTGACGACACGTGAGCTCACGTTACGTGAGACCAGTGTAGTTCTAGCTTAAGGTCCATTTACTGCATGAACTTCGTTTTGATTTCATGACTGGACCGGAAGTTATAGGGAAAAAGCTTTATTTTGCTGAGCAAATTTGCAAGATTTAGGAGACAAAAATCACCATAGCTGGCAACTCTATTCTAACTTTTCTACCAAATTTTGATCAAATGTTGTTTGGGGTAAGGTCCAAATATTGTGTGAATTTTGTTGAAATCTGACGGCTGAATCGGAAGTTATAGGCCAAAAAGCAGTTTTTTTCTCATTGATTTTTCAAGATGGTACCACTGCCACAGTGTTGCCTGCATTTCAAAATCACTTCTATCAGACCTGGTCCCAGTTAATATCAATATGTCCTGTGAATTTCATTATGATTGGATAAGCCGGTCATTAGTTCTCGTGAACAGAAGTTTCGAGTGCTGAAAATAGAGGTAATTTGGTGATGGGTTGCCGTTCTTGTACAAACCGGAATTTTGAAAATTTCAGGTTGATATGATAGATAACGGTTAGAATTTGTCAAGGATTTGAAGTTTTTGTTAGAAGGCAAACATTTTTTCTGGAGGGTTGTTGATTTGAAGGATTTTTTTTCAGGAGCCTGCCGAGCTACAGGGTTACCCGCACTGTCTTGAAAATCCATATGTGTTAAGTCTTAGTCAACGGTAACACGCTCTGCAGTTTTCACGATGATCTAATGTTTTTTTTTCAGAAGTTATGACAAATTAAAATTTTCAAAAAAAAATCCTTGCCTACTTTTAGGCAGTCAGCACCCACACACGGCTCAAGATTTCCAACTCTTTATCATTGACAACTTTTTAGAATAGACAAGCTTGAAACATAATTAATTTTCATTCCCAATACTTGTTTTTAAGAAAAATTTACACTGCTTGGAAATATAGGAGTACTTGAAAATTTACTAAAATGCCCGCCACCACCAAAGGGTTAAGGATATCTGAATTCTAGTAAATCATGGACCTACTCACTATATACATCTATGTTCTCCGAAAATTTCAGCTCAATCGGTTCGGCCACTCCAGAGATTATCTCTTCGAAAATTCAGTAAAAAACTCTGGTATCTTCTTAATTAAGAATTGTTTAGGATTTTGATGTTTTTTTGCAGACTTTTTTTTTACGGACTTTACAAAATTCAACATTAAATTAGATGATGAACGACCCTGTTGCATTAAAAGAATACCTTAAATCAGAGCACTCTATACAACATCAAAAACACGAGTAACTCCTGATAAAACAAACACTCGCTCCACCTAAGACCAAGATTCAAACCGCTAAGGAAACAAATACACATTACATTTCATTCAATTTATTATTCATAAGAAAGAAGCACTGCTAACATGATAATTACTAGATTAACATTTTTTAAAAGATTCTTCACAGATCTCATTGCATTGTTTTTAGACGCACGAGCAAGCTATTGAGCTTCTTTGGTTGTTTGCTTATTCTGATCGCTACATGCTAATTGGCAGTTATTGTGCTAATGATTAAATGAAAAAGTCATTCATGGCTCGTTGTATACATATATTATATGCTATTGCGGTAAAGACTGATGAGGAAGATTGAACTTGATGATGATAGTGTCACGGCTGTTAATTAAATGAGATTAAATCAAGTGGTCGATGCTGTAGATTTTAAAAGAGAAAGAGCTTACTCAGTTGGTATTAAAGTGAAGGATGATGGCATGACTATTTAAAGTAAATGCATTTGTTTGGGTTTTGGGCTGTGAAGTTGGGATTTTGGTTAGGTTTTTCAGACTATATGAGTATTGGAGATGTTTGGCTTGAAAATTTAATAGATTTCCGGTCAATCAATTTATTTTTCAATTAGGCTTTCTACAAAACGTGGAGGAAAAAGGTGTTTTATTGGAAAGTAAAACTAACCAATCTTTCTTATACAAAAGAAAAACCATACCACTAAATTGCATTTTTTTTTATCAAAAACTGTAAAACAATTTATACATCAAATTGCTTTGGTTTCTTTTCAATGCTTTTTCTTACTTTTTTCCACAACTCCGAAAATCGTTTCAATAAAACTTTATCAGGTCACTGAACAATCATTTTCCCAGCCATGTCAAAATTCGCACTACATAACCTATCATCCATAAAATGATTTGCACATTTCCACTTTTTTCCCGCAGAAGATAATCCGGATTCACTTTGAAACGTGCATAACGTCTGCAAAACTTGAATTGCAGTGAAAGTAAATTGAGAGTAGTTAGTAGTTAATCAAATGTAATTAAAGCTATCGTCGAGTCGCGAAACTTCAAATAAAAAAAATAATCTCACCCGGACTCACTCGAATGACTTTCAGCTCGTTACGTCTAATTATTTGTATTTTGTGAGTTTATAATCTACACGCGCAAAAAGTTCGACACGTGAATAGAGAGATCTTCATAGGATTAACCGGCAAAAGCAATGGCTATAACACTAGCGGACTTGGTCAATGCTGACAAAGTCGACGAGACAATTCGACCCATTACGAAATGTTGTTTCATCGCAACTTTGATACTTTTACCGATATTGATTTTCGGTGACCACAAGAACATGATATCGATCACCTTCCAGACCATCATCTTGGATGATCCTCCGCAATACGATGTCACCTATAATCTCCTGATTGTCCTCAATATTCTGGGCTTGATTGCATACTACTGGCTGCGGAGGAACCGTTTGCGTGAGAACCTGCGTCAATACGAAGATCTGAAAATGGAGAAATCTTTTGCTGATTCCACAGACTATTCGGAATTCGTTGCGGAAACCGTTCATCAGATCAATGAAGTGATGCAACGACGACAAGTACTGTTCAGTGAAACCTGCATGCGAAGTGACCGTAGTTGGTTGCCAGAAATGGATTTGAACTTGCCCCAGACCGAAGACGATGACGGAGACGCGATGACGACGAATAGAACCTCCGCGTCGGAAACAGCAAGAAGACAAGGCGATGCTGGTGATATTTTAGATGAAACTCTATCTACCAGCCGTGGTATTATTAGCAGCGAACGAGATGAATGAAGTACACATGATAAGATTACCATGACCCTGAAGATGGATGTCGACGTGAAACGGTAGAATATTTAGTTTGGATGATGGTTGGAAGATTGTAATTATCCTGGTGTTATACGATATGGCTTGGTGGGTTAGTGTTACACTGTGAAAATTGTGGTTTTCGAAGAGGAGCGTTTATGTAGCTATGCGGATGCAGTTCTTTATTATTTTATATATCTGTGAAGGATTTCAACTCTATTTATATTTTTTTATTAAGTTTCAACTCAATGTATACCATTCTAAATACTAAGCCAGATACTTTGATACTTTTAATTCTTAACTGAATTTCGAATTTTATTTTCCAAATATTCATAGTGTTTAAACTGAAGCTCATTTATAGGCTATAAATATATACATCTATATTTTCTATTATTATGTAGACTTAAAAAAACACATAAAGCGAATGCCTATGAACCTAGTGGAACATTTATGGTTTCACTTTGTTAATATGAATAATATGAAGTGAAAAACAAACGGATGATTCATTGCATGGAGCGGTTGCAGATGACCCCTAGCATTGCAACTTCCTGGATATATTGTGCCTCCTTGGCGCTATGTCATTTAGGATATCTAGACTCCTTATGAACTAGGACATAGCTCCGGACGGGACTTTACTTCTGTCTCAGATGGAGGGAAGAGCAGAGCCAACGATCTTTAATCTTTGTCTCGCAAGTGTTGGACAAAATATATGAAGGAGCTCTATACTCTCTGCCTTTTCTTCGCACTATCTACATCAGTCTTCTCGTTCCTTGCCTATTCCGTAACTAAGAAAGCCTGTGGAAGCTGCACATAGACCCTTTATGTTACTTTCACGAACAGTAGATGCATTTTTGTTCATTTGCTTGTTGCCTATATGCTGTTCTGTGCCCTTATTTCATTTAAGACCTCTATCGCCTCTAAAAGTTTGTAGCTGAATTTCTTTGATTGCGATGGGTAGCCTTGAGAATCGCTTGGAACCGCAATAGGATCTTAAAGCTGAGCCCTTGTTAGCATTCTTTTTCTTTATTATATGCGTGCCTTAAGTGTAGCAGATTATTCTGCTTGATAGATAGTGGTCTCCTTTCTGAGGCGGTAGTGCATTTTGCATCTGGATTCTATGATCCATCTTTGAGTCATCCATATACCACACTGGCACTCCTTTAGGTAAGCGAGGTTGACTTAGTCTTTATTTGAGCGCCTAAGCTCAGCATTTTCATTATGAACCTTATGTCCTCCGGGACTTTAAGATAACCCTTTAAGAGGTCTCCTGGTTTGTACCTGCAGGTCTGTTGTAGGTCTGTATATGCTCTTGAATTTTTAGTTAGAGTTGTTTTTTAGTTGCAGAAGGGCGATACCTGCCGTTGCAGCGGAGCTCGCTGCTCCTGTAATCAGCAGGCAGGCCATACTTTGAAGCTTCCACCTCACTACTGATCGATTTCAGATAATAGGTTTCACCAATTGTTTATATTCCCAACAGTGTCTGCTTTGGACATAGTCACCAATCGCATACAAGCATTTGTTTTGTCGCCAAAGTGCCTTAGTGGCCTCCAGTCTTATTTTTTTAGATGACTGTCCTAGATGACTGTCCTATCCAGGGGCCCTATTATGATCCAAATTCCGAAATCGGAATTCGTAAAATTTTCCGACTCGCCAATGGTCGGAATTTCGTATTATGATCTATTCCAAAATCGGATTTAATTTCCATTTTAAACTGCAGACAGCTTCACTCGAATGGGCTGAATCGATTCCAGATTTCCAATATATTTCTAATCAAATGTCATAATAGCTATTTAAATTTAAAAAAAATGGCACGGAGTTTCAATGTTTCTTGCTAACATTGATTCTATGGCAATTTATTTTGCTTTGTCTAAGTATGGTCAGTCGGAAATAACAAAAAATAAGGATTAAAATTTAATAAGTCGAAATAAGTCCAGTAGTTAAGGAGAATCTTATAAGAACGTAATATCACGAGTTTTAAAATTGGTGGCATAATTACGATTTATAGTACACGGTGTCTATCAGCTACCGGAATTTCAGGTTTTTGCGTTCGCATATCAATCGAACCGAATAATCAAAGAAATTCGAAAATTAAAAATCCGCCAGAATCCGCCAAAAAATCCGCCCACAAATGAGCTGTCGGATTAGACGACTCGCCTTCGGAATTTACAATCCGAAGTTGGCGGATTCTCGTGCAAACAGCAAATCATAATACGAAAATACGATATCGTATGAATTCCGATTTCGGATTTTGATTCATAATAGGCCCCCAGGTGGATCCCAAGATATTTCTTCTTGTCCTGTCGACGCATTTCTATGCCTTTAATTTGTAGGGCCCTTATATTTATTTTTCTTTTTCTAGTGAATGGTACAATGTTGGTTAGTAGTAACAGTTAATAGTAGCATGGGAAAATTGGAGGATTATTCTTCTGACTTTGCCCATCGTGGCCTCCGATTCCACGGTAGTATTTTGATTCAGATGCAGGCCTTGAACTTTCGTCCTAAAGTCATTTCGACAGCCTTCCCAGCCCGTGCTCGTGGCTCCTTTCAAACTATATATTCATGTACCAAAAGATATATGTTTATGATCAGAAAACCCCCTGTCAGAACATTTCATTTTTTCATTAGCCGCACTGTGCTATTTGAATCCAACATGAGGTCTAGTACCTCTTGCCTGTTAGCTATCAGGAATGTTATCTTTTTGTCCTTATTATTATGACTGAACTCCATATTGGTGGCAGGAGTGACCGTCGGCTGTGGTACCTTTTCACCCGTCTATTGGAAGTTCAACTTAACGTGCCCATACCGAAAACTAACATTGCCATCGCCTTCTGTTATTGTGGATGCTCATGTTTGTTCTGCTGCTATGGCTAGTATAGTGCTTTTGTCTTTGTTCTCCCTGAATAACGCACTCCAGGATTTATTATTGAGGTCCTTACTTAGTCATTCTATGAACGTCAAGTCCGCTGAGTTGGGGGAAGTAACCAATCTACAAGTTATCAGGGATTCTTTCGTGGCATACAGGCAGGCTCTTTCCCACTGCTGTATCTCCGCTCCGCTCTTATCCATTCAGAAATTGGTCTATCGTTGAGTGAAAGGACACTGAGTCTATCTGCTTGGTTGGTGATGCTAAGGAATACCTTGTAAGGTTCCGCTATACGCAACTTGTTGCTACCTTTTACTGGGCTAAGGATGTTTCAGATATTTTAGTGCCTCATCTGCACGCCTTGTCTTCTTCGGCATATCTCTGGAGTATCATTCTTAGGTGTAGTCCTTTTCCTATTAGCTTCTAGTGTTATTGGTAGGAGTGCCTTTTCATTACCGAATTCTTTGAACATACTGCTTTTCATGAGAAACCTCATTTGCTTTGAAGCTCATTTGATTGATGACCAAAGGCAATGGGAAGAGACACCAAAGCAGGCTCTGTATTCATTGAAGCGTTGACGTATGCCAAAAAGTGCCGAGGAAATCAACTAGGTGGCAGTGGCGCAATATTGAGAGTTTTTCATTAAATAATATTTGGGGACCTTTTCGTTTAAGCTTCAGGGAGCGCCCGCTTTTCAAATAAAAAAAAACAATGTAACGGAAAATTTTTAAATCATGTCACAGAATAACTACTACACTCTCAATGGCCTAAAACTTCGATGAGATGAATTATATTTGTAGCTATTGCCTCTCTCGATCAAGCACGGTCTAATCACAAGCGGGTAACACAGTGATGTTTAAGGCTTATCTGCACCGGTAAGACAAAACGAGTTCATCTTGCAAAAAAATATAATGGGAACCAATTGATGGATTATCCCGTCTTTTTGCGACGGATAGAGTGCAGATGTCATCGATTTTTAGAAGGAAATTGAAGACTGGTGCTCATTTACGAGAACGTTTATTGTTATCCTACAGAAAATTTGGTAAAGTTATGGTAAATAGAAATTTATCGAAAATGTCTGTCAAGAGGAGACTTAAGAGAATTTGGAACAGCATGGTTGAACCTTATATTATCATCTCAAAGTGGGAACATCTGAAGGAATGCTATGAGAAAATGTATTATCATAATTGAAGCTTGTGCAACCGAGTAGGCAAAAAACCTTCTGCCAACGTGTGTGGTCCCTGGTTCAAATCCGACCATGATCACACTCCGGGCTTTGTGATACCCTAGCTGTGAGTAGGTATCTGAGTTAAATAAATCAGAACTAAATTAAAATACGGAATTCATAACTCCACACTCTAAAAACATTGATTGTGAATGAAGTATCTGTTAAGTTCAATCCGCAGATTCGATAAGAGCCTTAGCGGAACAACTCTACTGTTTACCATTACAATTTAGTTGATGTTATGAAGATTCTGGACAAAGTGAATCACGTATGTAAAATTCAAAAAGAAACAAAACTCTCGTGAAATTTGACGCATTAATTTCAATTCAGGATTATTCCATCCACAGTTATGCGATTCCATTTCCACCCACATGTGCTTACGCCTCCGCATCGTTTCCACTAACAAATATTCAGATATTAATCCAAATTAAGACAAATTAGCACACTCACTTACAATGCCACCAACAAAAAATTACGTCATGGTCTATAGATCTTTCAATTCTCCTCGAGTTCAGAAAGTCGTTCTCATCTAGATTTCCCAAAAAGTACAAAAGCGAAAATCTAGTAAAAAACAAAAAAATTCTTTAATCCACCCCCACAATCTCGTCCATTCAACGGTGACAATCGGTTCCAGGTAGCTCGGACAGAAGCAGTTGATCTTGAGGTAATTAAAATATCAACAAATAGTTTTCGCATTCGTGTAATATCACAACAACGGTGTAGAACAGTAGAACGTTTTAAAGCGCTGTTGTCTCCGACGATCTTAGATGCAAAGTGCTTAGACTGGACGACCTTGACCAATTAACTTAGCCTGAGATGAGTTTTTTTTGCAGTTGTAGCTTAGTTACGGACATCAAAATGGAAAGTTTACTCCAGATTAAAATGTTGATTGTTGTCTTGCACCTGGTGTGAAAATGCCGAAATATTTTACCGGATGGAATTTAAGTATGAATACTTGTTCCGGAAACGGTCATACAATTTAGATAAGAACCTTAAATAGATTATGACAAGAACAATGTATTAACTTATTCATTCTATACGATTCATTCACAACGTGGAGATATTATGAATAAAGCATACAAGCTCTGCTGCAAAGATGAAATATTCAGATACTTTTGAAATTGTTTCGAGCCTCGAAATTGCGTGATTTACGAAAATAGTTATTGCCAATATTATTCATGAAGCGGGCGGGCGTCCAAAATGTATTTTTCTTATTTACACATTTTCTGAATTCGGCTGGAGATGATGTAATGTTTACCTTTTGGATTTTTCATGGTCTTCCAACGAAGAAAATGAGTTGTGTTTTGATTAGGTGTGGGGGAGGACGGAGAGAGGGGCTGCGTCGTACGTCAATAGGTAAAGAATTTTTTCACGGATACAGTAAGGTGTTTATAAGTTGATTTGTTTGTTTTTTGAGTGAGGAATGCCGTTCAATGTGCAATTACCCAATAGAGGTATTCGTTTGACGGAAAATAACGCCTAGTACGATGATTTTAAAGGAAAGGAAACGGCGTTAGTTTCGAAATTCATTTGTAATAGATTACAACATTCAAGCACAATACCTACTGACAATACTTTCAAAGCGCGTCCGCTTTTATCATTTTGTTGATATAGTACTCAGATATGATAATGCTCTGGAGAATTACGTAAAATTTTGAAGTGTGTATTTATTTGCAAAATACTAAGCATGATGCTTAGCAAAAAGATATGAAATTAGCAAATAAATATTTCAGCAACAATAAGATCACGGCCAATTGACACACTACACAATGACAAAGACGTGCATTTCTTCACTTAATGATTAATTTCCTTAGTATATTCAGTAAAAAAACACATTGACAAAGATACACTGAAAAATATTCACGGTTATCAGGGTGTGGGTGTGTGTGGTGTGTGTATGTGTTTGGGTGGGTGGGTTGAGGGAGAGGCGCATTGGCACCTCTAAGCACTCAGGCCAAAAGACCCATTGTACTCATTTCCCCCTGCCTGCCATTGTTTCCCAGACTTCTTGATAAAGTCTAGGATCACTGATAGGGGAAAAGAGGCTATTCTCTGTATGCGTGCAACATCCCAGCCAAAGCATTGATATCTGCGACGCACAAACGCTGGGCATTCACAAAGCAAATGGTTCGCAGAGTCAGCCCCTTCTAGACAGGATGAACAGAGGTCATCCTGTACAACACATATTCGGTACATATGTCCGCCTAGGCAGTTGTGTCCAGTCAGAATGCCTATCATGGCCCTGCAAACTTTCCTGCTCTTATTGAGCAAGAATCCGGCAGTCACATGGTTGGGTTCTGAAAAGAAGACCTTCGTGTGCCTGGCCACACCAGCAATCGTCCATTTATCTTTGTGAGCATCATCTACCCACTTTCGAAGAATGGCACATGCAGATTTGGTCGGCACACCCAAGGCGGGCTCAGGGCCCCGTAGTGGGAGTCCCGAACCTTGCTTCGCAATGACGTCAGCAATTTCATTTCCCTCAACACCACAGTGCCTCGGTACCCAAAGCAGATGCGCCGTTTTGAATCTGGCGGCAGAGTTCAATCGTGCTCTGCACTCTTGGACAATTTTCGAGTTTGTCAGGGGTCTACGCAGCGCCATCTGTGCAGCTTGACTGTCACTGCAAATAGCAATGCCTTTTCCCCTCCATCTTTCTTCAATTGCCCAACAGGCAGCTCTCAGGAGAGCAAATATTTCTGCTTGAAAAACCGAAACGTGCTCTCCAAGAGAAAAATCCCACCTGTCATTCGATGAATGCAGATAGATACCAGCTCCAGATCTACCATCTGTCCTCGAGCCGTCCGTGAAGAAGATCTCAGAATATCTCCTCGTACACAGATCTGGATCGTCCCAGTTAGTTCTGTTCAAGAGGATTACTTCGTACCTTCTTCGGAAGTCGAGGAAGGGCACCCGAGCTTCCGAAGGCATAGTGAGAATCGGAGAGATCTCACGCATCGAACCCCTAATAGAGCAGTGCCTCACATCGTCTTCACCTACCCATAAGCCAAGCTGAGCTAGTCTATGGGCAGAGCTCATCGCCACACTCTGAACTTGAATGTCGAGAGGAGGCAGATTGAGAAGCGCATCAAGGGCCGCACCCGGAGTAGTGCTCATGCACCACAGATACCTGGGCACACCGTCCTTTGTAGCGTGGCTAACTTTTTTCGAGCATACAATAGCTTCCACCACACCACAAAGGCCCCTTCAATGTCCACAAATACTCCCAACGCATACTCAACATTTGATATCGCTCCTTCAACTCTGGCCACCAGAGAATGAAGGGCCGACTCGCATGATTTCCCTCGCTGGTACGCATGTTGCTCATCATTCAAAGGATAAAACCTAAGCGCCGTAGTGCGTATGTGGCGTTCAACATAAACGAAATTAAACTGATCGGTCTAAAGTTTCTTGGATCGCAATAGTCATCTCTCCCCGGTCTAGGTATAAAAACTACCTTAACCTCTCGCCAAGGTGACGGAACATACCCCAAGGCTAGGCATGCCCAGAAGATTTCTCTCAGGTCTACTCCCAAGTGGTCAATTCCCTCCCTAAGCATAACCGTATAGATACTATCCAGACTCGGCGATTTGAAATTTTCAAAAGACATGATTGCATCCCTGACCTTTTCACTATAATACTTTACTTAAAATATATGCTTCCGAATGATTAGAAAATGTTAAGTGATAAAAAATATATATTAAAAATTATTTTGTCTATGTCCTCAATACCGTCAAACCACTTGTGTTAATAAAAATATTTTCCTCTGCATATAAAAGTATCTAAAACACACAAGATTTCGAGAAAAAATATATTACTGAGAAAACATAATGATCTAAAAATATCAATAAAATACCAGTCTCAGCGATATCTCTCTCGCTGGTTTTTGGCACTTTTCGGAATCTTGAGCCCGCAAACGCAGCTATCGGCTTTCGCTTCAACCTTGTGTTTCTTCTGTGCTCCACCGCTAAAAGATTTGGCATCTGTGCTAGCCGGCAGGGAGCTCTTCAGTGTATCCGGCCCCTCCTTGCCTTTCAGCGTCATTACTAAATCCCTATTTACATCGGCAAGCATCGAATTCTTGTACAGACTCATTTTTTGTCGATAGCTGAGAGCTTTCCCTGGTTCGCAATATCTAGTAGGCGTGGCTTTGTTCCTAGGTATTCGTCCAAAATATATCTCTTCCAAACTGACAGCCTTAGTACCACCAGCCAAGCGTTCTCTCGCAGGCTCAGAGGTTTCACTGTCTGACATCCAGTTTCCAGGGAAGCGTTTGTAGTTATTCCTGCATATTCCTGTCCACCTTCATCGGCAGTTTACCCCTTTTGTGCAACTTCTTGAGTTGCTTGCGGCTGAGAGCGTCCACAGATTTGCAGAGTTCAGAAGAATAAGCAGCAAGTTGCCTTCTTCAGGATATGCCTTACCTCTTTTCTGAAGATTTGGCAGGAAAAACTTTTTCCCTGGTACGGCCATAGTCGGGCTTCCAGCTGACACTACTGTATGCCTGTAACCAGAAGGGATGCTATCAGCAAGTTCGAAAACTTGCTGGCCATGTAATGTTCCACGAAGGCAGCCTGTGAGCTTCCGCTGCAATAACTTTACAAAACTAAACCCCTTTCACAATAACTTTGTGAAACCCAAGAAATTGTCAAGCTCACTACTTTGATTAATGCGTTCATAGAGTTTATTGCTCTGCATATTTTTTTGTATTCGCTGTTCTCACTAATAATTTCCGCTCATAGTAAATCTCAAAAAGCACATATCGTATTGCTGTAGTTCATGTTTAAGACTTAGTTCATCTGAAAAGAACCTTTAGCATAACGTAGTTCCAATACTATTGTTGTTGAAGCTACTAAATTCATGGTCATTGACCCATCAAAGTAAAAGTCACTGGGCTTCAAAAAGAAATAATCTATTTATAAAATAGCTTTTATATGTCTTTCCATTTCAAGACCCTTATTTTCTGAAACCATCAAGGTCTAGACACCTGTGAACCTCAACCAAATCAGTTAGTCTATCTTCACTTTCTACACATAATCCCTGTCCGTTTAAGTGTCTAAAATATCTAACCATTTGCAAAAATGAAATAGCAGAAAATAAACCACATACTATGCATGCTCCGTGGCAGCTATGGCTTCAACCGTTCAGCCATATCCGATTTCAATATTAATTTATTTAATTAACTAATTCACACACATGATTGCAAAATGCATACATCATATTTTTAATGCAAATTTTCAATCTATTTTTATTCATTCATTTCAATTCTATACATTTCAGAATTCGACCACAAATACCGCGAGAAATAATCGACATGTGTCGGATTTGTACGACAGTAACCCCAGGCGAACCGCAAGTCGTTCTTGGCGGAGACAAAGCCTTCACATTCGATTATGTCTTTGACATTAACTCGGCACAGGTACATATTTTTATATACATGTATATTAGTATTAAATTAAATGCAGCAAAGATTGTGCACCTTTCGTTTTTGCTCGTTCTAAATGTTTGCATTCATTATTAAATTGAAATCAACATACGCAGATGTTAAATTGAAATCAACATGCGCAAGACTCGTTTGAATGGCATTAATTTGAACGCTTTGGACCGCTGTTGTAGTTCCTTTGTCGTTGTTGTTATTGTTGGAAGGCGGATTGAATCGCAGGAGGCCCCAAAAACGCCGTCATGCAATTAGCTGCATATGTGCAGAAACGGCTGGGTTGGAATGGTGACTGTGGGTGCAAGTCATGTTGATCTGCGTCCGTTCATTTATTGTTGTTATCGAAAACATTCCGAAATCTGACATGAATAATTGCCATTGGAAAACGTGTCTTGCTGTTTTGCATTCGCACAATATTCAAGACAGTCCTTTTAAATGTACTCCTTTTTTTCGTTTCAGACCGACATCTATTCGAAATGTGTGGAAAAATTGGTGGACGGTTCGCTGAAAGGCTACAATGCCACCGTTCTTGCATACGGCCAAACGGGCTCAGGGAAAACATACACAATGGGCACAGGTTTCGATTATGACATAACAGACGTGCTGGAAGGTATAATCCCGCGGGCGGTACGCCACATATTTTCTGGCATCGAAAATATACAATCGGGTGAGAATGGTGTGAGTCCGGGGTCGATCCAATTCAGTGTGGCTGCACAATTCATGGAACTGTACAATGAGGAAGTCATCGATTTGTTGGACCCGTACAACAAAGGTAGAGTATTCAAGATTCATGAAGATCCTGCTGGTGGGATCTACGTATCGGGTGCTACAATTACGCCTCTGAGTGGACCTCAAGATGCTCTGAAGTAAGTTGCTGAGATCTTATGTTTTTAACTAGTAAGTAATTGATCACGTTTTTTAGATGTCTTCAACAAGGAGCTCTAGCTCGTACAACAGCCTCGACCCAGATGAATGCCCAATCATCCCGAAGTCATGCACTTTTCACAATTCTCATACGAAGGCAACGTGTCCTGTCGGCCGAGGAATGTGGCCTTCCTGAGGGCGATCTGGAAACGCTTACATCAAAATTTCACTTTGTCGATTTGGCCGGCTCGGAACGTTTGAAGCGTACAGGAGCGACAGGGGAACGTGCCCGAGAGGGAATCTCGATAAATTGTGGCCTTCTGGCGCTTGGCAATGTAATTTCAGCGCTAGGTGATAAATCGAAACGAGCAACTCATGTACCTTACCGTGATTCGAAACTGACACGATTACTGCAAGATTCACTGGGCGGTAATAGTCAAACGTTGATGATTGCATGCGTATCGCCTAGCGATCGTGACTTTATGGAAACATTGAACACGTTAAAGTATGCGAATCGTGCACGTAACATTAAGAATAAGGTATTATTGAATCAAGACCAAAGCTCGCGAACGATAATGCAACTGAGACGTGAGATTGCTGCATTACAGATGGAGTTATTAGAATATAAGCAGGTAAGAAGATGCTGTCATGATGATGATGCTGGAAATGATTATTGTGTAATTATATGGATGCTTTGAAGATTATTGAGGTTTTTAGATGGATTTCGTTTCGAAACGAAATAGTTGTTAAATTATAATTAAGATCGAGGATGAACAACATTAATGAGAGATTATGATCGATTAACTCACTTAAACGCCTCGTTATCGTTAAGTTCTGTGTGTAGAATGAACCAAATAGCGGCTTACTGCCTGCTTTAGTCGGCAGACTTGCAATTGTTTGAATGGAACACTATTGCGAATTGATGGCATGGAAATACACGTTTAAATCAACGATTCAATTTCGTCATTGATTAGCGACACAAAGCTCATAAAAGCGTTCTTTTTGATCTGATGTTGGAACCCTAGAAATCATTTTTGCACAATCTATTTCATGCCAAGATACTCCCGCAAAATTACAACCCCATGTGCTTTTATCAATATTGGTAGTTTCAAATCTTACTTGAACAATTGCACCAAAAACTCCAAATTAATGCGACTAGTAAAGCTCTGAAGTTCCAATAGTATTGAGGATTGCTCAGATACGTCCAATTTCAGCACCTCTGGGCTCTAACTTGGCTCTTGTTGGTTCAAAAGCTGCTAAATAGCAAGTTACATTATTTTATGGAGATCTTTCGTGTACAGTTTTTTATAAATTGCAAATCGTTTTTGTTTTTAAATTTAAATTTTATCATCTTTAGCTTTCTTACACGCAAACGGTATATCTCAGCCAATACTGTTACTGATTTCCTTTATAATTTTCGTCTCAGACTAATTTTGCTTACTTGTCTACTATCGAATTGACCTGCTTGGCTCTGGCAGATTCTGCTGAGATCCATTCCTTCTAAGTCAACGAATTGTTTAAAAGTGCATACTTTGTCCCTTATCAAATTCCACGTCAAATGATTGCTTAATTACTTCAAACCATAAGATTATAATTGAAAACCAAAAAAAAAAAAATTAAAAATTTCAAATGCAATGCACTGAATAATCAAAACACGCAATAAAAATCTGCATATTAATATCTCTCTCTTTGTTCTTCCAACAGGGTAAACGTAGTATTGATGCCGAAGGCAATGCAGCCATTTCGGATACATTCCAAGAGAATGCTATGCTTTTAGCAGACAATAAAAGACTGCAACAACGGCTCAAAGCCATGCAAGAAACAATTAATACGCTTACGGAAAAGAATACCGATCTTATACTGCAGAAAGCCAGCATGGGCTGGCAAACAAATGATTCAGAAAAATCAGTTGCTGATATGATTGGCGGCTATATTGGAGAAATAGAAAAGCTACAAGCTAAGCTTGTGGAATCGGAACAAATGTATCAACAGCTGAAGAAGTCAATGTCGAGTCCCAGGAATAATATTAAGATGAATAATGCATTTGAATGTAAGTTGAATATGTTTTTTAAACAAAAATTTGTTAGTTTAGGTAGGCATTTGCCGAAAAGCAAATTAATTTTAATTCAAGACTCCCAAGCCCCCCTCAATGTGATTTTAGTGCTCATTGAAAATGTTCAATCACTTGAATTTACAATTAATGCATTTATTTCAGCTTTATATTGCTGAGCTTTCTTATGTCCTTCTATCCAACGTTTCGAGGATGTGCCAAAATTAACACAAATGTTGCTCTTAATTTGATTCAGATGTCTAGTAAAAGCTGAATGGTGATGACCGAATTACCAGGAGCAGTACTCATCTTTTTATAGTCACATCTATGGACATCCGTAACTGATAGCTTTATTGTTTATATTTAATTAACTCTGGTTACTTTCTGAATTACTACTTTTCTGGTTTGTCTTACTACTTTTCTTTCCCCCCAAAACGTCCAATACTCTTCCATTCGGCCACAGATTCCTTTTGGTTTCACTTTTGGAATCATTTGGCGCGTGGTACTCCTGAAGCACTCCCTCAATGACCTTCATCAAAAGTTTTTCGCCAGCTGTTGCGCCTTTAGTGTCACCGTTGAAGATTATTCCGGTTTTTCTCCTTTCGAAAAGCCTAACAGGAAATAATTTGTCTTCAAACCTTCTTTGTTCTTGTGGCAGGTAAGTCAACGATCTCATATTAATGGTCCTTTCGATCTCAATCAGCATATTGTGAAGTAACTCATCTGTGGCGTTTCTGGTGAGTAGTATCCGATATAAAAAAAATTTACGGTTTGGACCAGTCTTTTCTAGCTTCCTCTCACATGTAGCACTCCAGGTGGGTGGCGTATCCACTTCGTTGTGCATGTAAAAAATTCTTCACCTTCCCGAGTAGTTGTTGTACTGTTTGTCGTAGTTGACGCTCAACTGGAATTTCATTCGATTTCCAACAGTTTGTAATTTTTCCGATTTTTGATGCTAGCTCAGTTTCTTCCAGCGTTTAGGAAAAGGTTGCTTTCTTCTGCCCGCAATGCAGGACACATTGGTACCTGGGTGATATGAACAGGATTGAAATAGGGCACCTATAGTTCCTGTATTTATTTTTCGTACCTGATGATCACTCAATCTTTGCCTTGATATAGGATCGTCTCCGTTTTGCAGCCTGAGACTAGTCATTACTGTGTACGCTTGTCTTACTTTATTGGTCGCAAGATTGTGATCAGTTGCTCTTCGTTCATCGTCATTATATTTGTCCTTTGTCAGTTGTTATCACTTAGAAATATATAACGAATTTTAGAGGTGATCTTAGTACCCAAGCGAACATTTAAATCTTAGTTTACCAAAGAAAAATGTGGTAATTGCACTCATCATTCCATCTTCTTCTTTCTAATAAGTTTTGGCTGAACTAATAGGGCTAATGGATGGAATTGTAAAAAATTGACAACGTATGATTCTTTCCGCTAGTCTCAAAAGAATGAAGAAATATTTCAATGTTAGCCTACAGGCCATTACTAAATTCTTCTTTACTTTCAGCCCCTGAATCGGTTATCAACATGGCCAAGCTTGAGCTCGAAAAAGAACGTGAGATGCTTATGTCACGATCGCTACCTGGCTACAACGAAGACAGCAGCAATTCAAACGTTGAAAACAATGATTCCGAAAGCGACAGCGATACGGAATCTGATGACAAAAGTATTATACAATTAATTTTCTGTCCTAAAACATTTTTTAGACCTATTTTATTCAATTTTTTCAGCTGGTCAAATTCAAGCTGAAATAATCGATATAAGTTCCGATATTGAATTAAAATCAAAACTAATCGAACAATTGGAATTGTCACAACAACGAATGCAAGTGATGCGACAGCACTATGAGGAAAAATTGCACGTTCTTAATACGAAAATCGTAAATACCCAAAAAGAACGTGATCAAGTTTTAGCCAATATGGGATGTGAGTAGATTTGTTTGTGATATTGAAAAATTATATATTTATTCATTTGTTGATTTGATACGCAGCCGCACCACAAACATCACAATCTAATGAAAAAATCAAAAAAGTTCGCGATGAATATGAACGTAAACTAAATGAAATGCAACGTGAAATGCGAAAATTACAATCGGCTCAAAAAGAGCATGTTCGGCTACAACGCGAATTACAATCACATGAGGCGCAACTGAAAACGCTTAAGAATGAACTGTCCGATCTGAAAGCGATGAAGGTAAGTTTCGGATCTGGTTGATTATAATTTATATATCCTACTAGTAAGTTGGTTTGCGATCGCGCGAAGTAGTACTTTTGAAAGACATGGATGAATTTTAGCAAAGCGAACGCACTTCATTTTGCCGTTTTTATATTTATCCCGGCTATCGCGGTTTAAATTAAAACAAATAAATACGCAAGAATTGAAAGAAAAACAACCTTTTAGTTTAATAGTAATTTATTTTTAAATATAAATGTTTATTGAAAAATAGTGATCATTAATTGTCTATTCAATGATCTTTTTCTTCCTTCAGACACGTCTAATGCGCAAAATGCAAGACGAGAGCAATCGTCACAAAGAAGAAGAAAGTCGCAAAGTTCGTGAAATAGCTCAGCTACGCAAAGAATCCCGTAAGCAATTGAACACCATTAAATCCCTCCAGGCTCAAGGAGCCGCCAAAGACCAGGTCCTGAAACGGCGTACCGAAGAAGTAACGGCTCTGCGAAAGAGTCAACGCAATAAGCTAAGCATAAAAGCCCAGGGTCGTGTACAACCAAAGAAAGCTCTGCTCTTCAGTCCGCGACAGGCTCGCATGAAATGGGAAAATCTTCAGCGTACAATCAGTCGAACGGCCGAAAGCAAAAAGACTATTGTTCAGCTTGAGAGCGAACTCGAAAGACTGATACATGATCGCGAACAGCTTAGTCGTGACCTGGCCAATGTTCGGAACAAGCTGAAGCACCACGAAACTCCTGAGTTGATGAGCGAAGAAGATACTCTTAAGGCAAATTTGAATTATGTTCAAGAAGTTATGACACAAATTCAACACTCCATTATCGATATCGAAGAGGGCAAAGAATCGACGAACTCGAATCAGTTACAGACTCTTATCGATAATGTTCAGAGTGTCGAAGAGGCGAAATTCCTTCTTGAGAAACTGACAAATATCACAATAGCACAGACATGTGATAATACGTTGGCGCAAACCAAATTGTCGGAGAACGAAGCTCGAATCAAGGAGTTCCGTGACGAAAGTGATATTCTGCAACAGTTAATGCAACACATTTTGGCTCAAAATCCGGCTTTAACATTCTCAGATCTGTCGCAGAACTTCGAATATACGAAACAACGTTGCTCGGAATCGTGGAGTACAATCGATAGTAACAGTACGTATGACATTCCGTCCGATATGGCAAGTGTTTTGAATGATGGACATGGTGGACGTGGTGGTGGACATGATGGTGTGGTGGGAAATCATGTTGAATTGAGAAATCATCAGAATAATCGATCGAGTAGAAGTCCATCGCCAGCACCAACAATAGATCTGTGAGTAGTTTTGAAATAATTTTGTTATGTTTTGGAAAGGAATCTGGAACATTTCCATGTGAAAATATGTGTTTTCTACCTCGGATATTGATGTGTTACCTATGCCTGTAATTCAGCTAATGGGTTTCTAAAATTTGATTTATTGTAATTTTTCCGAAAGTCGCAGAATATCTCGGTACATTCAAAGTCAAAACAGATTGCATTGAATTTCGATGGAATAGGATATAGGCTTTACAATTATTACAAACCGATCGCTCAAATCTACTTGCTAAACCCAATAACTCCTAATGTTCCAGATTTCTTATCGTCTTCTGTATTTTCTACTAAAACCTATAATCCTTTTCCATCGAAGGCTACCGACTACTATATCGATACCGGTCAATGATAGACGTGTCCGACGAATGAATAATTTGTATGAAGCTGTTGTGAACAATGAATGAATCGAATGCGAATTGAATTGATTGAAATTTTCATTTTACTTTTATAATAGTTGATACGAATTACAAATTTAATCTTCGAATTATGATTTTAGCCAAAGGTTTTAACACTTAATTTTTCATTAGAAAAATATAAGCGATTTGATTTGAATGTTGTTGATTGAAATAAAGAAAATAACTTTAGTGAATTATGTATGTCAGTTTGAAGAGTGTGGACAGAATCAAAAGGGTTGTTCCGCATCGCTTGATAAAAATATTTTAGCTTCTTTTCGGAATCGAATGTTTGTTTCGCCATGAATTTCATCTTCGTTTGTCACAGTTAAGATTGTTGATTTGTGTATTGAGCATAAGACTTGGTATAATTGTGCGTAGAGACCTGTTTTTACAAGTAAGTTTTAACTATATACTCAGCACAAACAAGTTTCGATTTACCTTTTCACTCAAATGGCTGCAATAAACATGACTGTATGTTCTATTTGTGACATTTACCATAAGCAGGGCGGCGACGCTTATTTTTGGACCGCAATACGCTTCACTTCGTGTGCTGGACTATCCGATTATCGCAACGCATGTCATGAAAATCTTGATTTTCTCTTCATTTCTGTCAATTCGATTAAAAGTAATATTGCTTTACTATGAGTTGAGGTTACTTAAAATATTGCTATGTTACTTCGTTCAAAAATGGGATCATTTCCATGAGAAACGATGTAACATTATTTTATTGCAGAGTTTAATTCTGAGTGTCACTGAGTGTCCCGATTTTCCGAACTACCTTCATACTAAAACACAGCAAGAGATCTGCGGGTGAAGCGTTTGCTAACCCATAATAAAGTGGCGCGTACAAAACATAAACTTGCGAAGGCTATAATTGATTCTTCACCGGTTTTTCTAAAAGCGTCGTTGAGGAGCACCGCAATGAAAAGTGCAAAGGTTCACAGAACCATTTGGTCTCTCGTGCTTATGGTTCAGTTACATCACTCGGCTAAGTCTAAATCCAACGATTTTCCTTTTTCCTTTTACCAAATGATAAAAATATTAAAAATTAAACAAACTTTTAACATCCATCCATTTTTGCAGTGATCATTCATCGAAAATTCGGCGAAGAACTGCACAACCGCAAGATCTTTTGTTTGGCGATGCCGAAAATCACATGGATAAGGCAAGTTATTTTCGTATATTTTTCAATTGAATTTAAATAATGTGACTAATTTGTTTTCAGAATGATGTAATGACACGTTCATACACTCAGCAAGAAAGTGCCGGTCGCAGTTTTATTCCATTAGCAAGAGTTCCAAGTGCACCGGGTTCCTTAAAGTAATAAAATATATCTTTGTGTCTAATATGATTTTGTTTTTGGTTTTCAGAGTTGATTGTTACTTAAAAATATATCTCGAATATTCTTCTCTTATTTCAGGCAAGCATTACAAAATAGCACTGCGTCTCCATCCTTAGCCCGTAAGCCGATCGATGCGACCGGTCCGAACGCTGTACCATTGTCACCTCGCGTCAATCGACGAGCATTTCCTAATAAAGGCTCACCAGGATTGTAAGTATTGTTTCGAATGATTTTCATTTTGATTTTAAATACACATACACTTTTTGGAGATTAAGAAAAAAGAAAAAAACACATGTTTAAGAATTCATGATAAATTTCCCTACCATCTATCCAAAGATTTCGAACTGTAGATAGATTCATTTATGCAAATGCGCTAAGCTAGAACATATTTCCAATGCGTGGACTTAATCAAAATTGTAAAGCTAGTCAATTGTTTCTATTCTTGAAATAGATGTTTGAAATTAAATTTGTTTATCGCTATATGTATCTGAATGTTGAATATGTTAAAGCTAAGCTCAGATAAAATCTTTAGCCATTATAGAAGTAAATCTTCTGGAAATCATATTGATTCCAAAGACTCTTTATACGCAATCAAAATTATATTTTTACGTAGACCTATCTATCAAGCATGCTGTAAATATTGCCAATTAGAATGCCATTTTGTTTAGATTCGGACGATTTATTGCTTAGTTAGTTCTGATTAGATGTTTTCCGATATCGTTTTATTTTATAAGCTTCAGATACACAAGCACACTTACAAAAACTATTTCTTTTTGTTTCTACACTACCCCCCACAACACATTTCTATCTATATTCTATTATTATTATTTGTGTTATTTATTGTATTTATATACTTCACAGTTTTTAAGTTTAATTGAAACTGATGAGAGAGACTGCGTGCAGATTTTGTAATTGTGTATAGATATCTAGTAGGAAACAATAAAACCCAGTTTTAAGCGTAAATTAGAAATTTATGTACTACAAGTTCGTTAAACAAATGCGTAAGTCAGATTATGTGCAATCGCATCGAAAGTGATTCGACGAAAATATCAACAACAACCACTATATCGTCAGCTATACGAAAAAAACAATGCTTTTGCAATTTGCTTTGCAAATTTCAACAACGACAACCGGTTATAGATTGAATTTAGTTTTGTGCTACTAAATACTAATTTATTTATTTTTTTAATTTTATAATATTTTGATTAAATACAAGATATGTTTGATATGAACTTTCCATCTACAATGAACGTATGTAAAAAAAAGAATGATAAATAATTTTAACGTAGTGTTTTATGAATACGAAAACTGTGTGTTTGCCATAAAAGCATTTGATTATTTCCGTGATTGTATTATAGTCAGTAAAATTTCAGTTTCTTTTGTAAATTATAAGAACATTTTCGCTAAATATGACATAGAAAGTGTAATTGTTTTAACTTTTGTTTTAGTTTATTTTGAATAATAACAATTTGATTTTTTTAAAGATTTCTGGTGCGTTTAGATTACAATTTGAAACCAGGTCCAATATAAATTTTGACAGAGTGAATTTGTTTTTTCTGCTTTCAATTGGAAAAAAAATATTTTCGATATTGAGTATATCTTTCCTACTGCCCGTATATCTATACAGTAGTATTTGATTTTGCTATTTTAAGTACAGTTTTCGTCGAGTAAGCATAATTATTCTGCTCCAAGTTGTTTCGAAGTGAAGTGTTATGTCTCATTACTTTGTTGCATTGAAATATCTGTGGTTATTGACAAACTAAGCCTTTGAAATCATTTCCGTCTTTTTGTCTTGGATCATTTAAAAAAAAAAGCCATGGAAACCACTTGTATTCTTCTTATTTGTTTTATTTCTCAGCTTACTAAGAACAGTTACCAAAACTTAAAATTAGCCTTCAAGCTATCAAAAAAGATATCTCTGTAAAAAACCTTCTGCAAGGTCCTAATAACTGCTTCAAAAGCATTGATTTTGATCGATCTTCTTATTACTATAAACCCAAAAAAGATAGTATGATAAATTTTGATGTTTAGCACAACCAATCATTGACAATATTCTTTGAACGCAAAAACAATGTGATTTATATCACATTCCTGAGTTGCACTCTATGCTGGCTATTAACTCCTGTCATAAAACGGAAATTTCGCATCAGCCATCTAGCCTTGGCGCCATTCGTTATATTTAGGATTTGGACCAGAGCTTTCGTTACCAATTGTTGTCATTGGTTCGCGGTAAGATGTATCTCATGAATGCATTTCATGAAGCTTGGAACTGTTATGTGCTTGGAGCTAGGGTCAGTTGCACGGTTCTATATATTTTAAGATGGTAAGAGTGCTGTTGGGGTGTCTTTCGATTGCATCAAACAGTTTTGAGAGATTTGCCACATATGTGCTTGTCTATGGTTTCTCTACGTAGGGCTTTGTATATGTCGGTGTTTCTGATGTACCTTTGTAATTTTTCTCCTGGCAAGATTTTGGCGAATCTGGAGCTATCATTTGTTTTTTTTTGGTAATTGGTAAAATATAATGCTTTGAGAGATGATAGTCCAATGATCTACTTATAGGTAAAGGTTCTGCTCTATTATTTAATTTTTTTATGTAAATAGTGGGTATACCTGGTTCACTAATGTCTTGGCAATTATTCTATTGTTTTGTATGTTCGTATTTCATGATAGTATATTGTCAAAAGTTTGTCCCAAGTGTTTAACTGTTTTTTCCCCTCCATTCGTCTACGGTCAGCTGACTTGGATTTTGTTGTAATCGTCTCGTCACAAAGATTACTTGTGTTTTTTCCCGCGTTAATGCGTATCTTTCACTTTTGGAAGTATTTCATTACGGTGTCTATGTTTTGTTCGAGGTTTGTTGTTATAAGTTCCGCCTTTTGACTTGTGTAGCAGATGCAGATGCCGTCTACAAACAGAGAGATTTTTGTTATGGGCACCGTTGGGATGTCTGCAGTGTATAGTGTATACAACAGTTGAAGAAGCGGAGAACCTTGAGAGACTCCGGCCTCTTAGCCATGTACTGGAGAGGCTGTCGTTTAATCTGACAGAAAAAGTTGTGGTTTTCCGAAATAATCCAATTTGATATATTCAGGATTTTAGAATATGAAAATAATTTTTATTATAAGGCCTGCATGACAGGCTACCAGTTCTTTGATTTCTGCTGTTTCCGTTTGGCGAATCTCTTCATCTCTTTGAGACGCTGCAGCTAGAAAATTGATAGCTCTTTCCTTACTCTCTTCCTCCTAATCATAATACTCAGTCATTGATGGATTTTCTTTGAATTGTGTCTGTAAAAGCTTCGGCTTTTCCAGCGTTGTCATCTTTGAGGCCGTTGGGGCCGTGGGTTACTGGTGTCGCGAGTTTGTTCTTCTGCCTGAATTATTTAGAGCAAGTTTTTTACTTAAGCAAATACAATATATATAAACACGATAATTGATAGTAAATCGTTCTATGACGCTAGACTTATGGTGTGGGTTTGTACATCAAACCTAGAAAATTGGCGGAAAATTACTAATTATTTCTGAATTAAAATACGAGTTATCTAAAAACCTCAAAAACTTTTACGAAGCGAATTATAAACACTATGTGAGGTTAATTATGCCCAAATCACGATCTACCGTACTTTAATCTTTCAAAAGATTACTTGAAAAATTTAGAACGTATGAATGTGTGGTACAATCCATAAACACTGCTTGATTTGTTTTTCTTAGCATTGTTTGTGATCTCGTGAATTTGCATGATGTCTGCTGCTACTTGTTGTTGCCTGCTTATTTCGTAACTTTAATTTGTAGATAGTGTTTTATGTCCGCTAACCATCACATCGTTCATAAAACGTAACATTGTGGCTTGAAAATTGAAATAAAACTACCTAAAATAATTTTCATATCGACTCGCTCTAATATTCATTCGAATTCATTTAAACATCCATCAAACCACCTCGTATCCAAATAACCTGATATTAACTCAGAGAGGAAGATGTAACAACGCCAACACATTCACCACCCGTCTATCGACGAATGACATCACGTGAAGATGCCGTCGCTGATGTATTCTCGCGCTTAGGAGCAGGGATACAAGATCCATCGCCTGGTGGAAATATTCAAAAGTACACTGGAAAGGTTTGTTCGTTTGATGTTATTTGCATTTGACTCACTAACGCATTGTTAATAATATTTCAGAGTCGTGCTGGAGTTCCCCTCTTCTGTACTCATACCGTTTTGGGCCACAATAACTCAGTCCTATCAATTAAGGTTGATGATAGTATACTATTTACGGCTGCTGCTGATCGAACTGTGAAAGTTTGGGATTTGGAAAAGGATACTCCGCAACACTGTCTGGCCACACACCCGGGACCTGTGATCGCAGTTGATTACGATCGAAAAACGAACTTAGTGTTTTCTGCTTCGGGGCCTTATGTTCGTGTTTGGGATCTGCGAGCCAGTAATATTCGCGCTATTAAAACTCTATGCTCATCAGGACAAACTTTAACTGGTAATGCAAACATCAGTGTGGCGCAGAGCGGCGAATCTCCAATTACAGCCTTAAGTATGGGATCGTCGGGTAACTTATATGTTGCGGCATCTGATAAAGTTCGAATCTGGGATCTAAAGAAGTATGTTTTCATTAAAGCAGATAATTTTATGTTTCTTAAATGTATCTTCTTTATTCAATCAGCCTTACGTGTCTCGGTAAACTTTCCGGTGGCCACCAGGCAGCTGTTATGTGTGTAACAGCTTGGGAAGGTTCCAGCAACACGGATTTCGTAGCAACTGGTTCGAAAGATCACTACGTGAAAGTATTTGAAGTTCCTTCAGCAGGTGGTGTTGTTTATCCACTGTTGAATCTAGAACCACCACACTATGATGGTGTACAAGCTTTGGCTGTGGCTCAAGGTGCCTTGGGTGCTGATGCAGAGTTATTTTCCGGGAGTAGAGACTCAGGGATCAAACGATGGGATCTTCGGAATGGAGAACTCAAACAGGTACGTGATTGATCATGTGAATAATACATAAATTCAATATTAATTAATTTTTGTATAACCAGGATCATGTTATAACGAAATACATTTTCATCAAAATAAGCAAAATAGCAGGATTAATTTTTGTGTAGGATTGTTTATATATTAAATTTTCATATTGTCATATTGATATGAAAGATGTGTGGATATATGTGATCAGTTTTAGCTATTTTCCTGTCACGTTGCACGTATGCCATCTTTGGTGACAGGTTTGCAGTGAAATTCCATATGTGGAGTATTCATTATGTCGGGTATAAATGATTGGTATACATTTTATTTGTTTATTGCTCTTGCCATGATTGTACAGCTGGTGGCTTTATGTTAAGGCATGCTCAGCTTGGGGTGGACACTTACTTGTTAATTTATTTTCTATTTCGCTGGTTCATTCTAAAATATTTAAAGCGTTGACTGAACAATAAGCAAAGATGCTGCAACATATCTTTTGCTCAGTAATAAGTTATAGTATGTGAGGACGTGAAGATAATTGTATTAAATTACGCAAATTATTTCTTAATTTTATCGAACAAAGAATACATATACGTTCTTAGCAAATAAAAAGGTTCATGATTTCCTAACTATTAATTTACAAAAATATGTTAGTTTGAATGACTAGATAAAGGTTTGACAACGAATCATTTGAAAGTCAATTTAAAGATTTTGGAGGAATATTAATTGTTTATTGTGTTAAATATTGGCTCATTTGTAGCATATTTGTTCAATGCAATGTAGATAGTCTTTTTACAAGTGATTAGACTTGGCGTCCCATACAGAGCTATTTTTTTGCCTCTAGTGTAGATGGCCAAATCCTGCTCTCCAGATACCCTGGTGACCTATCAGTCCGTGGGGTCTTTGAGGTTTAACTCACTAAAAAACACCATCTAGGTCCCTCGAAATTCCGAGTCGGGACCCGTGTAAGCACCGCTTTAGCCCAGTCTGTTGACTCACCTATAGGTGCCCACCTTAAGGGTCAATAAGACAAATTAGCTTAGCCGTCTAGCGTCCATTATTACTTTCACTCCATTGTTTTTTTTTTTTTACCAAAGATGAAAGATTAGCCTTTGTACGTGCGTCAGAGTCTCAGTTATGCTCGTCTCTGTGCGTAAGAGATACCGTTCCTTGCGTTCTCGCGCTAATAGATCTATCGGGATTACTTCCGATATCACCATCACGATCTCTTCTGAAACCATGCGGAAGCTAAAGACGATAACCCTGCGCTGGGCACTGGTAAGGAGTAAAGACTTTTTAGCTCGGAACACATTTCCTCGAATTATCAGCCGACGTTGGTCAATAGCCTACTCAGCGAAGTGACGACAACTAGAGCCATGTTACGGGTAGCATGATATCTTTTTTGCTCAGACCGCCAGCTGGAGGTCGCGTTCGGTCATCCACCATTCCACCCTCCTAATGACTTTGTTCAGTCCAAGTTGAGCGAAATCGGCACATCTGGAACTTATTCGCCCTGCGACGTCACCCGCGTAACCTACCAGAAACACTTCTGCAGGAATTCCCAGGCACAGCAAATCATCGTACATGATTGTCCAGAGGTCAGGTCCTAAGATCGCGCTCTGTGCCGCAGCTAAGGTGGCAGGCCTCCTCCTGTACGCGTCCCGAATATTCAAATAGCCCTCATGAGACCAATTGGTCGGGGGTATTGACCGCTTGTTTCCTAATTAAGTAGTTCCTTTTTAATTCAACAGGCATTTTGTTTGTGCCGAATAATTGTATATATGTTTTTCTCATGAAGTTGAAGTTGGCTTTATGATGGATTGAAGTCAGAAGCCAAGTCAATTTAATTTTAAAATTCCAGTTATAACATAAACTCAAAAAAGACAAATTTAAAATAATAAGAAAAGTATGTAATTATAACTCTTCCACATGCTCTTACTTTCATTGTAAATAGTCCTGATATTTCAAAAGTATTAAAATATCTCCGATTTGTTCGCTAAACAATTTCAGTCACTCAACAACGCCCACAAGGGATGGGTCTCAGGAATGGCAATCTCGGGAGATGTTCTTCTGTCTAGCTGTCGTGGTGGCATTATTCGCTTATGGAATGTTAAAACTTGTGATAGTTTAGCCGAAATGAAGACTGATTCGTCAATTAACGATATTGTGGCATCCGGACAGAGAGTGTTTACTGCATCCAGGTACGTGGCAAATTAAGTTGATTTCGTGCTATCATAATTTTTATGTAGTTTTTCTGTAGTAATTTATTTCATTATTTGGTGATTGTTATTTCTGTTCTATTACTTCGAAAAATTGATTGCTAACCAATTTAAATTTTTGGTGAAATATAGAGTGAGAATTGTTTAAACAAAAAAAAAATAATTATACATATCTAACCATCTCGATATTTTCATGTGTCCCACTCTAAAAATTTCTCTTTTTATTTATTTTCATATTTTCTTTATTTCTCGGCAACAAAAAAATATATTGAAACAGTTCTGGTGAAGTGCGGATTTGGCGTTTTTCGCTACCTGATAATAACTTATCATCATCAATGCCATCGAATAAAAGCAATTAAACAAAAAACAATGTGGTTAATGTAAAAACTACCATAATGCTTATATCTAGACAAAAAAATAATTATACGTTTACTACCTATATATGTGAATCAAAGTGCTTTTGTTGGTATCACTAACTATAATAATAATTATTGAAACAGCGTTACAGTCATTATAAAAATGCAAACTTACGAATCTATGTTTATCTATCAATATTATATAGAAAATATCAGTAATGCTTTTAGCGAAATTTGGTTTAATTTATCGCTAACTAACTTGCCGTTCGGCTTTATAAGAGCTAAATTAATTTTTAAATGGTAAGAGGAATGATTTTTTTTCCTTAAAGGAATATCAGATATTTATGGAAAATATCTAAATGTATGTAAAATTACAACCGGACTAGTTGGGTTTATTAAAAAAAAAAGGATTTAAGGAAAATGTTGTGTTATCTTTATGTGTTGTTGGCTATTCACTACACTCTGGACTACATATTTATGGTTACATGCCCAAAATTACGTATGTATTTGATTACTGGTTCCATTATCGAATGTACTCGTTGCGAAAGGATGATGTTTTGTTTTGTAACTGTCCGCCTTATTTATGTTACACTTTCAATGCTCATTATTTGAAAATGTACTTCAATTTGCATATTTAGTTATTGCTCTGCTTGTCTTTAATTTATGCGCTGCACATTTTATGCCAAAATAATAATGCAATGAATCCGATAGCAAACTTGGTTTTTTAAGGTTGTCCTTATGGTGGGAATCTGAATCAATTCAATCGACATTTTCGATACGACTTCGTATACGCTTTAGATAATTGTTTGAGTAGAGCTGAATGTTTCATGGTTTTTCCTTTGAATTTTCATATTGCGATATTGCGAACTCATAGAAGCTATGACTAAGCTTTTGAATTTTGATACGAATTTGTATTGCCTTAAAAAATTGATAGTAAATTTTAATTTCAGGCTGTTTAAGTCCGATTTTAATATATTACAAATTTTATTTTTTCATCGAACACAAAAATACCTAATATATGTGCATTAACAATTGTAATTTCACTAAGATAAATTTAGACATAATTTCTATAAAATGTTGAGAGTTTTCTCTTTTTCCATTTACTATCAGTTTTTTTTCTCTTTCATCGTTCATTTTTCAAACATGCACCTTCTCCGAACACACATTTTCTATAATGCACCCACTTCACTTCAATTATTGAATTACCTTACACAATTTGCATTTATACACCTCGAATTTATTTTCAAAGAAAACATCCCTACATTTCTAAGCATAAAAACCATTTGGAAACAAATGAATTAAAATTTCACTTTAGGTTATTGGCACGTATTGTATTATGGATGCTCTTCATAATCTGGATAATGCGGGCATTGGGATTGATATCGATGTGTCCGCGTGACTATTGTCAGTGTGCCTGTTCGTGCCAGAATAGTTGGCAGGCAACTGTAGTGTAGTGTAAAATAATAATAAAAACATATAAATACAAATAAGGAGGCATAAAAAACTGATCTATACATTGGTGGCAGTTGTGATTTTCGAAGTGCTTTGCATTGGTGCTGGAGTATATACGAGTATTTACCAAATTTTCAAAATGTTTTTGATTGTGTAAGTTAAACAATATGATGTGTACATCGAATTCGTTATAAAAACAAATCGTTAAAATTAACAGCGATCAAAAATGAAGCTTTCATAATCACCTGACAAAAATAGAAGAACCAAATTTCAATTAATATTATTTTATGATGAATTTGGCTTCACTTTCAACTGCTCTGCAGAAATGTACATGTAAATAACTTTTTGGATATATCTTGCGTCTCTAACCGAATTATTAAATACATCAATTATATATTAACTCTCATTTTTCTAGTATCACTTTAACGTAAATCATGCTTTGTTCGTTTTTCTAATCTACCTTTAATGGCTCTGCTGTGCATGGAAAAAGGAAAATTTTACGAACCTTGATATTCAGTTTTCTTTGTTCGGCTAAAGAAAAAGTGGCAATTTGATATTAGGAACGAGAAAATATGGTTTCTTTTTTTTCAATGGGTTTGGGGTGCTCTACGGCGCGGCGAATGGCTTTGTTGCTTAATTTACGCAAATATAAAGGAAGAGACGTAACTTTCTATTTCTAGTAGAGGTCAGTATTCCGGTAATTCAAATTTCATCAACTTCTCCAGTTTACTTGAAGGGGCCGAAGATGGAGGCAGCGTATGTAAGAATGAGTCTGATAATTTGTTTGTAGGCAATAATCTTAACTCTTGAAGAGATAATAGAGTTTGGTTTGAAGATACAGCCTATGAGGTGGTAGCTGCCTTGTTGAGGCTTGATTGAATATGTTGGCTGAGGTCCCAGCAAGAGTCGAGCTAAATACTGAGGTATTTGAGAGTTTTCGAAGTGGTAATTTCTTGGTCGTTGATAATAATTTCGACTTTCATGAGAGCTTTAACTCTCTTTCTCAAGGTCACTTCTGAAAAATATCTGCTCACTTTTGCTGGCATTTATCTGCAAGACCCACTTTGTATAATATGCAATTAATTGGTTTGCTCACCTTTGTAGCACCTCTGTTACTAAGTGCGGGTTATACTGGGGGCTCCAGCAGAAAATGTAATCCGCGTAAAGATTACTAGTTACAAATGAGGAAGAATTCCAAGAATTCAATTGAAAATTCGTAAGAGAATGCTCCGCTGAGGGTGACAGATGCCCTTCTGCCACTAAGAAAATTATCAAGAAAAATGTTTAGGCGAGAGTTAAATAGGAGAGATGTTCAAAGAAAGATATAGGAAGCGTCTTAAATACTTTTTAGAGGAAATGGTTGACATAGCCTACAGAAGAATTTTTAGAGAAAATGGTCGACATAGCCAATTCATAAGCATTGTCCCCTCGGTCTCCAAAGCGCGACTGCGAACAAGTATTGAAACCACCTCCGAAGATGACTAGACCCATTAAGGATGCTTTCACTTGGTAAATGATCGTGAATCAATTCAGAGCCTCTGAAGTGGTGGGGGTATATATACGTACAAATGTGACTTAGCCATTCCCTATTTGAATGCTAATGCTAACTGCTGGGATCAAATGTCTGTATTTTGATCCGCTCCTTGACTAGGAGACTGTTCATCGTCTGTTGGCGTTTGGATCATGTGAAGTATCCTCACGGATGATTTTGTATCATTCATGGCTACCTGTGGACGTTATTGAGATTAGTCTCTGACAGGAAAAAAATATCAGGACCTTCTTGTTTCAGGAGTTCCTGATCGAAGTTCCTTTTGCACAAGCGAACTAAAGTAGCTATGCTTATGACTGCGAACTTAAGGGGGCGCATTATCATCTAAACGAAGTGTGAGCGAGATAAATGCATTCCGTTTCTCAGATTGAGATGAGAGCTTCCCGAAGATTGGGTGAAATCTTTGATTTTATGCACCAAATTACAGCCAAAGAGATTTTGGTATTCTACAAAGACTACCAATCGATAGAAGACTGTAGTTTACTCGCAGTAGAATTAGTTGCTTGAATTGGAAGGCTAGCGGTTTTTTTTCGCGATGCCTTTTTTATTTTCGGCCACAAAATGTCTGGCATATAAAATACCAAACCGAACAGTATTGCGTACTGCTGCTGTAACCAGGTCACACTATTTTCAAACACCAGGATTTTAAGATTTTGTTACATGTGTAGTATTTTTGATATCATCATATAAAAATTGATAAAATAAAATAATTGTAAAAACTAGATATTGCTTTCCTTGGATGGTTTCCTTGTGTGCTTTCGCCACTTTGTCTCTATGTCCTTGGCCTCCGAACAACCCTTGTAGCTTGCTTGGTGGCCAGTCTACACGTGGACTACTTGCGTTCTTTAATAAGTTCGGTGGCGTCAGTACCACCGTCCACCATCACAGTCAGTTATTTTCTTTTAAATAAGGAAAAGTCCGTTATTTAAATATTTTTAATTATAAAAGAATATAAAAATATATTTATCGTTAAAGTAAAATTTCGGCAAATCTGGCCGCTAAATAATGCTAAACGCGTCTAAAAATGCCTTGATTTATATAAATTTATATAAATTGGGAGAGTTCGATTCAATTTTTCTTTATCGAATCTGCATACTAGGCTTTGGGTGCATAAAAATGAAAATTTGTTTATATATCTGGTCAAATAAGATTTCTGTTTTACAGTCTAGTCAATCTCTGCAGTTCCTGATTAATTTGGTTTTATCTCTCCTTGACTTCTTCAGCTGCTCTATGGCTTGCTTCGTAGATCCATGGATATATTTCAAAAATAAACTATTGTACGTAAAAGTATTTTAGGTTTTTTTGTAATATAATGTAAATATTTGAATTTAAATTTAGAGCAAAACTATAATTGGAAGATAGATTTCGGTACAATAGATGAACAGGAAGATAAGTGTCAGAAGGAGTGAAAAATTGAAGTCAAAGTGTACACTTTAATTATTAGATCGAAGTCGCTTTCATGTGATTTAATCACAAGGATTCTATCGTGAGGGGATGATTATTTTCGCTGGTATAAAATATTCTTTAGCGGGTTTTTCATTTTCAAACACCGGGTTTTCAAAATTTGGTTACATGCGTAGTATTTTTGATGAAATCATCATATGAAAATTGACAAAATAAAATAATTGTAAAAACTAGATATTGCTTTCCTTGGATGGTTTTGATGAATTATCGTTTTGTATCAAACTAACAACACAATACAAAATGTTTCCAAAAGACACTAACTCGCACTAATCGCCTCATCCATTTGAAAAATTGTTTATCATTCAAATCGTAAAATTTCATAAAGAGCTAAACTTGTATATGTTCTAAAAATGTATATTCTTCATAAAACAAAGTAAATGTCATGCTTGTATCTTTGTTCAGTCTAAAAAAAACTAAAATTCTTACCATTAACGCTTTCTATTTTCCTCTTTCCCTATGGCATTGAACATTGTTGATTTGCTTTGGCCATGCCTGTTGCACAATTCATAATTTTCTTTGAAAAGAAATCTAATTTAATTTTCTTTCGCTTTTTTCTCTCTCTTATGTTCCTGCTACCGTTCCGCACACACAATTTGTTGTCGTTGTCGAACCACTACACATACTCACAGTACGGGAAAAGTACGAATCTGGCGATTTAAAACGGCATTGAAACGACAATATTCGCTTGAGGACAGCTGATATTCAAGAATCCGTGATAGTCACAACGAAGACTACATACCGCCATTTCGGCGTAGTAATTCGACAGGATCGAGCTCAACGATTACATCAAGTTCTAGTATTAAATCAATTTTAACGGCAGCCGCTGCATCATCACAAATGTCTTCATCATCATTCCTATCACCATCAGTAGCAGCAGTGATAGCACCGTCATCAGCGTCGTCAAATTATCCGATACCACCACGAACAAGAACTGCATCGCTCCTGGCACTTCGAAATGCTGAAGGCTCTTCGACTAGTTACGGCAGTAATCGAATTTTAAATCGATATCAAATGGGCGGGCCAACAATTAGTGCAGCAGGTCCATCAGTTCCTCTGAATCAGCGATACGTAAGCTCGAATTTGCGAATAAGTCGGGATCTACAAAGACGATTCGAAATGGTAGCTGCAACTTCAACAGCCCTACCATCGTCAACAACAATACCGTCTTCTTCTTCGTCCCATAAATCCCGAATACCGAGTCGAACGTCCTTACTCAATCGGACTAGGCTGACTGCATTTTCAAGCGGCCTAATGACTTTCAGCAAAAAATTATGATTTGAATTTTATTGTGTCGTTTGGTCGTTTATTTTGCTTGTTTTTTACTATGTTCGAGTATTAATTTATTTATTTTACATTGAATATACACGAGTGTATGGTTAATTTTTGCCTGGAATGATGTATACATGCCTATGTAAATCATAGATTTATGATGAGTTTGTTGGTGTCGAAGCTATATTGCTTTTTGTATTTTATGAAGTGAATGGAGCATATTGCAACAATTGAAGGTTAATGCTTGTCGAACTTCGAAAACAAAGGTCGTATTCGAATATGACTCTGACTTCTTAACCAAAAGTACCGCCAATTTTGCGTATTCTTCATACACTTAAAAGTTTTCATCCTTTAATTAAAATAGTTTTGTCAATAGTCCAGCTTATAAATACTTTTATGTAAGCAATTCATTTGTACAGTCTTTCATTTCACATTCTACTTTATCAAACTACACAGACAAAACCCGAGGCTTATTTTGCTCTAATACAAATATATATATTAAACCACGTAATCTAGGCAATAATAATTATAGATGTTTTTAATATATTCAGTATACGAATGAACAAACAATATACTACAACAATAATATATTTTTCTACAAACACAAATTAATTCATAGCAGAAGCTTACTGGAAAAATTCTAGATTAAGTTTAACAATCCTTTCTGAATCAAATGATACTTTATAGAAGACTATGAAAATTTTCACAACTAAAAACCATTAAAAACTCTGATATCAAACATAAAATACAGGCACACTTAAGTAGAAGGTAATAGTAATGCGTAATGGTGATGTGGATTTACTGAAAATCGGATTTTGTGTAACAATAATAAGCGTAAGTCGAATGCTTGAAAACCTTAATCGATAGGATGTGTGTATGAAATTTGTAGTAATGGCCCACAACACAACCCATTGTTCGGAAGAGAAAATTTGATATGAAAATGGTAACTATTATATGTATATTTTTGATGTTAATTACAATTTTCACGATTTCACAAAATTTCAAAGGATTTTCATGGAAAAGTGTTGTGAGCTGATGAGAAAGAGGCCCACAATAAATCAAGCAAAACAATCACAAAAACAAACGAAAGTTTCTCAAAAGATATTCCTTTAGATTGAATAGTTAGCTATGCAAAGAACAAATGAATTCAGTTTAATTTATTCACTTAAAAAATGGTATATTATTTGATTAAGCGAGTGAAACTATGTGATTAAACGACAACTTTTTTCTTATTTCCTCTCAATAAAATGATTTGTAATCTTATGGAATGTATTTCACAGGAAACTCTGTTGTCACACTAACAGAACAAAATATGTCTAATCAAATTTGATAAGAATATATCATACATATGTGTGTTTATTACTTATCTATCTACTATTATGATCAAAATTCAACTCGAAATTCACAAAATACAAATGCTGTGGAAGTTGTGAAATTTAAATAAAATCGCCAGATCAGATAGAAATTATAAAAAAAAGTAACAAAAATCTGAATTATTTTTGATTTATTTACATAATATTTTCATTCTAGATTTAATACTTGTGTATGGAAAATATTTTGAGAAATTATCAATATACAAAGATTTCATTTACTTGGGATGTTTAGGTGAAAGCGAATGAAATTGAATGTAAGGATTAGGCAAACAGAACAAATTTACTAATTGCGTATAGTGTATGATAAGATCGTGAATAAATATATAAATTTATATGTAAATGTTGATAATGAAAATGAAAAGTGAAAGTATGATAAATAAAAACTAAAATTTCAATAATTAAAATTGACTTGTGTTTTGATATTAGTCTGGTATAATATATTTAGAATTTCTTCTTCTCCGCTTAAAACCTGGGGGCCTATTATGAATCAAAATCCGAAATCGGAATTCATACGATATCGTATTTTCATATTATGATTTGCTGTTTGCACGGGAATCCGCCAACTTCGGATTGTAAATTCCGAAGGCGAGTCGTCTAATCCGACAGCTCATTTGTGGTCGGATTTTTTGGCGGATTCTGGCGAATTTTTCAATTTTCGAATTTCTTTGTTTTTTCGTTTCGATTGATATGCGTACGTAAAACCTGAAATTCCGGTAGCTGATAGACACCGTGTATTATAAATCGTGATTTTGCCACCAATTTTAAAATTCGTGATATTACGTTCTTATAAGATTCTCCTTAACTACTGGACTTATTTCGACTTATTAAATTTTAATCCTTATTTTTTGTTATTTCCGACTGACCATACTTAGACAAACCAAAATAAATTGCCATAGAGTCAATGTTAGCAAGAAACATTGAAAATCCGTGCCATTTTTTTAAATTTAAATAGCTATTTTGACGCTTGATTGGAAATATATTGGAAATCTGGAATCGATTCAGCCCATTCGAGTGAAGCTGTCTGCAGTTTAAAATGGAAATTAAATTCCGATTTCGGAATAGATCATAATACGAAATTCCGACCATTGGCGAGTCGGAAAATTTTACGAATTCCGATTTCGTAATTTGAATCATAATAGGGCCCCTGATAAAGAGAAATGAATTGTAAGTAATAAGTAACATTTCGAAGTTTTATGAGGTGAACTTTGCAGGTACGAATCGGTCAAGTGACAACAGGTTTATTGATTTATTTTAACCCTCCGAGAACACACCTATTTTTTCGATCATCGATAACAATTGGGGTCAAATTGACCCCAACCACTTTTTAACGTCTATAGAATCGCCGCCACTGAAGATTTTCATTTGAAAAAATTTGTGAGTATTGTTTGAGACCTTTTTTAGTAGTTTTCATACATTAGAAGTGCCTTAAATGTCCCAAACATACCTAAAAAAATTCGAGTAAAAACCGTTTTGTCGAAAATCAGCTTTTTTACAAAAAAAAAATCGTAACTTATTTCATTTTCAATATTTTTGGCTAAACATTTAAGTGGAAACTCTCAAGATATGACAAAATTATAAAAAAATTAGCCCTTTTGTGGCCCTTGAAAAAAAGGTATTTATTTTCCATATTTACGGCGGCGATTGTGAAGATTTTAAAATTTGCATATTTAAAAAAAATCATAACTTAGTCAATGTTTAATATTTTGAGCTGAAAATGTATATGGATACTCCCCAGACAAAGTAAAATAATAAAAAAATTAGCCCTACATAAATGGTTGCAAAAAAGGTATAATCTTCTGAATAATCAGATTCTGATTGCTCCGAGACATGGTCGTCTTCGGAGGAATCAATTTCGCCAAAATTATTATCATTGTCTTCATCTAACAAATTATTGCGTACACTAGAACGCAGATTTTTCGGCTTTTTTTAAATTAATCTGTCGATTTATAAAGTAAAAAAAAAATTGAGTTTTTACCTCAAAATCGACGTCGAGTACAGATGGGGTCTATTTGACCCCTTGATATGCTTCATAGGCTTCTCAACGACGACTAACGATTTCGGACTGGAAGCGAACGGTGTAAACTTATAGTCAAGACACAGAAATATATTTAGAAGCCTATAGTACTCCACTTTTCCCGCAGGCTTAAGCGCTGCGATCGGTCAAAAAGGTCTCTGGGGTCAATTTGACCCCCTGTGTTCTCGGAGGGTTAAACATATCCACTGGTATGATCGGTGGTGATTGAAATTGAAGGAGATGCGCTTGAACATGCTTCAGAAATGATAACTTTTGTTTAGTAAATTATGATTATGAATCTAAATCAGATCTTTGAAATTACTATTCAATCAAGCTGAAATGGTTATCATACATTAGAGCATTTAATTTGGCGGCAGTGAAGTTTTAGTGAATTTCTAGGTACCAGTATATTTCTGTGCAAATAAGATATTTGAAAAAAATAAGTATAGGGATCGAAAATTATTAATGTTTGACTTTGATGCGGTGGATGGAATGAATGCCTAAAAGTAGGGAAACAAAATTTGTCAAATTTCGAATTGAAGTACCTTGCCGTAGAGTCAGTACATCATTACAAAATTTACAAGACTCATTTGTGAACAAAAAACTAGCTCGTGTGGCTTTTGATGAGTTTGCGGGCAACCTTGTAGCTTTGCCAAACATTGACCAATCCTTCTAAATATTGACCATCCTGGATTTTTTACTTTTTATAGGAAAGAATGCAAACGATTGAAAAATTTGATACTTAATTCATCCGGTGGAAATTAAATTTTCAAAATTCTTCATCGCCTTAGACTTTGATCAATATACATTTATATCTGATCTTAACTAAACTTACCTTAACTTACCCTGTCCAAGATTCCAAAAAACGCGCCTAATGCCACTTTCTTAACTAGCTCGCGATAGAAGCCGAAAATCCGACTAATATTTTAAATTTTAATAAATTGACTATATGCCCTAGCAGCTCTTTGAGAATGAAAGATTTAGTTGTTGAAGTAGATACCAGTGAAGCATTTAAAAAAAAACCTGATGGCGCTCGGGAAAAGATGTATAAAAACGATTTTTTTGGCGCAGCTACTAATTATACAAAATAATTTTTATTTTCCACATGTTAATAATTTGAAACAATAAAAAATAACTTTTTTTTAAAGTAACGGAGATATGAGATATGATTAAGTAGCACTCTCTTTTTAAAATCCTTGCTGATTGTGTACTTGTTTTCTCTGTCAGGCATTGTCTGGAAAATAAAATAAAAAAATTTCTTAGTTAAAAAAGTAATGCTTGAGACGTAATGCAGGGATTTTTTTTTGCAGAAATGCTAGCTGTTTGAAAAAAAACTATTTTTTATCGAAATTATAACTTATAAACATAATACCCAATTGTAAAAATCCTACGTCATGTCTAAGGTAATATTGTAATAAATATGCGTTGTAAATTTGAGCAATATCGGTTGGACAGATCTTGAGATATCTTATGCACCACGGTGGCCTCTGACCCCTTTTGACTAGCTCTTTTCAATTTCCTGGTCTCTTCTCCTGTTGGGCTCTCACGTTGGCTGTAGATATTCCTTGAGGATCAGTTCTCTTTAAATTGCAGCCCGCTTGGGCCAATTACAAGGTTTAATAATTGCATCATTTGAAATACACTAGTATATCCGTCATTAAATATACTATTTGCAATATAAGATACAATCTCAAATTTTTTTTGCCAAGTAACTTCATCAGACGGGCATTTGTCATGCTGTGGTTTTTTATCAGTGGATATTTAACCATATTCCTTACTTATAATTTGATTTTGAAAGGTTTAAACGTTTAAAATATTCTTAAAAGTACCAACAATTTACCTATTTATCTTCAAAGATAATCGATATTTTTTAAATTTTAAAGTGTTGTAAACCCCTGAGTCAATTGGGGTTGAATGGGGTCATTGCGAATATGTAGAAAAGTTTCAATACATGCTGCAAAAGTTGAAGAGGTCTCTCCACGCTATGGCTATTTTTCACTGGCTACCATGCGCTTCTGTTTACTTTACTCCTACTAAAAAGATAGGGCTAGTGCACGAAGGTATTCGATGTGATCTTGTGCGTTGTAAATGTACGGTAACTGTGAATTTAAAGAAACTCGTTTCTATTTGAATAGATCTTGCTTCCATTCCCCTGGGGTTGGGAATTTGTATATTATGTTGGATGATATGCTTCCTCACGAGGATTGGTGCCTCCTTTCATGTCTGATAGCTTGTCGTTTCCATAAATGGAATCCCAAGTAACAATTTTTCTCTTATAGGACGCTACAAAAGTCTTATGAGAAGAAAACTGAGAGCAGAGTTGTAGTAATTCCAGCCTTGTAGAGTACTGCTAGAACGTAATCAGTGTGCTACTAGTATTAAATTGCGCATTTATGACAGCTATAAAAATATTTTAATTCTTATAATGCGACTAATATAGCTCTTATTGTGTAACTTTTACAATTTTTATAAGTGTACGAAAGTACTTTTGTAAAGGTGTTATTGTGAGATAAAATTTTTTTGGATAAAAGTTGCACTCTCCGTACCAGAATCGCTCGAAAGAGAGAAATAAAAAAGCCACGTACACATAGGGCCAAGACCGACGGCCAAGCCTTGGCCTTGGTTGCCGTTCGCTTTGCCGGCGGTAACATCAAAGCGTTGGCGATGTATTGGCCTTGGGACTTCGTCGTAGTGTGGACGGTTGGTCGAGTTGGCTGTCATTGATGCCGAGTAGTGTAGGCTGTTTTTTTTGTATATTTTCGAATATAGTGCATGATGTCAAAATGCGTTCTACTACCATAAATGCGTTCCACTTTACAGCACCACTTTAATCGCTGTCAATCACTAGATGTACAATGACACTCAACCCGAACCGCATCCAATGTCTTGGCTCTAAGCCATTGGTCCCAATCTGTTCCTGTGTAGACCGCAGGACCAACGCTAAGGCCAAAGACCGACATTCGATCAAACTGTCATTGGCCGTTCATTGGCTGTATGTGTACGCGCCTTAATAAGAACCTTTTAATAAGAATTAAAGTCCATAAGAGCTCAAGTTTTATAAAAAGTGTAATATACGATTAAAAGATTTCAAGCACTTATAAAAAGAATATAAAGCTACCTTGTTATTAGAGAACAACTCTAAAAGCTTTAACGTCTCACACTAAGAGTGTTATGAGAGTCGGCTAAAATCTCCTTACAAATGCTTTGCTCTGTAGAGTCCCAAGTGGCTTAGTAAAGTCTTATAAAGGTAGGTATCCATATGTTGCATTTCTTCCGTATTGTATCACTGTTGCGTATCATTCACTAAACGGATACGGTGTCCACACTACTCAATATTCCATGTATCATCAATACGATCCGTTGCAAAAAAACTCGACACGCAGCTGCAACGCTTTTATTCACTAATCTATAGTGTACAACGCAACGTGTCCACACATGACTCCACTTCGTATCGCATCATTCCTTTGATGCGACGGCAAGAAACCACCAAGTGACCGATCGAGTTCGTTGCGTTTCTTTGTATCAAATTTTGATACGCAACGAAGATACGTTTGTCGTATCCACTGATACGCAACGATGATACGATACGCGAAAATGATACATATGGATACATACCTTAAGACATCCCAAGAGCTAAACTCTGGAGAGTATGTTAGTTGGGATAGTTGAAGATTCGAACCTGATGTTTCGATTTCAAGAAAGCTTCTTCAATCGCTCAAAACTCGTATTCCTCCACCTATTTCCAGAATTCTTGCCCTGGATCATGTTCAACATCATCTTGTTCATTATTTTATGATGTTGCTCTTTCATGATCGTGAGAAACTGTTCCATTAGTTTTTGGGACATGGCGGTGATTGAAAATTTTCGCACTTGCAAGAAAGAAGTTTTTGGGCGGTTTGTTTATGATTTTCAGGGGGAAAGTGATTCTTGATTGATTCTTTTTGATGTTTTTTTTGGGAAACTTCCGTAGCTTGCTTAATGGTCCCCAACACAATTAATGCACTTTGGTTCCTACTCAGACTAATTTGTGGTCGTGACATAGACTCATCAACAAGCAGAGCTTGAACCGACCTCTGAAAATTTACTACCAGAACGTTCGTGGTCTGAGGACCAAGGTTAGTTGTGTAAAGATCTCCTCGGTACCCGCGTCTGATGACATTGTCTGTCTTACAGAGACCTGGTTGTCTGGGGATATTATATACAGCAGTGAAATCTTGCCCCTTCACACTGTTTTTCGTAGAGATTGGAATCGATTTGCGTGTAATATTTCTCTAAGAGGTGGTGTTTTAATTGGTATTCACAAATCTCTGAACAGAACGCTCTGCAGTGACTTCATCCCCTCCGTCCCGGTTGTATGTGTGATTGTCCGTATTTCTCTTTCAGCATCCGCAGTGCTGCTTGTTTCCTCTATCTACATCCCTTGTAGTAGCCCCGTACTGGTATATGAACGTTTCTTTGCGGAACTCTTGTCCTACCTTAATAACTGCTTCCCTTCTGCTTCCTTACTTTTATGTGGTGACTTTAATATGCCGTCGCTTGTTTGGGGTGATACTTTCTCAAATATTTTGTCTTCTAGCAATATTTCTCTCGCTATTTCTTCCTTTATGTCCCTTTGCTCTATTTCCCAATTTAACAACGTACCGAATACTAACAACAGGTTTCTGGATTTTGTTCTAACTAATATTCACGTCTCTTCCTTTTGCTTGAGTCCTTCTCTGTCTCCGTCTGTGCAACCTGATCCTCATCATCCTCCTCTTTTTGTGGAATTAACTTTTCAAATCTGTTTTAATTTTAAAAAAGCAAACTATTCCGCTTTGTCCAATGAAATCAATGCTACTAACTGGTATCATTTATTCAGAAGGCTAAGTGTGGATGATGTTCTTGACAAATTTTATCCCTTCTTGTCCAACTTAATTTCCTGCCATACTCCTTCCTTCCACTGTAAAAGAAGCTCCGATCCACCGTGGTTCACAGTCGATGTCGCGGTTGCTCTTAGAGCCAAAGATGCGGCGCGTAGTAAATACAAAAGATCTGGCTCTCTCAATGACCTTTTGAAGTTTCAAAGGCTACGGGCTGCTGCTAAAAAGGCAGCCAATGATGCAATGGGTGCCTACCTGGAGCATGTCGAAATTTTTATTACTTCCGACAATCCTAAGCCTTTTTGGTCTTATATCAAATCCTGTAAAACTTCCTCTGGCATTCCTTCTGTCATGTATCTTCATGATAAGTCTGCGTCCTCACGTCAGGATTTCTGCGTGCTATTTGCTCAATTTTTTTCTTCTTTAACCTCCCATCTCAGTAGTTCTTCGCCTTCAACCATTTTTCCCATGCCTGATCGTACCCTTTCTACTGCTTTAACTAATCCTTTAGAAGTCGAATCATACATTTTGTCCCTCGATGGAAGTGCTAGCATCGGTGCTGATGGCATTCCGAATTTTTTCACCAAATCACTGTTTTCCTCTTTGTGTGTTCCTCTGTCAATAATTTTCAACATTAGCATCTCCACCGGTACCTTTTCTGCCCTTTGGAAATCCGCTAACATATTCCCCATTCATAAAGCTGGTGATACTTCTTCCATCCCTAATTACCGTCCTATATCCCTTTTGTCATGTTTTAGTAAGCTCATCGAAAGAGTAGTTTACAATAGAGTGTACCCTTTTATTCAACCTTTACTGGCCAGTGAACGGCATGGATTCGTTAAAGGTAAGTCAACGGCTACAAACTTATTGTCTTTTACAAACACCGTTGCTTCCGCAATCGACAAGCAAAAGCAAGTAGATGTCCAATATACAGATTTTGCCAAGGCTTTCGATTCTGTGAACTATTTTATTCTTCTGTCAAAGTTAGCAGGGTTTGGTCTCTCTGATGTCCTCTTTTCTTGGTTCTCCTCCTACGTTGGTGATCGCTCTTGTGTTGTGATTGTTAACTCTTACTCTTCTACACCGTTTTTTCTTACCTCAGGAGTTCCGCAGGGATCTATTCTTGGTACTTTATTGTTCCTTATGTTTGTTAACGATCTTCCTTCCCTCTTTAACTCACCCTGTCTCTTGTACGCTGATGATCTCAAAATTTTCAGAGTTATTGAATCCGCTAGCGATTGTTCCTTATTGCAGAAAGATTTGGGTACTTTGGCTACCTGGTGCGCAGCAAATTCTCTCACTTTGAATGTTTCGAAGTGTCATCAAATGTCTTTCACCCACAAAACATATCCTCTTCTCTTCTCCCACTCTGTCCACGGCTCCCCTCTCAATGCTATTGCTAGTTTCAAGGACCTTGGCGTGATTTTTAATTCCAAGTTGAAGTTTGACTTCCATATTTTACACATCACTGCCAAGGCTTCTCGTTTTATCGGCTTCACCATCAGATCTTCTAAACGTTTTGTTAATCTTTCCACTTCTCTTTATCTGTTTTTTTCCTTCGTTTCGTAGTGCTCTTAAATACTGGTGCCAAATTTGATGTCCACATTAAGCATACTTGATTGCTTCGGTTGAATCCATGCAACGCAGATTCACCCGCTCATTGTTCTATAAGTTCAGTATTCCGTATTGCGATTACAATATGCGCCTCTCCATCCTTCAAATTCCTTCCCTTGAGTCACGTAGAGTGTTCCTCGACGAGTGCCTCCTCTTTAAACTTTTTAACGGCTGTATATTGGTGGACCCCAGCATACACCTTTCTGTTGGAGATTCTGGCCGTCCTAATAAAACATTTTTCAAATTTAATGTTACATTTGCCCGTACCGACAACGATTTATTTTCTCCCCTTTTGCGTTTGCCTCGTCAGCATAATAACCTTTACTTTGGTCCTCAGCCTCGAACGTTAGTTGTGTTTAAAAATATTTTAAAAAATTACGTTCTGTCAGGCACATGAAATATGTCATAATTTAGTATTTTGTTTGTATCTTTTTTCTCTCGATTTTGCTTTTGATTACTTTTCCTTTCTGAATTTCATTTAATTTTAATTTTCTTTTTTTTTCTCATTTAATTTTTTTCTTTATTAACTCTCATGCCGTTGTGCCTTTTTTTCTTTATATATATATATTTGTTTTCTTTTTTTTTATGTCTAATCTATAATTGGATTTGGTCTGTTGATTTGGAAATTAATAAATAAATAAATAAATAAATGAATTTGGCACACTAAGGTTGTTTGAGGATTTAAATACTGCTGGTAGTTAAAGCATTGCCCTTGTCCAGCTTAAGGTTTTTGTGGTTCGACGTGATGAAATAAGAAACAAATAGCCTGGCTATTATTTTTTCCTTTTTGTGAGAAAAGTACACCCAACTCTCTTTTTACACGGTAGATACGTTTTTGAGAAAACCGTGTAAAAAAAGTTCACGATATTTTGTTCGAAAAACCGTGTAAAAAAAGTTATGACAAATGTATAGTTTCTGCTTTGCAAACAAGTAGTATTATTACATATGTAACTTTATTGATTACTAAATATTTAAATACATTATTGATACAGCCTAAAATTAGCAATACAATTAAAGATATAACAATATAATTATTCGTCATTCGTGATATCCACATCCATGGTAATACAGCTTTGAACTGCCGGACTACTTTCCGAATGATCTTGTCCCGTTGACTTTTTATTAAAAAAATCGGTTATCGAAAGTTGAACTTTGGGTTTTTTGAGTTCTTTATACAACTCTCGATACCCAGCAAGACAGTTGTTGATATTTCGCTCAAATTTTAGGGCCCGTTCCATATTCGAATCAATTTTTAGAAAGTGGCTCACCATCTGCTTGCCAATTGCTAGTCCTTCACCAATTGAACTAGCAGTTAATTGATTTTCAGCATCCTCTTCATGATCGCTATCGTGCTTCTCAGCATTACTGCCATCCGTTACTAGTTCAACCAAACAGTCAACATCTAAAGGCCTATCTACCATCAACTCCTCGACGTCTTCAACTTGTAGGTCTTCAAATCCTTCTCCGCCGATTTGATGTGCCAAGGCTATAATTTTTGAAGACTCTATTGATGTCTGGGGCACTAGAATATCATTCTTGACACATTCTGGCCAAAGCGCTTTCCAGCACGAATTTAGTGTTGATGCCTTTAATTTGTCTTTGGCCATAGAAGCATATGTGATGCAATCCAAAATCGAATACTTTTTCCATGCTTCAAGAATGCTGACATTTTCGTTTTCTACTGCGTCCAAAATATGCTGGAATGCTCGTTGAATATAATAAAGCTTGAACGTAGCGATTATACCCTGATCTAATGGTTGGATCAAAGACGTGGTATTAGGTGGGAGAAAGACAACTTGCACATTTGGATGTTCTAATATGGGATGACTGGGTGCATTATCTATGACCAATAGCACTTTAAAATCAAGACATCGGTGTTCCATGTACTTCTTGACTTCAGGAACAAAGCATTCTCCGAACCATTCTGTAAATAGACCTGTCGTCATCCAGGCCTTTTTATTCGCCCTCCAATAAACGGGTAGCTGTTGAATGTTTTTCCCACTCAAAGCTCGTGGCCTTAATGATCTGTTAATTAGAAGAGGCTTCAACATTTTGTCGCCAGAAGCGTTGCTACACAATAAAAATGTCACTCGATCTTTAGCAACTTTAAACCCACTAGCAGTTTTTTCCGATTTTGCAATGTATGTTCTAGAAGGCATTTTCTTCCAGAACAGACCCGTTTCATCGGCGTTAAAAATTTGGTCGGGAGTATAGCCACCATCTTCAATTATTTTGGCTAGTTTCGCCGGAAAACTTTTTGCAGCCTTTTCGTCTGCTGATGCAATTTCTCCTTTAATTTTTAAATTATGGAATGCATTTCTTTTAAGAAATCCTGCTAGCCACCCATCGCTAGCAGAAAATTCTTTTCTCTTATCTACTCGACTTGTTGACGGCTCTGATATTTGGAGTTCCTTATAAATTCGTAGAGCCTTTTGCTTAATAATAGCTCCGTTCACAGGCAGTCTCTTTTGCAACAAATCCTCCATCCAAAGTACAACACATTTTTCCGTTTTCACAAGCACTTCATCTCTAATGTACGACGATGTTTTCGAACTCAGCTCTGATGAAGTGATGACCGATTTCCGGATAACGTTTTCACTTTTTTTGATAGTTCTGATGGTAGCCTCGTTCAATCCAAAATCCTTGCCCACAGATGTCGAACCTTCTCCTTTTGCAAGACGGTCCAAGATTTTCAATTTCACTTGTAGAGAAATAGTCTGCCTGCTACGAACTTTTGATATTTTCGACATAGTAACTGTTTTCAACTGTTTCCTAGAAAAGAAATGCTTCAAAAAAATATTTGTAAGATACATATATAAATTATTCCACGATTACTTTTTGTATTCACCAGTAGATGTTTTCGATCTGCAGAAAAAGTCCGTGATCGCCCTATTACAAATTTTTAAATTTCTGCACTTCGGAACTTTTAAATTTCTTTCGATATCCTGAGGCGTAACCGGGTAATTAGTAATAACTAAACACCTTTGGGCTGTTGGCGCGTGAATCGTCGAAGATTTCGTACAACTCATCGTTGTACCTCATTCGCCATCGGTCTCCATCTCGTTTGGCTCCAATTATGCGTCGTAGAAATTCTCTCAGTTGCGTTGAGCATTTTTTCGGACGATTGTGTGAGAGTCCACGTTTTGCATCCGTAGCATAACACAGGTCTTATACATAATTGTTTTGTACACTTGGAGCTTTGTACGCCTGTGTACGCAGCTGGCTTTTAGAATTTCGAGGACGGAGTAAAAGGCTTTATTCGCGAGCTGTATTCTACGTTCTATTTCGTCCTGTTCATTTCCCTTTGTCGTCAGTTGTGTGCCTAAGTATACGAAGTTGTCCACGTTTTCTATATTGTAGTTGTTCATTTGAGCGGACTTGTAGAGCAGAGTACCTCCTGGGTCGGAGGTTCAACAAAAGTCTCATCCACCAATGGAGTCGGTTGGAAGTGGTTATTGTGGGTTGCATGCGAGGGGTTTAGGAGCTCTTTGAAGTACGACGCCCACCTTTCTCGGGTTTCTTGGTGGTTTCCTATTACTTTTCGACCTGCATATCAATATAATTGCGAGACAATGATTTCAAAACCGTAAAAGCCAAAAAAAAAAAAAAAAATCGGATTTATTTTGGAACCGTGTAACTTCAAATCCGTGTAAAAAAAATCCGTGTAAAAAAATATTTGGGTGTACTCTAGTTAACTTAGAAAATAGATTTCCGTTCACTAAATAGAACACAACAAAATATTGGAAGCTATGTTTTTGCAGTATTCATTTAGTTCATCGGAAATATGCCCGTATAGACTTTTTATGAAGATATTTGGATATTTCTCCTCGGAACAAGAGTACTGAGTTTTCAATTCAGTGAACATTTTAGTGATTTCCCTGTGGACATTAGGGATTTGAGAAGAGATTTGTATGCCGAAATAAATTTTCTTGGCATTAACAAACTCCACGTTTCTTTATCAAGCGCTTGAGAGGGCGTCCCAGTCTTGGCCATTGTCCAAGTTTGCTAAGGATTAAAAGCTCGTTTCTGTTAACTAAAACTATAATAGTTTAGGTTTTTGATGCGTAAGTTACGAAGAAACACCAGCATATTTTTTCGGGTATTTTGGCCTTTAAGAGAGTATAATCTTCATGTAATGTATTTGTTGCTTTAATAATGGAATTCGTTACTTTTCTATATTTTGGAGTTTGTTTAAGAAATTTCAGTAAACTGATGCTGGCTATCAGATCCCACTGACAGCTTCAAAGGGTCATCCTCTGAACTAGGTTCAGAACGAAGTGCAAGATCCGTCTGTATGCGCAGAAGATATGGTTTGTGTAGAAGACATTTGTTACCTTCTTTTGTTTTAGCTTGGGTTGGGGGAAGTAATTTTTGAAATTTTTGGAAAATTTAATCTCAAATACTTTATGTTTGATATGTGCTGGACTGAACTAAGTCATTAACAAAACTAATATTAAACTTATTTCATAACCTTTCTTTCTCAATAATATCTGTTTCTTGATCTCTCAAAGTTGTTCTTCATCACCTTCGTGATTATATTTCCACCACCTGCATCTAATCAAGAACTTGAGAAAACTGTGGCAAAAGTTAAACTAGATTATGACTGTCTTTGAGTTTGCATATCTACGCAAATGAAGAAAAAACACAAGGATTCTGCTTGTGCTTCTCGAGAATATATGCAAGTAACGCAAAGGAACTGGTAGACTTACTTAAAGAAATATGAGAGAAAATTTACTCATATCATCTTTTGTGCATTCAGTTGATATCACATCACGTATCTCATTGGACTTTTCATCAGTACTTTGAATAGGTTGATATATCACTTGGATAATGTAATATGTCCTCCAGGTAATATACAAACTGATTCAAAGGCGACGTACATATGACGGCAAAAAGGGAAGAAATCTCGTGGATGGATTTATTTTCAACAAATTATGCAAGACTTGTATACAGAAAGTAAGATGCTTTGAACCTGTTTTGTTGTTATTCTGATATGTGATATGTCTAAGCTATTTGTAGTAGAATGAGAGATAGAAGGGTAGGGTAATTTGAAAATAATATAACTTTGAAATGAATATATATTTCGTTTCTATACATAACTCTGAAATGAATATATGTTTCGTTTTAGGTGCTGGGAGTGCTGAGTTGAGCGGCGCGATTCGAAACCTGATACTAATGAAGTTCATTCACATTGCGAATAAGATTGTTGCCGAGTCAGAAAATGTTGTAGCGAGTTTGTATTAACAATGATGAAAATACCCTAGAATATCATTTTCATAGTATTAGCTGTGTTACACTTGGAATAATTGAAAATGTTGTTTACTATTGTGATTTTCATACGAAAATTAGGCCGAGAATTTGAGCGCCCAACGTGGGTATCATTGATGGAATTTAGGGATGTTTAAGTCTATTTTACGAAACAAATGCTGTTTTGCTTGACTATTTCTAATGATTTGTGTACATTTGAAGTTTGAAAGAAAATTAGCAATTAGAATTCGTTAGAGTTTCAGACGAAATGGGGAAAAATAAACATTTCGGTGAATAGAAAATATTATCGATGCTAAGAAAGTGAAAATATATTTAATTTTTTTTTAGAAATATCGGGAATAATTCAGGTAAAATCAATCAATTAAAAATTTAAAAAAAAGATCAAAAAACGTATGAAGAAGAAAAAACGATTATAATATAAAATTCAAGCATCATCTAGTCATCCAGCTCATCGCAAACTTCCTTTGTTTCATTAACATTTACCGTAAACGACCACCATCCGCTATACCGATGTGTTTGCATAACGAATTCAAAGAGCTTTTACCACCCGATGTGCGTTAGTTATTGTTCAAGATTATACTCAATTTACTCGCTTCTCATCAGTTTCGGGCGGGGGTGTGGGTAAGCTATGATACAAGAGCGGAAAGTATTTCTAATGAGTTTAATTATGGTCTCGTTAACAGAACTTACCGCAGGAAATTAAAAGATCTCTTCTACGTAATTATGCTCGAATATTATACCGTCATAGAGACTTTGATGTTGAAAACAGAATATATACAGTCTCGAGTCGATGCGATGTACTCGATGTATCCACCAAGTGCAGATAAACCTCAAGTATATTATATTCAAAGAAGGCGAGCCCGCTTTCAACTTCCACCACATATGAAATCCTTAGTTCAAAAAGGGCGTAAGGATCCTTGTACTGGTACACACCATCCATGCTATGTCATGGTTCTTCGTATCCTGCTTCTCGCTCTACTTTTTCCTGTAACTATCACTCCACCCTCCTCCTCTCCAAAAAGATGTATGCAGATGAAGTAAATAAGATACGAGCTTAGTTGCGGCGTAAGTCTTCGTAGTGCCGAAGCGAACGAACGAGTGAGCGAGCAAGTTGGAAGTAAAGTTCACTTTAATGTGTTTTCCCAGGAAGGAATATCCGCAAAGGATGAAATTAATCGGATCATAAATTCAAATGGTAAAATTTAATAAGTTAAAAGCTTAAGATCTTTATGTGGAATTTTCGTTTGTCTTTCCACATGTAGCGTGTGTGTGTCTACGTATTTGAAGATACAGAGAACCGAACTTGGAAGGAACTTGATCTTGTCGTTCGACAGTGGAAAATGTTCTTTGGCGGAATTAGCGCTTGACTGAACCTATTCAGGGTAAATTTTCCATGTCTAATGTGTAATTCAAGTTAATTGATAAACTTTATGAAAACTACTGAAGCAGTGATTCGACGGTTTCATTTAAATGCAATGAAGAGAACTGAATTCAATTGACGTAAATTCAAAGATTAGTACCTTGCGGAATCACTAGAGACTTTTGAAATCTCTTTGACAGCGCGAATATTCGAATTAAACTATTCATGGCTTTGATTAAAGAAAGTTTAGCTCTTTGTGAAATCCCTTACAAATAGTATTGAAATTATTGCTACTAAATATCACATTCGAAATGCAATAAAACTCGAGCCGGATTTTAAAGTCAAAGCTCGCATTCATAACAGCTTCTTACGATTTAACTTAATCCAACTACATATTTCCACTCGAGATCATCGGATGACATAATCTCCATCGAGCCGACGAGATGCTCCAGGCAACATAAAAGAGATGTGCACAAAATCAAATCGAGCTTTAGCCAATGGCAAAAAGTACAAGACGTCCTAATCCATGGCATAAACACACCGATAAACATTTCGCCTCTGAAAAAGTAACACACATAAAAAAATCGTATCTGTTATCTTCATCACTCTTGCAACGCCTTGGACACCCCACCAACTTCCTTTGTATTTCGAAATGATTCCTTCGAAAGACTCGAATCCCAGTTTCAAGGGCATGCGAGCCCTCAAAGCAATCAGAATGAGTCTTATACTCTCTTTCCACAAAACATTTGCCTCATAGGCATTTCCAATCATTTGTAGATTATTTTCACTTAGGCTGAACACAACAGCTCCTTGGCTCGGTTGCCCGCTCTCGAGCGACTTTTCTTTAGATTCTCAGATTTGCTTGAACTCAGCCTCGCGGATCATCTGCCTTATCCGCTACAATCAAAGCAAACAGAGGGAATTCTGAGCCACGACAATGACAGCTACGGTGGCAACAACAATACCAACAACAACCGAGGGACACTGAAATTCCATCGAAATCGAATAAAACTGAAACTTAATCCAGAAAAAGCCTAAAACACCGAACGGCTCGGCCGTCGGAAACCGAACAAAGCAAAAATAAATTCTTTCGGTTAGTATCGGGCGTGTTTCGAATTGTGCCCTGTGGGCTCTTCAAATGCCTTCAAAAGGGAACGACGAGCACATTCTGATTTGACCTAAGGAATCGAATATACATTATTTCGTGCGAATCGCTAAATCTCACTAAATCGATATACGGTGTGAAACAGAAGAGAGAAAAAAGGAAATCTGATGCTAGTGCCGGCGGATGAGTTGGTCCTGATTTCTTTTTTTCTTTTTTTTTCAGTGTCTTTTATGCTGGCGGCGAATAGATGAGTAGCAAATATATTCAAAAGAAAATTAGAAGCATTAGATGGAGATGATACTGCTATTTTTGTTTGGTGTCCGTTGAAGGATTAAGGTTTAGTTAGACGAGATGCTTATTTTAGGAGGAGAGAACTAAGATGACACGGTGTTTGATTGGAAAGTCAAATTAAGAAAAGAATAAAGTTTTGAAGATAGCCAGTGATATAAAGTTTTGCGTGAAGCTGAGAGCTGGACGTATTACAAAAGGCAACTGTTACTAGACCCATTTGCGACTTTATTACAGAAATCATGTAAATCATAATTTGTTCGTGCATATAATATCACTTTTACGAGAATGGCCTGAAAAATTTCAGTTTCAGTTTAAAACATGTTTTCTTTGTATTTATTTTAATTTTTCTACGTAGTTTTCTTGTATTACATACTTCTCCCATCTCTTTAACCGGTTCAAATAGTACTCTGGCGTCCTTTTCTCCAAAAAAATTTTTGAAGAAGGTGATGGCCTACGCATGTGACAAAAAACTCTGTCCCTTGAGCGCAATTTTTAAATTAGAGAACAAAAAGATTTCGTTTGGGGCTAGATCTGTTGAGTAACCAACGGGGTAAAGCAATTCAAACCATAATTCATGCATTTTCGCCATTTTAACCGCTGAGATGTAAGACGAGACTTCGTCTTGGATAAACACAATTTTTTTCTGCAAATATGACAGTTTTTCCATAATTTCTGCTTTCAAATCATCAAATAATGATGGATGGTGTGCTCCTGTAATAGTTTTTCCTGTTTGAAGATAATTGATCCATGAATATCACAAAAAAAAAAAAAAAATAGTCGACATCACTTTCCCAGCCGAAAAAAAAGTTTTTGCTTTTTTTGGAGACGATTCGTCCTTCGCGGTCCACTATTTTCACCGTATTTTTATTTTGGGCGTAAAACGGTGTATCCAAGTTTCATCAACATGCGCCAACATATTTCTAAGTTTTATTGGCAAATATTGCCACCTTCACGTTAAGGCCGGAAACTTTTCAGGACACCCTCTCTTATCAATAACATGGCCGATTCAAAATTAATTTTGTAAAAGCGTGTTAGCCCATTCAGGAATTACCAAAATCAGAATTGATGGAAACGAAGTGTGACCTTTAGACAGAAAGCAAGAAACATACACATGTACGTGAAACTAAATTGTGTTTTCTGAACAACTCAAATGTATGTGTCACTTTATGGATTTGTCAAATAAATTTATCAGTTTATGCAAACTTGTCGGATGCATTTCGACTATAATACCACAGAATTCAAAAATATGTTGCACTGGTACTTGGTACTCATGTCCAAAAAATGTTCGGAAAATTCACATCAAGAACCATTCATTTACGAATTTACGCTGTTTATTGTATACACACTATTACTAGAAAAACACTAGGTAGAATGTTAACTTCAAAACAAGTAATTGTAAAGCATTCAAAAAATCATATAGACATATGTTCATAGCTAGAGGTTTAGAATCGATCATAAAATAGCTAGAAAATAATGTAAAAAACCCTAGCGCATCAGAACCACTAGAAACACTAATGTTCGAAGAACAGTAGAGGATTTGTGCAGATTTTGAGTGTGTATTCTACCATTACTTACTTTTCCTACTTAAAACTAATACACCCTAAGTAATAATAGAATCTTAGCTTTCTTTATTTTCGGTGACTTCATCGAAAGTTACAGCGATAGAAAGGTGTTTGGGGTTGTCATCCGAAAAATATGCAGATCTTAGAAAATTTAAACATTGTTTATTTATTTTCATTGCAAATGTTTGTGATGAAAATACTTAATGCAAGCATTTATTGGAAAGAAAATAACAAAAAGGCTTAGTGCTGGCAGCCCTTTGCTAGCACCGTCGCAAAAAATATGTCGCATCTGCCTTACTTTGAAGTCAACCTGCTCTGCGAATTTCGTATTGATCCGATGACTGCATTGGAAGTTATAGGGATACAAAGAAATTTAGGGTTACCATTCGCAAAAATTTTCAAATTTTCTAGATCTTAATGTTTGGTGTTTATTTTCACTATAAGATCACTACGATTTGAAAATTCTATGCTAAAATCTCTTTCTAAAGGTATGCCAAAACAAAAAATACAAAAATAACCATAGCTGGCGATCCTATCATTGTTTTGAAATGAAATTTCTACTGAATAATGTCTACGAAAAATTCAATTTACCATTTGAAATTCGTTTTGATTCAATGACTGTACTGGAAGCTATAGGGCACAGAGCTTTATTTTCCTCAGGAATTTTCAAAATTTAAGACATCAAAATGACCATAGCTGGCAGCTCCAACCGAATTTTTTAACCAAATTTCTACCAAACGTGGTTCAGCTACTGTGTAAATTTCGTCAAAATCGAATGACTAAATCAGAATTTATAGGGCCAATAGTAGTTATTTTTCTTAGTAATTTTTCAAAATGGCACCACTGGCACCAAATTGCCCGCATTTCAAAATCACTTCTATCAGATCTGGTCTAACTTAAGACCAACACATTCTGCAAATTTCAACTAATCCTGATTATCGGATCGTAAGTTAACGTGAACAGAGTTTTTTGAAGCTAAAAATATAGGTAAATTGGGAAAGGGTTACCAGGAGTGCCCATTGTAAAGTTTCAAATTTTTAACTTTGAATATGTAGACAAAACATAAAATTTATATATGATTGGCTTTTTATCCAAGAAGCAACATTTTTTCAGGAGATTCGATGATTTGAAGGTTTTTCCTTTCAGCGCCTGCCCTAGCTACAGGGTTGCCAAAATGTTCATTAAGAACTACACAAATTTACAACTTAATAATAACAATATGTTCTGAAAGTTTCGTAATGATTGAATAGCTCTGTCAAAATTTATCGCAATCAAAAATTTTTAAATTTTCCCGTTCTCTTTTTAGGCACCTAGCGCACACATGGGGTTAAAAAATTCCAAAACATCTGATTCACATTTGAAACACGTTCGAAATTTATTCCGCTAACTTAATTTTTGCAAAAAATTATTTGTGGACGGAATAATAGGTATATTAAAAATATCACTAAAATGGCCGCCGGCGCGCTCAACCATTTTCCCGATAGAGGGCGGTAAGCGCGCAGCACTCAGCCATATGTACTGTTATGTTCAGTTTTGAATTATTTGTGTTATTTATCAGTAAATACATTGTATTTAATAGCATTACCTATTTTTAATATATTCATTTAATTATGATATATTTACCTTCCTTGTGTGATTATAAAGTAATTAAATGAAATACTATTTGTATATGTAAATTTATTGAAAGCAGGATTTAAGTAGTAAAATAATTATGTATTTTATCTTTAAAATGTGGAATTAAGTATAAGTATAACTGAGAAGACGGTTTCCTATAGTAACAATTATACGATAATGGCATTCGGATCTTACTAGCGATACACAATGCTCCAAAATCTGAGGATAATATCGATCGTCTTCGATATACTCAGTTCATTAAATCTACAAAACTTAATAAACCTGTCCAATTATCTAATCTTCCACCGACAAGTGCAGCGGCCCATCAGCATATAAACCGTGTCTATTACCCAGTTCAAAAATGGTTAGGGCATGATCTATAGCCCCAGGAATGGCATTGGGTGCTCCAAAATGAATTCCTGGAGCCAATGACAACAATATTACCACCAGCTTCCGATGAATTACTGAATACTCTATTTTGTTATTGTAAGAATGGATGTGGTGCACGGTGCCGATGTAGAAAATCGGGGCTGCAATGCACTTTAGCTTGTGGCCGGTGTAATGGGCAAGCTTGCCTCAAAGTGACTGTGAGCAAGAGAGTGCATTTGACCCTGAAATTCAGGAAGGTCTGAAAACACCAATTCAAGGCAACGAAGATGATGACAATTATACAGAAATTCCCGAACGTCCCGAAGATGACGATGAAGTTATTTAAATTATGAAAGATTGATAGATTAAAAATATGTAAAACATATATATTAAAATAACTTAAATATATGTAAAATGTTATTAAATACAATGTATTTACTGATAAATAATACAAATAATTCAAAATCAAAGTTTTAGGTCTGTTTGCGTACTACGAGTAATTGCAATTAATTGCAATGAAGCCGTTTTTGTACTCCGTTTTACTGAAAACTGAAAATTTCCCCTCTTTCAGTAAATTTCAGTTGGGTCTGAGCTACTGAAAAATACTGAAAACTGTCAAACGGTTTTTGGCGTAATGATATTATGAAGGACGACTATTTTTGTGGCGCTTAGGATGACTTTATTATCACTATTTTTCTCCCAAAAACCGACAACTGACACTTTTGTTTGTCAATTTTCAGGAAATCCAATGAGAGTGTTTTCGTACTTTTCATGAATTTCCCCCACCATATGATTCAGGAAAATTCAGTAAAATTCAGTGACTGAAAGTACGCGAACATACCTTTTATAAACGTAGTACGTGCTTTATGGAGCAGGAGCATTAAAGCAAAATTGCCAGAGTAAAATTTCCATAGAAAAGGCTGTTGTTTTATATCGATTTTTTTGGGTTTCAACGTGTCGAATCCAATGTTGAAAACCACTTAGCAATTCGTTCGAAAATCGTTCAATCGTCGCTACAAAGTCTAAACAAAATCGTATACTGCCATCTTTTTTTTAACCAAGACTACTGGCGATGTCCAAAGGTTCAGTGTTTCCATATTTTGGCATGGCTTGTATAATTTCGTTGACCTCAGCTTGTGTGGTAAGTAGTAAGCGACGAAAAGCCTGTCGAATCGGTGGTGAATATCGTGTATCGATTCGTTTCATAGCGAAATCAGCTTTTCCGTAGTCTTTATTTAGCTGAACAATTTGTTGTTCGTCGTTCAGTGCTGAGGACTGTAGCATGTTTTTTGCTTGGTCGTCCATCATGCTGCTGGGTACATTGTTGTGTTCAAAATGTATATCTGCCGTTTCCAAAGAATTGATGGAAGTAACTGGATGGTTCTCTTTCCTTAGCTTCTCTCTCTTTCTCTGCTAGATTCAGCACCCTAACGGATATATAATTTTCTCCGTGATTTTGATTAAGTTTCTGGCCACTGTAATGCTGCTGAGCGCTGGAGTTTGGGTTGATTCAATAATGAAGAATATGTGACTCCAAAGATTATCATCATATCTGACCCATATTATTTTTTTCAGGTTACTTTGACACTTTTGTGTTTTTGCAGACGACAGCTCATAGCAGGCCATTGTGGGATGATTCAAACTGAAAATTTTTAACTAAGTGGTTTCACTTAGCTAAAATTTTTCAATTTTAATCTGCAACAGCCTCAAATTGCTTCTTAAAGATGGTTCAAGATGTTCAAGATGAAATAAATTTTTTCAGGGTTTTGCTGGCACTTGATTCAATTGGAGCAATTCCTATGATTTTCATGAGCTGCGATTTAAATTTCAAAAGATCCATTTTTTCTGCAAGCAATACTAACCTTCGCCGTTGCTTGTCAAAATGCTGTTTTACTTTTACAGTTTGGGTGTTTAGCTACTGCTTTACCTATGCAGCCAGAGTTTTCGATTGCTGCTGGAACTATAGTTTTATTTCCAAAAGCTGCGACTTGCTTTTTCCAGCATGCTGTTCTAACTGTTCTTTTATATGTAGAGCTGGTTGTTTTGGCTGCTCTTTTGACTTTTTTAAGCTCCGGTCTAATTTCATGGTTCTATATGCTTTATATAGGAAACCATTGTGAACAGTTTTCTTTTTGCTGGTCGTGTTCTTGTTCGGTATCTTCTTTCGAAACTTAGAGTTCCGCGCTTAAATCCATCCAAAACCATGATACCAAACCCGTTCTGTTCCCAATTGCCACCAAATCATGTTTCCGGCACTCTACTTTTAATTCCACCCTTGACAAAATTTGACATTGTCCTTCGCTTAGTCCTCACGATTTCTCAAAATAATAACTTTTCTTCACACTGGTCATTGTTTGAAATTTTTCGCTTCTTGTTTAGTACGCATGCTACGAATTTTTAGGTTTTTAAAATTAATAAACCAACCTGTGAAATCGCCTGTTCTAGCTAAGTGAAGTATATTCCGTTCTATTATTACAGTGAAATACGTAAGAATGTTTAGTATCACTATCATTGGATTCGACACTTCTCGATATTTCTGGCATTGAAAGGGTGAAATATGATTTATGTTGATGTAGATGCAGTAGTATTTATATTGTATTTTAATAAGAAAAATTTCCTGTATTTCTTTTAGGCCCATACATATCCAGTTTTTAAAAAGATGATGTAGGATCTAAAAACAAAGAAATCGAGGTTTATTTCCAGCACTCTTTATGTGGTGAACGCGTTGACCAAAGTTTTATTTATATGTTAAAATATGATTAAATTAAATTATTAATACTATTGATAAGTAAATGAGAAAGGCAGAAAGTCTTCTTGTGTAGATCGATCGTCAATAAAAAATCAACCTCTACCAGGTCGTAGAAAAATCACTAATCAAGCACCGTGCTAACTCTGGTGAGCTAATTTATATAAACGAGTACAAATTCAAATAAATAATAACACAGCCTGCGTAATTAATGATAATCAAACAATTAATATCTCTGGCGCCCAATGTGATATTTCATTGGTTTTAAAATAATTTTGTTTTACAATATTAATCTTCAATTTTTATTTGTAATATTATCATGATTCAAGCAACATAAAAGCACTTGAAACAATCTGTCGCTAACACTACTAAGTACACTTCAAACAAATTATACATTCATAGATCAAAATTAATAGCCACTTTGTTTCTCATAAATTTACATGCAATGTCCATTTCTTTAACTTCTCGCTCGTATCCTGTTAAATTTAATTAACGAAACTTATGTAACAGCTCATTATGACTGTACGGCATTAATTTCACTTAACTCATTACGACTAGAACGCCACGAAAGATATCTAGAAAAACTTTCGTTCGACTTTTGTAGCAATACCAGCAGGAGCAAGCCAAGAAGCAAAAATATCCGCGTCAGACGTCAGGCGCGCAAACCTTATGCTTGAAAATAGAACTAGACTATCGTGAGACATTCATTCTTGGCTCTTGCGAGTCATGTTAACGTGCTTTATGCTCCTTGTTGCTACGAGAAAAAAAAACGAAATTCTAGTCTAGAAACTATAATCGAGTCATTTGTATTCATAAATTCTCACCTGGACGCCTGGTTCGTAGCAGGACATTAGAAAGAAATACTTGCTGGTGACTGTTTCAGCAGTGATACACAGGCTCGTACTTGGTGAAATGAAACATGGTCCAGATGTTGAAATGACGTGGTTGGGATTTTCTCCCAGCAGGTTGAAGCATAAAAAATGAGGGTTGTGAGTTTTTCTGAGTACATGCGCCTACTTTTTTAATTATCCGACTTTCAACTAATGGCCTTCCATAAATTTTCCATTGAAATCAAATTTTTCGTGAATTTGTTTTCTCAGGTTACCAATTTCATTTTGAATCTGGGAAATAATTGAGATTGAGCTATTTACGTACGATTTAATGGCACTCATTAAAAATAAAACCGAACGATATACTGGTATATTTATATTTTCATCGGAAAATTCCATTAATCAGCAAAGCGACAACATCCCACCAGAGATTTATCTGATCTTTGACTTTACGATGGTTTCTGATCCCCAGCCCACTTATCTCCTCTTCGATCATAACAAATCGCTTTCGGTTGGAATCATATTAAATGCCCGCATAATTAACATCATTAACTCTCATTTACCATACATAGTCGGAGGATATCCACGCTTACTTCCATCGATACGCAGCCAAAAATAGCAAATAACATTCGGAAAAAACCTCTAATTGCCTTAAATCGAGAAGCCCAACCGATTTCCCATTTTCTCCGGCGAGTCTTCGAAATTCTTCTATTCTGTTCTGTCGAATTCGCTTTGATTTCGATTGAATATCCTCCGGGAGATATGTAGTACGTATGTATGTGTCGCCCACAATCGTTAAATCAAAATCTGCTCACTCAGCATACATAATACTGTCGGAGCCAAGGGCTGAGGCGGACCTAGAAAAATTGAGGATTTTTTTCCTGTACTCCCGAGGAATCCTTGAATTTATCGAAAGTATGTGTGCACTAGTGTGTGTATGGAGATGTTGTTCTGTTAGATATGCATAGATATCTGCTAGCATCCTTCGGTTTCACTTGTTCTTTGTACGCATTAATTCTTATTTTATTGCTATTGTATTATTGGGATTCTTGCTACGAAATGGTTCGTTTGGTGTTTGTTGAATGAAAACGTGTTGAAGATATTGTTAAGGTATGGTTGGACTAATGAAATTTCTAATCTACCGGGATTTTTTTTGTTTGCTTTCAATTTACTTTTTATTGCTTTTTGAGTGATCCTCGGCACTGTTTTTTTTCTTTGATGATATTGAATGTTGCCTCTTTATCACTGGTATTGATTTACTATTGGTTTACTCAATGCCTCCTAGAAGTACGGGCCGTAATGCAGAATGATGACGTCAGAGCAGTAGGCCAAAATGTCGCGAAAAACACACATAGTCTTATGGGACGTCCGCGGGAAAATGTTAATTGTACGGGTTGTGTTAAAGTGAGTAAAGTGAAAACAAAGTGAGATCCGGGGAACAGTGCTAGTGAACAGCTAAAACACAAATTAATGCGGTGCGCGCGGTATGATTAGAAAAATTCGCCACGAAATGTTTATCAGATGTTCTTAGGTTATGTGGTGTTTTGTGTCGATTCACTTTCGATACAATTGATTGACACAAAATGCAAGTTATAACTAAATATTAACACTACAACGCATCCACGCACAAAAAACTAACGTTTTATCCATATTTTAGCTACAAAAACGCAAGTGAAATCTCCGTGTGTGTCGGCACTGCCTCGTGGAAATGTCAACATGGCCTACTGCCATGACGTCACAGCGAGAACGATTACGTAGCCTGACGGCCCGTACTTCTAGGAGGCATTGGTTTACTATATATTTTGTACAGATAAAAACACTTGAGCGCATGAAAAATGTCTCGAATTTGTTTCAGATTTTATTTGATTCGATTGCTTACGATATTATTTTTCTTGCACTCACGACCGGATAATCACATCAAATATTTAGTGCATGAAAATTAAATGCTATCGTTTTCCACAAGTATACTGAACCTGCTCCTTTTTCAGACCAACTTATCATGTGAATTGTCTCTTGATCCATGATAACAAGTTGTAAAATTTAAGACAAACAGACATATCTTTCTAATTTTATTACAACAAAACTTAAACGTTAGCATCTCTCAGTACCTAAAGGACAAATATGTTTGTTTTTGGCAACTCTTTGTCTGTACTGCAATCAAAAGTCTTGCTTTACGTTAAGGTCTTGTTTCGAGTTACTCAATTGTTTCACGTTAATATCAACTTTAAAAAAGAATTTTGTATAGAGCCAATGTAGGATTAGAGCCTAAAGGGTTCGAAAGATTTTGAAAGCTACCGTCCGCGAAAAGTTCGCAGTTTAAGAAATCCAAACATTAAAAAAAACTCCCAAATAGTATTTTATGGAGGAATTCAGAAAATTTCATTTCAACATTACAGAGATTAAAGCATAAAATTTATCAATTGTTTGTAATTTTTCCCATTGTTCTTGAGTCTTTGTAGCATCAGGAAATTTCCAATTGGGATTCCTGCATGTTAAATTTTTGATGTACGCTGTAGCTTGTACATAGAAAAATAACTACAATTATGTGATCTAACTGTCGCCTTGCCCAAGGCCAAAGTTGCACTCAAAAACGAAAACAAAATACCGTAAGGTTTTATTGTTCGTTTTGGAGTTGAAAGTAGCCTCGTGCAGTCTGTCGGTGAACGTGGATGGGGGCGGTCGTGTTCCAGGCTCATTGCGAGTAGATAGTGCAAAGTGTAAATACGCCACTTCAGTTTGAATTTATAATTTTTCCCTAATTTTTTGTTGGAAGGTGAAGATCGGTTTGATTATTAGTCGTTAAAGCCAAAACTCAAGAATGACGTTGGAATTAGAATTATTGTTACTCGTTACTAAGAGCAAGCAGCAAAGATAAATGATTAGAACGTTTTGTTGATTACAATTATTGGAGCTTTGTGCTCTTTATTGTTAATATTTAAAAAAAAAATCATTCGACTGCCACTAGTATCATGTCGTTCAACTCTCAATCATGGCTTTCTTCAGGCATAATTAAACAATAATAAACACCATAGCCAATACGACTAAGAGACACAATAGAACAATACTGTCTGAGTATAAAATGAACTTCTAAACTTTAAATCTTCGGCTTTCTTATTGGGCAAAACCCCGTAAGGACTTATCGCTTTTCAGAATTCGCGATGGCCTGGCTGGTCTGTGATTGATTGAGTGAGCACTATTTCTTTATTACATAGGGTGGGACTTCGGCCACTTATTCGTTTGTTTTCTTTTCGGGCCGAATTTAGTGGGTGGAGTGACTCCGCCAAGATTGGAGCTATGGCTCCAATATCCAAGGCTATCTGCATCTCCTCAGCCTTATTAAATGAAGGCATATTTCCACACTGTAGAGTTTTTCTTGTTATTTTTTAGCTCCCCTTTCAGATGCAAGCATACATGCTTCGACACGTCTCGGCTGGGTCTGGCTTGCCAACACAGGCCTTAAGATCTACGTCTGGTACTGTGCAGACAAAAGTCCCTTCCTCCTTTTACCGTTTAATTGCGGCTAGTATATTTTCATGACGGATGAAATATACGTAGCGTCCTCCTTTTTCTGGGAGCTAGGCCACCCCATTTTCTATTGACCCACCCCAGCTGCGTAGAGCTAGCAAAACGGCATACCAGCATCCGTCAGGGTTGGATTAAAGAGTGCTCTGCTAATGTGGGCGAGGGGCCTTCACGACCATTTCTAGGGTAATCTGCTCCCGGGGCACTTTTTTTTTGTTGACTTGCCCTGTTGATGGTTCGTCATCACTTACTCTCCTTGGCAGGTCCTCTACTTGATTTCAATTCAGTTGAGGCATCCTGCAAGCATGTCCCATTCTTAAAATCGCTACACCTTGCTTTACAATATCATCAGCGATTTCATTTGTCTCAACATCGCAGTGTTCTGTTAGCCAAAGCAGATGCATCTTCTTAAAACTAGCAACATATTGAATTCTGGAACGACCTGTAGTTTTTAATGTGGCAGAGCAAAGCACTACCATTTCCACTTTATATCAATTGCTCAGCAAGCAGATTTAAAGAAAGTGAATATTTCAGCTTGAAAAACTGAAATATGCTCTTCAGGAGGAAAATCCTATGTGAATGCAATTACATAGATGCCAGCTATAGACCTAATGTCTGTGTTTGAGCCATCCTTAAAGAATATTTTTTTTATCTTCCTGTGGAGAAATCTGGGTGCTCCCAGTCACTTCTTCATAAAACTAATACTTCATATCTTGTAACAAAATCAATTGATGGCCGAAGGCATCGAAAGAACCTGTGATAAATCTCACATTGATCCTCTAATAGTGCAGTGCCCTCTTTCGTCGTAGCCTGTCGATTAAGTCGAATATGTTTAGGGGTTTTTTTTAGGTTCTACTCTACCCATATATAAAAACAAATTTACCCATACATAAAACAATACCTCATTGCCACAATCCGAATATGAATGTCCAAGTGAAGCAGAGCAGGAAAAACGCATCAAAGGCCGCGCTAGAAATAGTAGTCATAGCACCAACATGGGCATGTTGGGTATGATTTTCTTTAGGTCTACCTTTGGTTGATCAATTTCATTGCTCATTATAACCGGATGGATGCCATCCAAGATCGGTGATTTTAACTTCTCAAAAGCAAGATTGATTCCCTACCCATTTGCGTGTTTGTGAGATTATACAGGCGACTTAATCATACTCGGTGTTCTTTTTACAAGCTCGACTGTGCTGGTGTGCCTGGTTTCGCTAATCCAGCAGGTCTTTTTATAGCTGCCTGATATGGCTATATTCAGACAGTCAAACCAAAATTCCATTGACTTTGGTGGCTTTATCCTACCTCCAGTATAAGTTTTATTTTACACCATGGCCGTGGAATCCGTATCTAGGGAGAACACAAAATAGTGGTGATCAGAGAATGGGATCTCATCTGATACACGCCATCCAGTTATTAATCTAACTATTCTAGGTGAACAGATTGAGAAACCAATAACCACACTTCTGTTAGAGACGAGAAAGTTGTGAGTAATCCAAGTATTTGGAGTCATTAGTCCCGCAAAAGTTATTAAACCAAAGAGTCTGCCCCCTCCTACTTTATATAATGAGGCAGCGAATGGTTAAAAATAAATTAATTATTTATTGCGTTACCTAGTTGACAATGTACAGTTAGCGTAGTTTGAGCCTCAGTTTTATGCTCGAGACATACTTGCTTCAAACTGACAACATCGGCATCACCAGCCAATCTTTCTCTCGTTTCTCCAGTTTTCGCAGATTTAACTGCATTGATTTTACTCTCCGCCTTCATCAACAGCTTCCGCGTTTTGCGCAGGTTTTTGCGTTGCTTGCGATTTGGAACTTGTAAGTTTCCACTTTAACCAAGGCACTACATTGCATTCTTGGTATGAGTCGCTGCCCTACTGAACGAGCCCTTGCCCTACTGAGGTTTCTGAGGATTCGCTCTGGTAGAGATACATTTTGCATTCAACTTGATTCAGTTTTCCTGTTACTCTTATCGTACTATACTATTCTGTTAAGTTTGCGTTTGTTTGAATAAGTTTGCAATGGTTTTGAGCTATCCCCTTGAATTTTCCGAACAGATTCTTTGGAAAATACACATTAAGGCTTTGAAATTGAGTTGACTAAAGCAATAAAGCGGTGCAAAAACTATTTGCAAACCCAATGACTGGCAATTTTTAGACTTATCGGTCCTTCAGTTCGTCTTGGCATCGTTCTCTGTAATTGATGGTGTCTAACAGAAATACCAAAATTTATTAATGAAACGTACGATTGAATCTGTGTTGCAACAACAATGTGTTGTAAATGATTACATTGCTCAACATCCCAATTTTTAATGTGACATTATGGTTCACAAACATATGAATCGTACTATGGGTTCATGGAGATGAATAAAGGTCTGGGCCACAATCATAAATAGAAATCGTTCCTTGAATAGAAAACTTACATTTGTTCGATATCAAAAATTTGGTGAAGAGTGTTTGCTGATTTGACCCAAAACAACGAAAACTTCAAAGTTATTTCATACAAATTCGAAGGTAAGAGCCTCTTTTGAAAAAAAAAAATACTATACAACTAGCGCCCACACTGGGCACTAACAAGAATTTGCACAATAACTATAAATATCGACTCCCACATACTCTGTTAATGCTTAGTAGAATTAAAAGTAGCATACTTCAACAGGAAATTGTAAAATTTTGTTTGTGAAATAAGCGCTGTTTTTTTCAGCAGCGGTGGGAACTCTATCAAATTATTCTGAAAAAATATCAGAATGAAATAAAGCATATGCAAAAAAATAAATCACGTTTTGTGTTATACTATCCTCACAATTATTTGCAAATAACCTTCGAATATCTAAAAAATAAGATAAGAAACGATACACAATTAAATAAAAAGAGCAGAAGCTGTGATTCTGTACAATTTTTTATCAGAATATTATATTCCCTGTTTTTTCGTTTTGTACTTGACAAATTGTAGCGAAACATTTGTTTGACATTTTCAAAGTCATCAGGTTTATGTACTTAAATTTTCGACCTTTAAATCTACTAAATAATTTTCCATTTTCCACAAAATAAAATAACACTCATCGTTGAATTTCGTTTCACAGCCATTGAAACTCTCCCACAGCAACAAGTGTGTTCTTAGTAAAACCTGTAACGCAAGTTCCGTACATCATGACATAATGTCGCATATCAACAACAACACAACAGGATGCTCCTAAGCTTGTCTTTTGTTTTCTATTTTTTCTTTCTTTCGAAGAATCCTTTTTCGGTTTTCACCCGAATTCCATTAAATTTTCGGTCGGAACGTATCCCATCCGTTCGGGAGCTTAGTTACTTAGAAAAGGACGATATTTATGCGGAAACGCTCGAGAAAAAATAAAGAAAATGGACACGCTCAACATGACAATCCTGTTGGAATTTTCTCGAAACATGAAATTTTTAAATAGAAATTGTTCAGAGGTAATGTTCTTGGAACACAGGTGGGCTGAAGATGTTTTCTTAGCGTTGATGTCAAGAAAGGACATTTCCGTGACGAGAAAGTAGTATGGGAGCTTGAGTCTGAAAAGTATGTGCTACAGACTTGACGAGTACAACTACAATTATGTTGTAAGGGTCGACCACGTCCTTGTTAGCTGTAATGGTATCTATGTTTGGCTGGTTGATTGTTTGGGACGACGATAAGAAGGGTTATTGAATTCGGTTGTTAGGCAGACGCGTGGGATGAAGGTACTTGTTCGTAGAAGCTGCAGAGTCATCGAAATTTTTCGTGTAATGTTATTTTGTGTTCAACAAGGCGTAATTTAGGGTTTAGTACGTTCGAATGGCCATTGAATAAAAGAAACTGAAAAATACGTGAGGTGATAGATTGATTGAAAATTACCATTTTTTTCGATGGGAAATTTTCTGAGATAGATCCACTTTTGCAATCAGTTTGAAAGCAGTGTGTTGACTGATTGGGCTTGTTCAAATTGAAAGAATACTTGAAAATAATTTTTTTTTTATTTTTTTTTAGATTACATTTGATTATTTGTACCGTGCTGGAAGTCTGTTAAAGGCACTATTCTGATCTAGAAGCTCGATTTTGAGGTGATTTTACTTACGCAATAAAAAAAAAACCATAAATATTTTTGGCATATATTTTTTGATCAGTTTTTTATTAACTTGAAAGTACAAAAATATATCTAAAAAATAAAAAAAATAAAAATTGATGTAGATACAGGCCGGCCAAGTGAAGGCTAAAAAAACTTGTCTCATAGTTGACATGATTCCAACCTTCCTGGTGGTCTGAAACATAAATTTTTGATGAATTCTGTAAAAAGAAAAATGTGAAATTCGTCTGACGTAGACGATTTGGACAACCTTTTTTTTCACAAAATGGTGTCTATGTAAAAAAAAAGTCGTTTTTATGCCTCATTTTTTCAACTTTGGGAGTTTTTTATAAATAGCAGAAAAAAAACTTTCAAAAATCCCTACGTCAAACAAAAACTAATAGTGTTAAGAGGGTTTGTGCAAAATATCACGTAAATCGGTCTGTTACAACTAGAGATATCATGCCAACCGTATCCAAAAAATTAGTTTCGAGAAAAACGCGATTAAAGCTTGGAGTCTCGTTTCGAGCAGTTTGAGTCGTTTAATGGTATGTTATACTTAGATTTTCTTAATCAGGGATCCCTGTCTCATGTAATGTTCCTTCTTTAACTACAACAGCGAGATACGAGCCATACGAGCAGTTCGAATTTCTTTAGAACCTCGAGAAGCTCATAGCTCGGAGCGGTTAATTTGTTGTTGATCGCGTTTGTTGGTTTAGTTGGCATGTCACAAAAATATCTGTAACTCCAAAAATAATTTCAATTTCCAAAAATCCTTTTAAAAGCTTATTCGTAAAGGTCTAAACTTTGAAAATATGAAAAAAAAATCGATTTGATCAAATTTCTAGACCAGAATAACCTCTTAATACATATCAATGAAAATTTGTTCAGTTTAGTTTACGATATCTTTGAACGAAGTTTTCCAACTAAACACATTTTCTAGATAAATACTTTATAAAATTGAAGTCCCTTCCATCCGAAAATCCAATAGCTCATTTTCTTTCTTCACAACTTCATCTCTCAATGTCATTTTAATTGCATCTTGGATTTCAGTTTATTTCCCGATTTCTTATTTTCACGTGAAATCTCACACCAACTTCATCCAATCTTCGGAACAATCCTTACCAATTCGTTCGTTTTGCAGTTTTTATGGGCTTTTGGTTTCTTTCTCTTGCTGTCGATTTGACAATTATTGGCATCGTTCGGACATGAAACTGCCGCATGAATGACCTTTTGCCATTAAGATAAGACTTTAAGTGTTATAGTAAGTGCATGGCTACGACAAAGACGACGACCAGGACGACGAAAGTTAAAAGATTATCGAAGGATAATCGTTCTTTTTGCCCGTTTGGCCTTCTAACACTTATTTGGCTGCTGCTACTTATAGTACTTCCACTGCTTCTGCCACTCCTCACTTATGTTTTTTTTCTTCGTTCATTGCTTAAAATCTTTGCTGGTTGTTGTCCTTGTGGGTCGGTTTCGGTTCTGTTTTTGATAGCTGTTTTATGAGAATTATGAGGATTTAATCGATTTTCAATGTTCACGATAATTTGAAATGATTTTCTTTTAGTTTTATAAAGGTTTGTTCAAAAGTGATTAAGATGGAATTATGATAGATTGTTTTAGACACGGTTAAGCATGTTTGTTCCAGATGGAGATATTTGATCGGGTCGTTTTAAATAAAATGTGTATACTTAAAGATATTTTGATGTGTTAAATAGATGAAATTGTGTTAAAATGGTCGATGCATGGATTTCGAAGCGATTTACTCCTCCAGCCTAGAGGTGTAGTCCGGTTATGTAATTTTACTATTTAAAGTATTTGCCCTGTTTTGCTTTGATCTTTTTTCACAAGTCAATCGTTATTAACTCTTCCAAAGGGTAATCACTATTTCAAAAGTGAAGCTCAGTATGTACCGGCACTTTTTTACTTTTACCGGATCCGCTTTTTTGAATTAACTTCAAAAAAGCAGACCCGGTATGCTCAAGCACATTTTAAGGCTAGTTTCCATTACATTTCCAACCCACACTCAGTCGTAAGTGCTCAAAGTACTGCCAAATTAAGGCCAGGGACAAGTGGAAATGGTAAATATCAGAACATAAACAAGAGATATCAAGTTGTAGAATTTCGTCAATTTTCAAAAGTAGGGAATTTGTCGCTTTTGTAAATACTGCAGAACTCTGGTCAGGTTACTCATGACACACTTTCCTCGCAACTAAAATCGGCTAATATTTGGTAATCGTACCTTGAAAATAGTTGCGTAGGTCATTTTTCAAAGTTTGAAAAAGATAGTTTCGAGAATGACAAGTGTACATTTTCAATTCACATTTTGTTTGATATTTTCATAATTTCATCTCTCGCTGTCAATTTCACGAAGACTAAAGACAGACGACACAAGTTAATTATCATTAACACAATGATCATTGAACGCTAATGATAATTTGTTTGGAGAGTGACACACGGTTATTTGAATGAGGTTGTTTAACAGCTGTAGGTTGTTTGAATTTAAATGGTATTATTTTGACAGTTATTGTTTATCGAAACACATCAAAAAATCAGAAATTAGTATGTTTTTATTATTTTTACTGCGAATGAGCCTTTGTGTAAAATTATGGAAATTTTACACAAAAAAAAGTTTAATCACGATAAGGAAGAAAATATAAAATGTTCAGGTATTGAAGAAGAGAATACGAAGAAATGTGCAAAAAATGAAACATTTGCATGCCATATTGTAATATATTCGAAATAATATGTTTATGTTTTTGACAGTTAGAAACTACACTATTTCAAATGGAATTTCCCGAATTTCCCCAGTAAATTTCATAATCTTCTCCATAGATGGTGCGACAATCGATAAGAGCAAATGAGCATTAGCTTCCAAATGATAATTCGTAGAACCTCATTGATGATGTTATAAATGATGATTAACCATGACACACGTAATGGATAATGATCATTGGGCTCGAAATGATAATTAACTTGTGTCGTCTGTCTAGGCTCTAACACGCCAATGAAGCAATCGCTATGAAGCAATCAGTAGCCCCCAACACGTGTGTCAACACACTCTATCCTGAGCGAGCTGCTTCACAGGTGAAGCAATCATTTGCACCCAAGAAGTGTGTTGGCCGGCACGTTTGTGTACACACAGTAGAGCTGGAGATGGACAGCACATGAACGAGGCAATCAGTTGATGTGATTATGAGCTTGTTTATGAACTCGACACTTTTGCACAGGAGCGAGTCAATCGGTGCCGCGGAGCTTCTCACGAATCTCGTCGGATTTTGATATGAATTTCTCAAAGGCTGTAGGTAATGCCGTACAGTGCAAGCATGCCGTGGTTGGTTGTGAAGATCGAAACTGACCGTCGCGGAAGAACATATATGCACTTTATATGTGCATATGATGAAGATTTTGATTGAAACTTTCTTCCTGTAGACTTTCTCAATTTTTTTGTGATTGGATACAGTGAGATTATCTCAGGAATGCGATGTCCGATCGAAATGAAATTTTCTGAGGCTATTGATGAAGTATAAGAGATATAGATATTGGATAGGCATATTCGAGCAAATTTTCAGAAACAATTATATTTTGATGAAGAAAAAAATCTCAAAATACGACAATGGGAAATGAAAATGGTTGGGTTTGCCCGCTTTTTTTTGGATGATTATCGCTGTGATTGATTGTTATATCTAGGAGTTTAAGTGGGTTTATAATTCAAATAAAAAAGTTTTTGATTTTCATTATCTCTTGAAGTGTATATTGAAATCAGTGTACATTTGACACAATTCGACGCAGTGAAGTTCAGTGTATTTAGATAAGATACTTGTGGAAATTTGTTTCTAATTGATCATTAGTCCATAAATTCATGTACCATTGATAAATTTAAAATGGTAAACTTTTCAATTATATACCGTTTCGAAAAAAGTTTCTATGAGTGATTTTTTCTTCACTGAGGTAACGTTTTAGAAATATGTAGGTGGGGAGTACTTAAAAGGAAGCAACTATTTTCCTCATTTATGTTGTAGGAGATGCGGCCATAAAATGTTCATGTGATTAGCATCATATAAATATAACAAGTAACAATGTTTATTATTCACAAATTTTGGAATTTAGACATAGTTATGTTATAATTAGAGATTAAGCGTATTTACTGGAACAGGTATTCTTTTCGGACAATCAGTACTTAGTATGAAATTCAAAAATACTAGGTTCGAGTGTTTTCGTATTTGCGAGTGTTTTCGTACTTGCAAGTATTTTATTCAAATATTCAAAAAGTTTCTAGGGCAAAGGTAGCTGAAATCGCACAAAATCGGCCAATTTTGGGTAAGAGTGGTTTGGGACTTAACGGGCCAAGATCTATTTCTGCGATACAAAAATTTCAGTTTTGTAGGGGAGTAAGGGGTTTTTGGCCATAGTTTGGCAAAAACTGCCTTTACCGCACTTTCGATGATTGAAAATGGTCGGAGAGTACAATAGTGATATTTTAAGGGCGAGAAAAAATGTTGATAGGGGAAAGGGTGAAAACGTCCATTTTTACTAAAATTATTTTTTTGGTCTCGCATGAATTCGGGGACCTTTCTGATTTGTTTCGGGTGAAATTTCCATACAAGTCCTGGAAAAAGCGGCCTAGTTTCGAAGATACGGCAAAATGAAATCCGTCTGCAAAAACTGAAAGCAGCACTTAAAGTGCTAAGGAGGGGAAGGTTGAGATCCTTTTCGGTTCGCCAGTTGGCTTCTCCGGCTGTGCTGAGGCCCTCCTCGTGACTGCAGGTCACCACGAGTGTCTCCAACCCTACCGAGGTTGTGAAATTTACGAGACCGCGGAAGTTAAGATGCCCCTGGATTCATGTCCAGCCTTACTGAAGAGGTTGGCCTCCTAGTGGGTGCATGTTTAATAGACGAAACAATTGGTTTCTATCATTTCTTAATAACATTTTCGTTTAACTTCATGCTTCAGTGAGGCGAAGTGGAAAACCGACTGTTTTAGATTAGCCAAGAAAAGTGTGGTATCAGAGATCCATCGATGAAAAGTCATGTGGCAACAGGATTAATTTGTCCTATCTTAGTAAATTTTTTGACTTTGGTCATTTGAACGAATATAGGAGACGTTTTGTGTATATAATAAAATGAAAATCAAATTAAATTGATTGAATTTCATCGTTTTTCTTTAGACGGCCCCTAGATAGGAAAAAGATTTGCCAAATAAATGGCCGACCATTGGAAAGTTACGTGCACGGACTAATGACTCAGTATTCTTTGAAGATTATCTTGCACCATCACCATTCTAACTTGGGAACCTTGTGTTTGGAGGGTAGAGGAGGGCATTTCATACCTTTTCATTACATCACTGCAAATCGTATGTATTGTATGTATCATACTGCAACAAATACTTGCTAGTATTTTTGAAACATGTATTTTTTTGTACTCGTACTAGTTATACCTAGTATGTGAAAATCCTAGTACGACCCGACTCTAGTTATAATATGGACCAAAACATGCATTGAAGACCTACATACATATTTCCTCTACTTTTCTACGAAAATAGAATTTTCTGACGGACTAGAGTTTTTTTAATTTGTAATTCAAATCAACTATAGTTAACTAAGCTATCAGGTGCATACTTTTATGCATTTTAAAATCTTTTTAAAATGTTCAAAACTCAAAAAAGACACTTATTAAAGTAAATATTGGGAAATTTTTGGTGCGTTTAATTTTCTTTGTCGCCTTTTTATGGCCATGTATAAGCGGTAAATAGAAAAAATACTAATCATATGCATAATCCTTATTCATAACTACATTTAACATCAATCAAAAACTAATTGACTCAATTGATTGACTCACACTGATTGACTCATCCAAATGAGTGAGTCGAAGTGTGTCGACACACTAAACTGAGTCGTTTTTCCCATCTCTAATGACTATACATGGGCTGTTTTGACGATATTCTACCGATTGTTAAAAAATGCATTGTACCAAGCCATAAATTAGCAATGGGCATAAAATTATTCAAATTAAGATGGAAGAGGATGAGAACCAAAGAATAACATTTCTGGATTCGGTCATAATCAGCAAATTTGGTGATTTGAATTAAAGACATAGCTTAGAGTACAACACCGTCCACAACAAATCATTGCTATTCTTATAAAATTCCACCCTACAACTCGATTAACTGCCGGCTATTAACGGCACCAACTAATGAGGAAAATGTCCACAAAGAAATCAAATACATCCAAGATACAGAAATAAAAAAATTTATTAGATAAGAAAAATATGTTAAATCTTATTATAAAGATGAAACGAAGAATGGTAACCAATTCACAACGCTACTTGCACAAGAAGAGGAAGAAATAAGCACAAAAGTTTCAATGAATTTCTCACAACTATTGAAGAAGATTCGGCAAGTGTTTCAACACATCATAAGAAAAACGGTTCCAGCAATCAAAATGAACAAATTAGGATCTAGGTTAGGGCATCCTAAAGACAAGAAAGATGTAAAAGAGAAGAGTGGTTTTTACAAGGCTACCTGCCCGGTATGCGATTGGCCGGTAGGCAAACGTCTAAACACAAACCACAGTAACTGTTTGTCAACACTATTTAGGTTAATTTAAGTTGTATTTCTGTTAGAGATAAATATAATTAGAAGTATATAGTTGAAAAAAACATAGCTAGCGAGCTATTACGGTTTAACATTTCTTTTCAGATGCACAATATAAATAGATGATGAAGGTTAGATTAGAATTCAAGCCAATAAGCACTAAAAAGAGCGCATATTACCCTCGCAATACTGATATCTGTCAAGAAATTGACATATATTTAGCTTCTAAAGGAAGAAACTTCGTCTAAAAAACGTTTCTAAAATAAAATATTTCGTGGAAACATTGCTTATCGGAGCCGTACAAGCCAGCGTTGACACGTATCAAAGAACTTCCTATCGATGGCACTCTGCAAATTAAGACATCGCTTGCACTCTTTTGTGTTTATTTAAATATGATTTAAAGATTTAAATTCGATTAGCTCAACGACTTTTTCTGGGCGATAGGCCTTATCGTTTGAATATGCAAATTTCATAACAAAATAATGTTTTTGCTAAAAAATCATCAGGAGTGATGAAACGCGTTTCTCGTTAAGCGGTACCGTAAACAAACAATTGTCGGTTTTGTGCCATTCAAAATCCTGAAATTTGTGAAGAACTACCTCTTTACGAACAACAAATTACTTTTTGGTGTGGTATTTGTGCTGATACGGGCCATATAGCTTAAAATACAATTGATTTTGGAAGAACCATTGGGCATATGTTACAAAAAAATTATGATTTTGACTGGCTTCCGCTTATATTGGATTTAACATCGTCGGACTTTGTCTGAAGTCTGAAGTTTACATCAACAAGTCAAGGAGCGGTGATGTCCTTAAAGTTAACATCCGTTGCGAGATAGCCGAAATATAACGCAAAAATTGTGGAAAAGTGATGAAAAATATCAAAGAACCGGTACATTACGTCTTTCCAGCTTAAGGTGACTATTTGCACTAAATTTCATCCTCTGAAACTAAATTAAGTAATTTATTTATTATTGTCTAACTGAACAGATACAAATTCAATAAGAGACTAGACAAAGAATAAACTTATGTATACCAGGTGTATGTGCTTAAATTCGCTGTTTTTTAGTAGGAAAAACACATATTTTTTCAATAGAAAGTGGTGAAAAAATGTACTCAAAGCGCTGGCTCCTGCTGGCTATACATTTTTTGCCATCTCTCGGGCAATTTGTGGATACCACGCCAAAAAAAATTCTATTCTTTTCAAGCAAACCAGTGATCGAGCCATATTCGGATGTCTTTGAAAGAACCAAAGTCCTACCCATGGGCGAAAACAGGTGATAGTCGGAAGGGGCCAGGTCTGGTGAATAAGCGGAATGGAATAGCATCTCCCAGTTGAGTCTTGCCAAGTAGTTTTGGACCATTCGTGACGTGTGCGACTGTGCTCGTTGATATGCTATCATGTCTTTGCTGATACTCCGGCTTTTTTTTTGCTGAGCATGACGTAATTTAACCAATTGTTGGTAGTAGCAATGGGCATTGACAATTTCGCCAGGTTTTAATAGCTCATAGTAAACTACACCCTACTGATCCCACCAAACGCACAGCATCGTCTTCCGGCCGAAGCAATTTGGTCTAGAGGAAGATGTTGATGGTTGCTCAGGATCAACCCATGTTTTTTCCCGAAATATATCCACTTTTCATCCGTTTTCACAATCTGATGCAGGAAACATCGATGGCAAAACCATGTTTTGCCATCGCTCCATCTACTATCTGTTCAATTCATGCGGCACCCATTTCCCGATCTTATGAAATTTTGCCATGACTCGTAGGCGCAGAAAAATGACTGCTTGAGTAACACCTAATTGCTCGCCATGCAGTTTTTGCGATTGAGTATCGCCCTCGTCCAAAAGAGCTTGTAATCGATGGTCTTCGACCTATTTGGGCCGATTTTCACACTTCTTGTCGCTCATGTCGAAATTGCCGTCTGTGAACCGACAAAACCAATTTTGGTACGTTGTTTCTGATAAAACGCTGTAGCCATACGGCTCCACAAGCATCCGGTGCGATTCCGTAGCCGATTTCTTCAGATTAAAACAGGAAAGCCCAACTTCCAGCTTATAGTCTTTTCTGGTATAAAACTGGACGTGATTACCGAATGAAAAATGTACGTTGTTGTACCGAATGAAAAATGTACGTTGTTGTGTACTGATTAATATTGACAGATATCAAACTCATGAGAAAAAATTATGGCAGAACTATAGTAGATTTATACGCTCACTAACGCCATCTATGAGCAAACAGCGGATTTTAGCTTATACACCTTGTATAGAAGAAAAAAACACAAGAAGGGAATGAAAAGAAGAAACTTAAAAAAAAAAAAATATCGAAAGAAAAAATAACAATAAATTCAAACTAAACAGCAAAAAAATGTGTTTTTGGTCAAATGGTAAAAAATGGCGAATAATGCGTCCAACACCCTAACGATTCTTCTATTTTTTCCTCGAAAAATTACTCTATTGTTCTTCGAGTTTTTTTAATTGAGTAATTTTTCATTTATTTATTTTTGATTTTTTTAAATAATGATTGGAGAGTTTACTCTGTCAAAAAACCAATTTATTGTTGCTTATATTGTCCAGCTGCGTCCAAAAACTCCTACGTCACAAACTTACCAGATTAATCCTTCCATAAAAATATAATTTAAATTTGTAGATAATTTCTGAAAGTTCTAAATTTGTGTCATTATGTTTAAATTATTTACTACATATTTCTATTAAGTCAATAGAATATATATGAAGCCAAAGAAAAGTGCAAATGGTCATGATTTATCAATACATTCCATTTACATCCTACATGAACGTCTCACCTAATAATTGTTTTCATTCATTACTTCTACTTATCCATCAAATTTATTGTTCTAAAAATCATGATAAAGTCTCTCGTTTTGCAGATAATTTAGAACCGAATATCCTCCTCTGTAAATGCATCTATTTTAACATCTGATAAAATTAAATTTAGAGCATCGAAAATGAATCTTTTGTAAATATTGTTTTATTTTTAATTCATAGTTTAAAAAATATACAAGAACGAGAAAATATGTAAATAAATGCATAGTTTATGAGTATTTACACAGTTTTAGTTCACTTTATGCATTCATTGGAATATTTTTTTATAAGTCAAGTATTAAAAATGCCTAAAAAAGAATTTAAAGCCCTAGTTAATGAAAAATCATTCATTTTTTCACCCACATTGGGCGCAAATAATAACTACTAGATAAACTTGATTATGTTCATGCCACTGGCTAATCAACTTGTAATTTGAATGCACCAAGTATTTTTTTCATCTGAATTCGTGAAAATATTTATTTACAAGCCTAAGCCTCATGTCGAAGTGGAATTAATGAAGTGAAATTTCCCTGCAAAATATGTACTAACATTTCAATGGACATCATTCGAACAGCCTAAATCATATTTAATGCTCAGAATAATTTCCACTCATCATACTGCGAAAGTTATTATAGTCCTGAATAAGGGTGTTTCTAACTAATATAAACGTAATTGGTAAACTTAAAAACTCGCTTCACAAACAGTTCACCGAAATCCACAATGGTTATTAAAGAAATGCAAATACAATAGAATGTAATATGATTTCCTGAATAATTCTCTAGTCTATACAATTGAAATTTTCACTATCCACGTATGTGTGAAGTCCACCTAATATTCTGCGCACCGAAATGGTAATAGATCTAAATGCCATAGGATGCTAGAAATCCAAGTATCAATATGTGCCGTGTTTAATTCATTCCGTATAACGCTCCACTAACCCTCCCGCGACTCGTTTGTGACCGTTCTATCCACAGAATAAAAATGTTGCCTTGATTTAGAATCAGGAATGCATATGTACACACAATTATTATATGCACTGTGTCAGAATCGAACCATACCGGGACAGGACAAGCATGGAATAGTTTCAGTGCAATGCCACAGAGCGGATTTTGGCTTTGCTGTTTGTATGCATGAAGCAACATTTTCGCGGTTAATATTTACACTGAATAGCGTTAGAGCTAGAAACATGTAGAAGCAGAGGGATGCAAGGGTACTGACAGTAGCGGAATGGCAGCTGTATTTTCGATAAAATCCAACCAGCCGTGGCCATGTGAATTATATGCATGCGGGATCGGTATTTATACGGAAATGCATAAATATCTAGCAAGTTCGAGTATGAGTGAATTTGCGAAATTTGTTTTGGAATGTGGGTTGTATTTATGGGATGCGACCTAGAGGAACGCTAGTTTATAATGAGGATGTATTTTATTAAGCATATTGCATGGATTAGACACGGAGACCTGCTCGTGCTTTGTGATATATGCGACCAAATTAACTGGCCGTGGGCTAGTTTCAGATCTGATTTTTTTCGCAAATTCCACATGCTTGCAACAAATTCGACGACAGGATCTTCATATTTAGGGACTGTTTAAGTAACCTAACATAAGAGATATAAATAATAGTTTAAAAACCAAAAAAACTGTTCGATTTGATTTCATGAATTTATTTAATTTTGATAGACACCCATTAAATGTTAATGATCTGGACGTAATGAAATTGGTCGATATAACACCAAATATACTAATATTTCCAACAACATCCTCCTTCCTTGAATCCTGAATACACCAGACAGGATCATATTCGTAGCACATCGGAAATTGAGCATAATCTCCACTGATTAGAAATAGGAACGAGAAGATCAATTTGCCATAACTTAATTACAAGCGGATTTAAATTTGAATTTATTTCCGGTCACGAAATGAAACGACACGCGGCTAGTTTGTCCAAGGCACGGAAGAAGACATGGCCAGAAAATACAGACCGGACATTGGTTATCACTGTGGCTAACCAAAGCTAACTATCTCGGCCCAGTTCTGGCTGTGTGTTCCTGTAAATTTGGTATTTCAAACCTTTAGGTCCTCTTGCATAGCCGATTGCCGAAAATTGAAATATGTTTTGTGTTCGTGTCTAGGACAGCCTAAATACACATGCTGGTGACCCTTCGGTCTAACGACGGCTGGATAGAACGAAGCCTGAATCGAATGGAATCGGGTGTTTAAGCTTATGACTGTTTCGAATTAAGCCTTTGATTTGTGACATTTTCAGATTAATATGATTTATTCGATAGGCAGTGGATACATAATAATATGGAAATGAACTTGGGAGCGTCAGATTCGATTTGATATTTTAAGTTTTCGTTGATTAATGCATTATGTATGACGGTGCTTATATATGTATGTATGTGCTTAGTTAATTTCGATTTTCGTGAGGCTAATTAGAGATGTGATGAATATTGATTGAATATAGATATGAAAATGAGAGATTTGTTGTTAGATTTTATTTGATATTATTAGGAATGTTGTTTTCAGTTACTTGCACTGTTGATATCATCAGTTCGAAGCACAGTTTTCTACATGTCATATTTTTAGGTTATATTAATTTTTACCTTCATCTCTGAACTTCAGTATTCATTCTTTATCAACTATTGATTTTACGTAAATTCAATTAGAAAAATATTTAATTTGATACTGCTATTGATATTTTAGTTGGAACGGAATTCCCTCTTATTGCACGGTATTGTTTAGGATATTTGCTTAGACTAAAGACTATACACTTTTCATCATCAAGTTGACTTAGGAAAACTAGCCAGTGGTATTGGTTCACGAACAGCCGGAATGACGAAGAACAATTTTTTTCTGAGTCTCTTGCTGGCGGTTGATAACAGCATGCGAAAGCGTCTGCTGCAAAATACGAATCGTTTGGCTGTTGTCTAAAATTAGCAATTTTGGAAGAGAATCTGGGGTGAATAGTCACGGTTCACGGTTTTCTTCTTCTTTTTAAATAAAAAAAAACAACCCTAGCGCATAAGAACCGCTAGAAATACTAATGTTGGAGGAACAGTAGAGGATTTGTGCAGATTTTGAGTGTATTGTTATATATTGTCTTATATATTGTTATATATTGTATATTCGCGATGTGAATACTTAATGCAAGCATTTATTGGTACGAAAATAACAAAAACACCTCGTGCTAGTAGTTCTTTGCTAGCACCGAGGCCAAAAATAAGTCATATCTGCTTCACGTTGAAGTCAACCTGCTCTGCGAATTTCGTATTGATCCGATCACTGCATTGGAAGTTATAGGGATACAAAGAAATTTAGGGTTACCACTCGCAAGAGCTTTCAAACTTTCTAGATCTTAGTATTTGGTGTGTATTTTCACTACAAGATCACTACGATTTGAACATTTTATGATAACATCGCTTACTAAAGCTATGTCAAAAAATACAAAAACAATCATAGCTGGCAACCCTATCATTGTTTTTCAAACTAGATTTCTACTGAATATTGTCTCCAATAATTTAAATTTTCCATATGAATTTCGTTATGATACCATGACTGTACTGGAGGCTATAGGGCAAAGAGCTTTATTCAAATAAAATAACATTATATAAACAACTTGGTGCAGTTGCACCAATTTTTGACGATTCTAAAAGCATATAGATATATAACTTAGATGCTTTGCTTTTATATAATCTTTTAGTGCTTCTATATAATCGAAGTCGTTTGTCATAAATTATGCTTACCATAGAAGGGGGATGATGCAGATGAATAAACTAATAAACTTGGTTATAGATTCAAGTAACAAACAATAAAATTTCCAAAACTCGGAACATTTAAATATCGGTTGCTTATTTTACTGTAAATGGTTTGCTTATGAATAAAAAATGGAAGCATCTGTTGGTGCGATATTTACGAAATTGTCCGGTGCTGGCAATCATGTGCTAGCACCATAGCTGCTTCACGTTGTGTTAAATCCAGCCTATGAATTTCTTTTCGATTGAATGGCTGCGCTGTAAGTTATAGGAGTGAATTAAATTTTAGGGCTACCATCGTCCAAACTTTTTAAATTTTTGAAACGTAAATATTTTTTGTTAATTGTCATTGCAGGATCAATCCCATTTGGAAATTTTATGACAACATCGCTCGATAAAGAAATGTCAATAAATTACGAAATTCATCATAGCTGGCAACCCTTTCACGGTTTTTGAACAAAATTCCTACAGAATCAAAAACGCAACAAGATATGCTTTTCACATGAATTTCGTTTTGATTTCGTTACTGCATCGGAAGTTATAGGGAAAGAATCTTTATTTTCCTGAGCAAATTTACAATATTTAGGACACAAAAATTGCCGTAGCTGGTGTCCCTATGCTAACTATGATATCTATCTTAGAGTACGGTTCACCTACTGCGTGAATTTTGTTAAAATCTGGTGGCTAAATCCAAAGCTATAGGCCAAAAACCAGTTTTTTTCTCAGTGATTTTTCCAAATGGCACCACTGCCACAGTGTTGCTGGTTTTTCAAAATCACTTCTATCAGACTTAGTCCTAGCAAATTCCAACATGTCCTGTAGATTTCATATTGATCGCATTATCCGATCGTCAGTTCTCGTACACAGTAGTTTTGAGTGCTGAAAATAGAGGTAATTTGATCACGGGTTGCCGTTCTTGTTTACCGCGGGATATTGAAATATTTTTTTTGACTTGGTGGACAAAAGTCAAAATTTATCAATAATTTGAATTTATTTTCAAAAATCAAAAATTTTTCAGGAAGGTCAATGATTTGAAGGACTTTTTTTTCTCTGAAAATTTCATGATAATCCATTGTTTTTATTAGAAGTTATGACAAATCGAAATTTGAAAAAAAATCTTAGCTTACTTTTAGGCACTCAGCGCCTACACAAGGCTCAAAATTTCCACTTCTTTACCATAAGCAAACTCAAAACATAATAAGTTTTCATTCCTAGTACTTTTTTTAACAAAAATTTACACTGCTTGGAAATATAGGAGCACCTGAAAATTCACTTAAATGCCCGCCGCCGCCAAAAGGTTTAAGATATCATGGACCTACTTGTTATATACATATATGTTTTCCAAAAATTTCAGCTCAATCGGATCTGCCACTCCAGAGATTATCTCCTTTAACCATTTTGCTGATATATATATATGTATATATATATATATACATATATATATATTTATATATATATATATACATATATATATATATATATATATATATATATATATAAATATATATATATATATATATATATATATATATATATGTATATATATATATATATATATATATATATATATATATATATAAATATATATATATATATATATATATATATATATATATATATATATATATATATATATATATATATATATATATATATATATATATATATATATATGATGAATTTTCGGCGAAGCGATTTTAATACTAATGTTCTTCGAACATTAGTAAAAAACTCTAGCACATCAGAACCGCTAGAAACACTAATGATTGAAGAACAGTAGAGGATTTGTGCAGATTTTGAGTGTGTATTCTACCACTAGCTGCTTAAGGACACCCTAAGTAATAATAGACCCTAAGCCGATTAAATTTCGATGACTTCACCGAAAGTTACAGCGATAGAAAGGTGTTTGGGGGTGCCATAAAAATGGTGTCCAGATCTAAGAAAATTTAAATATTGATAGGGTTTACAGCGGTTGGACCAAATGTGACCTGACCTATAGCGCGGACTAAGTAAATTTAGTCCTAAGGTGTTTAAATCGATCTGACCTAAGATTTGGTCAGGTCGAATTAAGTCCTCGTTTGCTGTCATTTTGCTCAATTTTAGTTCGTACACTGTAATTATCTTTTCATATGTCTCTCAAACGTGATAATTTAAATGATTTTGAGTTAAACGAGAGGGTTGCGAGCTTAAATTCAACGTACATGTATTATTAATAGTCGCGCGAAAATCAAGACGGGTGTGTTTACAGCGATATAGTCCACAACTTATTTAGGTCAGGTCACTTGGAATCGTGTACTGACCTACCGCTTGGGTCGAGTACTGAGTGTTTACAGCAGGTGGACTTAATAATTTAGGTGAAATTTGGTGTATAGTCCGCGGACTAAATGTCTGCTGTAAACGCTATCATTGTTTACTTATTTTCATTGCAAATGTTTATGTAAGCATTTATTGGTACGAAAATAACAAAAACGCTTCGTGCTGTAAACTCTTTGCTAGCACGGAAACCAAAAATATGTCACAATTACCACACGTTCAAGTCAACCTACTCTGCGAATTTCGTTTTGACAGAAAAAAATTTAGAGTTACCACCCGTAACAGTTTTCAAATTTTCTAGATCGTAATATATATTGTTTATTTTCAGTACAAGATCACTATCGTTTGAAAATTTAATGATAAAATCGCTTACTAAAGATATGCAAAAATATACAAGTGCAACCATAGCTGGCAACCCTATAATTTTTTTCCAACTAAATTTTTTGCTGAGTATTTTCCACAACAAGTTCAGTTTGTCATATGAATTTCTTTATGATTCCACGACTGCACTTGAAGCTATAGGGCAAAGCGAATTTTCAAAGTTTAAAACACTAAAATTACCATAGCTGGCAGTTTCAACCGAATTTTCAAACCAAATTTCTATCAAATGTGGTTCAAAGTAGGATTCAGCTACTGTGTGAATTTCATTGAAATCTGGAGACTGAATCAGAATTTATAGGGCCAAAAGCAGTAATTTTTCTTCGTAATCTTTCAAGATGGCACCACTGCCACAGAATTGCCCAAATTTCAAAATTGCTTTTATCAAACCTGATCCTACTTCAGACCAACACATTCTGTAATTTTCAACTGTATTTGATTATTGGATCGTGAGTTCCCGTGAACAGAAGTTATTGATGCTAAAAATATAGGTAAATTGGGGAAGGGCTATTAGGTGTGACCATCCTAAAATTTCAAATGTTTTACTTTGACTATGTAGACATAGCATAAGGTATATATATCAGTTGCTTTTTTTTCCAAAAAGCGACAATTTTCAGGAGAGTCGATGATTTGAAGGTTTTCACTTTCAGCGCCTGCCCTTGCTATAGTGTTGCCAACACGCTCATTAAAAGCAACAAAAATCTACAACTTAATAATACCAATACACACATAGGGCTAAAAACTTCCAAAACGTTATCCGATTCACATTTAAAACACTTTCAAAACTCATTTCGCTAACTTGATTTTTGCAAAAATAATTTGTGGACGGAATAATAGGTATACTAAAAATATCACATAAATGACCGCCGGCGCCAAAGGGTTAAAGATAATTAACATTTGACCTATTCTGTATATACACCAATGTATACTGAAAGTTTCAGCTCAATCGAATGGTGCGTTCCCGAAAAATAGTCACTGAATTTTTTGATGATATATATATATATATATATATATATATATATATATATATATATATATATATATATATATATATATATATATATATATATATGTATATATATATATATATATATATATATATATATATATATACGTGACGCGGTAATTTACTGAAGGGAAGCATTTGGTTCATATCCAGGGTTTATTACGTGTAATATAACCCCTCTTTAAAAACACCGAGGAATTACTAACTGGGACGTTATGAAAATAAAAGCTCACAGTCGTTTACACACAAAAAAAGTGTGCCAATATTTTATTTAGTAAAATAACATTTTGAAAGTGGCTAAATTTCGAAGAATTGAAAAGGATTAAAAATCTGAAATTTTATAAGGATGCAAATATTGATAACGATAACGTTTTCAATTATTTTGACATAAGCACGTGTAAATAATGGTTTAACATTCTCATTGTTATCAATTATGCACCTTGCTTTTTTACGATGTTGTGGTGTTTCGCAAGTCGACCATAATTCGTTTCCAATCCCCGTGAAACTATTTCCTAAAGATTGTATTTCATCTTCAAATTTTGCTATTTTTTGAATATGTTACAGTAGTTCAAGTTTTGTTTGAACTGTTTATAATATGTTGTTTTATCAATTTTTTTTTTAGAAAAAACATTAAAACCGAAAATCTTTAAGTAAAACAAAAAGCCCGCTCTCACTATTAACGATCTCTCTGCCCCCAATGAGCACTCTCATTTTCAGTTATATATTCAAAGAATTTTCTTAATTGCTCTTTGTTATAGAAAAATTGGTCAAATTAACCGACCAAAAGCCCAACATGTTGGAGCTAATTTTAGAAGCCTTTCTTGAGGAATAAATACAAAGCAAATATATTCATTGTTGGTGTTGAAAATCTAGTAATAGATTGGAAAAAAATCTACATCCGTGTATACTTTGCACTATTTTGATAAAACCAAATTCAGTCGATGTGCGAAGCAATTAATAAATATTGCGTTTTCATACATTCTTTTTAGACGTGTTTGCAATCCAATTGCTTTGCGAGATATTAGAGGCTCATCATATCTTTGAATTTTAGGACAATATGCATAACAAGGTCAAATGAACGGGACGCAGTTTGGTTATCAAAAACATCTACATATAAAATTTATGTAAGCTTATTTAAATGAACCGGAAGAAGTAATGTATCCAAAGGTTGTTGAAAACTGTAACGATATGTATTGGTTGTTTTATTTAATATTATTGCTATGAATTTACTTTGCTGAATTTCATTATAAATATCTTTCAATATTTTTTTTTTAACTAAACATGAGATCGTTTTAAATATAATTTGATGTGCCGGAAAAAAACGTTTGCTTGGTCCAGAGTAGTTTGCAAGTATGGGCTATGTACTGGCAGAAGATTTATTGTATTTAGGTGATTTCCCCCTATTGCAAGAGTCCACATTTTCATTGTGACTATGTAATGATTGTTCTTGACATCCCAAATGACACACAATGTCTATTAGAATCTTCATTATATCTCAATTTCTCCTAACTTTGAGCAATATCACTGACTATTTATATTGACTACTCAGCAATTCTTCTTGTCCTAGTCATAGAATCAAATATTTATAGAATGTTACGAGCTTCAGGAAAACTACATAGTAGGCTGGCATAAAGTAAAACAAATGATTGTAGTTCTTTCAGAACAGCATATATTTGTAATAAAAGCCAAAAATTGTAATATATAAAGCACGTTCTGCAATATTTCTATCAGATAATTCAAAATAATTTTCAGCGCCCAGCATGGGCACAATCTCATACAAAACAATGATTTTTCGGTATAAACTTCCATCTAACTTTCAAAACATTCCTACAACTGAAAAAAGGATATCTCGACCAAATTACACCACATCTGGCACTACTTAAATTCATAATAGTGAAAGCCATACCGTCATTAAATACTCTTTGCACCAAGCAAAAGACTACTTTCATCTTAAAAACAGCCAGCTGAGACTCTGTCAGATTCTTAGTCTGCATCTCGGTCGCCTTGGTGGCCATTGTTTTGAATAATGAACTTGGAAATCTTTAAGTTTACTCGTGACCTCAGTCTGCACACTTTACTCGAAAGATTCTGAAAGAGTTTTTACTGCAGGCAGATCTTGTTATACTTTAACCAAGAAAAGGCATCCAAAATTGTAAAATCTGAGACTAGGGTAAGTATGTTGCTGCCTTCTCTCTTTTTCACTGACACTTAGAAATTCATACAACCTTAGAGCAGTTTTTTTCCTCATCTGCATTTTAAAATAATTAAGCAAATGGCCAGCGTGGTGTTTGGATGATAGTCGGCTGTGCAGGATACGAACTTGAGTTCTGTAATGCCTAATTGCTGTAAGATGTTCGTTTCGCAAACTGACAATTTTACATTGAAGCTATTAACCAGTCCCATGTCGCAGTATAATAACCGTAATCTGATTTATAGTGACTGAAAAAAAGTTTTTTTGGTGTGGTTTTTTTTTCCTTTGAGTTTCTACTGCTGAATGATAATGTGCTCAAGGAAAAGATGTCTGAAATGAATTGGATAAGTAGAACAAGTGTAGAAGGTACTGAGCTTTCATTTTATAGAGATAATGAAGTGAATGCAATGATGAAGGTGATAGTAGTGTGGATTTTTGTGTGCTGAGTAGTTGATTGGAGGTGAGCAGCGTGAAGTTTTGCCAATTTGAGAAAATAGGATTGGTGTTTATAGAATGTGAAAACTGTCCGTGGTTTGTTTTTAATTTGGGAAAAATAAGAGCGGTTACTAGAAAATCGATAGAAAAGCTCTTATTTTATTTATTATCTTGTTTAAAGCTTTCAATCGCAGCTTGACACTATTTGAATAAAAGATAAACACACTGTTATTATTTTATGCAGATTTTATTCAAACTTTATAAAATTATTTAATAAATAAGTAAGGTAATTTTGTGTTTTCTTTCTTCAAATTTTCTTTCTTCAGTATTTTCTTTCTTTCACTCTTTGATGATACTGTTCGCGTATCATATCAGACTTATCGACATTCAAATGGCTTCCTATTGGTTTCAATAATTCTTTTTGATCTTTTAATGTCTTTCACAGTCTGCTATCTCCATTTTTCTCTGCAATATTGATCTTGTTCTTTAAATACGTTTCGTTTGAATGTACAAAAAGTAACGGCATTCAATAGATACCTAGTGAAAAGGTTTTATCAGACATCAGATGTAAACAGGTGCTTGCATTTCTCTATTTGTTGCATGACACAATTTGTGTTTTTGTCAGAATCAAAATGCAAATCAGTTTTTCAAAGCGATTCAACCTTATCCAAGTTCAATTAAATCAGTCCACGACCACTTTGCTCTTAACAAACATTCTAGGATTAAGCTGCCATCACTAGACTAAAGCATCCGATCACTTTCTTTTTTCGAACATCGTTCTTTTACTTTGCATTCAATTCTTTCATCCAACTTGAATGACTCTATTTGCTACTTGTGACCTGTAAGAGTTCAAAGATTGGAAAAAGTGAAAGCCGCTCCAATACCACTCAAAAGAAGCATCGAAAAATCCACCACCGACTCCACCACCACGCCATTACTCTCCAACACAATAAACGCAGCACAGATTACCTGTATCAAGTCCGTTACTGATATTCTGGCAAATCTTTTACTTATTCGACAGAGAATTTTTTGTGCAAAAGAAGCGCTACGTAGAGTGATGGCGGTACGCTTGCAGGTACTCGGCAGTATCGCAAGTACCATTCAAATTGTCCTTGCCGGCAGTAGCAACGGCGGCGATATTGAGCCTTTGCTAGATACCCTTTTACATTCACATCGACATAGTTGAAAGCACTCACCAGTTTTTTCCTTATCGAAGCTCGGCTCAGTTTTGAATGGTCGATGCCAACTGTTAGGCTTAGACGAGACTCAGTAAGAAGCTCCACTCAATATCACCCGGCTACGACAAGAACGTCGATGGCAATGACGACAGAAATGGTAACGAATATAACTGCGATGGTTACGTAGTAGTAGTACCGGGACGACGATATGTGATCCCAAATTTATTATGCGGATGAGCGAAATTGATTGGGTAGGATTTTTTCGTTCGTATTTTTTTCTCTTCTTCAGTGCCCTGAGGAGAGCTAGTAGCTAAGGCAAGTCGTCAGATTCCTTTTTCCGGAATTTGAAAATAAATAACTTATTCAGCACTGAACCTACTAAGATTGGTGATGCGAATATTCGAAAAGATCGTGAATTATAATTGAATTTCAATTGCAGATATGAGTCCAGCAAAATACTTTCAGCTATGTTGAGAGAATGGAACGATGAGCAGCATAAGAATTGTAATTACAAGGTTGAATGAATTTTGTGTAGAATGGTATTTAGTATTCAGTGAATGTTCTTGGGAGATATGATATGGCAATGAAGTGAAATATGCTTGAGGGATTTGAACCCATATTGGGCGCCTAGATAGGAATAGAGGTATTTTTGGTGGATTTTTATTGGTGGAGACTAGAAGCTATATCATTGATGTGAAAAGTTATTCAATGAGGGTGTTTTAGTGCATAACTGTTTTGATAGTGCAAATTTAAGATACCGAATTTATTTTTTTTCGAATAAGAAGAAGAATCGGAAGAATGTTTTTCGTATATAACTTAGTATGAAAAAATAATCGTAGTTTAAACTGCAAATTATTCAAGAAAACAGATAAAAGTTAAAATTTCTTTGAAATGAAATTTTTTAATTGAATTGGAACGAAATGAGTTCATGAGAAAAACAGTATAATAAGCAAATTATTCGGCAAAATACAATTAATTTTGGAAGTTAATTTAAATTATCAATTGGCTCTGAGAGCGAGTTTGACCATTGATGTGCTTTGGGAGATATTCGCAAGGAATTAGAGATAAAATTTCTTCAGACCAATAAAAATTGAAGTGCTGTTCAAAGACGTCCAATTTTTTCATAGAGTTTAAAAAAACACAAATAAAATTGTTGTTGAGTTTGGTTGCTCAATAATGAGTGTCACAGCAAAGTCTGAATCTGGTAAGAGTCTTGAAGAGGCACTTTGCTTGAGATTAAGTGAAGTAGTTTATACACATCTGGAATGAACTTTGGTAATTCATCAGTACGGTCAAGTTTTTTATATGCGACAAACTGTGATAAAATAATTTAATGTCAAAGATTTGATAAACTTAGTACGTTCAACTAAATCATAGGAGTGAATGAAATTGAAAGGAAGGGAAAATGTAAGTGGGACCATTGATCGTGGTACCTTCGAACTGATGCTTTAAAAACGGGTTTTTAAGAGTTTATTCAACGAATGACGAAATATTAGAAACAGTATTACAGCAAGACTAAATCATAGGAGTGAATGAAATTGAAAGGAAGGGAAAATGTAAGTGGGACCATTGATCGTGGTACCTTCGAACTGATGCTTTAAAAACGGGTTTTTAAGAGTTTATTCAACGAATGACGAAATATTAGAAACAGTATTACAGCAAGACTTCAAGAGATTGAATTTTGTTTGAAAAGTCAGATAATCTTATCAGTTTGCCCTACTTAATTGGTATTGGTAAAAAAAACTGGGGTGAATGAAAGTAGCCAACAACACTAAGTAGCTCACTCTTCTTTCAATAAGTTCTCAAAATGATCACAAGAAAAAGAAGATATATGAGAGCCGGTTGGTCCAATGTGAAAGCTGGCAAGTCTTATCAAAACGTTCTAGATCCAACCGGTTGTCTGGAAAGCATCGAAAGAAAAGGAGGAAACTTGCCAGTAAGGAAGAGTGTTGTAGAAGTCACCATTGTAACATACATTTAGCCTGACTGATGCTTGAAGACTGCAACTGTACGACGACTACTGACAGATTCTAACTTGAAAAATGTCTGAGCATGGCGGCATCAAGCAAATCGGAAACCAGGAGAAAAGCCCTCAGCCTAGTTGATCTATAATCAGATAAAATCTTAGCCTTTTTGACTGAGTTAAGTTAAGTTAAGAAACTTTTCTGGTCAAGTACGATCAGCACGTGGAAACTATTTCACCAATGGTTTGGTTCTTCCAATGATTCATGTACCTGATAATTCAGTGTTTCATATCAATGCCTGGATTCTACTTACATTTACTTACCCAGTAATATTACCTGCACTCTTGCCAGGACCAGAAATCCTAATACTGGAAGGGTTTGGCAAGATTGGGATCAAAATGCTGAATTTGGGCCAACTTCCACTAACTTGCTTTAGAATGCTCTGTGTGAGTCACTCCCTCAATTTTTGGTTGGAGTAGGCAACTATGAAGTGACCGCTCACAATCCTTGCTTGCGTGAAGTTGTCAACTTGAGTCAGCTCCGCTATCTCTCCCCACAGTTTATCCCTTAAATATGATTTGGTAACTTTTTGGCACCTTGCACTCAGGATTTCTAGCATCGGCTTTTGCTGCAACCTTGCGTTTTTTCCTCGCTCCACCACCGAAAGATTAGGCAACTTAGGCTTTAGCTTTGCTTCCAGTTATTAATTCACAATATTTCTGTCATGAACTGACTGCGTTAGCATCATCAACGAACATTCTCTCGCTTCAACAGGCAGGCTCTGAGGTCCTATTGCCTGAATTCAATTTCCAGGGAAACGGTTGCAGTTATCACTCCATTGCTATTCGCTGGCAGCTTACTTATTTTAAGTAACTTCTTGCATTACTTTCGACTCAGAGCCTCCACAGGTTTTCTGAGTTCAGACCAACTAGCACTCTTACACAGATGGTAATACCGCTAGTTCCTCTGAGCTCTGTAGTCCTGAGGATATCTCGTTTGGACTGGCCAGAGCTACCTCCTTCATTTCATCTCTCCTCTTTTTATGTGAGTATTTGGGAGAAAGCAACTTATTTCGCTAGTACGGCACTAGTCAAACCTCCAGCCTCTACAGAACATGTAATTAAAGGGGCTGCTATAAGCAAGTTTGAAAAATTGCTGGCCTTGGAATCCTTAACGACGGAAACCTGTAATCTTTCACTATAACCAGAGCCCTCCATTCCAATCATATATGAGTTTAAAGCTGGCAAAATTCGAACCCTTCCCATACTGAGGGAGTCCAGCATATATGAATTTTCTGACGCAGTCTGATTGCCACCTGCAGACATAAATTCCTTATGGCTTATCATTATGTCACTAGCCAGGCATTTTTGGTGTGACATCTTGCAATGCATAGGCCACCTCCACCAAGACAAGGTGGTGTCCGATCGGAGAGCACCTTATTGAATCTGTCACCAGGTCTAATAAGGTGCATCTGCTATGGGTATTGGGACACTATAGTGTAGAAGGAAATCAAATTGTAGATGCCATTTTGAATTGAGACACAACGCTTCTGCTATAGGATCCTGAACCCACTTTAGGTGCACTGACTATATTTGCACAAGCTATTTATCGATGCCAACAAGAGTGGGAACGTTTTCAGGGTCGTGGAAGCATGCTTACTGAATACAATCACCTAGGAGAATATATCCACCGAATAGGTGTTGTGCACAATGACGCTTGCTAACTTTGACCGGTAGAGGCGGACTCTGCAAATCAGGCTTTGCAAATGATCAGTATATGCGCGATTCAGGCTCCAATGTTTTGGTTGGAATGTGACTCGTCTAAAAAAGATGGCGTTGCTAATAAGTCCTGCAGCTAATAGTGGATTGAGGGTATTAATACCAAGAGCCTTTCCAGCCTGAGTACTTGAGATGCCAGTTATCTCTCCCTCAACGCACACACTCACATATACCAAGCATTACTTAATAGACAAAACGGAATGGCTTCTGATTGATAAATTAATCTATTGGCTTCAGAATTCAGAACTTGCTGAGCACGGCTTTGAGGTGGAATTATTTTTTTTATTCAACAATTAGCAAACTGGGCAGTCTATGCTGTTGACAGTATGGTTACTACCACATTTGCTACATTTCTTGGCTGATATGTTTTGTTTACTTTTAAGGCAGAATTTTGGTGTGATTGTTGTAATGTTGTTTTTGCGCTCTTTTGTTGTTTTTTTGTTGAAATTGCGCAGACACTAGAATGTGAACAAAGATTTAGGGTGAACAAATTCTTGACAATTAGTGCATTGCATGAGGTCATTTCGTTTTATCAACCTCTTCAACTGTAATTTGGTCCTTATTCAGTTTTCAAGTGTGGCTGCGGCTTCTTAAACTAATCTTCTTCTCATTAAAAATGTTTATGGTCGATTTTATTTCTAACCACAGACCGTTCCATTTCATTTCCATCGCGTTCACATCATTATTGGGCTTAAAGCATTCGATTATCAATGTCAATGCTGTTTTGCTTTTCATTTGATACAACAACGTTGAAAATCAAACTCATAAGTAATAATTATGAAAATTTTTACTCAACAAACCTAGATTTTAGACTAAGAGGGATTTTCGTGTTTTAAGGGCGTAGTGTGGAAGTTTTTTTTTCAAAATCTTACTGTTCGTTTTCTACGCAGAAAGATTTTTGTAAAAGACAATAAGTTTAACATATTAAGTGTCGAAATAATATTGTTCTCATAAAAACTACTTCACATCTCGGATTACTTGGCCTTCAAACACCAAACAGACTTTAGATCCACAAACCCGAGTCTCATTGGCTTGAGCTGATAAAGCCAAACGACATTTAAAAAAAATCCAATTTAGTGTATCTTCGCAACCATGATCACTTCTATGGTTTTTTTTAGTCCTAAGCAAAATATATAAAATATATAGCTCACTTCATTTTTGAGTTACCCTTTCACTCTTGCAATTTTACTAGCTGTTTACATCATATTTGAAGTTCACTTTATCCAGTTCTAGATGTCTTGCATCGTCTTTCCAAGAATTCAAGGGCTTAGATTATTGGCGGACTTAAAAATAAACTTAAAATAACAGTGCGACAGAGATTATTAAAGTGCCAAGAATATCTCACTGAGTATTGAATAACACAAAGACGAAAACTGTATGAATTTCAATGCAACATTCATTGCAACATCATTTTTCAACACCATCACTCCATGCAATGGTGCTACAACACTGCAATGCGTGGGCCTTGAGGCAAAGCAGTACAAGTCTCACTGTCAGTTTTGACAGACAGAAAGACAAGAGTCTGGGTGTCTGGACAGAGTCAACAGTATAGCATTCCCTTTCATTAATAATCCTTGTAAGTTTGACTCAGCCACTGGTTGTTGCTTGTAAGCGCTCGTCAGGATAGTCGAAACTGGAAGCCTAAGCCAACAAACAGTGACAGTACTGAAGACTGGATGTTTTGACCGTGTCGAGATACACGAGTATTTGAAAGCTGACGCAGAACAAAGTATGCTGTGAAACAAAAAGACTTGAAAGACTTGAGCGGAAACAAGCTAGTCCCTAGTATGGCCGGAGTCGTTGAAAAATGCGAAACGTCCGCCTACACACAGATTCCGGACATTGTCACCCAGTCGAACACGACATGGTAGCATGCTAGAGTGATTGAATGTAAGGACCAAACGTTCTCTACACTCTTGACTCGCATGTAGAGTTGTGTCGATTCAAGTGTTCAGTGTACCGTGTATAGCAGCAGTGAGCTAACAACATGGTATAAACACTGCACCATGCCGAAGCAACTCAGGCGGTTACAGCATCGAAGATGAAGGGACATGTCGTTCCAATAGGATGCCCTGTGCCAACATCATATAATTATGCACACATCCCCGACACTTTGTCATGTGTACGGTCGCTTCCCGTAGTTTTGTGACAGAGATTCCTTTGTTTTCCGACGTAACTGCTAAAAACGGAGGAGATAGTTGATAGTTTTTCCTGATGAATACTTTGAACTTTGGCTAGCATTGTAAAACATAGAGCTTGTGTTGTTATTCGTTTCGTGGGCCATAATGATGACCGCAAGAATAAATACATTTTTCAATGTTGGTAGGATGGCTATAAAAAAAGCGAAAGAGATGTCTCGACGGCACTAAAAGATTTAAAAAATAATGATTTAGTTCAAAGAAAGCAATTATTTATTCAAAAAACTAAAAAAAATGCCAGAACTTTTCAGAATGCAGGCGCCTCCAGTGTAACTCGTTCAATTAATTCAATTCTTTAAAGTTTTTTTTTCACGTATCTTTTTTTTGCCGAAAATGTGAACGCCATTTTGACATTTCGCCAAAATGATAAGTGTAAACTAAAGAAACCTGAGCCAACACCCGCCATTTTGATTATAATTTAAAGTTTTTTGATGCTTTCTCATGATTATATTCTAACAATAAATCGAATTCCCCCAATTAATCGAACTTATAAAAAAAAAGTCTATTTTGGCAACCTAAGATCGGTTGTTTACTGTACAAAGTGTGTTTTTACTATTGTTCATAAAATCAAAGAGATATCAAAGAGATCAATCCTAAATCACGCTCAATGGCATTTATACGGTAAGTTAATACCTTGGTATATTAAAACATACCAAATCTTGTAGTTTGAAGACAATTAAGTGACCTTTCTGCTACATTTTGTTGTCCAATTCTTCAAGGCTGATACCATAGTTGCAAATTTTATCCAAAAATTATATCTATGATAAATTAAAATTTTATCCCAACATTATCCATACTTATATTTTGAATTTTACCAATTCTATTTCTTGTGATAAATGGGCGTATTTTAAAATGAACCTTGAATATCTAAAATCTTGCTAAAATTATTCATCTGAAGACACTATCAATATAATTCCTCACATCCTCGATTTGAATTCTTAGTATTAGAAAATCCTAGAAACATAAATAACAAAAATCACTTCTCCCACCAGTAAATCAGAATACATCTTCTTCACAGGCATATATTCTGAAACGGAAAATTCCATCTCAACATTTTCCAATAGCGCCTTATGTATACAGATCCCTCGCAATAATGCCTAACAAATATTTGAGCATTAGCTCGAAAAAGTCAATAGACCCTCTTTGCCGCCTAAGCTCATCAAGCTCCGAAATTTATTGGATGCTTCAGTCACTAGGTCAGTCAACCGTTGAAACAATATAAACAAATATTCTATGAAAGTGACTTGGTCGAAACTACCTCTACGATTCAAACCGAATCGAATCCTTTCAATGAGGCTCTCATGTCCTGATGTCCTAGCAGTTTTCATCGTCTCTACGAGTAAATAAACCTCATCAATTACATTCTCAACAATCGTGTATTTGGCGGGTAAGTAAAGTTCAATTGTCGTTGGGCCAGTGAAAGAAATACGGCTCTGGACTGGAAAACACCCATCACAGAGAAAAAGGATATTTGGAGTAAGTGTTCTCTGAATTGGAGAAATGAAAGTCAGAAATGCGCAAGGTCTTATACAGGTGCAATTTCACCACAGTTAAGTGTGCAGGGGAGCTTTCGAAGAGAATAGCGAATTTAGTCTCCTTTTTCCGAGTTTTTACGACAGTATTTTACCTGTGTGAGGGTCGTGGTAGTATGGCGCAGAATTGAAAACTGATTTCATACGGGAACCATTGAAGGAAAAAGTAGGACGTTGCTTTAAACTGACCTGCTTTAATTTGATATTTGATTTTGAGTATCGGGTTGCAACGAATCGAGTTTCGAATGATTTGGTTTGTTGAAGTGATAATGATTTGATATAAGTGCAGAGCGGAATGGATTTTCAGGGAACTTTGTGGTTGGATGTGCCACTCTCAAGAAAGTAGATTTTAGGTTACTTAGTGATTTTAGTTGTTTTTTTTTTAAGAAATAAATATTTAGTTATTGTGTTGGTCATCATGAAATTTTTCAGTTATTAGTTTGGGAACTTTGTTTACTGTATGGTTAATTTTTTCAGCTTGTTAGTAGCAGAAATATAGCTGTAGGTATTCGAATGTAGTGAAATATTCTCAAACATCATGATTTGTTAGTTAAATGTATATGCTGACTCTGGACATTTACTTTCTGCTTTATATTGCTTTAAACTTATTTAAGCAATCAAATAAATGCTTTAAATTCTATCTTTGTGCTATGAAATATGTTGATGTATTAACACTGTGCTGGAAAAAATCGACCTTCTTATTATATATTAGTGCTTCTTAATCTATTCAATAAAAATTAATTTTTTTACTGATTTTCGAAGAAAATTAGTATTAAACTCGTTTCGCCGAAAATTCATCATATATATATATATATATATATATATATATATATATATATATATATATATATATATATATATATCAGCAAAATGATTCAGGGAGATAATCTCTGGAGGGCTGATCCGATTGAAATGAAACATATGGAGAACATAGATGTATACAACAGGAATTAAGATATCTTTAACGCTTTGGCGACGGCGGGCAATTTAGTGAATTTTCAGGTACCCTTATATTTCTATGCAGAGTACATTTTCGCTAAAAGTAAATATTTGAGATGAATATTTATTATGTTTTATGCTCGTTCATCATAAAAAAATGGAAATGTTGATCCTTGTGTCGGCGCTGAGTGCCTAAAAGTAGGCAAGGATTTTTTTTTCAAATTTCGATTTGTCATAGCTTCCAACAAAAACAATGGATCATCGTGAAATTTGCAGAGCGTATTAATGTGCACTAAAACTTAACACGCGTGAACTTTCCAGACTCTGCTGGCAACCCTGTAGCTTCAGCAAACTCCTGAAAAAAATCCTTCACATCATCCACCCTCCTGAAAAATTTTGGATTTTTGAAAATAAATTAAAGTTATTGATAAACTTTGATCTTTGTCCACCACGTCAAATTAAAATTTTCAAAACTCGGCGTTGCACAAGAACGGCAACCCATTATCAAATTCCTTCTATTTTCAGCACTCGAAACTTCTGTTCGCGAGAACTAACGACCGGATAATGTGATCAACATGAAATTCACAGAACATATTGAAATTAGCTAGAAACAAATATGATAGAAGTAATTTAGAAATACGGGCAACACTGTGGCAGTGGTGCCATTTTGAAAAATCATAAAGAAAAAAACTGGTTTTTGGCCTATAGCTTCCGATTTAGCCACCAGATTTTAACAAAATTCACGCAGTAAGTGAACCTTATTCTAAGACAGATTACATAGAAATTCGGTTGAAAAATTAGGTTAGGGTTTCCAGCTATGGCAATTTTTGTCTCCTAAATATTGTCAATTTGTTCAGGAAAATAAATATTTTTTCTCTATAAGTTCCGATGCAGTAACGAAATCAAAACGAAACTCATGTGATAAGTGGGCTTTGCTGCATTTCTAATTCTGTGGGAATTTTGTTGAAAAATCATGAAAGGGCTGCCAGCTATGATGAATTTCGTAATCTATTGACATTTCTTTGTCGTCCGATGTGATCATTAAATTTCCAAATGGAAATGATCCTGTAATGACAATTAACAACAAATATTTAGGTTTCGGAAATTTAAAAAGTTTTGAGGGTGGTAGCCCTAACATTTTTTTCACTGCTATAATTTCCAGCGCAGTCATTTAATCAAACCGAAATTCAAGTGTTGGGTATAACACAACGAGAAACAGCAATGGTGCTAACACATGATTGCCAGGAATTTCGTTAATATTGCACCAACAAATGCTTCCATTTTGAATGCATAAGCAAAGCATTTACAACCGTTGCTTAAATTTTCCGATTTTTGGAAAGTTTTCGGATAATAGCCCCAGACATAGTTTATTCGCTGAAACTTTCGATGATATCCTTGGATGAAAGCGAAATTCAATAAAGATAGGCTGATTAAGCACGAGCATGTTATGGTAGACTTATTGCTGCTTCGTTGGACAAATATTGCCAGCACTGAGCATTTTCATCATTTGTGTTACATGAGATGCTGTCAAAATATGATATTTGATCCTTTGAGTAAGAAATGGTTGATATGATACTACAACACACATTTTTAAGTCACTCAAAGATAATTTCTTCGAAAATCATTTTTCTAGCGGTTCTGATGCGCTAGACTTTTTTTCACATTTGGTAATAGTTTTTTCTCCACGTTTTTCCAGCGATATTGACATTCACTTGAAAATTGGATAATTCTTTTGAGTTTACTTAAGCTATTTTCCAACATTATTATCATCGACTTCACTTCTTACAACAAAGATGCTTCTTTGCATCACACTTTTCAATTTTTGCATTCGAAAAGGGTTTAGTTTTTTGTTTTCTGTACTTTAAACTCTGCTTTTCTCAATTTATTTTGATATATTGCTTTCAAAACTATCAATAGTATTGAAAAGTTGCTGATTTCTTGCATCCTTTGGTTCTTTCTATCGCGATTCCTTGTTATTAATGTTCGAAGAACAGTAGTATTAAAATCACTTTGGCCAAAAATTTATATTTCGGTATATATATATATATATATATATATATATATATATATATATATATATATATATATATATATATATATATATATATATATATATCATCATCATCAAAAAATTTCAGTGAAAAAATATCAGGAACTAAAATTACACTGGTGTGTATGCAAAATAGTTCCAGGTCTCACAAAAAGTTAAAAATCTTTAACCCTTTGGCGCCGGCGGTGATTTTAGTGATATTTTCAATATACCTATTATTCCGACCACAAATAATTTTTACAAAAACAAAGATAACAAGGTAAATTTGGAGCGTGTTTGGATCGGATAATATTTTGGAATTTTTTAACCCCATGTGTTCACTAGATGCTTAAAAAAAGATCGGGAAAATTTGAAAACTTTTTTTTTGACAGAGTTATCAAATCATTATGAAACTTTCAGAACGTATTGGTACTATTTAGTTGTATATGTGTGTTGCTTTTAATAAGCATGTTGGTAACATTGTAGCAAGGGCAGGCGCTGAAAATAAAAGCCTTCAAATCAACGACTCTCCTGCAAAATTACCGCTTATTGGAAAAAAAGCCACTCATATATAAATCTTACGCTTTATCTACATAGCCAAAGTATAACTTTGAAATTTTACAACGAGCAAGAACGGTAACCCTTTCCCAATTTACCTATATTTTTAGCACCAAAAACTTCTGTTCGCGGGAACTAACGACTCAATAATCAAACACTGTTGAAATTTATAGCATATACTGGTATTAAATAGAAGTGATTCTTCTGACAGAAGTGATTTTGAAATTCGGACAATTCTGTACCAGTTGTGCCATCTTGAAAAATCACTAAGAAAAATAACTGCTTTTAGCCCCATAAATTCTGATTCAGTCTTTTGATTTTGACGGAATTTATGCCACGTTTGGTGGAAATTTGGTTGGAAAATTCGGTTGGGTCTGCTAGTTATGATAGTTTTGATGTCTTAAATTTTGAAAATTTGCTCAGGATAATAATGCTGTTTGCCTTTAGCTTCCAGTACAGTCATGGAATCATAGCGAAATTAAAATGGCAAATTAAACTTATTGTAGGCAATATTCAGTAGAAATCTAGTTGGAAAACAATGATAGGGTTGCCAGCAATGGTTGTTTTGGTATTTTTTGGCATATCTTTAGAAGCAAATTTATCATATAATTTTTAAATCGTAGTGATCTTGTAGTGAAAAGCAACACCAAATATTCAGATATAGAAAATTTGAAAACTTTTGCGAATGGTAGCCCTTAATTTCTTTGTATCCCTATAACTTCCAACGCAGTGATCGGATCAATACGAAATTCAAAGAGCAGGTTGTTTTCAACGTTAGGCAGATGTGACATGGTAGCAAAGAGCTGCCAGAAAGAAGCGTTTTTGTTATTTTCGTAATTGTTAATACTTGCATTAAGTATTCACATCGCGAACATTTACAATGAAAATAAGTAAAAAATATTTAAATTTTCTGAGGTCTGGACATTTTTCGGATGGCCAACACCTTTCTATCGCTGTAACTTTCGATGAAGTCATCGAAATTAAATTGGTTTAGATTATTTTATTTCTAGGGGTATATTAGTCTTAAGTAGTAAAGGCAGCTACTGGTAGAATACACACTCAAATTCTGCCCAAATCTTCTACTGTTTTTTTCGAACATTAGTGTTTCTAGCGGTTCTGATGCGCTAGGGTTTTAATTTATGAGCTCATATTTGATTCCTTCAAATGTAACTGCAATATACCGAACGTGGGATCCTCCGATAGTCATGCACTACTCTCAGCTCTTTTCTGGACTAGTGCAGTCAATGTAGAGGCACACAAAATTTCCTTAAGTGACACACAAAAAGCCTTTGACTCAGTATGGCATAAAATATTCAAACTTATAAAATATACATTTCTAATTTCGTGTCCAAACTCATGCTATGTCTACCAAATATAGCGTTCCTGCAGACGTCTCTCAGGGGTTAGCACTAAGCCCCACACTTTTTAACAGTTATATAAAATGGGTCTCCATAGGAACATTTAAGGAGCGAATGTGCCTTGAAAAATTCGGTTAAATACATAGGGGTTCACCTGGATGCAAGACTAAAATTCAAAGTGCACACTGATAAAGTAGTGGCCAAAGTTATCAAAAGCATTCGAGCCAATTACCCTTTCATTTGCCGAAATTCCAGAATTTCGATAACAAAATTCTGTGTTTGAAATCCATAATGCAACCGATACTTCTTTATCCAGCCCCCGTCTGGAGCTGTTGTACCTCTTGCCATAAAAAGAAGCTGCAGATAGTTCAAAACAAATGCCTTAAAATCCCCCTTGGAAAACATTTTTATTTTTCAACTTGACTCCTCCACATGCTGTTAAGCCTGTTTCATCGACAGACAAAAGCAGAAAATTAAAATTTGTATCAAAATGTAGCGTTTCTTCCAACCAACTCATCGTATCTTTAACAAACGTTTGTGTTTCAAAAAGAGCCACAATAATCTTTGCATAAGTTAGTTTAAGCGAGTACGTAAACTTTTACGAACAAAATACTAATAAGGTTTTGTTAGCTTTTTTCCTTAAGTGGCACACACATGCACTTAACATTCTATTTCACAATACTCAGGCTTTCTTATAGATGTAGTTCTATAGATGTAATGACAGGCTGTTCAAGCTCCAGACATTAAATTGTTGTAAACACAATATTTTACTTTATACTTAATAAAGCCCTTATTATTATTATTACTGAGTGCAAATCTATTTATAAGTGTACGCTAAATTAATCTTACTACTTTAAATTTCTTCAAACTTCCTAACTATGATTATGTTGGGTACTCGGAAATGTCTGTTTTAACCAGGTATTTGTTTTGCTTTAAGTTGCTAGTACTTATTGTTTGATTTTTGGCTTCTATTGTAGTAAGGTCAGTTATTTACATCACAGGTTCCTCCAGGCTTCTCCGTAGTATACTACATTATAATGGAAGCCAACGTTCTTTGCTATAATCCAGTTTTTCCCGCCAGAAAACGACCTCTTTCACACAAATTGATTCGTATGTGTTTGCATGAGCTTCCATGTGGAACTCCTCATGTGGAAAATTCCCAAATCTTGTCTGTCTCTTTTCGAAAGTGGCACGAAATCATTTCCTCTGCTTGATAAAATACTCGCCACTTATGGGTCCGTAATTTTGATTCTTTTAGAAACTCTAGAATCACGCACTCTCCAAGGAATTGACCTATAGGGTGCGCAATTATACCATGTGGAGCCCCAGAAAAGGAACTGTGGGAGAGCGGGACGGCAAAACAATTGTTCCGCAAGTTTGTTACAGCAAGGATGTGATTTGCTAAATGCGACCCAACCAAACAATCACGACTAGAAACAAAATTTCTTGAACTACACTGATATGCACTATTTCTGACGATGAACTATATCTGACCATTTCGGAAGATAAAATCTACAGATCCTCGTTCTTCTAAAAGTCGAGCCATACACTCGTCAAATGTTTCGGCAGAACATTTAATGAGACATTCGGCGAGTCATTGGGTGAAGTTTTCTTATCTTGTGAGTAGAGAAGCCGTATTATGTGCACTTTTGGGACATTTGTTAGTTGTTTAGTCACAGCGTAATAGTCAACGCTGACGGGCGTAGAGGTTGTGGTTATTACATTCGCTTGGCATGCGTTCAGTTAACTGATTTTGCTAAAAGAGTGTCATGCAAGGGCAAGAGTAAAACTCTGCCCTTCTTATATTTCGTACGCAAACCAATATTGGTTTATAGACATCATCGGAGTCAGCATCAGACTTCAAAGAACTCTTTTTTCCCCGGAAGGCCCTTTCAAGGTTGCTATCCGCGCTTATTTTTTTCTTTATCTCATGAACTGGAGTATTTATTACATTACTGACCCACATCGAAGCATAATTCATTCTGAACCTTTCTTATGGGTTCCATAAAATACTCTCTTTCTAGCACAGCTCAAAGTTTTAATAGTTTTTTTTTGGTTTATAATTTATTTTATAAGCTAAGTAAATCCCCGGTCATGTACAACTTGGGTAATGTCTTATAAGTGTGAGCCAAAAAAAAAATGGATTATAAAAAATATATAATTGTTATTCGATAAGAGCCAGCAGGCCAAAATAGTAAGCTGCTAGATATAACATTTTGTATGTTAAATACTCCATATTTATAGTAATGTGTGTACAATTTAAAATTAATAAAAAATATTAATGGTTTCATTTCCCCAGATTCAAATTTGAAAACAACGGCGTCTCAGTGGACATTGAATTATCATGGACGGAAGAGTAACGGACGAACATAGAGTCGGTTCGGAATTCTTTTTCGCGACCATTTGATTTCTACTTTCTGTTTATCGCGTGCTTCTACAAATTTCACGTTTCTATCACTTTGACTCTAAATGATGACACCCCAACGGCACACGTACTGCTTTCTGCTTGATATCTCTTCTGCCTTCCCAAACACGATTGTGGCCGCAATTTTTTTTACACTACTCGTCGATGACTAGAATTCCTGCAAAAAAAAAACAGATCAGGACGGTCAGATGAGACTTGATTTAGATTCGATGCTTTCCAGGGATTCATTCCCCAATCTCTCTGCCAAAGCCACATGCTAATCAAAAATTCTCTCCCTACCATCTGTCAAACGCTTCTGACTTGAGTTTGACAGAATCTCTGCTTTTCTCCTTTGCTAAAATTTTCACTCCATGGAATGACCAGATAATGAAGACTTGTCAAAATTTACCTTCGCGTGGACCTTAGTACTAGACTTAAGGTAAGTATTAGTATCCAACAACAACAAATATCAACAGTTTACGGCTAGTACTTACTAACTAGCTGAAGACATTGGCCCAATTCAATTTTCAAATTCAAACGTTTATCGGCATCAAATGTCAATTTTAAACTTCGAAAGAATACTCGGACCATTCTAATTGAGAAATGAGTGAAGACATGCTGCTAACACAATCTGCATTTTTAAAGCGAAAATATTTGAAAACATTTCAGGCAACATTTTAGGCAAAAGAAATTTATCTTAGTAACTTAGGCCTTAGTACAAACCTTAAAACCTTAAGAGCTAAAATTTTTTTTAACAAAAACATTCATTTTTAAGGACAAAGGTGGATCACACATGTTAACGTCTTCACGCGGCTGTTTGCAGAATTGAATAGCATTATATTTTCGTTTAGCTGCTTTCGCTGCGACGACATTTTTTTTTTAGTAATTTTGAGTTTTTATTGCAGCCTAACACAGATATGAAAAAATATGGATACAAAATGGCTATTCGTGTACCCATACGTGAGTGTGCCTTTTTTAATACACGCACAACATTGCTCTCTCACAAAAATTCCGCTCAGTGCGCCTCTTTCTACCGCACTCACACCCAAAAGCCTAAATGCTGTGTCATAATGCTGTGAACACTGGATCGGTGTAAAAGCGTGCAACGCGGAAGGGAACGTCAATGTCAGTTTGATTTGTGTCGGGGACTGAGAGCATTGATTTTCAGTCAAAATTTTACAAATAAAATTTGGAAATTTGTCGGCGAATTCGGTGGAAACGTACATCTACGTTTGTGCGCAAATATTTGTGTCGGTTTTGCGAGTAAATTAGCGTTAAAAAATTATAAATTTATATTCCAGGCTACAAAAGTAGCTACCGAAGTGCTTCGCATGAGATATCGTATTTCGGGTACGTAAAATAAACCTTTGGCAACAATGTCGTATAGTTTTTGTGTGAAATCATAGTGAATTTCATTCACAAAAAGCATTTTAATCTCCACTCACCGGTTGTTGGGAAAGAAATGTCAAACGACGTTCAAAATGACAATCTCTCGTACTTTTTACATGAGCGTTACCATATGAACTGTGAAGGGCACACACCAGTACCTCATTCTCACACCAGTAAGCAAAAAGTCGAAAATTGGCACATTTCTCTCGGTCGATTTCTAATCCATTCTGTATTATATCTGTGCAGCATAATCTTCAGGAGAAGTCACATTGCATCTTAGAGTAAACAGCTGCTAACAGGAAAAGCTAACAGGAAAATTAGAGCTTCTAAATTAGTGCAGAGACGCTTTCTATTAGCTTAAAAATCGTTTCTTTCACATTGCGTGCAATTTGCTGAACACACTCACCATCAAAACTTGTTTACTCTACGCATTGATATGTCAATGCAAAATATTCTTTTGCCGAAGTATCTTACAAGAGGAAAGACTATTTCAACTTTTCTATTAAATGTCTGCTAATTACTTTAATTTAATCTGCTCCATATCTTTTACATTTGTAGAATAAAATAGTAAAATATGTGCTATCTTCAATTCAATTTTCAACTATTGTCATAAATCTCACTTAATCGTCTCTCGACCCACAGTGGGCGCCGAAATATTGTAAATCAATCTTTTCAAAACCCTGCAATATATTTCATAACTTCTGCATATTTCAGCATTAAAACACAAACAGCATCAATTCATCATGCCCAAATGGTATTGGTGCTCAATCAATTTCACTATACTGTTCAAAAAACCGCTTAACGATGGAGAAAAACTAATTCAATATTTTTCACTTGACTACAGCACTCGACAAATTTAATCAGATTCAATAAATCCACGCATATTACTGATACCGATATACTGATAAGAGGACAGTTATCCGCCAGACTATAATAGACTATATCTACAGATTTCCATGAATAAGGCATATTGAAAGCCACCAACCATTGACATTTGCCAGTTCCAACCACTATTCCTCAATCGATATTAGTAGACACTGTGCTATATAGAATAGCTATATTCTGTGGTACTACTGGGCTGGGTCTCTAAAGCCAAATGCGCTTAGCCACTGAGGCTTGCTGGTTACGAATGCGACCATGTAATTAATTTTCGACCGGCAAATATTTTGTGAAAATAGTGAAACATTGTTTTTTTGAAAATATGTTTCTATGCATAGGCAAGTGTGATGGGTTGTTAAAATTGCACGTAGTATGTAATTTGTAAGCGTAAATAAATAGGTAGCTATGATGTTTCTATTTTGTATATTAATTGAGGGGCAAGTTGATTACATTTAATTAATTTAATACATTATAAGATAGATTTATCATTTGATAAATTTTACGTACATTTAATATTTCATTTTGAATATTGATTTGACAAAATGCTAGGAATCAAAACTGTTGCAAAAGCCATAAACGTACGAAGTATATGAACATGTTATTTTAAGTTTTATAATTGAAATTTACACTTTTCAAACACTCCCTTCTAAATATGTATATGCAAATGCAATTAAATTGCATGCAAAACCAACTTTGTATACAATTAAATGTTGATTTGCATGCACCAGTCGTAACTGTATGCAACTTTGCAAAAGTAAAGAAAAAAAGTATGAAATTCCGTTACCTGTCTATAATATAAATCATTTACGAAAAATAAGTACGTGTACATTGTGGAATTACGTCAGGAAACCAGTGAACTACGCGATTCCGTTGCAAAAATACCAGAAACGCCGTGCAACGTCCGTATCAGCAATAACAAAAGTCAGATCATTTTCACGAACAGCGTACAAATAAATGTGCATGCAAACAAAATACAAAACTCGATGGTAGTCGGTTTCAGAACGCAGAGTAGCGTAAGCAGAAGAAAACCAGGACTCAGAGATCCGCGCGAAAAAGTCAAAAGTGGGAGGCATAGTGCACATGATTGAGCAGAAGGATACACTAGTTTGCCTTGAATAAAATTATTTGTGTGTAGAAATGCAGACAGTCGACGCGAGACATAGCAGGCTAAAGAGGGGGATTGGGGGCTGGTTCAAAATGACTGAGCACGAGAATGAAGACCCTGTGAATAAAGTCATTTTACGGCAAAATAAACATCCTGGCATTTTATACTCGATTGGTACTGGTAAAACCAACGTACCCAGCAACAAGAACAGAAGCAAACTGAAGTGCAGTTGTAGCATGAAAATTAATATGAAAATTAGTTTGCAGGAAATTTACATGTTTAAATTCGTTGCAAATTAATTATGATAATGTCATTCATCGTTTCGTGAACGTACAGTTTTTATTAGGGTGATTATTTTTTGAGGAATATTTTGGGTGGATGTGTTTGATGCGTGACAGCGTTTAACAGATAAAAACTGTTGTAACAGATTAATTGTGTGTTGTGATAGTTTGAGTTTGATAAATCTGGTAAGATTTATTGATTAAAGCATAATTTTAATGTTTAATTAATTACTGAATTTAAAAATTTGTTGCAAACAATTTTTACTTTGATAGTTTTAAAATTTCATTTACCGGACTGTTCAATTAGGTTATTTCTCAAAAATATATTGAATCTAGTCTAAATGACTTCAGAAATATTTTCTGAAAATTTCAAGTCAATGCAATGAATAGGTTTTGAGATATCCTTCAATTACCGATGATGGCAGTTAGCTGACGGTAAGCTGCAAATAACCGGATTCGACCGGTTTATAGGATCCTATGAATTTCATTGTGTTGTGTTTCATGATGTAACACATGCATTATTAATTGTTATGAATACACTTGAAATAATTTGCGGACCCAATCACCGTTGCCAGATTGGGGATTTTCGGGGAATTGATATTCATGGGGGGATTTTTTCAGCGTCGATAAGTTTGAGTTTTCGTGATTCTTTTGCTATGAAATCGCAGGTGTCACAAGCATTAAACGTCAATTTAGAATATGCCGACTATTCTTCCGAGCAAAAAATTGATACTTCGTGTCAGTAAGCGTTATAAATTGATCGAAAAATGAAATATTTGACATTTTAACTGTCTAAATTCAGCAGAGTCTCCACTTTTCGTCAGGGTCGAAATTATCACTTTAAGGAAATCGCAACAACACAGGTTGGTTTATCCGTTGCATCGTGTATTTGTCGCCTAACAGAAATCACCCTTTGAAGATACAGAACATAATATAATCGTAACACATTGTTGTAGCGATTTTTGTTTTAATTGATAAATCCTCAATATAGATAAGTGGGCTTCCTAAAAAAAAAACTAAGCCAAACCACAGTCCGATTATTATGGAAAAATTAGACAACATAATTTTTCGTAATCAACATCAAGCTGCATCGTACAAAATGTACTGCATTGATATTAAATGCGTGCTGGAAGAGCTTATATATGATATTCACAATAGTCAGTTTTCACCAGTACTGGATGAAAGTGCTGTGGTTGATTGCACTAAAATGCTGTGCGCAGTGATTTGATACTTTAGTAAGGATTCGCAAAAAATTAAAACATTATTTTACAGACTAATAGAAAGAAAAGCCGGTGATTTTGTTACCTTGGCATCCGCGATGCCAATTGCAGTTAAAGCATACTTACCGTAAAAAAAGTTATTTAAAATACACATTTGTTTACGCCGCTAACTACCCCTAATTTTTTAGCAAATAGGATTATATATGCATTTTTTTTAGCCAATTTTCGCTGACATATAACTATTTAATGCTTTGAACATTAACTTTCATCAACAATTTAAAGTTAAACTAAAAATAGCTTATATTAGCTTTTTTATTTCATTATTCCAATACTGTATTTTGTTTTTCTTTTAAACTAATCGGCCCCAGAGCCGAAACCTTTGTTTCAATATCGTTTTTCCAAAATTAAATTGTTTTTGAAAATACCACATTATGTTTAAGCATTTTCTCAACAAGGTACGCATGCTGGTACGCTTTGAGAGTTTTTATGGAATATTTTTTGTAAAATATTTGCATTTGAATTTATCGCCATCTTAAACAGACATTTTGTAGTTCTTTATCTCTTCAAATCCTCAGCAAGTTTGTGTTAGGTAATAATTGAGTCAGATAATCTTCTCCAGTTGAATATTTTATAGTTTGTGTCGTACTAATCTTTTGATTAAAATCCCAATAAGCAAATACAGGCTTCTGTAAGAAAAACGGTGGTTGAGCTTTTCAAGAGGAAACAGTAGAACCCTCAATGCTTCAAAAAGAGGGTGGCAAAGCGACCCGACAAGAACATGATGGATTCAAAGCTCAAGGGGAAATATGAGATAATTCAAGTAACACCAGCTTCTTTTTGATGTGGATACACAAACACACCTCATTCATTTCTCACATTTCACATCTCACCACACTAGTTAACACAAAAACTTTTACAAAAAAATCAAGTAGGTTAAAAAAAATGTTTTTGAAGCCGACAAAAAAAATCGCCAATTGACGTCATGTAACTTAGGAATTTCAGACGGTTCATTTAAATTAAATTTGTACTATAATTATATTTACATATTTCACCTGTCTATATACAATATTTACACACTTTTCAGCCACCCTATTCTTCTGCTGTGTTTCCGTTTGTTCCGTCGCGTATTCGAATTAGAATGTCGTTAGACAATGAGGAAGCGGTTCCCTCAGGCGCGTCCGCGATACCGCAACTTAGTGCGACGTCCGTCAAACCACCCGCGTTCTGGCAAGAAGAGCCAGCTTTGTGGTTCTTTCAATTAGAGAGCCAGTTTGCCAAAGCACATATTAAGTGCTCGGAAACTAAATACCATTATGTGACCTCTTCGCTGGGCTCAGAGCAGCTGATGGTGGCCAGGGACGTGGCTGCAAGCCCGCATCCTGTGACACCATACGAAATCCTCAAGAGAGCGCTTATATCGCGGCTTTCAGCCAGCGATTCGGCCAAACTGAAGCACCTCTTGGGGAATCTCACACTTGGAGATAAGCAACCTTGCCAGCTGCTTCGTGATATGAACCAGTTGGGAGGCTCCGCGGTTGGAGACGAACTTTTGAGCGGCTTCCAAAACACACTCAGGCTATTTTTGCCAGCTCTGCGGAAGCCAGCCTGAACAAGATGGCGGAAACGGCAGACAAAATAGCTGAGGTTTTTGTCCTGCCACATGTGAGCTCAGTCCCCGTTTCCCCCCAGCAGTAAGAGGGGGCTGCTTTGGGAAAGCAGGTTGCTGCTCTCACAAGGCTCGTCCATCAACAACTACGATCACAACAAATTCGGCTCAAAGGCGCTTAAATGCATTCTTCCATGCGCCTAAAAGGCTGGTTCATCTCAACCAAAACACTAAGTCGCCGTTCTTTTCAGACGGTAAGAAAACACAACTTATCACCTAGCCGTCGTCTAATAATTCACGACAACTTGTCTAAACGACACTATTTAATTGATACAGGTGCAGATATTTCAGTGCTTTCAGCACCTGCGACTGGAAAGCTTCCACCTTCTGGTATACGGCTTGCCGCGGCAAACCAGTCAAACATCAACACCTATGGACGAAAGGTGATCAAACTAGAACTGGGACTCCGTCGGGAGTTTTCATGGGACTTCATCATTGCCGATGTCTCTAGACCCATTTTAGACGCAGACTTCTTCTGCCACTATGGGCTAGTCGTCTACTTGGCAAATGCTATCCTTGTAGGTTTCCTTACTTTGCTTTCATCGAAAGGCACGTACATTTCGTACAAAGGTACAAAATTTAGTGTTTTGTTTGAGCGAACCTCTGATTCACGGATACATGCCCTTTTCAACAAATACAATGCCATCGCGGTCAACACAGGGTTCTCACAACCCTGTAAACACAAGGTGACACACCACTTTTTGACCACAGGTCCTCCAAAAGTGTCGAGACCATGTGGACTTGCACCAAATAAGCTCGCAGCGGCCAAAAAAGAATTTGATTTCATGCTATAGTCAAACACCAGCTAGTCTTCGCCACTACACATGGTTCGCAAGGGTAATGGGGAATGGCGTCCTTACGGTGACTACAGACGACTTAACGCTATAACCGTCCCAGATAGATATCCAATCCCCATTATCCAAGACTTCTGTCATGAGCTACATGGCAAATATATTTTTTCAACAGTAGACCTGACTAAAGCCTACCATCAAATTCCAGTCGAGCCGAACGATATTCCTAAGACCGGCATCTGCACACCTTTTGGACTCTTTGAGTCCACCCGAATGACTTTCGGACTTTGCAATGCGGCACAATCGTTTATCCAGAAGTCATACACGAATTAAAATTCTGTTTTATTTACCTCGACGGAATTTTGTTAGCTTCGACTTCCAAAGAAGAGCATCTTGTTCATTTAGAACAAATTCTTAAACAATTTGAGGACCATGGCCTTATAATTAGCTTGGATAAATGCCATTTCCTTCGACCATTTGTTAAATTTTCAGGTCACGAGGTTTCATCCAAATGCATTAAGCCCTCCCCGGATCGGGTTGCGGCAATATCAACGGCTAAACTCCCCAAGACGGTTAAAGACCTAAGAAGATTTTTGGGAATGGTCAAATTTTATCGTCGCTTTCTTCCTCACACAGCTGAGATGCAGCAACCACTCAACGCCTACCTTTGTGGCTCCAAGAAAGATGGTGCAAAGACAATCGACTGGTCAATAGAAGCTAGCAAAGCTTTCTACCAAGTCAGATTGGTTTAACAGAAGCCATTCTCTTATCATTTCCTATTCGTAGACGGTTCTGATTTCGCCATGGGGGAAGCAGCGAAAATGTCAAGGCTCTTGGCAACCCCTTTAATGAATAAATTTGGATTAAAGCTTTTTCATATTTCTTGCAACAATTTGCTGTTTTTTATCACTTGAGTTTCAATTAGCTGCTGTACGAAAACATTATGAGTACACTGTATATCTTTTCGTATAACGGACATTATTTTTCTCTATCGATCTCGAAAATATTTCTGCTATGCCGTCGACTTCCATTTTTCCAGCAGACTCTTCAAGATTGGCGGCACATTCTTTTTCGTGAAATTCTTCCCGCAGTTCGAATTCAAGTTTACCAAGAAACTTGCTCCAATAATCACAAGCTTTACAATAAGAAGGTTTGATGATTAGATCTATCACTTTTTCTGAGTAATACCCAATAATTGTCAATACTCCGTAATGCGCAGAGTACCCGCGTTTGTCCTAAGTTCCATTACCAGAGACAATCAATCCTGGGTCTTTCCCTCACTTCTTTTGTCAATTTTTGTCCTTCTTTCAGATCATTTTCCATGGATATATTGAATACAGTTTTTGCGGCACTGTGAACCTCTTTGAAAGCCTTATCGCAAAACGAGTGGTACATCACTTTCAGTGAATTCATCATGCCACAAAATAGAAATATCCCATGCTGATCAATTCCAACATTTAGAAAGCGAATGTGATTCGTCTGTTTATGTCAGACGTCTTTTGATTTATAAGAATATTTGCATCGACACTGGATGGTTTGCACAAGTCACAAGAAACCATTAACTTGAAACCAAGTCCATGATTATGAAATTCTGGGAAGTTAACGCAACTGTTGCACTTTTTACACTTTAGGACGTTACTATTTGCCGAAAAAACAGTCAGAAAGCTGATAAACTTTTTGTTATCGGTAAATCTATCTCTTCCATCATGAGAATGGAAGGCGTACAGATGGTTCTAATGAGCCATTTTTGCGCCCCGCGAACATAGCAGTGTAACAGCGGCTCAAGGATGCGTTTTTCAATTATATAGCCCACCCGTTTAGATTTAAGATCTAGGTTACGATTTAGGTCTAATTAGGGTAAGTTACCTGTAATTAGATCGTACTTTTAATGCTAGGTAGTTTTTAAGAAAATCACTGTCAGACTAATCCCAGCTGTTGTACAGGCTGGGTTATACCATTAGGTGTAAGGGAAAAAAAATAACTGGGACGAGAATATATCTCAAAAAGTAAAACCAATAAGAGGCGACAGGCAAAAATAATATAGCCGCGAGATTCGAATTTTCTTGTTAATCAAACTATAAGTAAGGCTAAGAATGTACCATCAAATTAAAATAAAAAAAATTTTAATAAAAAAAAATATAACTCTAATTTTTTTGTGATTTTCAATACTATCAATAGCTTAACATGTTCATAACATTTCAAGATTTACTATAAAATATAAAAACAGAGCAACAAAAATTGGAAGGTGACCAGACTTCTTAATTGAGTAAGCTAGCCAAAAAAAATATACGCATGAAAATAATATTCGAGTTCAAAGTCGGTAATTTATACCTATTATAACTAATTTTTATCCTTTTCCACTTATTATCTTTGATAAGTATTACAATATCCTTTAATTATCCTAGAATTTTCTAATAATTTCCTAAATCAGCAGCCATTCTTTATAATAAGTACATAGACAAAGTATATCAAATTAACATCTCCTACCCACCACCAGTTTCAGCTTTACTTTGAAATCTATCTTGTTCAAGTAATTAAAAGCAACTTTCCACGAAACACATTAAAATCTCAAAAAACTTTCTCACTGAGCAATAGATCCTTGATGAAGCAATACGATAACATTGATGGAAACTTCACCTGGACAACCTAGGACAGCAACATTCTTGATCATCCTTCTCTTCGTCGTCGTTGTCGCTGTCATCATTTGTCTAGATGGCAAGGACTTATTCCAGCTAGGAAGGAAAGACCAGGTGTCAAACGAAAAAAAAAATGAATTAGAGAAATTATCACGTTCGAGTGAAAGTTTTCCAGGAAAAGTTCGACTACACTAAACTTAATTGATGTTATTAATGTTCATAACTATGCTTACGCCCGCGGGCACGAGTCAGATATTGAAAGAGTTTAATTGTAAACTTCTGTTGGTTTGCACTTAGTAAACCATTATTTTAGACGGTATTATCATTGAAAAGTTTGGTGATGTTGATTGAATGTCATGGATTATTTCAGTGTTTATATGGCATATTTCAGTTGAATGAATTGATGATGAGGCAACATTGGAATGATTTAAATTTATTTTTTGGTTATTGGATGTACTTTTTTCAACGCATTTATTTCAACAAATAAAATAGAGCTTCTGCGTTTGACAGGTTACGTCAGGCATATCTGTTTCGAATGACGCAGGACTTGTGTCAACTTAAAAAAAACCAACAATGTTTTTTTTCAATTCGACATATCAAATGACCTCACTACCCTAGCATCGAAATATCGAAAAAAATGGCGAATATTTACCGTCAGAATTCGAAGTGTACCGAACCATTTCCTCACTGGCACAATAAAAGAACTCAAGACTAATAGCAAACATTAAGGTTTGTGTATTTTAACGCTTGATGGCTGCCATTAATCTTTTCGGTGGTCGGACAAAGACTTCTATTATACATGCAAGCCATTGAGGACGCAAGGACGGAAACAAGAAAACCATATCTCGGGTGGACTCAGTTGCAGGTCGAGGATTTTCTCCAAAAGTATGGGGTGAGTGAAGGGAAAATGAATGGAGACGCCAGGAAACGACTTATGGGCAAGAAAACGACATGGGCAATAGGAGTTGGTGCATAGCAAAAACCAGAAAGTGTACTTATTCAACGTGGAACACGTTGCTCTTAGTTGTGGAGCAGTACCGGCAGCAACGATGACGACAATGTATGTCAAGCAAATGAGTTGAAATTTTGCAAACAGTTTACAGAGGAGAGAGCATTTCCGCCTATTAAGCATCTATTTATGAGTGTATGGGGTCAATTAATTAAATTTCTTGGAAAGGAATATGAGAAGATGTGGAGCTAAATGGCTGAGAAGCAAGAATGAGAAAAGCAAATGCGATTATGTGTTGACGTCTGAGATTGTTGCGTTGATGACAGTGGCGGTAGAGTGAAATGAAATATTTAATGGATCATTGAACTTATGATGATTTTTATGGAAAAGTAAATAAATTGTTTTGTTGCTATGTCGAGGAAGTTAACTAGTTTAGAAATACTGATTGTATTTCGTGAAAAGGATTCGTCACTAAAAACTTGACGATGATTTATGATATATACTCGATGATGAGTAGAATATCGTTAGAACAGTTACTGCTTTGCGGCAAAACGCTCATTCTGCTAAAGTTTGCTGAAGAAAACAAAAACAAAAACAGCAGTAAGTTTTCAACGAGGAAGAAATATTTATTACGAAAATCTAGTAAAAGTAGTTATGTCAGCATAAAGAATGTGCCATGCAATTTTGTGTTAGAGCCATTTATGTTAAATTAAATTTAAAACACAATGCTTTTTATTTTCATGACCTGTTTTTTAGTATTTTTCATTTATTTATCGACTTGTGTAAATTTATATGTCAATTGCTCCGAAAAACGCACAAAGTAGCTCTTTCGCAGTCTTATTGTTTCTTTCTGACTCCTTTTGAAGAGAAGTGTTTTGTAAAATTTAGCATGGTTTCTTTAAGAATGTGAGTTGATTGATCTGTTGATTTGAAGTTTTCTAAAGGAATTTTTCAATTTTTCCCATTTCACCGTAAAAATTATGAATAGATTTGCGCGCCCAGTGTGGGTTATGATTATATTGGAAAATACACCATGCTCAATATTTTGAAATTTCTTCATTGCCGTAGTCATTAATCATTAATCGATAACTTTTTGGCTAAATGAGTGTTGGTGTTAAACTTGCAAATTTTACATCTGTGACACACATACACATTATATATACAGCTTACATTTTCACTGTAGTTTTTATTCTAGTGCTGGCGTTCTTTTGAAACGGGCCTGTGAATAAACATTAATCTGTGTTCAGCAACAAGTTTCGGGAAAATTAATTATTTTCGCAGCGATTTTTAAAATGATTAAGTATAAATAGATTTTTCCTGATGACAAGCTGCCATATTGTTTAACGAGGACCAAGAAAATGACAGAACGAGAAAATCAAGAGAACAGCAAAGACACGTTGGAGCTGCTTATGGTAAAACTATACGACGCACACTGGGCAGATTTTAACTGGACAAAATTATTTTATGCGCTTAACAAGGGCTTTAAGATTGTAATTGCTTAAAAACATAATAAAAAAAAATATACGAGATAAAAAGTATGCGTTTTAGTTCTTAAAACAGAATTTTTTTATTATTACAGATATATATATATATATATATATATATATATATATATATATATATATATATATTCGCTCGGAGAATTCTTCTCCGCTTCGCTATCATTCGTATCCTCTTCCACTGAATCCGTGATCAGCTCCCTTGCATCAGCTCCCTTGCATCAGCTCCCTTGCATCAGCTCCCTTGCATCAGCTCCCTTGTATCAGAGCTCCTTCAACGAGACCTTCTGGAAAGTTCTAAGGCCGGTAATAACAGGATCCGATGAGACCAAAAGCATGTGAACTAAGTCTTCACAGGTTTTTATATATGAGGACTTTCTAGTATGCTGGGCTCTGAATTGCCTGATGTCTTTATTCCTTGCCTCCTATACCTCCTCTGAAAATGGCCCTATTGGAACAAGAGCATGTTTGATGGCTAAAGAGCCCTGCAAAAGGAATCTATGTACGCTGGGAGGCATCCTGTAACAGCCATATAGCTCCACAAACAGCTTGGCAGTATCATAAGCAAATGTGTTGAACTTTTTTTCCTGATTGTATCTCCGCTTGAAATTACCTGCAACAATAAGAAAGAACGAATAAGAAAAAATGATTGCCATAGTGAACAATTTGAGGAAGCTGTTTTATAAATACCTGAAGAATACTTCCAAACCTAGATGTTAATCGCTTATCAACTCCTATAGCTGCAACGGTGTCATTTGCATGCTTAAAAAATCGGCGAGACAAGTTCTCGATGCTAAACGCCCCACTTCCTTGAACCACTTTGTCCACTTTTAGCCCTTTAGAGCCCCATAAATCCTTCTGGATATTTTTTTTCCTGGTGCCAACCTCATCCTTCTCATGAGAGGTAGCCCCTCGCATAGGTGGATTTCTGAATTCCAACTTATAAGCTGTATGCAGGATGCATTCTAGGAATTTTATCCCTGCATGTAGAGTACTGAGGCCATATTTCAAGTTTTCCGCCTTGATCGGTTGATTTTTAATATTTTCTGATGCATTCATTTCAGTAGGCTTTCAGCTACACAAAAAGCATGATTGACTCGTGGTTTCGGTAAGAGCATTTATTATTTTCGTATCGAGCATTCTTAATAACATTTTAAAATATATCTTGACATTTTTACCTATAAATAAAAAATATATATTTAAAAGAAACTTTTAATGATATTAATGATTTTTTCCCCTTACTACATCTCTTGCTGTTATAGCATCAAGACAGATAGCTACGAATATACACTAGATAATTCTAATTTAAAAAAAACAAACAAATATAACAAATAAAAACAAATATGTTATTAATTATACCATAATAAATAAATTCTCAAAATTTGAAGTCAATGAAATCTAATGAAAAAAAGTTGCGCGTTAATGTGTGAAGAATTCTTCAGTTTCAACGAAGCAAAATCATACTCTCTTATATTCTAATGTTATGAGCTTACTTTTTTCAATTGAGCGTTTTTGAAATTTGTCCTTAAAATGTATCTAAACAAGTTAGATTAACACTCAAACGAAAATAAACATTCATGTCACCGAGCAGTTAATACAAAGGAAGGTCACATTAATGTACCGCGAGACATTGACATTGGGGGCATTTCACGTGAAGCGGACAACGAAAAAAAATCGATGTTCTGGATTTCGTTCATATTGTGCATAATGGTACTTCTAGAAGATATGAATGTGGATGCAAAAGTTTTTGTTTCTATGAGGTTTAGTTGCCGAGTTATGGGCTGCTGAATAATTGACGAAATTGATAAAAGGTTTTTTTGAAAGCGGGTTCTGAGATTCAAAACAAAATCTAAAAAACATTAAACATAATGATTAGTATAGAAAATTAGCTGTTCTTTTTAATTTTGAAATTAGATTTGAAAACCGGAAGTAAAAATTTGTGTGAAACCGGAAGTAACAATTTCAACTCGTTTTTTGAATAATTTGGACCAGGTTAATTTTATTTATTTTGGCAACAAAACAAAGCTTGAAGTACACTTATTTGATCATAAAAGTTTTAGAATGGGATGGCCAGTAGTTTAGGAGGTAGGTGAATTTCAATACATGCAAGTCGCATGGAACGTGCTACCGGGAGCTTGATTATGATAGCTAGTGAATGTGAAAGCAAAATATTTGTAGTAAAACTGTTATATATCACTTGTATCACTTGTTTATAGAAGATAAAATATTAAAAATTGCTAAGGCTGATTTACTTAGTGAGAAAAAGTTACTTGTGTATGGACAAATGAATTTATTTCATAATTTTTACAATTTCACTCTCGTTTCTTAAGCTAGTTCTTTTTTTTAATAGCTAGAGGTGTTTCTACGATCAGTTTTTTCCTGCAGATTCGACATAATCTCTTTTCTGCTAATATTCTTGGATTTTACCTTAGGTCTTTAGCCTTCCGATGAAACGTTAAATCGAATGGATTGAAACATCGATAACCGAACGGAGACATAATACACATAATTAAGACTCTTTAACTTATCAACGAAAGTAATAGTCATTGCAAGCGTTGAACAGTAACTCGAAAAATAACGGAAAATTTGAATTGGCTTGGCGTCAAATATATAATATACGCGTAATATATTTTAATTAGGTTTTTATGGGAAAATAAAACCTTTTTCAAATAAGAGATGGCGTTATTAATCACATTTCGAATCAATTTTTGTTTTCGAGCCAACTAGTTGTCCTAAGGAAGCTCTCGGTACCACGCCCCATTCGACTTGTATATATTGAAATTTACCTACCTCCTAAACTACTGGCCATCCCATTCTAAAACTTTTATGATCAAATAAGTATACTTCAAGCTTTGTTTTGTTATCAAAATAAACAAAATTAACCTGGTCCAAATTATCCAAATTACGAGTTGAAGTGTCTACTTCCGGTTTCACATTGGAAAAAAAAAATATTTTTTAAATCTAATTTCAAAATTAAATAGAACAGCTAATTTTCTACACCAATCAATATGTTTACTGTTTTTAAAATTTTGTTTTGAATCTCAGAATACGCTTTCAAAAAAACCTTTTATCAATTTCGTCAATTATTCAGAAGCGCATAACTCGGCAACTAAACCTCATAGAAACAAAAACTTGTGCATCCACATTCACATCTTCTAGAAGTACCATTATGCACAATATGAACGAAATCCAGAACCTCGATTTTTTTTCGTTGTCCGCTTCACGTGAAATGCCCCATTGATTTTTTGACATTTGTCTAGCTAGAATCGGGATGCAGCCCAGTGTGCGACGTTGAAGGGTAGTTGTAAACTATATTGCAGTTAATAAAACTCTGTCGCGCCGCCGTCATTACAGCATGGTTTTCCTACTTTTCTTTAAAGGATCTTATCTACAGATTGCCAAGCCTGCCTTTTCTACGCCAGCCAGCTCAGTCCGGCGTAGGTCTTCAGGCCGAAGGGATCTTTCGTGTTGCGGCATGCGACCAAGGAAGACTCCGAGAAAAAATCATTATTATTTTTTACAAAAAATCTAATTCATTCTAAATTTGTGTTATCTATGTTAATTCATTTTATTTTTTTAAATAATAATATATGTAACACTAAAAATAAGGATTTTTCCCAAAGAAAATATAGAAAACTTAGTAAATAATTCAAGAGAAAATCAAGTGAATTTAAGACTTACAGATTTCTTGTAAAAAAATCAAAGTCTGATAACCCAAACCCAGCCGGAACTAGTTCAAATTATATAAAAAATTAATTGCCATTTATAAGAGGAAAAAAATAATAGATATAAATACATTAAATAAGTCAATACATCCTAGATGTAATAAAAATTAAAATGCTTAATATATGGTACATATATAATTATGTAAATATAAGTTAAAACGTAAATTTGGATGGACATTAAAAAAATTAACATTATAATATCCGACACCAATGAATTCAATATTAATAGTGAACTATGAAAGAAATATTTAATAAAGATCTTCCCATTTCTTTTTGATGCTATATCTTTATACATAACGCGAACGAAATTCCTTTTTCCCTTAAGTAGCTATCATGCAAACTTGCTATGTTGAAGAAAAAAAGTGATAGTTAATTATCTTTCTGAACTCTTGGTGGCTTTATAATCATTAATTTCAATTTTACACTACTTTCCGCGAATAAATATGTTAACGAATTTTTTTACTTAGCTTTTGCCTATCTAATATGATTATATTTTTTTTCAATTTTACTGTTATCCTCTTCGGTATGGGTGTCTTCTTGCTCGACAACGGTTTAGGCCATTGCCAACCGATCCGAAAAGTTAGTTCGCTACCTGCCAAATTTCAATTAATATTCGGAGTAAGCAGATCATTTGTCTTCTCTACACTGAATCATCATTCCACCTTCGGCCAATTAACGTATGCGCAGTTGGGTTGCCCAATATTTCAGGCTAGTTACACTGTACTTTGAATTATATTCTATATTTTTAATACTATACTTTTATTTGACTTAATTGCACTATTTTAATTCTCAGTTTCCAAACTTTATCCTTCCTAGCCCATATAACCTTTCTCTTCAAGCGCCAACTTTCGAATTCCTCCAACTGACTACCACTGTTTGTTTGTCCCTGTGACTCGTGTACACTGAGAAAACACATGGCGCCAGACGCCATAATTTATAGACTTGTGGCGCCATGTACATAGTCGATTTAGGGATTGTGATAAAATATAGCGCCACACGCCATAATACATGGTGAAAAGTACATAGGCCTACACTCCATGTACTATAGTCTTCCACGCCATGTACATGGCGTGGCGGACTATATTACATGGCGTGGAGAACTATAGTGCATGGCGTGGAGGACTATACTGTATGGCGTGGAGGACTATACTGTTTGGCGTGGAGGACTATACTGTATGGCGTGGAGGACTATACTGTATGGCATGGAGGACTATACTGTATGGCGTTGAGGACTATAGTACATGGCGTGGAGGACTATAGTACATGGCGTGGAGGACTATAGTACATGGCGTGAAGGACTATAGTACATGGCGTGAAGGACTATAGTACATGGCGTGAAGGACTATAGTACATGGCGTGAAGGACTATAGGACATAGCGTGAAGGACTATAGTACATGGCGTGAAGGACTATAGTACATGGCGTGAAGGACTATAGTACATGGCGTGGAGGACTATAGTACATGGCGTGGATGACTATAGTACATGGCGTGGAAGACTATAGTACATGGCGTGGAAGACTATAGTACATTGAAGAAGTAAATCAGTCAAAACAGTGCTACTTACCATAAATGAGCACACGGAGAAGTCACTTGCTTGGAACAAACAGGCGCTGGCTGCATTTAGTGTCGCCGAAGGAGCCATTCAATAATATGCGCCCTTAGCCGATTTATCTCGATCTATCGACGATACTCAAGTATCACTTGCTGACATTTATAGATCCCCTCACACAGTATGACTGCGAGTTATGTAATATGTAATATGGCGTGTGGGGCCATAATTTCTGCGCCATGTAATTATGGCGCTAGGAGCTATACTGCATGGCTCAGGGCACTATGTGCATAGCGTGTGGCACCATAAATGCTGCGCCATGTAACATGGGACCACGCGCTATGTAGATTCTGAGATTATGGCGCTGGGAGCCATATTGCATGGCTCAGAGTACTATGTACATGGCGTATGGGACCATAAATAATGCGCTATGTTACATGGCTCTGGGCGCTATGTGGATTTTTTTCAGTGTAGGGTGCTCACCAACATTAATTACCTGGAGTAATTAATGTTGGGATCTACACTATCTAATGATACAACGAAATAACCATAGACTATAACCAGTATTAAGGGATTATTGTACTAAACATGATGACACAACAGTATAAATAGGTCATTCGGTCAGTATGTCAACTTTAATGTGTCATCGATAGTGTCGGATGCGATTTTGTGTTTTTTGAGATGTAAGTGCTTATCATTTATAGTGTGAAGGCCACAGTCACCCTATATGAGCTCCAAGTGCAAAAAACTGAGCGTATGGAGCTCTTTAATGAGCTGCTTTGTGAATTCAGTGAAAAACAAATCTAGAAAATGAAAATTCCGAATAAGTGTAAAAGATGTAAATTGTTTCTCAAGTAAAGACATCAAAAGGTTGGACCTGGCATGGTTCAAGATAAGAGGCTTAACGGAATTGTTTGAAAACTCCATGGTGAGAGAAGATCTCGAGTGACAGGGTTTAAGCTCTCTCAAGGCTTTGTTCGTGGCACATTGAAGTTGCTGAAAAAAAATTAGACATGGAGCTTTACAAAGTGATGGCAATTTGCCACATTTGCTGCCAAACAGAGTCGTGGTATCTGCGTACAGTAATGGTGCAGTGGCACAATTGCCAGTAGTTTTAGCTGTTCGGCAAGTAATTGCCACGTCAAAGCTTGTTGCTTTGTTAAACTTGACAGGCTTCATCACTTCAACAACTGTAAAAAGTTCAAAGAATTTAAAATGTGTAACGTGTAGAGGTAAAGACTCTATCAAGTATGGAGGCTGTTCACACAACCCGAAAAACTTAAAGAAGTTGTTTGCCTCAATAGCGGAAGAAAACATAAATCTCAGCACCATTCCTAGTACACAAGAAAAACTTTAATCATACCACGAGACCATCTACTAACCAGCTTTACATCAAAACAATCTAAAACATATGGGCTAGTTCTAAGTCACCATGTAGAAACAACTGCTCATAATCATGCAATTCGTATCCCAGAAGCGTTTTCAGCTACAAATCCCGGCTTGCTGGATATCTTATTGATGGATAGCAACAATGGTCAAATACGTACGTGACAAGGCACTGAAACTCATCAAACACAGGTATTCTCAAATTTCCGAGTACTGTTCGATGCGAGACTTTACCGCATTTCAGAAAAATTATAGTATACTGTGAATTTTCGGTACCAAAAAAATGACGGGAGATAATTGCTCACACACAAAAATGGAGCAAGGTTGCTTAGCACTTGTTCCAAATTATCCCAGTTCGCAGAAGCTTTATTTGTCAAAAACAAACTAAATAAACAAATTGAAAAAAAAATCTAGTACTTCGATATTTGCGATATTTTTTTGGACATTCAATAGGATCAACTTTTGAGAAAATTTTATTACAACCAGGACAGGAAGCTGTGATCTATGGCCAGGAATTTTTGATTGATCATGCTTATTGGCATATTACATGCACGTTTCGGTCAGTAGCCGATCGGTTTGCTATGAGGTTTTTGTTTGGCGCTTCACAATATAAAATAAACAATAGTTTTGACCGTAGTTTGTTCATAGATCACTTTCGGTGAAGACAACACAAATTTAAATCTTAAATGTAGATATATTTGTAATCTCTTTTTCATTCGTTACCAAATCAGAAATAACAGTACTAATATTTTGAAAATAGTAATGCCAGTAGAGGTTTAAAAACAGTTTTGAAACTCGAACTCAATTCGCTTACAATTTAAGCTATGGTGTCTTCCGTTAGCTTCATTTATTCGGATAAAAAAAATCAATCAGATCGAAAAACACATAAGGCAGCTCTTTCGTAAAGCTTAATTGTTTTATTTTCTTACTCCTTATTAGGAAAAATATTTGTTTGATATGTTTCTTTAGTGCGGAATTTCACCAAGAATAAAAATTTATTGATCTGTTTGTTTTGAATTCTGGGATTTAAATTTTTACCTTTTCTCATTTCGCGGCAAAAATGATGAATATATAATGCGCGCCCAGTGTGGGTCAGCGTTATATTGGAAAATTGATTTTGCACTAGATTTTGGAAATTCGATATAGTTCGATATAATTCGAAATTCGATAAGGTATATTCCACATTTAGTGATGAGACGTCCAGAATGATGATTTATTTTGTGTTTCTTATTTTGTGTCACATATTAGAATACAAAAAAGCTGTATCATGAGAAATAAGAAGAGGATAAAATATTGTGGTAAGATATAAAAAAATATATTTTTTAAACTTGCAACTAAAAGCTGGTTCTGTTTTGAAAAAAAGGTAAAGACTTTATCATAAATATATTTAAATCGAAGTAAAATAATCAAATCGTTCATATTTGCCTAGTGGTTTCGGGGGTTATTTGTACTTTTTGGCCCAACTTGTCGTTTACGGGGGATAGCCACTGTGACAGGTAAACAAATTTGTTTTTTACTTTAAATCAAAGCTTATACATTCAAATATATGTGCGAAAAATTCTTCATCGAAATTCCGAAAACTTTCGAAGTTATAGTCGCTATAGTAAGAGCAGGTATTTCCTGAAATACATTGTTTTAGAGTAACGAAAATAAATTAAAAGCTTTAAGTGCATTTTTCTCAAAACGACTTTTTTCAAACTGGTCGCATCAATAACTCAAACAAACATCAGGTGATTTTCATTTTTTTTTGTTTTATTCGGCTTTGTAATGGCTAAAGTTGTACGTAGTCGATTTTGAAAATTTTAATTTTTAAGATTTTTCAAGGCTGTTTGAATCTAAAAACAGGAAAAAAGTTCAATCACTTGCCATTTTCTTTCAAACCAAAATAAAAAAGATCGGCTACGTGCAACGATAACTACATTAATACATATCACAATGCAATTCGAATTGTTTTCTTCAAATGATCCGTTTACGAGAAATCGATGCGACCATAGAGGGGAAACTTTTTTCGCAGCTCGACAAGAAAGCTTATAACTTTGTAACGATTTGACATTTTTTAATAAAAATTTAGGATAATAATCTTCAATGTACACTTAATAAAAGTAATCTGATTTCCAAATTTATGTATTTTCCAGGTCAAAAAAGTTCCTGAAAATCACATATTTTTTCGGCCGTCACAGTTTAGTTGGATCTACTTGGAGCTCAGAGCTATTAATTTTATGTCAAAAAATGACGAGCTTTTGAGTAGCTCATTAAAAATGTTTGATGTTGCTCAGCTGGAATCCTTAAAGAATAGTGTGAAAATGTAGTGAGCTTTTTTATCAAAATAAATATACGCTCATAGAGGTGCCTTAATTGAAATGAAATGAAATGTATATGCATGTTATGTTCACAATCGGAAGAAATTAGAATAATTTTTTATTTATTATTTTATTATACACTTAATTTATACATCCCTTGGAATTAATAAGCTATTGCAATGACATGATTCGCAGTTACAAATAAAATGCTGAAATTTATTTATCCTGCTGCTGAAAGCTATTTACCCTGCTGTTAAAATATATTTTCTCTGCTGTGTATTTATCGTATGAAGTTTAATTCATTTAAACTAAATGACAGATTAACGAAACATGCAAATATACTTTTCAAATCATTTCATGAATTATATATTATAAAAACTTCACCACAACATGCATTATAAATTGTCTCTAATTCGTAACACACTTGAGCAGCTATGTAGCTACATACATATAATACTGACATGAAAACGCCCATTTAAGCCAGTTATCGCAGCATTCCACCTGTTTCATGATTAAAGCTGTTGCTCAGCTCAACGAAATCTCCGGGATTCTAACGATAAAGAAGTTAAATTGCTGTAAAAAATAGTGAAGTAGAATAAAAATGGAAGAAGGAATTAAAATTAGACAATAGGATTGGGACAGGTAAAAATAAAGATTGAGTGAATTAGCTGTGAAATTAGAACTGATTATTTAAGCATATAAAATAAGTTTTATGTTTAATTTATTTCAAATGAATTTTCTTTCAAAATGCTGATGCGCTCTTAGTTTTTTCTTCATGAAAAATTAAGAGTAAGCTGTTGGTGTGGGAAAATAAACTCTTTTGGAACAAATACAGTTTCAAGTGTTACGGGAGTCAAAGTATAAATCTATATTTGTTCAAATTTGTTTATCACGGGCCGATTTATTTGTAGCTTAGGCAAAAATTCAATTCAATTATATGATGTTGACTATTATTTTTTATTTTAATGAATTATGAAGGCCCGACTCCGGGCTGTTATGCCACGATTATGATGATTAATATGCAGGATGTTTTTTTAATATAGACCTTTTTTTGGTATAGAACTTTAAGTTGGCAACATTTTTTAATGCTACGTATGGTGTGGCAGATGTCATGCGTTTTATGGTTAGTTTGGTTTGTCGTTTTATCATGAACAGGTTGACGCTTGAGCAACGCCTGAATATTGTGCAGATTTATATAAAAAAAAAAAAACCGGTTCTGTTCGAAAAATCAATCGCGCACCCCGTTAATTCTATGGTCGACATAACCGTCCATCAGAACAATTAATTCGATTAACAATGAATCGGATCTGCATCACGTTTACTCTCACTGATAATACGCATCCATTCAGATGTAGTACAGTGCATAATGAAGAAACCATAGCAGCTGTAAAGTGTAGTATCGATAAAGACCCAAGGGAGTCCATTCGTCATCGTGTTCATCAGTTAAACCTGTGCCCATCCACATTATGGAAGGTTTTACGGAAGGATGTTGGTTTGTGGGTTTACAAAATCCAACTCGTGCAGGATTTGAAGCCAAATGACCACCAGGCATGGCGTAGATTTGGTGTACGGGCCCAAGAACAAATAGCTGCTGATTCCGAATTTTATAAAAAAAAACAGATTGTTTAGCAATGCGACTCTTTTCTGGTTGAATGGCTACGTCAACAAACAAAACTCCCGCATTTGGAGTGATGAGCAACCACAGCCGGTTGTCCAAACATCGTTACATCCGGAGAAAGTCACTGTTTGGTGTGCTTTATGGGCCGGCAGAATAATTGGTCCATATGTTTTCAAAAATGCTTCTGGGAGTAGCATTACAGTCATTGATAGCTGCTATAGAGCCATGATCGCTAACTTTCTCGTTCTGAAATTGACTCATCTTAATGCAGGAGACCTTTGGTTTCAACAGGATGGCGTGACATGCCATACAGCCCGTGCAACCAGCAACTTATTGAAAGAAGCATTTGATGAGCGCATAATTTCTCGTTATATCCCTGTGAACTAGCTTGCAAGATCTTGTGATTTAACACCGCTGGCCTATTTCTTGTGGAGATACTTCAACTACGCCGACAAGCCCGAGACGTTTGACCATTTGGAAGACAGTATTTGCCGCGTTATTGGCGGGATACGGCTTCAATTATTACTTAGACTAGTCAAAATTTGGACCTCTTGTTTGGACTTCCTCCGCGCCAGTCGTGGCGCTCACATGCCCGAAATCATATTCTAATAAAAATGGCAGAGAATTATCAAAACAATCAAAACAATTGATCTGTATTTTATTTCATTTTAAAGTTCTTTCCCTCTACAAAAAACACCCTGCATAATACAATTTTTATTGAGGTACCTACATGTCTAAGGAAATAAACACGACGGAATTGTATTTTCACAGCTACTGCTAAGTTTATAGGCTACGTGAATGAATTCAGATTGAATATTGATTGAATGCGTTTGATTAGCTGATTTTGAATTCCATCAATTTCACCACACTTCGAAAGAAACTATAATTTTTCACGGTGGATTACATTTACATGCTGAAAAATATGAGCCAAAACATTCAAAATTTCAGACATAAGATTTTTTAACATTCGAAATGAACTAACTGCTTCAAACATCACCATCCATTACAACTCGTCATTCTGCAACAGCATTTACACTATTTACTATTGCCAACATCACTCATAGACATTATATTGCTTGCTATATTTTGCTTGCTGTTCCGCGAAACGAAACGTAACGCAAGCACACAATGGCTACCACAGCACAATACAAGGACGATGCGACGGCAAAAGAATAAAGAACACTTTTAATAAATCTGGCTGTAGAAGAATAGTAATAATGGTAGCGGAGGGGGAGGCGCGAAATGGATGAAGAAGAAACAGTAGCGGCAGCAACGGGCTCAGGACTGAAGCTGAACATGCAAGGACTATCTCACGCAAATGCAATTTTTATCCCGGAAGTGTTTCCCGCCAGGACACGAGGCAGACAGGGTGGCATGGCGGAACCGGGTGCAGTGAGTGTGCTGGAAAAGTTGAAATTTCATGAGAGGTTTATGGTAGCACATTTGTTTACGGAATGCAGTCGAAAGTGCTGTGTGGCATAGAGTGGTGCGAACAGCAGGAGCCTTATGGCCAATATTAAGGTTATTAAAAGCGACTTGCTTGCATTAGAATGGCTAACGGAAACTATTATGGACGGATTTTTGAAAAAGTTAGGTGCAGTTGCGATATCATGTATTTCATATTTATGGGTAATTTATAAACTAATTTTGCATCATCGGGTGACTTGGTAGTCGCTTAACATTAAGTGTGTATAGCAAAACGTAGTTAATATGCGAGAGGGCAGGGTAGAGAGATTTAATTTTGTAAAGATTTTTTGCATGATCATTATGTATGGCTCATACTCACAATAAATTAATCGTGCAAGGAATATGAGGCAATTCAAGCACTTATTCATTACCTTCGAACATTTTGTTAATTATAAGCCAAGAAGCTCATGGGGGGCCAGTGATTCGACTTTGAGTCTACTTTGAGTTGAGTTGACACCATGTTCACACAGCTACAGAGCTACATAGAAAAAGTTGAATTTGGTGATTAGGAGTGGTAGTTGTGTTCTAAAAAGACTAAGTCTAAGATTTTACCTAAACTCGCATATTAGCATTGTTCATTGAAAAAAGTTATTGAAATAGAATGGAAGAAAATGATCAAAAAGAGGAAAAATCAGTAGCTCGACAACAAATACTTGAACTCTGTAATAAAATAAATGTCTGTTTCAAAACCTAATTACATTCTAGAAATAACGTTTGGTTTTCTACGAAAATAGTGGTAATTTTAATGCTGTAAACTTGAAGTAATACGATTGGGCTTGGGAAGCTATAAAACTACTGTTATTTGACTGGATTAGCGAAATAACCAAATCAAGTTTCTTGCATTGCATTTAGAATTTGCAAACTTTTTTCCAATTTTCTTTCGAAATTTAGAGAAAACGACAAGGCAAAACACATATTTACACAACATCGAAGATATAAAAGCAATTGTTTTATTTAATTTAAAGTTTGAAGATTTAAGCTTAATTAAGATTAGTATAAAACTGTTTATAAGAATTGAAAATAAGCTAACAGTAACTAAGCTGTAGAATAATTCTTTAAATCACATAAAATAAATTCAAAATCCAAAATAAATATAAATTTCAAATCGCCAGTACAAACATACTTACCCAAAATATATATTTTTGTCAATCACAAAAACAATTTCTACCTAAATTATTTGCTTATCCATCGAGATACATGTTATCTGTGCTTCATAAAATAAAATAAAAGCTTTCCTGAAAAAATGTAGAAAGTAACCAACCGTAGCGTTTATAATGACCTGTTTAGTCTACAACCTTCCACTTGTTCCCGAATGCAAATACAATTGCGAAAAATTTGCAGCCATGGAAAAATATGAAACGGAACTACAAAGAATGAGAGGAAAAAAAAATTGCAAACTTAAATTACATACAATGCAGAAAGAAATTGTGTTAAATGGTACAATTTGTGCATATTGCGCACTAATTGTTAATTGCTTAGCCACGCGACTTTAATTTAATCGTAATTAATAACGGTAGTGCGATGAAAGTAAAAGATGCAGAAAACAACTCAACAGATGCTGGTATAAATATTGTGAAAGATTTTAAAATTTAAGAGCAGAGAAATGCGGAAATACGTTCAACGAAACAGCTTAATAGTTTGAACTCGGTAGCTATGTTAAGCTGGAAATGGAGTATAATTTTGAGTAATTATCGTTACTAATACAGTGAAAAGAAAAGCGTTTTGCAGCCAGGATAGTTCAAAGTGTATCTGCAAGCAATTTTAAAAACTGTCTTAGTCTAGAATTTTTTAGATGAAAATATCCCCAAAATATTATGCGCCCAGTGTGGGCAAGATATCATATGATTATCAAATTTTCATGACCCTCTTTTTTTCAAAGCGAAATTTTTTGTTTTAAACAAATGTGGTTTAAATTATGAAAAGTTGTTTTAGAATCTATTAGACTCGTTTTGATGTTTCTTTTCCATTTAATGACTATTCAGTTCATTCATCTCATATTCTAGTTCTTTGACACCGCACCATGGAGATGAAAGTCATAAGAATTCTTAAGTAACCTCACGCAGTCACGTTTTGCAGCTTCTTTAATTCGGCGGCCACAAGTCATAAAAGAGTATCTTGTTGTTTCTATGTCACGTTTCTTGTGGTATGCGTTTATGATAGCTAGTTGTTTTTCATTTGTACTCAGCCACCTTTTGTTGATGATTAATGGAAGCTCTGTGCTTTTATCAATTCAATGAGCAGCTTAAATAAAGACTAGACATCATTTATTACTAATTAAGATTTATTTACTTGCGACGTGGCATGCCAAGAGTCAGACATTCCTACATTCCGTTGTGTGTTGCGTTGCGTAGTAATTAAGTGTTGAAAGAAAGAGATAGGTAGAATGTGAAATAATGGTTTGATGAATAATGAATGGTTCAGTCTAGCTTTGTCGATTATGTTCACGGTGAATAGTTATATATATTAGAAAGCTAATTAAATACGAGAATTGAAATTGTCTGAAATAGCTGTTTGACTTTGGATGTCACATATTTTTAGAATCTCGGTTGTTTTTGTTAATGGGAAAAATCCATTTTTAGATAGTAATAACTTGGATAGTGTCATGTCATTCGTATATTTTTCTTGAATACTTAAGAATGCAGTTCTAGAGGTAGGTAGTGCTTAATTTTATGTGACAAATAGGAATCGTACTAAGCACTCCAAAATTACATAGCTACACAAAGGAAAAATTAGGCATTGAAATGTTTGATAAATGGTCCTAGTGCTTGTTAGTTGTGAGCCTTACTTTGCTTTAAAAGTTAATTGTGCGTATTTTTGCCGAAAGGTTTCCCCTAATTAAAAGTCAGGTTTAATTTAAAGTGCAAGAACGAGCATTTTTGTCATATTTTACTTTTTTATTTCCGTAAAGGAAAGAAGGCAGCACAAGCTGCTAAAAAGCTTCATGATGGTATGGTGATGAAGCCTTGGAAGACAGTTCGAAACCAGTTCCCGTTCGATCAGGTTGACCAGATAAGCTTGATGATGATAAACTTAAAGCCATAATCGAGTGGTATGTCAGGTAACTGTACGAGAGATAGCAGATAAGCTAAATGTGTGACATACAGTGATAGAAAAACATTCAAAACGTATAAAAAGCTCGATATTTGTGTCCAAATTCATTTAACGCTTGGGATTCACATCTAAGGTTGGTCCCACACATGACCGGAAATATTTCAGAAACATTTCCGAAACATTTTAGAAATATTTCCGACAATATTTCTGGTCGCCGCGCCTACACATGTCCGGAAACTTGATTCATGGTTAGCCTGGATTTGCAGGCAACACCAGAGCTGCCGCTTCATCTACCCAACTACATACCGTTTTTGGCATGGGTAGCACAATCATGTGTAGCTATAATTGCCGTGCACGTCCCCACAAAATGTAGCTTTTGAGAGAAGGTTACACTTTTCATAAAACTTGCGGGGAGTACGGCAGCACTACATCAAATAAACTATCTGTCCGTTCATTTCCGAGACTTTCCCATCGTCGAGCGGAAAGTCTCGGAAATATTTCCGACACATCGGGAAAGTCCACTGCGCAATAAGCCCACATCAAAGCGAAGCGATTTCTAACTGATCGTCGGAAAGTCTCGGACACACAAAGGTGTGACGAAATTTTGGCACAGTGCTGCCGTTGTGAATGCAAGTTTTATCCCAACGGGAAAAATAATGCTTACGGATATATTCGGTAAGCATTACGCGTAATGCGTGTAAGCATTACCGGACCATTACGCGTTGTTTCTTTTTAACATTGCATGTCCTAGGCTGGGAAGATTTATACAAGGGAAAATTCATTCTTTTAGCTCTATAGCTTTATGTATAAGAGCTTTTTGGAAAGTACGACATCGTATTCTCACATTTATACGCCTCAATATGAATGAAAGCTTTGGCCGGCGGCCGATCGTATCTCTGCATGTGTGGTTTTTGCATGCTGACGCTCATTGGAAATTCCAATAGCGCATGCTTTTTGCTACTAGGGGGAATTGTCTTCATACATTTTACTTACCCGTGCGTGATGATTTGAAATGCTTCGAAATTTTCATCTTTCCGCTTTATATAGCAGACTACCCATAACCGATATATGCTCGCAAGTTCTTTTCCCCTTGTTTCTGCGAGTGAATTTCATTGGCCAGTCTTGGACTTATAACATATGAGCTTTCTCCCTTGCAGCATTTTCCATGCTCCAAGTCATGTTTACGAGTATATCTTATAATTGCTGGAAAATAGCTTTGGAAATCGGAAATGTGCATTACCAGCATTGTTTGATTCATGCATTACACCAGCATACATTACCGCGATTCCCGTTGGGATGAGACTGGCATTCTTTTTGTGAAAAAGTAGTTTTTCAGGGGCCGAGAATAGTATTTTAGTTAGGTATGGCTATGATATTTATGACGAAAATAGAATGGAACAGCAACCATCTATGACCCATTTAATTTTTTGATTTTGACGAGATATGCAGCCTCAAAAGCGGCAGCTCTGATTTCAGTCACGTTTCACGCTAACCATGAATGAATTTCCGTACATGTGTAGGCACGATGGACAGTAATACTCTCGGAAATATTTCAGAAATATTTCTGAAATGTTTCGGAAATGTTTCTGAAATATTTCCGGTCATGTCTGGGACCGAAGTTAGAGGTAGTGAACTCGAAGCTTTTTTTTTTTGAAACGAATCATCACTTACGATGAAAAAGGGATTGTTTACAATAACGTCAATCGAAAATAATCATGGGCCAGGCTTGATGAGCCATTACAATTCACTTTAAAAGCTGATATCCACCAAAATACGTTTTTGCTCTCAAATTGGTGGAATTGAAAAGTAGTGGAGTGTTTTGAGCTGTTTTCAAAAAATCAAACGATCAATTCGGATGTGTAACATCAACAACTGGACAAATCAAATACAGCGATAAAAAAGGGCCATAATTGGTCCATCACCAGGGCAGCGCTTTGTCACATACGTCTTTGCTCACTCGCCAAAAATTATTAGAGCTTGGTTGGAAATTGATGTTACACTCACCATAAAGCCCTGATATTGTACCATAAGATCAGTGTGGCCAGATATTTGGGAGAAAATATAGCCCAATTTCAAATTTTCATAGCCCAAAATAGCGAAGATTTTTTATTTGTAGCCCAAAAACCGCCACATCAGATAACTGTCTTTATAACTAAATCAATTCATTTAAGCTGGTTAAATTATAATATTTGTACCCATAAAATTCATACCAAGTAACATAAATGTTCTAAATGCAGCCCAAAAGTCGTTTGAAATAGTAAAAATATCTGATATTTTATACAGATAAAACTATATTCATAACGTATTTGAAAATGGAAAGCAGGAAAAATGTGAATAAGTTATAGGAACTGAGTGAACAATTTAGAAAAGTCCGTGAAAAAATAAATGTAGAGGAGCACTTATTTTTTAAGGACTTTTTTTTAATATTTTTACACAGAAAATAAAAACAACGTGCAAATTTGGGTGGCACAAAAAATGAATTAGTATAAGCAACAGTCTTAATGGCTAGAATGGCTGAATGTTTTATTTAAAATGAGTCAAATAATATTTTATCCGATTTCATACATTCAAAACTATGAAAGCAAGTTTTGAAATAAATAATTTTTTCGGTTAGACGATCAGCTGTTAGCATTATGTTTAAACTTTTAAATACTATCAAATAAAATAAAAAACATACATCAAACAATTCCACATACGGGCCTCCAAGCGACGTTTCGCGAAAAAATTGAAGTGTGTTTTGAAATAAAATGAATAATTTTTTGACAATGAAATGGATAGAATATATCATGTTTATATATATTTTACAACCATAGTGAAACCTTGAAATCGGAAAACATCAGCGTCACAAATTAAATGGTCCCATTTCACAGGTGGTCCAATTTTAAAGGTTTAAAAAAAAACGCTGGAGAATTTTCCCCAATATTTAGTTTTATCAAAGGTTACTCTAAATTATGTTCACATATTTATTACTATCGAATCTTGAGTACAAGAAAATAAAATGGAAAATATAGGCTTTTCACGTGAATGTTTTACAAATGCTTAATTTTTCACAGAAACGCACGCTCAGTTTAAATATTTAAAATAATTAGATACAGAAATTTTCTTCTTTGCGCTCGTAAGTTGTACCTGCTCCATTAAAACTGCGCAATCATTTAGTAGATATGTTCTTTTAGAGATTTGATATTCCGTATAATGGAAGGGCAAGGTTTTCCATATGTACATTTTTTCTATTTAAGACGTAGTGATTTTTTAGGTGTTGCTCTAAAAAAATATTACTGTCTCATCAAGATTATAGGTATTTGAAGCATCATAGCCATCACATAATATTCTTAGCTGTGACTGAAATTCCTGAACTGTGTCTAAATCAACATCCGCTTCTTCGCCACAAAGCATGCCGTAGTGAATATTGTAATCCTTTTTAACGGATTTTGACGCTCTGTTTGATGCCTTGAAATCACAAAGTTTTAATTGTCCAGTGATTTGACGGGCTTTACTGTGAAGTATCTGGCCGGATATTGGCAAGTTTTTGAAGCGTGTCTTACAACAACAATTTTTCTATCTGGTAGTATAGTAAATTTAATTTCAACCGCTTTCTCCCAGTGTCTTCAAAATTTTCCAACGTCATTTAATTTCCGTTTTAGTTGGTTTATAAAGCTATCGGCAGTTTTTCTTTGGATGAGCAATTGTTTGTCCGATGACCGTATTACTTCTAACTTACTTGCGAACACTTAGATCGTTGTATTTTGCACTCATAGTATATTTTTTTAGTTGTTTTGACATTGCCTAAACAAACATTCAAATATTTACATCATAACTATCAAATAAATTGCATTCGTACTTGCTTAAAGGGAAAACATGCAACAATGCTCAAATAAATCAATATTTTATTATTATCAGAATACCAATAAAATTCAAGCTATTTATAAGGTACTGAATTCTACACATGAAATAATTTTTTTGCAGAAAGTTATGCCGAAATTATACGAAAAATATTCTTGACCTTGAACAGATAATAGTTTTCTGGAAAACTCAATTTTGCACAATTTGTCATGCTGATCTTAAAACCGGTTTTGGTCCGATTAGCAAGTACCACTAAGCAAATTTTTGTGCAGCTAATCTGGTTTACGGCCCAATTCTAGAGGTTATCTGATTACAGACTGAATTTTCTTCAAGAAATAGTATGTGCGGTGATGTTGTTGTTCAATTGTTCAGGTGGTTCGATCATACAGTGTCCTGATTAGTAAGTTTTACTGTGTAGCCCAAATATAGTTTTTCATAAAAATAGATAGCCCAAAAACCGCCAACCCGCGAAATGAAAAAACGTCCCGCGAATTCAAATTTTAGATAGCCCAATTGGCGGGAAATAGCCCAATCTGGCCACAGTGCATAAGATTACAATTTATTTCGAGCTTTGCAAAGCTCCTGAGATGGTAAAACTTTTATTTAGGATGACGCTGTGAGATTAAACTCCGTTCAGCTCTTTGCTGATAAAAATCAAAAGTCCTACGAACTTGGAATTATGAAGTTGCCAAAAAAATGGCAAAAGGTCATCAAACAAAATGGAAAATATATCATAGATTAAAGTTTATTGTTTGTAGTTAAAGAAATGTGTTTCATGCATATAAAAAAATCGGCAAGTAATTAGTTGATAAACTAATATTCAAGAAGCAATTCCGTTCGAAAATTTTGAGAAGTCAACAACGCACCGACAACGCTTAATTCACATATCTTTTTATTTAACTGATTCAGCGACGTTTTGTTTCACAAGTCTCAGGCACATAATAGCACGTTTTCCTGGGGATAATTTTTCTAGCAACTCCCTCAAGCTAACGCATTCTAACGATTTTCCTCCGTCATCAACTAAATCAATCTTGTGCCGCCACCAAAAATCGTATTCATACCACTACAAGGCGATACCAAAAAGCTACATGGGCATCGACCGCTCTCACGCTGCTATGCGGGCAAAGAAGCTTGCAGTTATTATCCGTATCAAGTTTTGACTCTGAACTATTGCGATTGCATTTGAGCTACAATTTGTGTGGCGCGATTACTGACTGAATATAGACGTGCGATGATTGTATGCATTTGTATGATCAGTATGGCTGTAGAGCAAGTATTTTTCCGCAACTAATTAACCTAAGCTTCGATTAGCCGAAAGGCAGTTAATGAGAATTAGTTTGAAGTCCGGCTTAAAACGTCATACTATTTGACCATCTGAAATTGTATTTTTCAATTTAAAATGCTCAGCACTGTCTAGACGCTTTTCGCTTTGATTTTCACTTAATTCACTCCATACCACAAAAGCACCACAAAAGAGCAATTTCATCAAAACCAATCCATATCTTGTTTGCAATTTCAAATCATCATCATCAGCCATCATCTCGCAACGAAACTGAGTCCATCCAGCATCCTAATACCAGCATCTATTATAGCATTTCAAAAAAGGGGTTTCCGATTGCTTCATATTTTTGATTTGAAAAAAATTCATCCTCACAGACAGCGCTTGCATCTCAGGCTAAATTTCTAGTCTGCCTTTTCGACCCCTCACTGCACACCGTCAAACGTAAAACGATAAAACCTTCCTTCACCGTTTCAGCGCTAAAAACAATAGTTAAATTCAGTGGACCTGAAAAAACCTGATGGCAACGGAACACACTTGCTCGCGAATCTATGAAATATGCAAAAATGAAATTGCTTGCTATCGCGCCGGTGAAAATCCTCGAGTTTTCCTCGTTAGTCTGCCGGTTTGTTTGAATGTGGTGTCGACGGTGTCGGGGAAAACGAGTGGGCGAGATGGCCTCCTAAAATTGTCAGATGGTGCAAGTATTTATGGATGTAATGTTCTTGGAGACAACAAAACGAGCTTCTGGCTGGGACTAATATAAATGCAGAATGACAGTAAATAAATTCCAAAATGCAGGTGAAATTGGGATACTAAATATTTTTTTTGAAGCAAAAGTGGTGTGGATATTGAAGGGAGATTTTCTCATGAGAGCTGAACTTAAAAGACTATAAATAAGTGGGAATGGTCTATTGGAAACAGATGGCTGTGAATTGTGGATAAGATTAAAATTTGAAGTTAGATTTTTAAATGAATTTTTGAGTTAATATCAACCTCAACGAAAACTATTGAAGGAAATATATCTGCGCCAGTTGTGCTAATGCGGAGGCTACTCTTAACGCAAGTGTTTATGGCCAGATGTTTTTGTAACAAAAACTATCCTGCTGTGTTTTGCTTTCAAACAATTTTTGGCAGATAGGCAAACATTGCCCACTTCCGTTTCGGTTCCTTCAACAGCTTTCATTATATTAGCAGTTAGCCGAACAGCTAAATTTTCCATTTAAAATTGTAGTTTTAATTTGACTCCATTCCCTCGCTCCCGGAAAACTTCTTCTTCATCGGCATTAACATCATCACCACAAATCCCAATTTCAAGGAAATTACACCAAACTTTCATGACTGCTGCCGCTGCTACTGGCCTCTACTTGGACTACTATTACTTCTACTATTACTCGTAATATTGCCAAGAAAAGTTTTTGGGGGTTGAAAAGTTTTCAGTTTTGGTATCATCCTCGACTGTTCGACTACTCATCTTTAAGTTATTCATAAAGAATCTTGCAATGGTCAGCAGAACGAAAACGAAAATGGAAGTAGAATGGAAGGGGTTGTGAGAAATGGAGGTTTGTGTGTGTGTGGGATTATGGAAAAACGAAAAGTTAGTGGTAGAGCGATTTCGTTTTGAAAACTTTCGTTTAACCGACGTCATGTAAGACGAAATGTGTGTGTTTCGGATAAAACTGGATCAATTGTGTAAGTCAAAAAGTTTTTTGGAATATGGGCAAAGCTGGCTGGAAAGAATTAAAATTAGATCAGTTACAGGGTAAACAGTTGAGTGAAATTTTATGATCCAATAATGATCGATTAATAAGTGTTGTCAATTCATAGTTGATAAAATAAAAGCTTTAAAATGAGCAAGCATATGATTCAAAAGTGAAAGATATTGTTTTCATTTTTTTTTAGTTATGTGATCCTCAAAGTCTTCATCAGTGTAATGACATTAATATGCTTGATTTTGGGCGATAGATTCATGGCAGTAATTTTGTTAGTTTTCTTATGACATCATCAAGATATGCAAACTTAATCATCAAGGTATCCAAACTCAAAAAAAATTTAATATTTTATGCCCTATAACTTTCGATATAGTTATGAGATTAAAACAAAACTCAAACAATAGATCTAAATTACTGTAAATTACGATTGCTAATCGAAAATTAAGAAAAGACTGACATCAATGTCAATTTTCCGAATTTTTTAGTAAGAAATAATACCGCCCGAATTTCAAATGATAATCATCTTGTGGTGAAAGTAAACATCAATGTTTCAATTATTAAATTTGCTTTTGCTTTAACTTCCAACACTGTCATTGGATCGAAGGCCTCAACTTAAAGCAGATTCGGCATGCTTTTGGTTTCGGTGTTACCAAAAGGCTTTTCGCATAAGGTATTTTCGTATCCGCACATATTACCAGTCAATTTTCATATGATCTGATAATAAGTAACAAATGTTTAAATTTTCCCTGTTTTGGAAACTTTGTTTTATTTAAAAAATACAGTCTCGCGAATCTGCTGATTGTGTGATTAAAAAACAGAATGTTTTATTTCAATGCTACTTGGGTGATCAGCTTAGTTTGAAAACACAGCGGACTTTCAATCATTCTTATTTCAACTTTCTCGGTCATCTGTGCATTATGAAATTTCAATGATTGTTTTTATACGAGAGTGTATCAAATATATACGGCTTTTTTTTGGTCTTGACGAACTAAAACTGGTTGGACAGACCCTACAAATCTAGGCTGCTTAAGTGGGATCATAAGAAGAGGTTGGAGTCGGGCGTTTCATACTTCTAACCAATTCATCAGTAGCGCTTACGATATCGAAGCAGCAGGTACACTCATCTTTTGTGCAACGCATACTTAGACAATATCTTGCTCGTGAAGAAGTCAAAGTGGCTGAAATGTTCTTTCTTTTGGATGATTTGCCAGAATACTGTAGGCGGATTTTCAGAAAATTCTATCAGTTTCTCTAAGCAATTCTCTAAGCATTTCAATATGCCGAAGAATCCTTTCAAAAAGAAGCTTTATCTGGTGTCGATAAATTTTGATTGCCATGTATCTCCCCAATAATCCATTGCAGGATTCCCTCAAAATACCCTGGGGAATTCCTTAAAACAACCGAAATTTTATTCTTACGATGAATTTAACAAATATGCCAAAATGCTTTGGCAATTCTTTAAAATCTATAGAGCAAATCCCTAAAAAGTTTCTGTTGAATCTTCTGAAAATGTTCTAAGGTTTGCCTGAACTTTGAAAGAGGCAATTTTGGAACATATATCTTAGAATCCTACACAAATGCTCTCGAAATATCTCCTGAGGTACTTACAGGAAATCCCACAGGAGATCGTTGAAAAATCTGAGTTAAAACTTATTAAAATCTCCCTGAAAATCACCCCAAATCTATTGGCGAATCGAAATAAACTACTGGATTCCGCGGAGTGGCTTTGTATGGTTTTCATGGATTAGTTATAGATTTGTAGAGGTTCTCTATTAGATTGTCGGAAAATGCGCAAGGGGAAATTACGATGATTTCCCAGTATATTTCTGGGTATGTTCCCAGTATTTTGGTGGATTCCCTAGTAGATTTCAGGATTTTGTTCGGATGTTCTCCAGAATATATTTGTTGGATTCCTCCAGTTTTTATTGGGGTTTTACCTTTGAATTTTATTAATTAGGAAAATTTCGGGGGATTTTCGAGAAATTATTCAGGAGTTTTTCCAAGAAGTCCTCAGGGGTTTTTTGGGTATTATTCGTGTCATTTTTATTTGTTTACTTCCCCAAGCAAAGTACGAAACAAACTAAAATAAGAAAAAAAAACGTACAGCTGAATATAAAACTAATAAATAACGCATAAGTATATTAGTTACAAATAGATAACAAATGAAATAATAAATATATGAAAAATAAATAATTGAATAATACTTAAATACCATATTTACAGAATGCTTACAAATTAAGGGGTATAAATGGCTTGGATAAGGGACAATTTAAAAAAAATATAAACATGCATTACATATATATTAGTAGGATAGGCGAAGGGGGATAGCAATGATGAGAGAGCCTTGATAATGTTAGTTTTGAAATTTGCTTTAGACATCATAAGGGAGAAGCTCTGGCTCACGCTATTGAATAGCTTGAAGCACTTATTTATTGGTTCGTTTGCTGCATATGTTGTGTTGTGTTGGTATTCAATAAGCAATCGTCGGGATCTAGCGACTCTCAAGGGCTGATTGAGCACAAACTTGTCCTTTAAGTAGACGTCATTAACCACGTCTTTCATGGCATTGAAGCTGAAAAAAGTAAAGGGCAACAAGTTAATACATTTAGGGCTATTGTGGTAGATTGCTAAAATCATCAGGGTTGAAAAGATCAGTCAGACTCAAATCTTTGGCTTTGGGTTTCAAAAGTAGGGTTCCATATAGTGCATGCATATTCAAGAAGAGGGCGCACGAGTGAAATATATAAGGATTTAGATGTCCAGCGATTCTTAAACTCTTTGGCTCGTTGGTTAATGCTGTCTGATAAAGTTGAACAAAAAAAACCCGCATTGTTCTCCAATACTATTTTGGTATCGCAGGAAAATACTGTACAGATGTGCAGCTTTTTTTGTAATTGATCGAAAAAACAACAAGTTTCATGGCAATTAGCGTTAACATTCAAAATTAACTTTCAAATGTGATAAATTTCTTGTCCCTTCACCTTTGTATCGTCCATAAGCTAGATATCTTCTATAAGGCAGTGCTTTAAGTGCTAGAAATAGCAACCAGCTTTCAAGAAAGTAATAAGCCGAAAGTGGAGGATCACCGTATTTAGTTCTGATAGCTTGGAATCTTTAATCTTGCATTGCTAACATATAGGAATATTTCTTTAATAGAGGGCTTATCTAAATACACAAAAATTAGTTTCACTATACGAAATAGGACATTCCAACAATGAAGTATTGTCAAATTGGAATGAACACCGGGATAATGCAAAACCTTTTCTAGCATGTTTAAAGCAAAGTGCAAAGTACTGGCTCACCGATAAATTTTCTGGATTCTATGTTACATTGCGAACAAGGAGACCATCAAATGAGTGGGATTGATGACTGTCGACCAAAAAGTGAGCTCATAGTATCAAAAACATTAGTTTTAACAATAACATTAACTACAATAAAGTCACGAACCACCTTGATGAACAGTCAATATAATCATGCAACTAGAAGTGTACGCCCACGCTGGGCGCTAGTTTCTTGTATGATTTTATTATTAGTTTTCATTTCAACTACACTTGATAGTTAAACCAGCAATTAATATTAAAGTAAATTTCCATTAAACTTATTCATTCATAAATAGTTTGCCACCCGTTTTCATAAAACATTCTTTAATTTTATTCTCCACTTTTTATTAGTCACTAAACGATTTCTAGTCTAAATAAATACAAACACCGCTTTTTTTCGAATTTGTTTTATTGCATCTCACACTCAATAAATTACACCGAAATGCAATAAAATCTCAACCGGATGACTAAGTCCTGTACACTTTTCACTTTACCTTTTGCGTTCTTTTTCAGAAAAAGAAATACTATATGGGAAATATCAAATGGAGATTTATTCGAGAAAATGGAAAGTAAATCGAGTTGAAAAATTACCCAACAGCTACAAAAGGTTCCAAAGGTGTATAAGCTACCTTGAGACTTGATTTCACACACTTTTATGTACATACATATCTACATACATACTTTTACTCGTCCATTCAAACAAATGTGTAGGCACTTAAGTATAACTGAACATGCGAGTGGCGTCAACCAGCGACAAACAAACGAACAAAAAAGAAGTTAGAGAGCTCAAGCCTAGATATTTTTTTCGATCCATTGCGATTTATAAAAAAAATAATACTTGACTGAAAAGGAATTTGTTTTTTCTTTTTGAAAAAATTCTGACACGTGCCGAGGTTTACAGACAATCATATAAGAATGTTACAAAGTTCGGAACGAATGACTGGTTGTTTTTGAGTGTTTTTTAGTCGCATGCTGTTTTCTACTAATACACGTCGTTCTAATTTCTTGCAGTTTTGATGAGAAAGTAAAGAGGAATTGCCATGATGCGGGTCGATTTTCGAGCATATATACGATTATAAATGGCTGTTTTGATATTATCTGGCTCCACCATTGGCCTTTGAAATGACAATTAATAATTTTACGTCAATAAGTGATGAAGTCTTTGGTAATCAATAACTTTGATTGTTTATGAAATGTTTAATGTTCATTAAACAATATTTAAACTACCTTATAGTTCGTGAACGAAATGCACTAGTTTCGTTCATTAAATAGTATCAATTTATATGTGAAAATTCAGTACGAATACTGACTGAAAAATTTCCAAAGAAAATATTTTCCACATTTTCGTCTATACTCACACACTTTTCATCGATAAATGATGCTTCTGTTTTCAACATTCATCATATTCTAGAAATTATCAAAACCGAATATAATATATTCTGATTGAGACTCATTAATTTTGCTTTCGAAGTTTCAGCTTGAGCTCTTGACAAGAGAAAATATCGAAAATACTATCGAAATAATAATTTAATGGAATTATTTAAGCCTCGTAATTTCATTCACATTAATTAAATACCTTGTGCAATAAATTAAATGAATGAAATTAATAATGGTGATATATTCAGGAAAAAATAAATGATTCGTGACTGGCATTCGGTAAAAATTGAATTTTATTTTATTTTTAATATTGTTTAATAAAGGGAATATAAGAATTTAAAGTGTTTGCAGTGTGGCGCAGAAAATAGTGTTAGTATGCTTTGAACATCGAGAAACTGGTATTGAAGCTATTCAAGGTAAAATGCTTAATTTTTATGTAAGAGTATCGGACTGAAGAAGAAGTGAGTACCACTCATACTCAATTTCAAGCAAAATTTTCGCAGCAATAAATGACAGGAAACTGAAGTCAATACTAAGCTTAAGGCGAGTGTATTTAATCAAGTTTGAAATAGAGTAAATCTACCTTTTGAATTATTTCTTTCAAATGCTATCCTGCAGAGGAAAAGAAAATTTTGTCGATACCAATAAAAGTAATACATTTCTTCTATCGCTTGACTTTCATTTCACTTTAAAGTAAATAAGGTATTTTTTCAATACTGCCTATTATCAGTTGTCGCATTGTTATATATTTTCTAACAATAGTCAAGCTTTTTCCATGTCTCTTATTATTTGACACGAAAATACAAACAGCATCAAAATGTTTGATCAATTCAAGTAGTGGGTCATTTAGCAGTTTCTTTTTAGTAAACAAAAAACATCAACTGTAATAACGCCAAGAGCAACGTTCAAAACCATAGTTTAACCATGCTCGAATTGATTTTTTTTCCTTTTTTTTCTAATTTATCATCAAACAAGGTTTAAAATAAGTATGATAATGTGGAGTTATTTGATATACGGGGTAATATGAGACAAAAGGCGTTACTCTGTTAAAACCGCAGCTTCAGAAGCGCCGTTCGCATTGATTTATTAGTTTTTGTATGTGGGGCATTTCACGTGAAGCGGACAACGAAAAAAATCGAGGTTCTGGATTTCGTTCATATTGTGCACAATGGTACTTCTAGAAGATATGAATGTGGATGCACAAGTTTTTGTTTCTATGAGGTTTAGTTGCCGAGCTATGGGCTTCTGAATAATTGACGAAATTGATAAAAGTTTTTTTTGGAAGCGGATTCTGAGATTCAAAACAAAATCTAAAAAACATTAAACATGATGATTGGTATAGAAAATTAGCTGTTCTTTTTAATTTTGAAATTAGATTTGAAAAAAAAATTTTGTTTCCTGTGTGGAACCGGAAGTAGACACTTTAACTCGTAATTTGAATAATTTGGACCAGGTTAATTTTGTTTATTTTTGTAACAAAACAAAGCTTAAAGTATACTTATTTTATCATAAAAGTTTAAGAATGAGATGGCCAGTAGTTTAGGAGGTAGGTGAATTTCAATACATAAAAGTCGCATGGGGCGTGGTACCGGGAGCTTGATAATGATAGCTAGTGAATGTGAAAGCAAAATATTTGTAGTAAAACTATTATATATCACTTGTATCACTTACATATAGAAGATAAAATATTAAAAATTGCTAATGCTGATTTACTTAGTGAAAAAAAGGTACTTGTGTATGGGCAAATGAATTTACTTCACAATTTTTACAATTTTACTCTCGTTTCTTAAACTAGTTCTTTTTTTTTTAATAACTAAAGGTGTTCCTACGATCAGTTTTTTTCTGCAGATTCGACATAATTTATTTTCTGCTAATATTCTTGGAATTTTTCTTAGGTCATTAGCCTTCCGATGAAACTTCAAATCAAATGGATTGAAACATCGATAGCCGAACGGAGACATAATACACATAATTAATACTCTTTAGCTTATCAACGAAAGTAATAGTCATTGCAAGCGTTGAACAATAACTCGAAAAATAAAGGAAAATTTGAATTGGCTTGGCGTCAAATATATTATATATGCGTCATATATTTTAATTAGGTTTTTATGGGAAAATAAAACCTCTTTCAAACAAGAGATGGCACTACTAATCACATTTCAAATCAATTTTTGTTTCCGAGCCAACTAGCTGCGCTAAGCAAGCTCTCGGTACCACGCCCCATGCGACTTTTATGTATTGAAATTCCCCTACCTCCTAAACTACTGGCCATCCCATTCTTAAACTTTTATGATAAAATAAGTATACTTTAAGCTTTGTTTTGTTACAAAAATAAACAAAATTAACCTGGTCCAAATCATTCAAATTACGAGTTAAAGTGTCTACTTCCGGTTCCACACAGGAAACAAAATTTGTTTTTCAAATCTAACTTCAAAATTAAAAAGAACAGCTAATTTTCTATACCAATCATCATGTTTAATGTTTTTTAGATTTTGTTTTGAATCTCAGAATCCGCTTCCAAAAAAACCTTTTATCAATTTCGTCAATTATTCAGAAGCCCATAGCTCGGCAACTAAACCTCATAGAAACAAAAACTTGTGCACCCACATTCATATCTTCTAGAAGTACCATTATGCACAATATGAACGAAATCCAAAACCTCAATTTTTTTTCGTTGTCCGCTTCACGTGAAATGCCCCATGTGTTATTTTTTTTAAACGCACAGAGCTGTTAACACGCATTTTTCGTTCTCTACGACAAAAAATTGAATTTCGGGTTTTCAAAAGTTTTCATTGAGTTTTTTTGGTACATTGTAATTCATATTTTTTCTACGTACTGACAAAAGTAATTATATTCAAAATGCTCGTTGTTCTTTCTTCTTTTGGATCGTGCATTTTTTTTGCATGTATCTGCTCTGCATGTATGGTGATGACGCATATATTGGTACCAAAATGTTGCTTCGAGGTAATCTGACCTAAAATTTGTGGGGTAATTTGATATAAGACAGAAAACTCATTGTGGTGCAATTTTGTAGTATTTTATTGCGGTTTTTCATAGTTTTGACTAGAATTAATTGTTTTTTTCTTGAATTTCGTTAATTTTGAGTCATCATGCCACAGAATTTCATATGAAAAACCCCAGCAACACCAAATGATGTCTCAAATTCGTTTGAAGCTTTTGAATTGAATAAAAGAGATTGCAAATCCGGTGCATGCTGTAGCCGGTCAGCAGTTTGAGAGCCATTGTATGCTATTATTAATCAGTTTTCTGGCAGTATTCATTTTAAAGGAGTGAGGTAAATATTCAAGCTTTCAATATTTTATTTTTAAAACAATACGGCTTTTCTTTTGAGAATATATTTTAAAAAGCATCAACAGATTCTAGTATCAAAGTTAGATTGAAGTATCGGAGTGTACTATTTTGTGTAAATTTGTGATCCAGGGCATCAAAGATATTCATCACTACATTTGGTACGAAAAGAAATGTTTTATTAAAATAATTTTACTCCTAGATATGTCGCTTTTCAAAACCACTTGACTATATCTTTTCCATGTGAGAAAAATTTTAAGTATTTTTTATCCTGAAAATAACAATTAACAGCTCCGTAAGCTTATAAAGTTTAAGTTTAATAACAAAATTTAAGATTTATTTGTAATATAATGCATTGCAATAATAAAAAGTGAAAAAATTAAAGAAGAGAAATAAATGCATAATTTTCTCCAATTTGAAAAATCCTTCTGGATTTTTGAAAATACATCCGGGAAAATAATTGCTTAGAAACATTTCTTCATTTTAGGGTAGGTTTGGTTATACTGGCTGACACAAAGCCACACATAGACCTTTTAAGTACACAGTGATTCCAGATAAATGGTCGAGGAGAAAAAAAAGTTCAGTCCAAGCGACCATCGAAGGCTCCGGACTTTTTTGTGAACTGAAGGATGTCCTTCAGCTTCTGTTCCTCCACGTGTGAAAGATCCACCAGCCAGGGCCCACCGAAGCAGCACTCTCTGGTTTTTCCCAGTGCCGGGCAGTGACACAAGATATGCTGGATTGTTTCTGAGACCTCCTGGTCTTGACACTTCCTACAGGTGTCGCTGGTTAGGAGTCTCATTTTCATGGCAAGTGCTGCTACAAGACAGCAAGTCGTTTGCAGGTATGTGGTCGCTGCGAGATTATATGACCTATGGTTAAATATCTCATTAAGCCACAATAAAACTCAATAAGTATTAATTACAAATTTATTTAAGACTTCATCACCTTGAAATCTGTAAAAATAGTCCTGCATTTTCATTCACAGCCTTTTAGATAGTCACTCTATAGATAGCATTTTATTAAGCCATCATACGACCATAAAGTATTGCAGTTAAGCTATTTTCAGTGCAGTAAAAATTATCAACGAACCCTTCGCCTCGAAAGCATTCGGAAAATTCCTGTCACGACATCATAAACTCCTCTAATTTCTTACGTTTTTATGGTATAATGACCAATTCGTTTTGAAAGACTATATATCTAGGTGGCCAGTTAACGTGACCTTAAGCGAGAAGTAGGTAATGAACGGTTGTTTTATTTGATGGCCACTCTAATGAGATTTATGGTCATAAAACTAAACAATATCGTTAGAATGGCCAGTAAAATTTAAAGCTCTAGATGCAATACGATAGCTTATTCGATATGCACTCAAATAAATTCCGTTACGAACAAGAGAATATCTGAAGGGCCGATTTCCGTAAACCATTCTCCATTCACTTGCATCCATGTGCAATTCAAATTTATTTCAGCATTCTCTTGACTTCGTCGTAATCGAATCAATTCACTCAGCTCTATAAAAGCTAAATATCCATGGATATCTTTTCGATGTGTGTTTTTAAAATACCGTTGCAGAGTTTTTTATTCGTAATTATTTTTCCTCTGTACGACAGTTGTCCAGTCCAATGGACATCTCGAACAGAAAACACGTCTTGAAACTATTACTTTACAGCAATTGTCGTATGTTCACAATTGGCCACTCCATAGACTCCGTGTCCCCGTTTTCCTCCGCGAGCCATCTGAACAAACAAATAACTTCGAACACACTGCCCAATGCTGCCCTACTAGGCATAAACGTTATATCTCCGTTTTAGTACTTTCTAGATATTCGATGCTTTGTGTTGTGACTTGTACTGGAGATATATGGAAAGTGCATTTTACAATATTGATTTTAACATACTTCCGCAAAATATAGGTTTTTCAAATTTTATAGAGTGATGTAATAGGGTATGTAGTCTCCGAATCCGGTGTTAGTTCAAAAATGAGAAGAATTTAGATAGAACGTATATGCTTAGTAGGGCAGACTGACTAGCTGGGCCTGTGTCCGATGCGACTTAGAACTTCGTCGAAACGGACTTTAGTGGAAATCCTCAAAATTTATTGTTTTTTCAAAAGCTCGTACTTTTGCAATTTTCAAGAGGCACCAAGACACTCGTTTCGCATACGTCTCCACAAGTTCCATTTTGTATACGAATGGTGCAAGCAATAAAGTTATTGTCATGATGATGCTGATGGTACTGGCAAAAGAAATTGGGATAACGGTCGGAGTAGCCTGAGTCGATAGGTAGCTCTAAAGAGTGGTATCTCATGTATTTGAACTATTCAAGTAGAGTATTAGACAGAAGTCAACAAAGGATAAAAATGGAAGGGAGAACTAATAGTTGATATATGAAGCGAATGCAAGTGCGGTTGTTGAGATTTCTCTTTTCGAAAGAAGATGGAGTTTGTTGTTGCGATATGGCGTTATAAGTAGAGCAATATATTTTCAGTCGATTGGATCAGTAGTAAATGCAGTATTTTCAGGTTGAGAGTCAAATATTCATCACGACCACTGAGATTATATTGTTTCAACATGAAAATGTCATGAAACCCACGCTGGGCTCTACATTATGAGATAGAAATATTAGCTCGGGGTTAGATCTAGGGTGAATTCAAATACAAAATGAATGAATGTGACTGACTGGATCCCTTTTGCAGTCTAAAAACTGTAAACAATAGAACTTAGAGTCAGAAATAGATTGCCACTGAGGTAAAGAATGTCAGTCAATCATTGATTTGAAACGGGTTATAGGTAATTTATTTCGGATCAAAAAAGGACCTCAAATTTAGCTTTCTGTGAAGTCACACCTTAATTAATCCAGAGGTTAATTGGAAAATCATTTTAGTTGTTTGTTGCTTCGAAATCGAATGCGAAAATTCGAATGACGACAGCGTTCGCTTACGTTCAGTCAAGTCTTAGCAAATATGAATCATTTAATAATTCCTTAATTTATTAACCATACTTTTATTTTGAACTCATGGTTACCGTGGCTTATTTATTTATTTAATTATTCATTTATAAACGGACAACAGTCCATAGAAATAATTATACAGTAGCTGAAGTATGTGTTAAATTAAAGTTAAATTAATACTAGCGAAGATATTTACTACATTAAATCTAAAAAGGAAAATCGTTTATAAGAAAAAATCCAATATACATCTTTTTAATCTACCCTTATTTACATTAAATATATCGAGATGAGAAGCAACAACTTTTCCGATAGCTTTCAACCGTTCAATTGGTGAATTTTGAGCATAATTGGTTCTACAACTCTGAATGTGGAAGAGGTCATTAGACCTTGTACTTCTTGCTGGTACCCTTAGTGAGATTTCCTGTAAGATATCAGGAGCATCAACGACACCGTTAACTATGTTCGCCAAAAACGAGGCATCATAGTAACATCTACGAGTCTCGGGTGTATCCATTTTTAAGAGAGACAAGATGCTGGGATACTCAAATGCCTCAGTAGAGATGTTAAGTTTATACCCAATATAACGTAAAAATTTGCGTTGAACCTTTTCGATTGTTAGGGAATGAGTTTTATAGTAAGGATTCCAAACGACAGAATTGTACTCCAATTTACTACGAACAAGCGAAAAAAATAGAGATTTAATTGCTTGAATATTGTTAAAATGATGTGTATTCCTAATTATGAAGCCTAACATTCTACGCCCTTGTTCAATGATATCATTAATATGATCCGTAAAACTCAAGGAAGAATCCACTAGAATTCCTAAGTCTTTAATCAAATTAACTTGAGATAAAGGTACTCCATTGATGGTGTATGTATGCTGAAACGTTGATCTAGTTTTTTTAAAAACAATGTATTGACATTTAGATAGATTGAAAGACAAGCAATTTTGAACACAATATGTGTAGAAACTATCCAAATTAGACTGCAGGATCGTTATGTCGTCATAAGAAGAAACTGCCCTAAATATTTTGCAGTCGTCAGCAAAAAGTAAGAATTGTATATCCTGGAAAACCATATGTAAGTCATTGATAAAAATCAAGAATAAAAGTGATCCCAAGTGTGAGCCTTGAGGAACACCTGAAGTAGAAAAATTTTCCCTTGAGACATTATTATTGACATTTATAACCAAAGACCTATTTCTTAAATAATCATTCAACCAACATAGCATAGAGCCGTGAAAACCAAAATTACTGAGCTTCTTATAGCTTTAGAGAAGTCTGTGTATATGGAATGGACTTGGAATCCATTCAAAAAAGATTTGTAAATATAATTATGGTATGATATAAGATTACCAGTGTAAAAGCCATGCTGATTAGGTATAATAAGAGGTGAAATGCAATCACAGACAAGGCATTCGAAAACTTTAGGTATAGCAGATAAAACACATATGGGGCGATAGTTCGTAACGTCAGCTTTATCTCCTGACTTGAAAACAGGTATCACAAAGCTGCATTTCCATTGGGTCGGAAAAATTCCAGATAATAGGGACCTAATAAATAAAATTAGAAGAGGCAGAGCTATACTTTCGGCACAATTTTTTAAGAACACAAAAGGAATGCCATCGGGTCCACAGCTTTTCGTTCCATCCAAAGTGTGAAGCTTCTGTAAAAGGGAATCAGAATTAATAGTACATTATGATAAATTTAATGAGGAGCAATATAAACTATAAACTTTTGAAAAATGGTCTGCAAAAAAGTTCACGATATCACACCCGCTAGAACTTCTAGTTTCATTAAGGTACATGGTATTGGGTAATCCATAATTCGATTTACGAGAATTAATATGCCTCCAAAAGTACTTAGAATTCATTGGCACCTGGGACTTTAATTTATAAATGTAGCGCTGGAAGTCAATGCTTGATTGCTTTTTACACTGAGATTTTAAACTAGAAAATAAATTATGGTAATATAGTTCACCGGTAGATTTAAAATTCAAATAAGCAATTTTTTTTATCATAAATTAAACTTTTTAGTTCGGATGAAAACCAAACAGCAAAAGTTTTACCACTCAAGGCTGGTACTGAGTTCGAGTTCACGTGAAATTTTGACATGTTTCCATTATCTGGTCATTCTTTCGAGCGAAAATTTTAACAACAGAGAAAAGCAGAGACACTGCTCATTCTTGTCGGATAAAATGTCAAGAATTTCAATTTTCGATCGATTTTCTTATTGGAAAGTCATTCGCACTGCTCAATTTTCAAATTCAAACACTAAATGTCACTTTTCAGCTCGAAAGAATGAACTGCACAAACTAAATTTGCGTGAAATGATTGACAACATGCTTTACTGCCATCTATGTTTTCGAAGCGAAAGCAACTTGAAAGCAACTTTTCATGCTAAGAACACAGTACCAAACTTGCTTATTTTCAAGCTAAATTTTCGCCGAAACAGATTTCACGTGAAATTTTGTATGAAAATTTCACGTGAAATAGAACTCAGTACTATGCTTCAGAGTAACACAAGGAACGTTGGAAGATATTACGTCTTTGAGAATATAGTAAAAGAAGCTAACTGCTTCATTTAATGGCATACTATTCAAAATATACCAATTGACAGTGTGCAGAGCTGCGTTTATGTGAGTGAAATCCGCTCGATGAAAATTTAGAAAGCTAATCGGAGCATTGTTGCAACTGCGTTGTTTTACAGAATTCAATTTAATATTTATATCTAACGCCGGATGATACACATCAATTGGTATAAAAGGAAATGAATTTCGTACAACATTAACTTGGTTGACATTAGAAAAAACTAGATCTAATAAGTTATTACTAACATTTTTAATCTGATTAGTTTGTGAAAAATTTAAAAATGAAAATGCGTTGATAATTTCGATGCTCTTGGGGTTTGAATTGTTTACAGACCAAGAATGAGAGCTCCAATCGACATCACGGAGATTAAAGTCCCCCGTGACGATAAAGTTTGTCCCAGGAAAAGCCTTCGAGCAATTTACAATTTCATCCGCATGCTGGCGGTAAGAATCAGCAGACTCATCAGGGGCCAAGTAGAGAGTTGAAATAATAGTTTGAGCTGGTTTTGTATGGATACAAACAATCACTTGTTCAACATCATTATATTGGCATTTCACCAATAAAGATTTGAGTGAATTTTTAACCGCAATGAGAAAACCGCCGCCTTTTTGCTTATTTGTAAAACATAAGTCATGGTCTCGTCTATATATTGTATAGTTGTGCAACCCAAGCTCGGATGAATAATTGTTTGGTTTAAGCCAAGTCTCAGTGAAAATAATGACTTCATAGGTTATCGTAGCCAATGCGGGTCGTAAATCTTTAAGTTTAGAGCAGATTTCGCGAGTGTTTTGATAATAAAGTGATATATCTAGTTTTTTGCGGTACGGTTGTGTTCAATACGAGGAATGCCGTTTATATATGTAATAGTAGCTTCTGGATTGTTTTTGTTAATCTCATGAAGCTGTGATCCCAGTTCATTTAAGTGCTCGCGTTGACGAAGTGTGAGATCGGACACAATATTTAAATTCAAAGAACTTAAATAGTTTTTCACCTTGTAGTCCTTCTTTTTCCTAATAATTTCGAGTGCTGTGGCGGAATTTATGGTGGTTATTTTAACTGGCCATTTCTTGTTCGGATCGAACCTACCAATTCTAAATACTTTAACGTCATTAGCTTGCAATGTTCGAGGTGCAATGCCATTATTTAATATTTCAAGTGATTGTTTGCGATCATCATCAACATTACTTTCGGGAATACCGTCGATGGTAATGTTCGATGCCCGTTTTCGACAATCTTCAAGCTCGAAGATCATATCCTCCATGCTAGCAGGAATATTACCAGGTGATTTTAATAAACACACTTCTTTTTTAAGCTCATCGATTTCCACTTTGAGAGCAGCAACGATAGTAGAAAGCTTTCTGTACTGTTCCTCCTTGTCAGTGCAAGAAGTGCATACAAAAAACATTTTTTTGCTGGTCGATTTCAACGATAAAATCGCTGATCTAGATAGGCCTGCACAGGTAGAATGCTGTGGTCTCTTACAAGAATCACAATGAAAAAAGTCATCGCCGGGTCGCAAATCCTTTTCACAAGAAGAGCACTCACTTAGACTTATCACTGACATAGTCACACTTTGAGGTTAGGATATTTGTGTGCGATATGAATTACAAAAAAAAGTATATAGAACGATAAAAAAAGTCGTGACTAATGGCTGCGATAGATTGGCACAATTGTAATAAAAGATTTTGATTCGTATTATAATCAAGATTAATTATCGAAACACGAGCACCGAAATTGACAGCTACTGCAACCAACAAGCCTTTTCCCTTGAATTTTGTAATTTTTAGCAGTTTGTCATGTTGGACAATAAACCAAGTACAAAACAACCATCCCCGGCTATAATAAATTCTAACAGATCATGTGACACAGTATTTAACAAAATCCTATTTTCCATTTAATCCTTGCCGCTATGAAATAAAACAACTAAAGAATACAAACATTCACAAACTGCATTCAATATTAATCCTGATTTCAATAAAACGCAGTACCCCAATACGATTCAAATGAATTGTAAATTTTTGTGGGTTCAATACTGATTGTATCTGTCTAGTTTCAGTAGTAGCAGTACCATTATTTACGCTAAAAACTGAAACCGCTTTACATCGTCAACATCAATAGCTAATACTCATAAAACTCCTTTCGAGGGAAAAATTGGCAGGATTTAGAAACCACAATACCATGCAAATTTTGATATAAATTTGATCATAAACATATCAGATTTAAATGAATTAAAAAATGCGATGAGAGTGGGTAGGGTGAATGGGCAATGCGGGCGAATATGAGGCGAAACTAATGTATTTGGCATTTATTTTCGATTTTAATCAGCCAATTAAGTTTTTCGTGGAATTTTGGATTTGTTTTTGTTTTGTACTCATGCACGTGGAAAACTTTATGAATTCCGTTCGTTTTCATGTGGGATTAAGTTCGAATTGGTGGTGTTTAGTTTATTTAGGTCGATTGAGTGAAAGTATATTTTCCGTGTTTCAGATAGATACTTTGATTGTGTGAAATAATGGCATTCATGGAATTAATTAACGAATGTTATTAAAGTGATTTACTGAGTGTGTTTGAAATTTGTTTGGTACAATTGCAAATTGGAATGTTTTATGGTTAATTTGTTGGTGCGTGGTACATGTTTAGATAGTTTTGATTGATGAGTTGTTGAACGTGTTGTGGTATGTTTTGTCATAGTTATGTTATTGGACTTGGATTTATTTTATTTACTATATGCATAGTTTCAGTTAAATAGATAATATCAAGTGAGGTAATGTTTTTCTGAACTCCATTTATTCTGAATGCACATAGTTCTTGCGAAAATAAAAGAAAATTAGTCAAATTATGAATCATGATAGCTTCTAACACAGCCATTAGATCATTGCGAAATTCGCTTGACACATTGATGTGTATATCTAAGTGCGAATAGATTTGGGGCAACCTGCACCCACATATGGGGCAACCTGCACCCGCGAATAAGTTGCTCTGTATGTTCACTCGTGGTCATCCACGTAAATCTACTTTGCCTCATTGGCATAAAGAATAATTGCAACATCAAAAAAATTCATGACGCCTAGAATATCAGGAGTGAGAGAGAGACAAATTAAATGATCCAAAGGGACTTGAAGTCACAAAATAACCAATCAAGACTACATAGAATAATCCAAAAGATCAGTCAGCTTCTCTAAGTTTGTCCCAGATTAGGAAAGAACAAGGAGATAGTAAAGATAATGATTCGAAAATTCATCATGGGATTAAAAAAACCTTTCTTTAGCCCTTGTATTTGTTTTTAACAAGCTAATTTTTGACTCTTTTAAGGTTTTCAAGATTTCGACAGTGTTTCGTGAAATAATAAAAAAATTTCAGCCAGAAAAATATTAAAAATAATTTGCAGCCTTTGATCTGAAAACTGCCTCGTTTATTATGTTATTGATTTCTGGCAGAACTCAACTGATTGACGAAACCTAATCCCATTCTTATCATTGTTATTCCCATGACAAAAGTTTCGTTTATAGATGATTGATTATCCGTCCTGGTTAATAAGTTTCGAGGCAATATAGGAAAAAAACACAATATTTTGCCCCGAAACAAGTCTCGGTTTCGGCAATTACTCCCTCATTTGAGTCAAATCTATTTCACTGGAGTATATTTTTAGGACACCAAAAAGCTAAAAATTACTAGAGGTCACATCTGGAGAATATGGAGGATGAAACAGCAATTCAAAGAGCATTTCATGTATTTTTGCCACGGTTACCATCGACTTGAGATCAGGTGCATTGCTTTGATGGAAAAAAGTCTTTTTTTATATGAGACCGCTTTTTGCAATTTCGTTCTTCATATGTAAGAGTAAAACCATAAAAATTTGTGGTTTATTCTTCTTCCTATTTCAAAGTAGTCACTGAATATTATTCCTGGCGCATCGCAATTACAGCCGCCATAATCTTGGTAGCAGACCAAAATTTTCACCAATTTTCACCTATTCAATCAGATAATGATCGATTTGACTATGGACTGTAGTGGCGTCAGCATGTTTTGTCTGTTTTAACAAACTGGTGCAAGAGATTCCTTTTATTATGATTAAAGAAATCCAAACAACGCTCAGAATCATCAGCTCGTTGTTTATTTTTTGGTCTAAGCAGTTAAGCAAATAAAATAAGAAAATATCAATAAAAATTAGAGGAAAATGAAATAAAGAAAATCAAAGTGACCATAGAATTTTTTGAATTGAAAAATATTTTATTTTAAATTAACCGTACATTCTTAGCCTAACTTAAAGTTTAATTAACAAGAAAACTTACAATCTAGCGGCTATACTATTTTGGCCTGCTGGCTCTGATTGGTTTTTTTTGTTTTTCTTTTTTTTCGGCACAAATTTTATATTCTTACACTCTAATTGTATTACCCAGCCTGTACAGCAGCTGGGATTGCCCTAGCAATGATTTTCTTAAAAACTACCTTACGCTAAAATACGATCTAACTTATACCTAATTATAACTCACTTAGCCTAATTAGACCTAAATCTTAACAGAGGTCTTAAGTTTAACCCCTTCTGTTCGTCGGGTGGCCTGTGTAGGTGAACAGTGCATCCGTGAGCCGCCGCTGCACTGCTATCTTCGCGGGGCGCATAAATGGCTCATTAGAACCACCTGTATGCCCTAGTGACCGAATCAGTCCGTTCTCATGTCCGTCTGTTTGTCTGTAGAATCGTGTCGTCAATTCCACAGCACGGTCCCTAAGTGGCTTCAATCCTGACTCCTGATATAGGAGAAGGTTCTTCGGCCACTTTTTAGTTACTGGGTTGTAGAACCTGCCAGTGCAGAAGCGGATGATTCTTCTTTCGAACATCTCCGCTTCGGCCATGACAGTCTTTGAGCAGGTAATCCAGGATGGGGATGCATAAGTCAGGTTGGGTCGGATGAGGGTTTGATAGCAAATGGATTTGGCTTTGGTGGTCATGCTCATCCTTTTGGCGAAAAGAGGTCGAATGCGTTGAAATGCAAATTTGGCAGCTTTGATTTTTTGCCGCACAAAGGGATTAAACTTTAAAAATTCCTGGGAATCGATTCCGAGGTAGTTTAGAGATGGACTAGGAGTAATCTTAGATGCTCCGAGTGAGACTGCAATTTTTTTGGCCTTGTTGCGGATAGTTTGAGATCCCAAATACTTGAAAGGATTGCAAAATACACATAGCTGAGTCTTACTGCTGTTTGGTTTGATGCCCCATTCGTCGAAGTAAAGACTTAGTTCTACCAAGTAGTATTCCAGGCTCTTCGCTGCTTTGAGCGGGTTTTGGCTCGACGCGAATAAGGGCGTGTCATCGGCATATTGGAGGGTTTGAACTTGGGGTTGGCCCACTGGAATAGGCAGATCAGCGGTGAATATGGTATAAAGTACTGGTCCAGTGACAGAACCTTGTGGCACTCCTGATGTCACAGGCTCTATGAGAGAATCTGCTCCATTAACGCTGACTATTGGTAAGAAAGCTTGCGGCGAGTCTTATTACCTCTTTTGGGATTCCAAACTTGATCAACTTAAATAGAAGGCCTTCGTGCCAAACGGAATTGAAAGCCTTCTCAATATCTAAGGCACACACTACTGTCGGAATGTTTTGCTCATTCAAGTGAGACACAATTTGATCATGCAAGTACGAGATGGCGTGCTGAGTGCCGTGCCTGCGCCTAAAGCCAAACTGGTGGTTAGGTATTACCTGTGTGAGCTCACAGAGCTTTTCAATTATTTCCATCCACATTCTCCCAAAAAGCTTCCCCAAATTGGGAGGCAAAAAAATTGGACAGAAATTGCTTTCCTCTTTAGTTTTGCCCTTCTTATGAATGGGAACAATCTTTGCTACTTTCCATGTGCTCAGAAAGTAGCCATTGTTCAGGGCGTTGTTGAAAATAATGGAAATAATTCTGAGCATAGAGATTGGTAGATGTTGACCATAGAGAAAGCTACAATAACAACTTCGCTAAATGGTCTCAAAGTTATTATGCGACTACATCCAAAGCTGATTGGATTTCTTGCTCACAATGTTTCCAGTTCTTACATGGAACATGTACAATGTGCACTACTTTATACAATACATGTCGCAGAAAAAAACGGTGAGAATAAATTGCAATGTCGGAGTCTTTAAAAGGCAAAAGTGCATATCTCCCACATTGAGATGCATCTACCCTGACATCATTGGGAGAGATCCACTAAATTTTTAAACAAGTTTATTTTAGTTTAAGCGAGTACCTGTTCTTTACAAAATCTTTTATTTTATGAAGCTTATTATTCAAATAATAAAATTATATCAAATGGAATTCACTGGATTTATTTTTTGAAACTCCCGGAATGACTTTAAAATATTTAAAAATATACAAACACATTAGTGTTTTTAAGAAAACAGTTGCAGAGAGAGGGAAAAAATTCTAATTGAGTTTGCGATACGAATTTGATGAGTGAATTTATTTATTTTTAGCTGGTTTTCAGCTGGTTTATTTTTACCAAAGCTCTATTTGAGCCAAAGCATTTTTGTTACTTGACAAGAGTTTTGTTTTTTGATAAATATTCATGTATCGAAAGCATTAAGCTCAATCTTTTTCGATATTTTCAGTACCTGCGAAACAGCATGCATCACAGTCACCATAATCAATCTCTTTCAGCCGACGCAATTTTCTTTTCGTTCACGAAACCATACTACTCGCACGCATACACTCAATTACCCGTAATCGCCAACCACAACAAAATGCATATTAATCACCGACACCACCTTAAACAGCCGGCAATTTTTCATAAAACTCTATATTTGCATCAAGAGTCCTGGCCGACCAGCCGGCCGATCGACCGACAATTTCATAATAACCCTTTTCATAAACCATAATGTCTTACAATGTGAAAAAATTATTTAATATCCCTTTGAGACTTTAAACCAACCAATACGATGAAAAATGAATGATGGATTCGTGTCAGCCATGTGGTACATGGGGGCGTCCATAGAAAACCCTCTAAAAACGAATATCCGTAAGAAAAATACAGAAAGTGATTTTTCCATAATTCGTTCTGGAACGATTCAAGTCGTACACGAACAGGTAATTGAAAGTTGTGGCAAAAGAATTTGATTTGATTTGTGCATAATGTGAAATGGTCGTGTAATGGATTGTAAACATGAAACTAGTTTTTGGCTATGCATTTTTATTTTATTGGTAAAATTATACAAATTAAATAACAGTTTGTAGTGGGTTTTGCAGTATTGGTTCTGATACAATTTTTGAGTGAAAATTCTGCCATAGACTTTTATTGCTCATATATATGCCATTTTATTCTATTGTTATTTTTTCTCATATAAATACTATTTAGTGCTGACTTTAAGTTATCGACAAGCTCAAAATTTGATTAGTTTTTCGTCAAAAAAGCACATGAATACCAAAATATTAAAAAAATCAAATCAAATGCAACCCACGCTGTGCGCCTATTATGATTATCGAACAATACTAAATTTACAAGGTTTTTCAATAACTTAATAACACAAATTTATGTTTCGTATGCAAAAGCAAATAATTCATTAAAATTTTTTTGTCGTAGATCGAAGGAATATACATAATTTTATAATAAACTCAAATCTCTTAAGACTCCATGACAACAATTCGAATGGTCCAATATCTTCGTCCAAGCCTTGCATTATTCTATCTGCTTTCACCATCCAATCAATAAGACACCAATATTCTTAGCTAACATCTATCTCTTCAGTGAATGGTTACAACGAACAAGAAACTGGAATATAAATTGGGTTGAAGCTATACGATTTGATGTCCTGTACGGAAGCAGTTCAATTTATAGCACGATTCTAGTTCATAGATCGCTTCCTATTGCCTGATCGATGAACTGGCTTGCTTTTGTCAGCCACGAACCTTAGCACCCGACAATAAACTTTTTCTTTTCACAGATGCTTTTCTTTACTTTGGACGAAAACTATACAAGAACGACAACCGGAACGACCACGGCAACGATGGTAACATGGACAACTATGAGTTTTGGGATAGGACAATAATGCATCAGTCAGAGGTGGCTAACTTTTAAGTCCTGCATATGCAGGCATAAGTTTTTCATTCGAAGAAAGTACTTTGAGTCGAGGTTTCGCTGCCCTATCGATACTTAGAATTTTCTTCGTAACATCTTTTTCATAAGACGCTCTCTAATGAAAGTCATCACATAGCAGGAGGATCGATCATCAGCTTTTGTTTCGAAACACATTTTTATTCTATCAGCCAGCTATCCTTTTCGCAAAGCTTGTGCATCCATTATCCTACTTAGTTCGTCTAAAGTCAACCAACTGAACGAATCTCTCAGCTTGTAACCAACTACATCAACTCTCTTTTATTATGCGGATGTTCGGTTGAGAAACTGGAACGTTATTAAATGTTCCAGCCTCCGACCAACAGTAGCAGCAACATGTTCTGCATTGCTTCGACTCATACTCAATAGATAATTCCAATTTCATTAGCTGTTAAATGACAAGAAAATATCGGAAACAGCTGGAATAAAGGCAGAAATAACGAATAACTATGTTTTTTGTGTCGTCGCAAACGAAACCTACTCGTATTTCAAGAAAAAGATTCGTGGCTAATCGATTGGAAGGAAACTTTTCCGGAGTCTCTGGGAGCTGCTTACGTAGACGGTATGTTGTATGTACGTAATAAACTATAAAGTGTCTGATGGTTTCAAATGGAAGTGAACATTTATTTTTATTGAGTTTGGTGTTGGTTAGCTAATATAGTGTATATCGTTATCGCTTGAACAGTTTCATGAAGTTGCAAGTTAGTGAAAAAAGTGGTTTTGGAAGAAGTTAAACGACTGTAACATATCATTTAACATTTGTGAGGTTATAAATGAGTTTGTCATACTTATCTAAAGTATCATATCTACTTTCATTTAGAAAAGATTGTTTGAACTGGAGTGTATCTTTTCATTTGTGCCTTTCATAAAATGTTCGTGAATTTTTAAGGGAAAATAACATACGTTTTGAAACTCTTAACGATCATGCAATTGAAATGAAAATAAATGAAATTGTTTGATTCAAAAGTCTTAATAAAATGAAATTGAAGGAAACATTTTGTCAGATTCATGCCAAAACCATGAATGTGCAAAAATGTTATTCGAGTAATATCAATTTGAAAGTTTGACATAATACTATAAATCAGTTTTAAATTATAAGAACCATTTTTATTTGAATTACGGGAAATAATAATCTAATTATATTATGCCTGATTGTTGATTTTGGTTATATCTGGTTTTAAGGGAAATTTAGCACAATCATGGTTTTGGCATGAGCTCATTTGAAATTTTGTTGAAAATAAAAACTTGTTAACTTTTTCGTTAACATAAATTCTTTATTTTTCTTTGCAAACATAAAAGTTTGGTAAGACCAGAAAAAAAAGAGCAGTCAACTTTAACTTTAGTTTTGCGAAAGTTGGACATTTAGCCCTAGAATGGTACCGATGAGTAAATTTTACTCACATACGGTATATATTTCGTCGCTCATCAGCCAGTTGGCCACTCTGACTGTCATGAGACTAGAAGCTATATAATCTTTTTATGTTTAATGATAAAATAAAAAATGTACATAATACTATTGTTGCCTTCTTTTTAGGAAAACTATGTTAAGCTTTAAGAATTGTGAAGTCTTCGGGCATTTTGATCACATCCTTGTATTTAGCATTTGGTGTAGGCATGCATGAGCTGTGAATCTTTTAAAGGCTCGCCACTTTTCAACCCCATTTTTCACGAATTTCCGCTGCTTGGAAATCTCCTTGAAAATTTGTTTTGTAAAAAAGAGTATTTAAAAAAATTTTTTTTGTAACGTAGTCAGCATACTCTACGCTAAGATATATTGTTGAATATTATTCCGTTTAATGAAACCAATTTGAAGTTGATGATTGACACCAATTTGACTTTTGGTCAATGGTCTTTAAGGGGTCAGGTACACTTGGGATGCCCAAAAAATGCTCTTTTTCAGGATTTTTTTTTAGACACACATTAAAGTAATTAATAACAAATATTTTTTTGCTTGAAAGAAATATAATTGTAGAAGCTATTGTAATATTTTTAAGGCAAAAAGTTGAAAATTAGTCGAAATATAGTAAATTTTCGAGGGGTCCAAAATAAAAAATTGGTTTGCCGTGATCACTGTAGCTTGTCACCGGATCATCCAAAATAAAACAAAATTGGGGATTACTAGTTAATAAAGCCGTTTTTAAGTTACAGTGATCACCGACTTCGAAAACATAGTTTGGAGAAAAATGCTTTTAAAGCATGCGAAAAATGCTTGATGCAATAGAGACGACTTCATTCAAAGTTATTTATCTCCATAAAGAATTGTTCGATTCATCTGAAATTTGCAGAGAATACTTTTGAAATATGCTCCTTTTAGAAAATGCAAAGAAAATAAAATCGATTTTCCCAAAATTCTAAGTGTACCTGCCCCCTTAAAGGAAGTAATATGCTTCTCTTTGTGCTCTTGTGAGGCAATTTATTGTGAGGTGTTTTTTTCTTAACACATCCTTCAGCGGTCGTTTTTGCAACAACGCTCCTTATGAGGAAGTCCGTAATATTGACTGTCAACCGTTAAGTAATAACTCACACTAAAGCTTCTTCGCGATTCTGTCAAATTCCTCGTTATTCGTGCATTAGGTTTGTTTTCAATATGCATATTAACAAAACTCCGTTGATCATCGATATTAGCCATTCCATGAAATTTTTCGTATAAGATTTTTCTGCTTTCTTCACTGATGTTGCTGTAGTTGACATGTTTTGCCTTTTCATTGCAAGGTGAGCATAACATAGGCTTAGCCGGCCGCTGAGCACCCTTTGATCCAACGTAGGCTAGCTTTCCATGCCTCCTTGTTAAATTTTCCTTTCTTCAGCATATTTGAGGAACTTACAGCGTTCTCTGCTTCACTTTTGTGTAACTCCATAGTAACAGATGAAGAATTTGGACTGTAAGATGAAATTAAAGGACTAAAGTCTCTAGAGTTTTTGCCACTATCAAAAACATGAACAGGACCAAGTAAATCTTTATTGATTTCGCTATTTGCGAAAAATGCAATTAGTACCCGAACGATTGTAATCAAAACAAAACTTAACTTTTTGTTAGAACTTATTGTACTTAGAATATTTTTTTGGGTTTTTGTTTTTTTAAATTATTTTAATAGAGAAATATATTTTAGTATAATATTTTTAACATTTAGAGTTTGTGAGGGCGTTTTGGGGCTTTCTTTATTAGTAAGAATAATACGTTCACATGGTAATGATTATTTTAATTCTTTTAATATTTTACAATGTTAAAATATCTTTTTTTCTTGATTTTTTTGATACCTTTAAGTTTTATCTTTTTGCTTCAATGGGTCTTCTTCCTAAACAGTGCTGTTCTATTCAAAATAAAGCAAGAAGATTTGTAAGTTATTGAATTTCGAGCTATTTTCCCTACATACCGGCATCATTAACGTTTGAAATGACTTTGTTTTTCTGGAAAGCGAACGATAAAAACAATTTTCCACAACTTGCCATAGTAATTTGCACTAAACTTTATTTTAATTTGAAAATCAAATTCGAAAAGAAATAACAGATTGAACAAGTTGCAGGATTTAACAAGCCCTAACGATACATAGTATGCTCAGCTGTAGATTTTCTATTTCACCACAATAAAGCAACATGTCATAACATGCTCAAGTTTTCTATTACGCAAAAACAACGCATGTGCACATTCATGATTTTGGCGTAACGCATTTTGCAAATACTTTTTTTAGTTGATTCAGAAAAGTGAAATTTTGAATTTGTGTGGGCATAAAATGGAATTTCATATTCCCAGTTTTGGCAAATTATTCATATACGAATTCCATGTACAGGGACATGCAAAACACAAAATTGCCAAAATGGCACATTCATGGTTTTGGCGTACACCCGACGATTTGTTACGAGCCAATTGAAGGGAGAGAAAAATACAAACCGAATTGTCTCATATTCAAATTCTTACATCTCTTTTGCGAAAGCCTTAAATTATAAACTGGGGCATAAACTGGTTGACTAATTATTTCTAAAATTTTTAAAACCTAATGAAAACTTCATGAATTTTTCGTGATGCAGTCTAAGTAAAAATATAGGATGCAATTTACATTTTTTACATATTTACCTAATAAACAACAGCTATATGATTTCAAAAAAGCCCTTCCAAGTTCCAAACGAAGAACTTCAATCTAATTGATCATCACTTGCATCAAATTTAACTTTTGTAATATCTCCATACTCGTACTCTTACGAAAATGCTCAACTCATGTTTTACCGTCACATTAAATGCCATCCCACCAAAAATGTCTATATCAGCTAATCCAATAATATCCAGGTCAGGTCACATATCGCCATCGAAATGATAGTTCTTACTCATCATTTATAAGTGTTAAGTGCACTAAAATGCATAAGAATATTCATGCGCTTAGACTCAGTTTTAAATGGGCTTGCCAGATATTGCAAATTTGATTTGAATTCATATGATGTAAGCTTGAAGTATAGCAACGAAACATCTAGTTTCTACTTCATATATGCAAATATTATAAAACCCGCATTGGGCGCTGTAAAAATTATTAAATTATTCATCCTGGCTTGAATTTTATATTTTATACAATTAAAAAAAGTCAAAATAATTTATGACATCGAATATTTTTTATTTCAAATCGAATTTAGAATATTATTGATCACGAACATTCAAAAAGCCACACAAATTAGCAGCTGTTCGAGTCGGTTGAAAAATAATTTAGAAAAATACATATTTTTAATTCGTTTGCTGCAAATGATAGCCCACTGAATACAACAAATAAAAAAACTCTAGCGCACCCGAACCGCTAGAAACACCAATGTTCGAAAAACAGTAGAAGAATCGTGCAGGTTTTGAGTGCATATTCTACCACATGAGCTGCTTATTACGGCCTAACTGTTTCAAATGCCACGTTTTACTTTGGTCTCAAGAATGCATTATAACTCATATGGTGGAAGGTTTCAGATATTACCACTGGCATGAATTTCAACGTTTATGAGAGCAAAACACGGGTTAATTATATTCGTCATCAGTTGCTTATTTACAAAATTTTGAAAGCAGCATCTCATATAACATCAATGAAGAACATGCTCAGTCCCTGCAGAACTGTAACTGAAGTTGGTGTTTGGGGCTGCGATCCGAAAAAATTGCAGAACTTTGGGAATTGAAACATTGGTTATTTATTTTCATTGTAAATGTTTCCGGTATGAATACTAACTGTAAGCATTTATTGATACAAAAGTAGCACAACCGACTCGTGCTGGCAACCTTTTGCCAGTATCAAAGCCAAGAATATATCACATCTGCTTCACGTTGTTATATTACATTCGAAGTTATAGAGTATAAAGAAATTTAGGGCTACCAGCTGCGATTTTTTTCAAATAATCGAATTTATATTTGCTGTTTATTGTCACTACAATATCATTACCATTTGAAAATTCTACGATAAAATCGCTTAATAAAGATATTGCAATTAAACACAAAACCAACGGTAGCTGGCGACCCTATCGTGGCTTTTCAACCAAATTTGACATGAGTAATGTCTGCAATAGGTTCCATGAATTGTATGAAATTCGTATTGATTTCATGACTGCACTGGAAGTTATAGGACAAAAAGTTTTATTTTCCTGAGCGAATTTTCAAAACCAAAGACACAAAAATTACCATAGCTAGCAGCACCAATCGAATTTTTCAACCAAATTCCTACCAAACAGGGTTTAAAAAAAGGTTCAGCTACTGTGTCAATTTCATGAAAATCTGGTAACTAATTCACATTACATAGAGCAAAAAGCAGTTTTTTTTCTTTGTAATTTTTCAAGATGGCACCATTGGCACAGAGTTGCCCACAATTCAAAATCGCTTCTATCAGACTTGGTCCTGCTTAAGTTCAATGCATTCTATAAATTTCAGCTGTATCTGATTATTGGTTCGGAGTTCCCGTGAACAGAAGTTTTTGATGCTAAAAATATAGGTTGACTGGGAAAGGGTTACCGTTCTTGTCCGACATGAAATTTCCAAAGTTTTACTTTGAACGTGTAGATAAAGCATAAGATTTGTATACAGATTGGTTTTATTGTAAGAAACGGACATTTTTAGGATATTCGATGGTTTGAATGTTTTCACTTTCAAATTTGTATTTTTTCAAATTTAAGGCACCAAAATTATCATAGCTGGTAGCTCCTACGGAGTTTTTCAACCAAATTTCTATCAAACGTGGTTTGAAGTAAGGTTCAGCTACCGTGTGAACTTCGTCAAAATCGAACGACTGAATAAGAATTTATAGGGCTAAAAGCAGTTATCTTTTATAGTGATTTTTCAAGATGACACCACTGGCACAGAATCACCCACATTTCAAAATCACTTCTATCTTCTATATTTAAGACCAATACATTCTGTAAATTTCAATTAATTCTGCTCATTAGATCGTGAGTTTCCGTGAACAGAAATTTTTGATGCTAAAAATTTATGTAAATTGGACAAGGGCTACCAGGCGTGCTCGTTATACCATATCAAATTTTTAACTTGGGTTATGTAAACAAAGCATAAGATTTACATATGAATGGCTTTTTTTTGGAAAAAGAGAAACGATGGCGAATGGCTTTTTTTTTTCAAGAGAAACGATGATTTGGAGGTTTTCACTTTCAGTGCTTGCCCTAGCTACAGGGTTATCAGCACGCTCATTTATAGCTACACAAATCTACAACTAAATAATACCAATATGTTCTGAAAATTTCGTAATGATTGAATAGCTCTGTCAAAAGTTATCGCAATTTAAAAATTTTCAAATTTTCCCGTTTTCCTTTTAGGCAGCTAGCGCACACATGGGGTTAAAAATTCCAAAACATTATCCGATTCGCATTTAAAGCACGTTCCAAATTTATTTCGTCAACTTTATGTGTGCAAAAATTATTTGTGTACGGAATAATAGGTGTATTAAAAATACCACTAAAATGGCCGCCGGTGCCAAAGGATTAACAATAGTTGACATTTAGTGAATCCTGGACCTATCCTGCATGAACACCAATGTGTCCTGAAAGTTTCAGCTCAATCGGATGGCGCGTTTCCGAGATTATCTCACTGAAATTTTTTGATGATATATATATATATATATATATATATATATATATATATATATATATATATATATATATATATATATAATGTTCTTCGAACATTAGTAAAAAGTAAATATTTTGAGGAAGTTTCATCCATCCAATATTTATTAACTCAGTTAAATTGTAATTCAGCAGCAATTTTGTTAGTTTAAGGAGGTATTCTAGTCTAGAGGCACACAAAACAACAAAATATTTTTTTGCTAGAATTTTTTTTTTACCAGATATTTCTTGACGTTTTAAAAACACACAAAAAATTATTCAATATTCAAAAATTTACAGGCTGGTAAGTTTGGGGTGTAAAAAAATGAGCGCATCCTAGTGGACACGATTTAAACTTTTCTAGTCATCTGCAACAAAAAAAATTTTTTTTAATTAGTGAAGATGCTGCTTTGTCCAATTTTCTCACAAAATAGCGACTGTTTCAAAAGAAAAGTATTCTTTTCCTTACTGTCACAGTTTTTGATATATTGAAAAGAAGCATCGAGAAAAACGCGTTTACAGATTTGAGAAAAACTTCACGCAGTTAAAGTCATATAATAGGTCTGTTCACGTACTTTCAGTCACTGAATTTTACTGAACTTTCCTGAATCATGTGGTGGGGGAAATTCAGGAAAAGTACGAAAACGCTCTCATTGCATTTCCGACCAACAAAAGTGTCAGTTGTCGGTTTTTGGGAAAAATTAGTAATTATAAAGTCATTCTAAGCGGTGATAAAATATCGCCAAAAAATATTCGATCTTCAAAACAACATTACGCAAAAAATATGTTGCTTGCCGCACACATTTGAAAATTTTTACTCGCGCGACACCGTTTGACACGTTTCAGTATTTTTCAGTAGCTCAGACCCTACTAAATTTTACTGAAAGAGGGAAAATTTTCAGTTTCCAGTAAAATTGAGTATAAAAACAATTAATTGCAATTGATTGTAGTACGCGAACAGACCTAATAATGAGTTATACTTACGTTTCGTTAATCGGCGATTCTTGATCAAAACATTGGGCCTTATTTTACTTCAAAATGAGAGTTTTCTAAAAAAAAATTTCGCTAAACGAGCAGTTCTAGTTTTCTTAGAGGCATCGGAGGCTCGTAGCTCAAAGTGATCTATCCGAATTTTGTCATATTCCAACGACAAACGTATGGGCTTCTGGACCAACCAATAGTTATTTCCATGGCATTCATTATTTTTAAAATTGTTTAAAAAATTTCATTCGTAATACATATGTTGTAGATTTTCATCGATTGAGCTTTTATGGTAATAAGTTGCGATATTTCAAGATGGGATCACTGAAACAGGGTTGTCTACATTTTAAAATTACTTCTGTCAGACGTGGTTTCATATAAAGTCAAGATATCCTTTGAATTTCGGATTGATTTCCATCATCAGATCGTGAGCTCTGGTAGGCACAAATTTATAGCGCTAACAATAGAGGTAATTTGTTGAAGGGTTGCCGTTCTTATGCAAGAAGGAATTTCCAAAATTTTAATTTGGCTGTGCAGATAAGCATTATATTTATAAAAAAAAAAAAAACAAAAAAAAAAACATTTGGGAGGTTTGACTATTTGAAGGTTTTCTGCCACTGAATCTGTCTTAGGTACAGAATTGCCCTCTTATTTATCAAAAATCACACAAGCTTGGCTTCTCTGCCCGTTGATATGAATTTTATCTTTCTCCTCCACATGTTTCTTTCACCACTCCCTCGTCGTTTCGCGCTAACCTTAGAGCGCTCTCTTTATTTCGTACAAACCCTTTAGAAGTTGAATATTTAATGAGTTGTCTCAATTCTAACGCTTTTTTTTGGCTCTGATGGTATTCCTAATATGCTAACTAAGTCACTATCTTCTTCACTTTGTTTACCCCTGTCCATTATTTTCAACCTAAGTATCGCCTCTGGTGTTTTTCCTTCCATATGGAAATCAGTCAACATTTTTCCCATACTTAAGGCAGGTGACCCCGCTTCTATGTCCAATTACCGTCCAATATCGCGTCTACCATGCTTTTGCAAGCTACTTGAGAGAGTTGTCTACAACAGAATTTATCCTCTACTCGAGCCTTTCCTTGCCAACGAGTAACATGGATTTGTCAAAGGTAAATCCACTGTTACCAACTTGTTATCTTTCAGCAATACAATTCTTTACACTAATTTTTCTAAGGCATTCGACTCTGTTAATCACGTGCTTCTTCTCTTGAAATTAGAGAAATATGGTTTTTATGGACCGCTGCTCTCCTGGTTTTCTTCTTACATTTATGAACGTGCTTGTGTTATTACTGTGAACTCCTGCTCCTCTGCTCCCTTCTATCCCACTTCTGGTGTTCCGCAAGGATCGATACTTGGCCCCTTGTTGTTCTTAATTTTCATTAATGATCTGCCAGGTCTCCTAAACTCCTTCTCCCTTCTTTACGCAGACGATCTTAAAATATTCAGAGTAATCGATACAATTGAAGACTGCTTTCAGCTACAGAATGATCTGCATACTCTGGGCAACTGGTGTAGTTCAAATTATCTTACTCTGAATGTCTTAAAATGTCACCAAATGTCGTTCACGCGTAAAACTAACCCTTTAGTGTTTTCTTATTGCGTTTTCGGTACCTCTCTTGATGCTGTACTCTGTTTTAAAGACCTGGGAGTTATTTTCGACACTAAACTCTTATTTGACCAACACATATTGCATATAACTGCCAAAGCGTCCAGGCTCTCGGGTTTTATACTTAGATCTTCTAAGCATTTTACTGATATCTCCACCTGTGTACACCTGTTTTGCTCTTTTGTCCGCAGTATCCTTGAACATTGTTGTCAAATATGGTGCCCATATTTTCAGTACTTAATTGATGCGGTTGAATCTGTACAACGCAGGTTCACCCGTTCTCTGCTTTTCAAATTTAATTTGACTGACTGTGGGTATAGCGCGAGACTTACCATGCTGCAAATTCCATCCCTGAAATCTCGTAGGCTGTTCTTCGATGAATGCCTTCTATTTAAACTACACCATCGACTTGTCCCATCTGACCTCTGCAACCTGGTTTCCGTCCGTGTATTGGATCGGTCATGTAGATCAACCTTAACGTTTAATGTTCCATTTGCACAGGCTGATACATATTACTTTTCACCGCTGCTACGTTTACCTAAGCAGCATAACGAACTCAGACTTGGTTCCCTGCCACCGACCTTGATGCTTTTCAAAAACATGTTAAAATATAAAGTAATTACTTATTCTGTTTAATGCATGCTCATCTTGGCCAATTGCATATTTAAATTTTGGATTCTTATTTCCTATTGAATTATGATACTCTTGTTCGTTTTATATATATATATTTTTATTTTTATTTATCATTGTCTATTGCGTAATTGGACTTGATATGTTGTTATAGACATTAAATCAATAAATAAATAAATAAATATGTTCTGCAAATTTTAATATATTTCGTTGATCGTGTGTGAAGAAATTGCAATTCAAAATTTGAAACGTTTTCTTTGCCTATCTTTAGGCGTTCAGCATCCGCATGGGGTTGAAAACTACCAAAACATTATTTTAATATATTTTAAATATATTTGATTTTCATTTCTTAAGCTTATTATAACAGGAAAAACCCATCAATATAGGAGTACATCTAGGTTTATTCAATTAACGTGTGTCGCCAAAGGGCTAAAGTTATTTTCTAATAAATTAAAAAAAAATTACAGCTTTTTGCCACTAATATTCTCTGAAAACTTTGTTTTAATTGGATTACGCACTTCGGTAGTAAAAATAGTACATGGGAAAAAAATTGCCTGTGTTCTCAACGGGTTAACTCGACTTGCACCACAGCCGGAAAATTCTACCACCAGAGGGCGAATAAATGGTAGCAGGGTTCAAAAGTTGAAGAAAAACACACAAAATTATGCAAAAAAATACGTGAGAAGACAATGCAATTAAGAAAAACAAACAAACATACAAAAAAATCCGAAAAGCAAACACACAACCACAAAAACACATGAAGAGAACCGTCAAAATTATCTATTATTCACGCTCAAGAGAGAGAGACAACGCTCTCACTAGAAAACAACAATATTTATTATACTCTTCTTAATCAACTTATAAATATTTTTATTAATAAAGATACAGCAGCGTCGATGCGCACTCCTCGGATGGTCGACAGGAAGAAATTGCCTCTAAGGAATTTATTTGTTTATCGTGTGTTACGAGTTTTTTAATGTTAGAGGGCGCCACATGAGGGAAAGAAACCAAATTTTAGTCCCTTTTCCTAGATTGAAAGCTTATAAAAGGTCTTTCAAGTTCTGCGCACCAAAATTGTTTAACTCCCTCTCCAGCTCAATATCATCTATAGATAACGTGAATCAATTTCTAAAACATTTAAAATTTTGGCTATTCTCTTTGCAAGACATTGAATCATTTTTTCTGAGTACTGTAGTGGGACAAGCTTGATATACTTTTTGTTAAACGTAATATAGAAGCCAGTAAAATTTTTAAATCGAGTAATATTTTGATCACCTGTCACCTATTGCGCCTTAAATTATAAGAAGGTAACCTCAACACAGCATTAGCTAGGAGGTACCTATCCATGTGCATAACTAATATTGATTGAATATTGGATGTACTAACTATTTAGTGAAGTATTTTATATAGTCATAGCTGTAATATTGACTGGAATTACGTTATTGTTCACTATGTTATTGTATTTATTATGCATTATGGAAATAAATTTATTATTTTTATTATTATTATTAAGAACAAGAACGAACTTGCTGTCGGATGCCACGAATGTAACCTCGCATTTTCCTTCTCACTAAACGCGATGTCCTTTTTTTATTGCTAACTGCACCTCTGTTGACAAAAACACTCGTTCTGAATAGGTCCGCCACACACAAACATACTAGCGAGACATCCCAGCAAAAAATATTATCAGGCATATCAGGCTAAGGCTTAAATAATGAATAGTTCTGCAGAATAATTCCGTCTGCATCGGCATTTCTATTAATAGACTTGTACAATTCAGAAGCGATAGGATTGCTTTAAAAGTTATAGTTAAAAGTGATAAGCGTGAAAATTAATTATATAGATTAAATATGTACGAATTTTCTATCATTGAAATAAAATAAGCCAGTTTGGGAAGACAACCATATCTAGTAAGCGTAAACATAAGGATTATCAATTAACAATAGTAAGCCTTAGAGTAAGGCTTAACCTAATCATTATTTAAGCCTGATCATAAGGCACATATAATGCTAAAAACGGTATGCCTTACAACCAATGACATGGCCCATGTTAAAATAAGGGATAAAATAAGGTAAAATGCATGCAGACTTTTTTCCCTTATAAGAGATAGGCCTTTTGCACTAAGGAATAGATTACACCTAATTAAGCCTTATATAATGATTAAATTGTTTGCTGGGATCTATCGATAAAATTCATGTAACGGCTGTGTAGTGCATCAAGTCGAGTGTTACCGTTCTCAACTTGGTTATAATAGTGGTCCGGAAATGTGCAAAATCATCTGGGCTCAAAGTCTCTAAAAGTAGGCAAACAAATATGCAAAATTTCGAATTGAGATAACTTCTCGCAGAGCCATCAGACCATCACAAAATTTAAAGGACACATTAATGGTCGGGAAAAATACGCTTGTGTTTTTTTTGATGAATTTGCTGGTAATCCAGGGCAATTATTGGACAATTAAGTAAATTTACAGAAAAGCTTCGAATCAACGATTCTTCTGAAAATTTTTGATCTTTAGACAAAAAAAACAATACATATTTGCACAGCTTCACGGTCAAAGGAAACTTTTTCAATTTTCTTTTTCGCAAAATTAGCTCCATTTTTAGCACCGAAATTTGTATTCGCGAGAACTCATGATCTGATTGAAATTAACAAGATGTATTGGCCTTAAGTTGGACCATTTCCGATATAAGTTATTGTGGAAATGAGGGCAACTCTATAGCAGTGATGCCACCTTGAAAAATAACTGTTTATTGTTCTTTAACTTCATATTGAGCAACAGCTGATGGGAAATTCATAGTGAATTTAAGTTCCAAAAATTGGTTTAGAATATGGAAGAAGATTCTGCAAGCTATTTCATCATATTGTCTACTTATTTAGCAGCCAACAGAAACAAAAAAAAGCATTTGGTTGCGACTGCTTTTACGTTTAAAAGGGCTTTTTAGAAATTTCATAGATCTACTTAGCGATAGATTATGCGAAAATATTTTCTTAGCCACATAGAATTGGACCCGGGAAAATTAGTAGCCAATAACTATTACAATTGCAAAAGCCAAAATATAGATAAAAATGCAAAATATGATCAACCGAACCAGATAAGCTCGAGTCCCATTCTCTTCACTCTTCACTCTTCTCATCATTATTTTTATGTCGGCCTCGGACATGTCATCACCCCAAATTACCATAAAATTAAAGTCACGTCCCAAGCAATTAACAATTAGCGTGAAACGCTCCGGACCTTGCAAATTTGCATCCCTATCCTCAGCCCCCTTGTTCATTTCCTTCTCCGTCCTGAACTCCACTTCGGCTTTTTTTCAGTTTTATTTTCCTGTGGATTTTTTCGCTTTCATTTCTCTAGTCGCTGGCCGTTCAGTCAAGGTTGAAGCGGATCATTATAAATGCTCTGGATGGTGATATGACTGTCGTTTGAATTTCAGTAGATAGATGGGACGCGATGAGTAGTTAGTTCGTTTGCGTTGCTCGTTTCGTTCGATTTGAAGGTGTGACCGTGGCAATTAGCATTAAATCAAATTTGCATTTGGTGAAGTTGAGGGTGAGCAAATGGTTTTTTTTTGGTGAAAATTTAAACGCTTCGGCTTGGGATTAGCATGCTTATTGGTAGACGTAAACTCTCAAGTGTGGAGAGGTGGGTCAAGTTTAAAATCATTAAAAATTATGAATATTGTTTGATGAAGTGTGTGAGTTCACCAGCATAAATTAATTTAGAGGGTTGGAATTTAATTGTTAACTTGAAAGGGTATAATCTGATAATTTTTTTTTATTTATACTGAAAAATGATAGCTTAAGATATAAAAAGCAAAAAGTTAACTAAATATTTTAGTTTAAAAATTTCATATAAATCGAAATTTCACAAGTCCGAAAAAAACGATTTGTCTGGTGTCATTACTCAAAAAAAATTTTTGACGTTACTTCTAACGTTATTACTAGAATACATCCATCGGCTTATTTGCTCAAAAGCTGTCAAACCAACCCAAAAAAAAAATCAATTCCTTTCAATTTCACCTTCCTTGAACAAATTTCGACTAGGTTGTAGGTAAATCGAGACGAAATTTTCGCATAACAACAAAACTTCGAAGAATCAAGACTAATAGCAAAACATTAAGATCTGTGTACTCTAGCATTGGATGGCTATCATTAATCTTGCAAGTAAGCAAACTAGCAAACAGTGAAAGCAAAAAAAAACCGCACAATGTGAATACCAAGCAACTCAGACCATGCGACAGAGAAAAAGGAGACATAAAATCCAGACCAACTAACATTAACAAAAGCTTTACAACAATACACCAAAGTTGACTAGGACTACAACTACAACAAGCACAGCAACAACATCACGAGCACTAGCAATTTCAATGCATGTCAAGCAAATGAGTTGAAGTTTTCGTGAAAGAGAGTTTACACAGACGATGGCCATCAGACCAGCATTTCCGCCTATTAAGCATCTATTTATGAGTGTATGGGGTCAATTAATTAAGTTTTCTCGCAAAAGGAATATGAAACGAATTTAGATGCGAATAGTTTGGCTAAGGAGGAGAGGACCGGGATGCATGGAAATAAATGCGATGATGTGAAGACGTGGAAAGATTGTCGAAATAAATATGGAAAATCAGTGGCCACTACGATGGTTATGATTAAAGAAAAGACGAAGGGAGGTGAGATGAGATGAAACGTTTCACGGAAAATTGAATTTATGATGAAGTTTATGAGAATTAAAATAGATGACTATGTGAATATTTTCGTTATAAATGGACAGGAATGCTTTATGAAATTCACTTAAGGGCTTTAAATTAGGTATTGTTACAACTTACTAATTTGAAAGATGTAATGCCGGGTTTCCACCAAAGAGACAATTTAAAAAACAGTTTTGTTTTCAAAAAACAAAACAAAATACTTGTTTTGTTTTTTGAAAACAGTTCTGTTTTTTGTAAACAGACTGTTTCAACTGAACAGACAGGTTTTGTTTTCAGTTCTGTTTATCCTGTGGCCGAGAAATGTCTGAAGACGGTGATTTTATAATTAACTGTGATTTTTTTTTATAAATGATATTAAAAAAGAAAAAAACCGAGATATTGGGCCAATTCTCAATTAAAAAGGAGAGTTGATTATAGCACGGAAGAATTATTGGAAGATTTATCTACTGACGACGTGGGCTTAAATGGAGAAATGAGATCATCGTGACTCCTTATTTTGAGCTCATTATAACAGTTAACACAAATATGAAATACACAGGAATACAAATTTAAAACCAAATTTAAAACAAATTTAAAAACCAAAGTACATTAATCGATAAACTGAGTGTTCTCGCAGAAAACAAATGCATGTTTCAACCAAATAGACACAAAAATTGCGAACAAACATGTTTTCCTTTGATCTTACCGACTCGCGATGGGAAGGTGTTTTGTTTACTAAAACAGTTTTCAGAGACAAAAATGTTCTCGAAACTGTTCAATTTTTACAAAACATTCGTGTTTTTGTTCAGAAAAACATTTTTTGTCCGTGTTTCTTGTTTTGTCTCTTTGGTGGAAACCCGGCATTAGGGTACGTTTATTTTTCAGTTTTGAATAACCTACGATAGACATTGGTATAATTGGTACATTGGTACATTACAGTTAAAACAATTAGATTGCTTTTTATGCTTTGTAAATGAATGTAGCGAGCTTATTTTGACGGTATGGATCCAAAGATGATGTTTAAATTGACGTTTGCCATGAAAACTCATCTTAATTCTGGGAAAAATGATTCAGAAGCTTGTGAACTCTTGACTTTATTGATGAAACAATTGTTGAAATTTTTCTAATTAGTGCCCTTATTGTGGGTGTCATCCATTTATTTGAAGACTTCGAATGTGCTTGGTTATAGCTTAGATTGCATAAATTTTTACTATTATTTAACTAGTGGTATATTAACTAGTCGTATATTTCGCAACAGACAAAGTTTAAAACCACGAAAATACACTGAAAAACACATAGCGCCAGACGCCATAATTTATAGACTTCTGGCGCCATGTACACGGTCGATTTGGGGATTGTGATAAAATATAGCGCCACACGCCATAATACATGGCGAAAAGTACATAGGAGCAGGCGCTATGCTTATAGTCCTCCACGCCATGTAACATAGTCCTCCACACATGTTACAACCATAAATAATGCGCTATGTTACATGGCTCTGGGCGCCATGTGGATTTTTTTCACTGTATCAGAACAATCATAGAATAACATATGAACATATTTTTTCAATGCGCTGTTAAGAATTTGAAAAAAAATACAGTAGGCTATCTTCTGCATAAATTTACAAAAATATAGATTTTTATGTTCAAATTTTCATAATCGAAGCAAAGTCCCTAATGATTTGCTAAATACAATTTTTTTCTTCTGCGTAGGTGACCAAAAAAATCTTCATCAGATATTCTGGACCTCAAAAAGAGGATTATGTGAGATTCCTAAGCCCTACAAAAAATTCCATCGACAGATCACCAAGTTCAAAGCCAGAATCCGCTTTCGAATTGGTTTGATCTATTGGTACTTTCTTACCTGTCGATGTGCACAGGCTTCATGAGTTACGTAAATTATGGATCGACCAGACAACCATCCTTCTACTCTGTGCATAGTACTTGAGCTCCCGCTATCCTCTTTGACAACATTGGACCAATCGTGGACCCGAAGGCACCCGTCAAACTTGCAACCTGACTGCACATAATGTATGCACATAATGTATTTAACCATGCAGCACCTACCGAACGATGTATCTATTATCCCCACTCTGTGAAAGAATTATCAGAATTAAACGAGATCAGACAAGAGCTTGCTCAGGTGGAAATCTATCTTTCCGAGGTAACTTCTACCCCATGGATCCCAAAAACTTATGAGTACAGTAGATCGGTGAACTTTCCCACTTGCTTTCTAGCGTTGCTACCGAAGATGGAAGCTTTGCATTTGTGCGCGTGTTAGATTTTCAGTACTTCTCAGACCGTAATGTGTCTGGCATCCTTCTTCGCGTTTTTGCGGAATCCACACTCAGAAAAATATGTTTCCGAAAATCAAAGAAAATATTTACTTGTTTACGAGATGTGAAATCTTCCAAAAATAAAATAAACTTTTATTTGACATCAGTAATTTGTATAAATATCATGTAAAAATTTCTTTCATTCAACGGAATACAATTTTTACTTTACCTTATTTCAAGTAAGTAATTTTCCTCAAGTCTTGTAAATTATGTCCATGAATTTAGTAAATTATATCTGCAATGCGAACATATTTTTACATGTTTCAACATCAACCACGCTTCAATATTCGATGAACAAATTGATAGTTTTTATGAGTTCTATCAATATTTCCTCTACACAAATAAGGGGTCGATAGCTTAGCTCGCTAGCATATCAGTCCAAAGCAGCGATCTACCGCTCGCGGGTTCGAATTCCGCCGGGTTCATGGTTGACTTTGTTCGTCTTCAGTTGTCCTAACTCCATTGATTAAGTGTCACATTATAGCTTTAAGTGGCGACTAGGCATGAATAATACTAGCGCTTCAGAAAATAAGAAAAAAAGGAAAACAGGAAAAATGGAAAAATTGATATTGACTCAATTTTTTTTATTTTGTCACTCCGTTCAAAGTAAGCCCCTGTTATGATATGAAGGGAGGGAGAGTTTTTGCTCGCCAACATCGTGCCATGCTTTTAAGCGGTCCCCCATCTAAGTAGTAGCCGGGCCCAGCACAGCTTAACTTCGGTGATCATACGTGAACCGATTTATGCCAGATGCCAGAAACTATATCAAATTTTACTCAGGGCAAGTTCAATATTAGTTCTTTGAAATGAAGAAATTTTTTTCATTGGATTGAGTAAATATTTCTTTGACTCAGAATCATTATCAATTTTCTTTGATAATGTGTTCATTTTTCTTAAAAAAATAGTAGTATCTTTCTGAGTGCAGCATCACTCACACTTCATCTTTCGGCATCATGCAAAAGTGGCAAACAGTATGCACGGCACCTCTGCACTGAACACGGGCCATCCGGTCAGCTTAGTGCTCAGTTTTTATTATAGGTATCTTGCTGGTCTATACTTCAGTGAAGCTTACTGTCATAATGATCATATTTGGTTTGCTCCACTTTTGTCTTTCGCAGCCAGTTTCAGAGGTCGGGTCCGATGATTTACCCCTGTGCTGTACCTGAGGTGATATGACTAACCCGAAGACCCTCGTGAGTATCGAACAGTAGTTATCTGCTCTTGAAATAACTTCGCACTGTGCTCAGTAACTATTCAATGATGCAAGAACTACGCTTGAGAACCCAAGGGATGTCTTTCCACCTCTCTGAGTTAAAGGCGTTTTGTACGTCCAGTTTCACTTCCAAAACGACCAATTTGGCACATTGTCGTCAACTGCAACTGTCCTAATAACCTTAAAATTAGCATCAATATTTGAGTGTCCTTTTCAGATACCGTGTTGGTCGTAACAAAGGTCTAAACAGCCCCACAAGTAGCTTGCCCGCAGTGCGCCTCAAACAAATCAAATTAAAAAACGCCCAGGGAATACCCATCACTTTTTTCTCATATTTGATTTTTTTTCTTTTATCTTTCAGAAAGATCCGCACCACGAAACAGGAGTTATATGAGACCAGTACTTTATGTCACAACTTAACGTTTCCTGTTCTTCAATGTAGATTCTGCACTGCTCAGTTTCCTTTCCATGTATAAAGGAACCTCCGCTTGATACGATTATCTGCCCTTGATGGATATGCTAGAAACAGTAAGCTTGCAATGCGATCCATGGTGTTTTGGTCCATATTCATGTTAGAGCCTATGTAATTGAGTCTCACGAAGAGCTTGCTATTTGTAGCGTTTGCTTTTTTTTCTGAGTTGGACCAACAACTTTCCGAACGTATGAGTTACAGAAATCTTTACAGCCCTGGGATTATTTCCAGCTCTTTGTGCCCTATTCTTCAAGGCCAAAGTGATGTCACGCAACTTAGTAGATATTGTTGTTCCACAATTAGAATGGATTCCTTTCAAAGATGGGTCTCTGTTGGGGCATTGATGCATTGCATTCTCTGCTAATTCGCAGCATGATGCTGCAAACAGCAGCCTCAGCTACGTTCCGAGGCACTGTGGACCTAGTATGTAGTACTTCCCCCTCAATTCGATGATGGAAACACCATTTCATTTCCCTTTAGTTTCATTGTGTGATGAGCAGTATTCTGTTGGCAATGTAAGGCAAAGGCAATGTAGTTATGATAACTACCTGTAAAGCTGTCTATCACCATACAATCGCTGACAAAGGCCACAAATATTTTTGATCTCATGTTAGTGCCGAGAATTGATTTCGAAGGATCGGGTCCTCGATGCATCGGCATGGGATTGGCTAAACAGTGCCAATGTCATCTCCACAGTTTGCCATTTTCTTTACTGCGATGCCCTTAAATTGGTATTACTCCCTAATACGACGTGAACATCAGTATTTTTCAGAGTGTCACCCAATCAGATAAGCTTATCTCTGAAATTCTGAGCTGAGTCATTCTATGAAAAGTAACAGCTCACAATGTTTATCGCTCTGCATGTTGCCCAGACATGACCGTTGCCGCAGCCGTGGTCACCAAAACTCAAACTTTAATTGTCAGCACCCAAGAACGCCTCGTTCTCTGTGGCATCCAAAAGCAAAGTTATTGAGTTTTTTCTTCTATACTTTAACATGACAACCTGCTTCTTATTTTCTTATATTTGCTGCGTGAAGAGGTCGTCATCTGCTGTGTCTTCTTCGACATACTTTGTCCTGCCTCTCTTTTGCTCAGCGGATGCCTCTGTTTCCTTATTTTGACGAAGTCTTTCTCCTCTTCTTCTGTGCCAATTTCCTCCAGATTTTGGGGTTTCTTCAGGGCTTGATTCAGCTTGTCTTTTAAATTTCTTGGAATTGAGTTACACCCAGGGCCAGTACGGATGTCTGAACTTCAATGAAGTGGTGTGCCAATTACGTTTGCTAGCATTCTATTTCCTCTTTTGAACAATTCATTTGACAGGTGAAGAAAACTTCGAAATTCTCCTCCAATTCAATGAAGTGTTCCTTCACTTGCTTCAAAATATTCTGCTGAATAGTAGCAGCCAAAAATCCGCTCTCATTTAATAAGCATTTCCTTCATCCAGCCCACTCGCACCTTATGTAATCACTCTTTTGTTCAGCTGTGTTCTTTTATAAAATATCTATGCACAGTAGAGTTATTCACTCCATCGATTAGGCCAAGAGCTTTTGCGTGGAATGAAGACTTGTTTCTAACCTTATTTGGAAAATCAATGGACTTGCTTGTCCTATATTGCTGTAATGATGGAAAATTTTCGCAACAACTCATTTGTTCGCCAATTCCTTTAAGTCATATTGGTCTTATGCCCCAAAGACGACATTTCTGCTAGATATTTTCCTTTTCAAATTCCTACACTCAAAGCCCACGAAACATTCATTTTATTTTCAATAAAAAATGTAGTATGGAATTCTATTTTAGATCAAAAGAAACTCACACAAAAATGCATAAAATAATTGGCGAATACAATGAATATTTAAGGTTCCATTTTTGTACCCACCCGAAATTCCTCATCAAATTAACTCATCCACCACAACTTCTCAATGTGATAAATCTACCAAAAATTTCAGCCACAACTGCAATCAACTCTCCACTTATTTCCAAAACAAAAGGCAGCGTAGTTACCCTTTCTTTAGCGAAACGATAAACTTGATAACTTCATTTGCGGAAAATTCCCACTTGTCCGTTACTTCCTACTACTCGAGCGGGTGCGAGAAGAACACCGAACGGGTTGAACGCTCACAAAATCCCCCCAACATAGCTACTACTACGCTTCCATCTAAAATTCGCTTGTGTCTTGTCCGCATCTACTACGACCGTAGATACATAAAACAACAAGAAGCGCTCAGCCTCGAGAAAAAAAAGTTACATATTTTTCACATGAATTATTTTCATCTGAATTATTCATGCGAATAACGTTCATGCACAACAGCAACATTTTCTGCCGAAAAAACACTTTTGGTCCGTTGCTCTTGCACGCCACTCGGCATCACCGTCCCATCGTCCTGATTGGTGTCCGTGTCCTATGTCCTTCATTCTAACGCCCGGGACGTGCCAAAAAGCAAAGAGGCTTTTGTTCCTTTATCAAGTTCGGTCCAGCTTTTCTCACTTGCCGGTGTCAAGAGTGGAAATTTGCACGACAGCGGATCGGAGCCGAGGCAGGGGCAAGGATGAGTTTGATAAAACGATGATATCTTGTGCCGGCGAGTACGTGCAAAAAGATAAGTACGTACTATATCTTCGTCGGGTGTTTCGCGCGCCTCTCGTCAACGGATGCCTCGGCAATGATGAAAAGAAAATGAGTTACGATATGATCGCGTAGCGACAGGACAACAGCAGCAGCAGCAGCAGCGACAGCACAAACTTGAAATCTTACCCGGGCAAAGTCGCGTAGCAATGCTGCTATGACTCAGCTAACACGCGGAGAATTTAATATTTTAGGTGGAAATTACTTTCGTGCCCCGACGGGATGAGGCTGGTGAAAATGAGTTGAAATAGTGCTTATTATTTTGATTTTGTAGAGGAAATTTGGAAAACTATACTTTATGGAAGAGGCTGGTGTAAGTTTAATGGGCTAATAGTTTGGTAGTTTAATTGAAGTTAACATTCTTGGCTGGTTGAGTTTCTATCGTATAATATTGAGTAGTGTTTTGAACTTGAGTTTAGCTAAATTGTTTTCCTTTAAAGCAGTGAAGGTGTGAAAAAACGAATAATCTTTGATGGAATCAATGCTAAATTTAGGTCTTAGAGCAAAAAATTATCAAATTATAGACATTTCAAATAATTTTACTCAAATATTAGCTTAAATGTAATGTTAAAAGTAGGTTTTTACCAATTCTATCTGATGCAAAACTCTTCATAGCCTTTATCTATATTTTCGTACCAAACATATCAGCTTGGACGATAGCGCCCAGCGTGGGTCACTTAGTAAGCGAAAAGCCTGTCATTCATAATTGTTACTGCAGCTCTTCAACACACTCAAATACCGTAAACGATTATACAACCTTCTTGCAATGATTCCATTCGTTTGGTTTTCATTAAGGATTCCATTTGAAACTAGGCTAATAGCTCTCGAAGCCATATAATTTTACTGAATGAATGAACGCGCTGCTATCTCAATGAACCAGGTTTTGAAATGAACTTAAACAGATATAGTTACATTGTGTGTATGGTTATCTTAAATAGAAGTATACGATTAAATTAATAGAATGAAATTTCTGATGGTGATAAAATTCATTTAATCCGTTTGAATTTAATTTGATTTGATTTGGAGGGATAAGTAAATAGAATTTATGGTGAGTTTTTGAGAGTTTGTGAAGATGAAAGAGAACATATTCCAACAGGAATGGACGGATTTGAAGAAAACAAATCTTTTTAGTTATATGTATCTTTTTGAATTTAAGCTCAAAAAAATATATCGCTTAGCAAGTATCCATCAACGATAGCTTCAAAGTTGTTTTTTTTACTTCTAAACTACCAAAAACTGAGCTGAAATTAAAGTTTTTTGCATATTGTTTCTAAAGTAGGCCAAAAACCGAAAATTTATATGTAAAAATTATTGAATGATGATCTTTTTTTATGAAAAAACAATATTTAAAGCTCCTTAAAATGCAAGGTTTAGGAGTAACGCCACTAAACATTTTTCAGATAGCTTTTTTTGTCGCTTTATTGGCTTGAAATATACTTTAAACCTTCCAGAATATGAAACAAAAATCTGAACACAGAAAATAAATAATTTCTAATTCAAATTTTCTCCGAAACGGCTGCTTGCGTCAAATAAATGCTCAGCTCGAAAGGTAAAGCTTAATGTCGCTTCTTTTATTTTCTTTTAGACAGCGTTTGTGTTCAGCTGGAGGCACTTCTAACCAAAATAAAACAGCCAGTTAATTTATAAAGAAGATAGTTTTCAAGCTTAAAATCACGGTTTTCGAGTCTAGTGTTGATTTTAGAAGCTTACTTGTAACCTGAGAATACGTTTAAGTTAGAATAAATTGCAATATTTATGAGTAACGCAATAAGCGGCGCGTTGGAGCAATGAGTCATTGAAAAGACCGTTGAATAAGTATGAGGTATTCAAATAGATTTGAATGCTTCGGAAATAATCCATCTGCCCAGAAAGAATTGAGCAGCGCTGGCAGTAATGCTGGAGTGTGTTCAATATTCTTGTTGTAGCAGCTATTAGCTGCTATTTTAGCAGCTTTGGCTGTCCAATGTCACAAAATAGCTACTTTCTGATGCTTGCTATATTTTATTTTTATTTTAACCTTGGACAGCCCAGGTTCCGGAATAGTTGCTATGGTAGCAGCTATTTGCTGCTCGTAGTCTGGAAGATAGCAAGAAAGTAGCTAAGGCAAAATGGCCGTGCGTACACAGCTGACTTACTGTTCGAACGCCACTAAGGATTAGATATAGAAATGCAAAGAAGTTTTCGCGCTTTGGTAGCAAAGACGATGAACAATTGACTTGAGTATAGTGCTATTATAAACTAAATACGGGCTTTTGAACTCTTCAGCTCAACTTCAGTTTTAAGTGGGTTTTTACACAGAGCAACTCATCTTGAGTTTTGAGAAGGCGGGTGTAAAGTGCAACAGGCCGGGTACACTGGTTCGCCTACCATGAAATTTTCTAGGTTTCTCTTTCGGTCTTTTTCACAGATATGGTGTCAAAAGCCAGGAATAAGTGCCACGTTTTGAATATGTTTGGATAATTTTAATATTTTTATCTGCAGCTGTATGCTGAAAACGCGCAAACTTCATAAATTTTCCAAAATTCAAGGCAAGTGTTTAGCTGATCCAAGTAAGCACAAAGATTAAAGTTAAAAATAACTGAAGAGATTTGTTATTGAATTGTGCTGTGTAAAAACTGACCTAGGTAGCAGCCAAAAGCTGCTACGTAGCAGCCAAGAGCCTACGTAGCAGATTTCGGCTGTCCAATATCCATAGCTGCTTCATCTAGCTACTGCGAATTTGGACATTTGCCAAAGTGATGCTATGCTATGCTTTTGGAGCAGCAATAGCATGTACATAGAACACAACCCAGATTGGAAGTGAATGACGTTTCTCTTAAAAAGCAGCATTTCTAAAGATGAGACCAGGGAAAAGTTACTCCCACCAATGGTACCAGAGGCCACTATACATAATACTCCTGTTTGCTGAAGAAGACAAGACGCACGAATGAGTCATCAAAACTTCTAAAATATTCTTAACCAAATAAAAGGCAACAGGTAAGGAGTGCCCTATGGTGTGTTAAAATGACAATGATGGACTTTCTTTTTTATTTCTGATGGATGGAGATACCTAATAGACCATCTTAGATGACAGTTTCAGAGATCAAACAAATACTAAAGCAACCTTCAAAAAAAAAATCCTGGACACATTGCCATGAAAAAACAACTGACAAAATAGCCAGGACGATGGATCATTCTCCCATTTGCTTCCTGACGGCCAAAAATGGTGCAAATATAGTTTGTGGACAGCTTGAAGATAAGTTGTAGAGTGGAATCAGATATCGTAGGACTCAGCTGCAAAATGCACTTCTTTAAGAGCACCACTATATATCAAGCACCAATACTTGTTTTGCTGAAGGCCATGGATCAAATAAAGGTAGAGAACACTAATAAAGTCAGCATGTAGATCCTATTGGATAGCCAAGTGGTTGTAAAGTCCCTCAATTGCAATTAAATAAACTCAACTATGTTCTTGATGGCAAAAAAAGCTGTTAATTAAATAGGAGCATAGAACAGCTTCGAGTTGCCATGGCAGATGTCAAAAGAGGAAGAACTTGATTCTAATGCCAAATGCGAAGCTAAATTGTCCAATATGGTCCCATTCCGTACTTACACTATCTTTGACGATATTAACGAAGGCTGATATGGACAGAAGAATTGACACATGGATTTTAAAAAAAACTCAAAAGCTACAGGTTTCATCTGCAAAGTTTTTACAGGCTTCATCTAGACAGCCTCAGCTTCTATACAAAGCAAGCAAAAAAGACGTGGCTTTCATTAGAAATGGTTTAAAAGCTCTTGTCTTGAACTATAACAGGCCATCTTCCTTGCAAAAAATATCTCCACAGGATAGACCAGGAGTGAGACATATTCTATACACTGACCAGCACTAGGGAGATGAAGATTGGAGCTTTTTGGTTCTGCTTTTAGTTCCGTCAAGAGCATAAAAAAGTCCCGTCTGGAAATATATACAAGCCCTCATATTTTATAGATTCAACAAGTTGCAGTGCAAGGGCCCATCTGGAGTCATTCTATGCATTCATTTATTTATTCACGTTAGTTCTTTTTGCGTAGATTTCTTAACATTATCGACAATTCAGTTTCACATTGCATTACAAGTTCTGAAGCAAACTGTTTACGAGCGTGAAAAATCAAAGAAAACGCACTAATTGACGGGTTTTTTTAAATTTCAGTTTATCTAGTGCACATGTTATAATAAAAAAGTGTTTCAGCAAAAACAATATAAAAACGTTTCATTTGAACGAGGGTGACAACGGGCTACATTTCACCATCTGTATTCAGATTTACTTCGTGAGCGACAAAGTGGTGAGCCGTGCTTGGCCCATTATTCTGTAAAACAAAAACAAAGGACATCCACCGTTTTCAACTGAATAAAAAAATTCTCCAATCAGGTCACATACCGAACGAATCATCTTTTAAACAGCCAATCGTCCACGAAGATGATTGCCAAGAAAAATTTCAGTAATAACAATCATCTTTGTGGATGATTATCTGATTATTGTTGCCACTGACAGACAGAATCTAACTGCCCACCTCTCCGTCGTCTATCTGGTCCCATGGATATTGAGCAATATGTTGCTCTAATTGGAACCATTTAGATGTTTCTTCATCTTTAGAAATGCAGTTTGACTACAATGTTGCCTGCGATTATAAAATTGAGTTAGAGCAATAGCACTCGAGCTACATTTTTCAGCATGAATGCTGACGTAATAAATCTTTGACATCAATATTTTATGGATAATAGTTTTTAATGTTAATTCCAGAAAGTAATTAATGTTCAGTAGATGAAATCCTCAACTAACTTTACATTAAAACATTTAAATTGTTGCATTCGTGTTCAAACCACCATTCACTGAATTTTTATAATTTTCATGAAAACCATCAAAATAACTCTTTTACCATGCTACAAGTATTTATTAAATACACAATAAAAGCCCTCTAATTCCCTGAGCACTTAGAAAATTGTCTAGACGAATCCTAATTAAATATGAATCAGACACAGCATCATATTCTAGCAAGCCTTGTACTTTGAAATCGAAGAAATGTTTTCAATTCGAAAAAAAAAATGTTCAAAACTAAAGCTTAAATTTTCTAAAATATTCAGCTTCTTTGAAATGTCAGACATCAAAGTCATGAAATATCAATGGCTTTAGTAATGTTCTGAATTAAAATGCAACCAGGTGAGATACAGTTCAAGTAACTTGCCCATTGCTTCTTCGGCAACTTTCATTTCATCATCAATTGTGAAATTTCAATTAATTTCGAATTAAATTCGCGCCCCATGAACTCATTTGTACACTGGAAGGTAGAATAATTTTCGTTTCATTTCTTTCTTGTAAAATTTTCTCACTTGCGCAAAATAAAATTTATGGGTAATTTATGGCGGTAGGGTGAAATTTATGGAAATTGGATTGAAATGCATAGTTAAAAAATCCAGAATGTGAGGTGTCTTTCTCTATGTTATGTTCCAAAATTTTGAGAGTGCATTTATTAAAATGAACTAATGTGTTCTTTTCTAATATCAATTTCCGATCATCACAATTTTGAGTCAAATTTATTTTATATGCGTTCTTATTAATGATAGTTTCGTCGTCAATTTCTATAATTTCAGTGAAATTATTGGTTACGAGCTTACAATTTCCTTGATATATACAATGTTTGCTTAAGTTCAATTCATTTAAATATTTTAGTTTTTCATAATCAAAAGTATTATTATTATAAGTAAACACAATTTTTGCATGGGAATCTATCTCTTTTAGATTTTTATTTGGAATGGGCAATATCATTTTCAATTCAACTTTAATGGATTCCTTTGTAATTTTTATTGCTAACAAAAGCACATCGTTTTTAAACTTAGTTATTCCTAATTTTACATTCTCTAATTTTAGTAAATCTATATTGTTCGATATAATTTCTTCATCTGTTAATATATTGGGATGCAATAAGCCATATTTTGCTGATACTATATTTTTTTGGATTTGTCCAATTTTCTTTTAAGAAGTTGAATTTTCAAAAATTGATCATAATATATATTGCTGGCAATGACAGTACTCGAAATTATGTTCATGTTTTCCAGAATCAAATTTCTATCGTTTACTATAATTTCTTACAATTGAATAAAAGTTTCGTTGAAATGGTTATTGATTGTAAATTGTTGGTTCAAGTTTGTAATTGTATTGTGGTTATTTAGTTCAATGGTTTCTAAATGTGCGTCTATGTCCAGTCTGTCCTGTTCGTCTATGGTTTCAAATAGCCATTTCTTTACGTTTCCTATTGAATTTATCAGCCCTCTTTTACTTCGTCTATTTGCTGGCATTAGTGTTTTTACTTTGTTAGTTAGATGTTTCAATTCGTTAAGTAATAATTTCTTATGTTCTCCCTCTTATGTATTAATCTTGTCCCAAAAACTATCAATCAAAATTAGAATTTCTGGAATGTCGATCATTTGGATTATTATATTTGATGTTTTAACAATGTCTGCTTGATTTATTTGTATCTCGGTAAATCCGGATTGTTTTTTTATGTCGTAAACGTTTAATTGTCCCATGATTGGAGTCAGTAATAGTAAAAATATTAAGATGGTCTTGGATATTGTGTTCACTTTGATGTTGGTGATTTTTCGGAATATATCGGTTGGCTGGCAGATCTGGTTTGACGCGTAGTTGATGACATCCCAATTGTCGGTCTGTTGAACACCCGTCACAGCGTCCTTTGCTTCTCCTTGCAGTTTCTCGTAAAATATTGTTCGAACCGCTTCTTTTCTGTGCTCTTCGTTACTTATACCTTGCAGGTAATATTCAACACTACTGAAGAATCCATTGATGGTTATATCGCCTCGCCCGTTGAACGCGCTCATAAATCGTATTTCTTTTAGCATTTTCTCCTTCACGTCTGATGTCGTTTGCCTAAGGGTGCGTTTTTTTCCTTTTTTCTGTGAGGTTTTTTTTCCTTTTTCCTGAAGTTGTTGTTGCAGAAATTCAGTTTTCGGTTGTAGATTATGCAGAGCTGCTGACATCTGTTTCAACTGGTTATTTCTTTCGTGCAATTGCCTGTCCAATTCTTGAATTTTTGCTTCCATGGTTCCTTGTTCCTCTGGTTGTCGCCGTGAGTTAAAGCTTTCACTTCTCTTTTCTTTCCTGTCTAACATAAATCACTTCGTTTGTACTTTTTTTTTTAGTACTTCACACACTATTTAACAAGTCTGCAATTTAACAAGACTAAAACTGAACTCCCCGTTAAGCTACACATACTCCACATTTATGGAAATAATTGTGCTGACCTAATGTCTGCGATTCTGTGAGAATCTGCCTGTTTGGCGTATTTTTCGCTTACCTGTTGCAGGTGTTTGGTTACATCCTGCTACAGAGTATCATATTTTTGTAACAATTCTAGTGTGGAAGTATATGTAACTCGGTAGTATTATTGTGTATTTTGTGTATACAAAAAAAAAACAGTTTTAATATGTCATGTAGGGGGAAAAAAATTATTCGTTTGCTTTGTAAATAAATAATTAATTAACTCAGAAGCTTGTTAATTGAATAGTATCCTTGGCCGGAAACACATGTGCTTAAATTGATAAAGACGTTTGTGTTACAATCAAATGAATTCAATCAAAATCACTGGAATGGACAATACTCTTTTTTACTTTGGAAAATCAATGTAAATATTTTTTGAAAATTTCATTTCATAAACAAAAAAAAAAGAGAATAGTTTCGGACAGAAAAACAAAAAAATAATCTATATATCATAATAAATACAGTTACAATAAATACAATTATGCTATAAATTATAATAAATACAGTCAATCATTGCAATTATTTGAGTGTAAATCTATTCTTAACCAAGCGGACAATATTTCAATTTTCATTTTCATCACCAATACTCTGAAAAGTATTCTTAGATTAAAAAAAAAACTTTTTAATATCCTTAAAAAAAAAATAAGGAAAGTTACGCATGTACAGCAAATATTTATCCTATTAGGACCCACTTTTCCAGCACATTTTTCCCATTTGATTTCAAACAGGTGAAATGGAAAAACAAACTTTGATCAAACAAAGTTAGTCCGAAAGATGTGTTCATTGATGGCCATCTGATTCGACATTGAATCGTCATAATCATCTTTATATTTGGCAAAATCGTTATCGATTTCTCTTTTGGAACGATTCACTTCACTCACTTCAATGTTTGTTCACTTTTGCCGTGAATCCTAGGAGCAGGCTGAGGTGACTTAAAGCAACTGTTTCTCCACGTCATGTTCCAATTTCGATTGCTTTCCAGCCACAGGTAAAGAACATTTCCATGTTTGAGTTTTCAAGGACTTTCAATTAGGACTGGTTTGATTTCGATGAATTATTTACTCTTGTGTGAGCGCTATAAATCATTATTTTAGAGTTTGGTGATATGTGATGATGACATTAAGGTAGGTTTGTTTGGTTTTAATTAGCATACTGATTAGAGGCGAAAGTGAATTTCACTGCGATATTGCTAATGCCTGGAAATGAAGAACTCTTACAATGAGTACTTTTTCCACTTAACAAAGAGGTAGCACAAGGCTGTTATCTGAAGCTTTTGGGATTCCTTGTTATTCAAAATAAGCCTCTTATAGTCGAACTCATGTATCCTGAACTCATGTATCAATAACCACTCAAATTTGATATTCCATGCACAATTTTCAGATGCAGGAAAAATAATCCAGAAAAATATATTTCGACTATAATCTCCTATTACTGAACCATTTACATTTTTTCCTTCACAAAATCCTCATTTAATTGCACTTTCCAGCTTTAATCTCAACATTCAGAGCTTTTTTTCTAGAAATACATACCATCACTTCAAACCATTTTGTCCTACTTCACAGCCCGTATACCTTATATCAGCTATAAATCCAATTTATATTGAAATCGTCTATTCAACAAGATTAATCGCTTCTAAATCGGCCGATGTAAATCATGATGTTACATAGCTAGACGGCTTAGCATTTATTTTGTCTCTAAGTCTATCTCGAACAATAATGACCTGGCGGTATGCTATACTGACGTGGCAGTGATATGAAGCACTTTTCGAAAATTAGGCCGAAATAGTCAGGACCAGCGGGATAGGAATGAACGAAACAAATGGAATTAAAGCGGCGAAAAAAAAACCACACGGCCGGCGGAAAATAGAAAAGGACAAGATAGCAAAGTGGAACCGAAACCATATTTCTCCTAATGTACCTCAATAAATTTCCGTAACAACTGCCATTACACTAATCCGAAGAAAACTGAACAAGAAGATACGGGAGTATCAAAGAAGTGAAGAGGTGGAGAAAGTGGAGCAGGTAGGACTAGGAATTGGAAGAAAACTATTTGAATTAATGTTGCATCCATACGTACTTAACTAGATGGATGGGTGGAGTGGATAGCTAAATGGTGGTAAAAAACTTTTCCTGAAAACGTGCACTGGCAGATTGAATGAAATCGATGGAACTACGAGTAAAGAAAGTTGAAGATAATTTTTGAACATTTGTATTATTACTAATCTTCGAAGAACATTAGTATTAAAATCGATTCGGCCAAAAATTCATATTTCCATATATATATATATATATATATATATATATATATATATATATATATATATATATATATATATATATATATATATATATATCATCAAAAAATGTCAGTGAGATAATCTCGGGAACGCGCCATCCGGTTGAGCTAAAACTTTCAGGATATATTGGTGTATATGCAGAATAGGTCCAGGTCACACTAAATGTCAGTTATTGTTCACCTTTTGGCGCCGGCGGCCATTTAAGTGATATTTTTAATATACCTATTATTTCGTACACAAATAATTTTCGCAAAAATAAAGTTAACGAAATAAATTTCGAACGTGTTTTACATGTGAATCGGATAATGTTTTGGAATTTTTTAACCCCATGTGTGCGCTGGGTGCCTAAAAAGAGAACGGGAAAATTTGAAAATTTTTAAACTGCGATAACTTTTGACAGGGCTATTTGATCGTTACGAAATTTTCAGGACATATTTGTATTATTTAGTTGTAGATTTGTGTAGCTTTAAATGGGCGTGCTGGCAACTCTGTAGCTAGGGCAGGCACTGAAAGTGAAAACCTCCAAATCATCGTCTCTCTTGAAAAAATGCCGCTTCTTCAAAAAGAAGCCACTCATATGTAAATCTTGTGCTTTGTTAACATAGACAATAAAAAAAATTTGATATGGTATAACGGGCACGCCTGGTAACCCTTGCCCAATTTACCTATATTTTTAGCATCAAAAACTTCTGTTCACGGAAACTCACGATCCGATGAGCAGAATTAATTGAAATTTGCAGAATGTATTGGCCTTGAATAGGAACAGGTCTGATAGAAGTGATTTTGAAATGCAGGCGATTTTGTGCCAGTGGTGCCATCTTGAAAAATCACTAAAAAAGATAACTGCTTTTAACCCTATAAATTCTGATTGAATCGTTCGATTTTGACGAAATTCACACAGTAGCTGCACCTTATTTTAAGCCACGTTTGATAGAAATTTGGTCAAAAAATTCGGTTGGAGCTGCCAGCTATGATAATTTTGGTGTCTTAAATTTGAAAAAAAAAAAATTGGAAGTGAAAATATTCAAACCATCGAATATTCAAAAAATGTCCGTTTCTTACAATAAAACCAATCTGTATACAAATTTTATGCTTAATCTACACGTTCAAAGTAAAACTTTGAAAATTTAATGTCGGACAAGAACGGTAGCCCTCTCCCAGTTAACCTATATTTTTAGCATCAAAAACTTCTGTTCACGGGAACTCACGAACCAATAATCAGATATAGCTCAAATTTACAGAATGCATTGGACTTAGGTAGGACCAGATTTGATAGAAGCGATTTTGAATTGTGGGCAAGTCTGTGCCAGTGGTGCCATCTTGAAAAAATACGAAGAAAAAAAACTGCTTTTTGCCCTATGAAATGTGAATAAGTTACCAAATTTTCATGAAATTGACACAGTAGCTGAACCTTACTTCAATCTTTGTTTGGTGGAAATTTGGTTGCAAAATTCGATTGGTGCTGCCAGCTATGGTAATTTTTGGGTCTTTGGTTTTGAAAATTCGCTCAGGAAAATAAAACTTTTTGCCCTATAACTTCCAGTGCAGTCATGAAATCAATACGAATTTCATACAATTAATGAAACCTATCATAAACATTATTCAGGCCAAATTAAGTTGAAAAGCCACCATAGGGCTGCCAGCTATTGTTGGTTTTGTGTTTAATTGCAATATCTTTATTAAGCGGTTTTATCGTAGAATTTTTAAATGGTAATGACATTGTAGTGACAATAAACAGCAAATATTAAGTTTTCGATTATTTGAAAAAACTCGCTGCAGGTAGCCCTAAATTTCTTTATACTCCTGTAACTTCGAATGTAATATAACAACGTGAAACAGATGTGATATATTCTTGGCTTTGATACTGGCAGAAGGTTGCCAGCACGAGTCGGTTGTGCTACTTTTGTATCAATAAATGCTTACAATTAGTATTCATACCGGAAACATTTACAATGAAAATAAATAACCAATGTTTCAATTCCCAAAGTTCTGCAAATTTTTCGGATCGCAGCCCCAAACACCAACTTCAGTTACAGTGCTGCAGGCACTGAACATTTTCTTCATTGATGTTATATGAGATGCTGCTTTCAAAATTATGTGAAATAAGCAACTGATAACGAATATAATTAACCCGTGTTTTGCTCTCATAAACGTTGAAATTCATGCCACTGGTAATATCTGAAAACTTCCAACATATGAGTTATAATGCATTCTTGAGACCAAAGTAAAACGTGGCATTTGAAACAGTTTGGCCGTAATAAGCAGCTCATGTGGTGGAATATGCACTCAAAACCTGCACGATTCTTCTACTGTTCTTCGAACATTAGTGTTTCTAGCGGTTCAGGTGCGCTAGAGTTTTTTATGTTCAATTGTGTGAAAAATAGCTTCATCTCAAAAACAATACCAAAATCAATGTCTTTTTAAAATCGATAATTGATGATTTTGAATCAATTAAATTGCATGGAGATAAATGTAGAAAAAATGTGCAGATTAAAACTGCGGTGTAAGCGAAAAAAGAAAAGGGCAAGAGAGAAGAGATAATATCGTCATTTTCGCCCTATGAGATTTGAAAAGCTAGCAGCTACCAGATGATGAGCGATATTATTTTGATTTCTAAATTCTCCAAAGGTATGTCTTAAATAAAGACCATTTAAGCTGCTTATCACATAAAACTTTTATTGTTGCATATTTTGGTACAATAATGACAAAATGATTTGTCCTGATTTTTCTTTTCTGATTTTCCTTTCCATTTTCGTTTTGGATCAATAACTGAATTATAAGTTATAGGAATGGAAAGATTTTGAGGGTTGCCAAATACAAAAAAAAAAAAAATTATAAACTTTGAATAGATTTTACTTATATTCATTAGAATGCGATTGCAACTGGAATTTTTATTGATTGTTTGTTTGAGTGCAAGAATGGTAAAAATTATAGTTGCTGGCAATTCTAATTAATTTTTTGAAATTAGTCTACTGCATGAGTTTTAATGTTATCTAATAACTTAACCAGCCACGTTCTCAGCTAACTTCTTGGTCCAACTTGAAACCAATACAGAATTTCAGTTTCATTTAATGATGCCGTCGAGAGCTCTTGCAAATACGAATTTTGGGGAGCTACAAAATAGGAATTTGATCAAGGGTTGTCGTTGTTCTCATCTGATAAGCAGGTCTAAATAGCGAATGTAAATGTATGTCATATTTCTGTATCAATTAAAATTATAACCATGCAGGTTTTTTTTTAAAAAACTACACCATAAAAGTGAGAATTCATCACGATAATGAAATAATACCTGAAAATATACCCACAATGGGCGCTTTTTAATTTTCCTTTTATTTCACTCAAATTGGAGCACTTGGCACTTTCCTTTAAACTGTTGGAAATGGAAAATGTTTGATATCAATAAAAAATATTTGATCTTAGAGTTCGCTCTTGATTAGATTTGTTTAAAGCAAAATAGAATCTCTGAATTCGATTATTAGATAATATAACAATAATATCATACTACAATAAAACGCAGATGTGGAAATACATACTAACAGCAATGTTGAACATCAAAGAAAATTATTTATTTAAAGTAAGCAAGGTGTATAACAAAAAAAGTTATAAAAAATTAGCATATATGCTTTTCTTAAGCTAAACTTAAATTAGACAAGCTCATGTCCCAGACAATTGTATGGTTTTCCATATTGTATGGAAATTTCAAGGTAAGGAAATAGGTAAAAAAACTTTTCAAAGTGGATTTTGAAATCGATAAGACATAGTTGTAGAAAAAATTGTTGAATATTTTGCAGCGTCTATTTATGGACACCCTTTCTTTATAAACAGAGTGATGCTGATGGTAATTAAGGAGGCGTGTGTATCTAGTTCTTCTCACTAGATTGTTGAAAATTATTTCAATTCAGCCTTGAATTGCATTAACACGTTCCCTGTCCGCTGAATCACATGTGGCTCAGGAAACGAGCTTTTGGAATGCACAGCTACGTTCATGAGTCATATGTGGCTCAGCGGACACCTACAACTTGTATTGAGAAAAACCAAAACATTTACCTGAATTACATATGGTTCATGAGCGTTCAGCGACTAAAAAGTCTGTGTACGCTCCTGAACCATATGTGTTTCAGGTAAGAACTACCTACTTCTATTTTGTCTATCAACATTTTTCTATGCTTGGGGTGTTTATAGAATCATATAAGAACAAATTTCAGCAAAAAATAATTTGAACTTGCGGAGCAATTTCGTTGTTTTGTTCAGGACAGGGAAAGTGTTAAAGACGAAACAATACCGCTCTCCTTGAAGAAAGTGCCACCAGATTTTAAAGACTTAGTCTGTAGCTGTACGATGATAGACTTTTGAAATCATGTACATTATATATAGATTGCTCAAGGCAAAAGCTACCAACTGCCTTTGAATGGACTAACAGGCGGACTAAAGATATGTACAGCGATTTTGTAGCCTATAAGCTCTTGAATTCTTTTGCACGTCCTTATATAAATCCTATCTGTTTGTTAGCTCTTACAAGAACTTTGTCTTAGTGAAGATTAAAATGCAGGTTTAAGCCCAAAACGGCACCGAGATCTATAACACTATCTACATACTTCAGCAGCTGATTACTTAGACAATAATCATAATTTAATGTAGAGATCTAACGAGAAAAGCTTATGGTATTAATAGTAATAGTATTTACCAACGATAAAAGAAAGAGTTTTTTTACAGTCACATCATTGCTCAAACGGTAACAGTTTTTTACTGAAGGAAATTTTAATCAAATTTCGATTGAATAGTGCGATACATTTTCAGATTGTACGCAGAAAATGTTGTAGTATGTCAGAAAATACCTCCAACAAAAATACTGAACAGGATCGGTTCTAGGTGGAGAGAAAGCCTTAGAATTTTACATGTTATATTTTTTTACGAAGATTATAATAAAATAAATTAATTAAATTTTCCTGAATTGCCAAATTTTCAGAGTTTATAGCTCAAAACATAATCGTGCACAAACAAATTCGAGATTATTGTCATTATGAATCAGCGTGAGATGGGAAGGTTTTTAGAAACAAGGAAATCTGTCTCATGTCAACGATTTGTTGAGGATCATATGCAGGCGTGAAATAATCGTTTTAGAACTTAAAATAAATGTAAAATTTTTCTCTTAGGATCGCGACATATTTTGCCATATATATCAAGATGATTTTTGTTTAGGCTAAGTCATAATCTATTTTTTTTAACATCGTCGCTAGTATTGATAGTGGTTTTAATTATCTTACATAGTTTGTTTCTTTAATTTTTTCAGACGAACACCTCAGGAAATTTTTTTTTCATGGCTCAGGCAGTTTTTTTTTATTTATCGTTGGAAAACAATTTTTAACCGCATTAAAGTTCAACTGATAGAAAAGGATTAAGCGATCAATTGAATAGCTTAACTCTGAGAATCGCGGATAGAGAAGTTTATTGGGTTTCTAACAATTTGTAGAGTTATCGTTCCCTTTGTTTGGCAGTCACTGAATTTTCCTGAATTTTACTGAATCATGTGGTGGGGGAATTCATGAAAAGTACGGGAACGCTTTCATTGCATTTCCTGAAAACTGACGAGCAAAAGTGTCAGTTTTCGGTTTTTGGGAGAACAAAAGTGATTATAAAGTCATCCTAAGCGGTGATAAATTAACGCCACAAAAATATTCAACCTTCATAATAAGATTGGGCAAAAAATATGTTGCTTGTCGCGCACATTTGAAAATATTTACTCGGGCCACACCGTTTGACACATTTCAGTAGCTCAGACCCTACTGAAATTTCATCGTACTTACTGAAAGAGGGGAAATTTTCAGTTTTCAGTGAAATGAAGTACGGGAACGGCTTCATTGCAATTAATCGCGATTGATCGCAACTAAGCGTAGTACGAGAACATAGCTACTACGTGTTGGATGCCATGGAACGGATGCATACCTTCTTCCTTTAGTATTTGCAACAGTGCCCCGAAACTTTCCCTTGGAGGACTATATTTGTTGTTTCTTCCTTTCCGTCATGACTAGTTCCACACTCTTGCTATGTTAACTGCCTTCACCAATATCAAAATCTTCTGTTGGCAATGCCTCAGTATCGTTATTTGCACTGAACGTTTGCAAAGTACGTAACAATCGATCCTGTTCACGTTTCACTAAACGTTTTAAATGACGGCGGGTAATACAATAGGACCACATCGCTTTTTTGTGTTGATATAATTAAATTCTTATTTTAATTTTATTTTTCTTGAACTCACCACTGTAAATAAAAATCTAGAGCACTATTTACCAACTTTTCAAAAAACTTTAAATATTGCAGCACTTCACTCACAGGTAAATTACTTTTGAATGGCTCAAAACGCATAACCAACAAAAAACACCAAGCAAAGGAAACGCATAAAACAATTAAACCGAAACACGTTTGAGCTTGCATCATTCTAGTTTGTACATATATCTACATTACTTTTCCCTTCACTGTGCATTACTTTGTGCAGTAAAGTAGTTAGTAGATAAACCCACATGGATTTCTGTACCACAATGATTCTGTTTTGCATTATTTACACATTACAGTGTAATCGATTATTTTGGAATTCATAGACACTAATGAAAGAGTGCATGGTAAAAGTCATCGATGCTTGTGGTCCTACTGGGTAGCGTATATTTCTTGTATGCAAGTGATTTTTACCCTACAAGAGCAAGCAGCGCTGTTTGAGGAGATTTGCTTCTTATCTAAGCATGCCGAGATCTTTAAATCAGAGAAGTTTAAGGCACTGGCTATCAAATACTCCATAACATTTTCGAATTATTTTTTTTACAAAAAGGAGCTAAGACGATCCGGGCCAAAAATCCTTTGGTTAAGCGTGTGATGCTTTTTCTGTTTTACACAAATACAACTTTCGTTTCGTTCCAGCTACAAAGAAGGTACAAAGATCTCTAGCATGTATTATATGTATCCATCGATTCGCAATGCACAGACCGGGTATTTAACAGCCCATGGCTCTTGCATTAGCGCAATATCCTTACTTTAGATCGTCTATTCTTAAGCATCATGCAATAACTAAATAGTAGGTCATTTTTATTATGTCTAACGACCTCCATAAATTCATCAGATGAAGAAGTTTTGACGGAGAAGAGCACCCTGAACTTTGGATTAATTGGAATCTCCTTCAATTTGTCTTTTATTTCGCGCCTGATCACCCTTCCTCCAGATGATTTATTGCTATCCTAGAGAGATACACTTTTGATACACTTGAGTCAAGGAACGCTTTTCTTGCCCATTTTATCGAACGGCTGATTAATACCAGTGGGCCAGTCTTGCGTTTTTTGCCTCCGTTTGGCAAGACCGTCTTAGTTTGCTCAGTTGATTTTTACTACTTTTAAGCAGTCAAAGCGGCGGAAGCCTGGAATGCAAGACGAAAAAATTTGTTTTGCATTGCTAACTATGAGGCTTTTTGGTCAATGTCCTGAGAAGGACACCCTCTAATCTTTTTAAAATTTGTGACGAAATCTGTGGGTCTTTTAAGTCCTAGTAGAGTTGACGATTTGAAATTGGGTGCCTGTATTAGAGGTGGCAGCTGAGTTAACAGCTGCGGGAGCCTGAGTTGGATCAATTATAAAATCTGATTTTTAGTTGGCTTGAATTTTTTTCATGTTGAACAAAATAAAACTCATTTTGAATTTTTAAGCTTCTTGAATTTTAGTCAAAAGATCTCATACTATGTTTACCAACTTGAGTTACAACTGAAGCCAAAGTTGCACTGAATCCCTGAACATGTTCACATCGAAAACTCATCAAAAGTTTTTGTTAATTTTGTGAATTTTCACTCAATGTAAGCGTTTCTGCTGATGTTCAGACAAAAAGACACAGCTCTTATGATGACTGGCAAAGCACAAAACCTTCCATTAATCAATACTACTGAAAAGTAATAAGAAAAACACATTGAATTTTCGGTTTTAATTGAAAAATACAAAAAAGAGCACTTTAGCTGCTACCAACTTTACCTTGGGCAACGAAATTTACAAATTATTCTGAAGGTTTTGCTTTTGTATATTTTTCTTGAAGAGTCAATTGAAAACCAGCGTGAATTTTTTTGCTCTCGTTTCAAACGAATCAATCTTATTTAACTTTTATTTAATTATTGAAAATATTTTCTTTTAATTGATACTCGAAAATGAAATTTGCCTGCTTAGTGACAAACTTTTTTCAAAGTCAAAATCCCAAGGGCAAATGATTTACAAAAAGCATTGAGTTCATTAAAAAGTATATTCAAATAATGAATTGAAATTTCCGACTTCACTCAGTAGCCATCCCATCAATATTCCATCCATCTCTCTTCGGCTCCACTGCTTCCAAGAACACATCATTAAATAAAGTAAATCCTAATTATACTCCGAAACGACTTTCTCAATATTTCTCCATTATTCATCTATGCATTCATTTAGAACATGGAAATTTTTCGATCCATTTGATTAATGACTTTTCTTTCAAAACTCCACTACTACTGCTCACAGATTTCTATTAAGCATCATCCCCATTTTCCCAGCCCGTCACCAGTTTGGTATTGTGTTTACTTGCCACTGTCTCATTTACGACGTACCCTTCCGAAAACTCGGTCGCTATCATTTTTATGCATTCTCTCGTTCAGTCTTTCGTAATATCTATCAGTCACAACCAGTCACGATACTGGTATATTCGTTTTTCCAGGAAACAATCTGTCGCATATTGTCCCGACCAGGACGAGGATGACGACGCGTAAGTTCGAGGAAGCTCTCAATTGTATGACAGTGTTGCTTTAATCCGTTTTCTACCGAATTATCTCGAAGAATGATTTGTCACGACAAAGTTTTAGAATGGAACCCAACGCCACAGCCAGTGCCCAATAACAGCGGGCAACATCTGTTTACTTTCAGTCATTCATCTTCATAATCTCTAGAATAGCTGAGTGATGCTCATTCATTTTCTATATTGGTAGAAGAGTTAAGATTTTGTATGATTGCTTATTGTTTTATTTGCGTGCTGAGTTTCGGATGTCTGATTCAATGTTTTACTTGGAAATGTTTTGAAAACAGAAAATTGAAAGCAGATGAATTGAATTTTTTTGAAAGATTTCAAGGTTATTTAAAAAAAAGAAACCCCTACCGCATCAGAACCGCTAGAAATATTAATGTTCGAAGGACAGATTTTGAGTGTGTGTTCTACTACTAGCTACATTCCCTACTTAAGACTAATACACCCGAAGTATTAATAGACCCTAAACTTATATTAATCTCGATGATTTCATCGAAAGTTACAACGATAGAAGGGTGTTTGGGGTTGCCATCCGAAAAATGTCCAGACCTTAGAATTTTTAAACATTGTTGACTTATTTTCATTGCAAATGCTCGCAATGTGAATACTTAAACAAAAATAACAAAAACGCCTTGTGCTGGCAGCCCTTTGCTAGCATTGAAGCCAGATATATATCACATCTGCCTCACGTTGAAGTCAACCTGCTCTTAAAATTTCGTATTGATTTGATGACTGCATTGGAAGTTATAGGGATACAAAAAAAAATTAGGGCTACCATTCGCAAAAGTTTTTAAATTTTCTAGATCTTAATATTTGGTGTTTGTTTTTACTACCAAATCACTACGATTTGAAAATTCTATGATAAAATTGCTTACTAAAGATATGCCAAAAAATACAAAAACAACCAGAACTGCTAGCCCTATCATTGTTTTTTGAACTAAATTTCTACTGAATATTGTCTACAATAAATTTTATTTCCTATTTGAATTTCGTTATGATTTCCTGACTGTACTGGAAGCTATTGGGCAAACATTTTTATTTTCCTCAGCCAATTTCAAAATTAAAAGACTCCAAGAGCAGTTATTTTTCTTATTGATTTTTCAAGATGGCACCACTGGCACAGAATTATCTGCATTTCAAAATCACTTCTATCAGACTTGGTCCTACTAAAGACCAGTGCTGCCATTTAGCAGTAGATTTAGCATTATTTTTTCAGTAGATTTAGCATTATTTTTTCCAAAACGGCATTCGAAATTCGAAGTTAGCATCTAGCATTATTTTTAGCATTTAAATTTAGAGTTCGGAATAATCTGGCACTCATCTATTCACCAAATTTTTCTCAATATTAGCTCTGTTTGTGTACTTTTGAAATTCATGAAAAATACAAAAACGCGCTCATGGCATTTCCTTAGAAGTGAAAAGCAGAAGTGACAGTTGTCTGATTTAGATATAATGATAGTGATTTTAAAGTCTAAAATATAAAGATTATAAAGTCGTCTATATTGCTTTAAATATGGTAACGTTCCATCAAATCGTGATGGTGCTAAAAATCAGTGATGTGGTCTCATCCACTTCAGACTCCCTGAAGCTTCGGGTATCTACAAGTTCAAGTTTACCGAAGTATGTGCATTCTAGTTAGATATTGTTTTGCTAGGGCTTCAAATACAAGCAATCGCTTGGACAACGCTGGAGAAAAATCTTCGTTACCCGACACTAATACTTTTTCTTTACTTAAAAATGAATAATTGTTTTGATTGTGAGATTCCAAACGATGTTTTGAAAAATATTGATAAAAATGAGCTTTACACAAGAGAAGAAGATTTAGATATAACTAGTATGTCTGTAATAGATAAAGAATCATTTTGAGATGTAAATTTTAAACTTCAAATTTATTTTTGTTATACATATCAATAAAAATATTGTTTTCAAATTGAACCATCTTTATTTCAATTTAATAAAAAAGCATTATTTAGCATTATAATATTACAAGATTTAGCTATACTTAGCATTAAATAGCACTACATTCTGTAAATTGCAACTGTCTCTGATTATCGGATCGTGAGATCCCGTGAACGGAAGTTTTTAATGCTACAAATAAAGGTAAATTGGGGAAGGGTTACCGTTCTTGCTCGTTCTAAAATTTCAAATGCTTTACTCTCACTGTTTAAACAAAACATAAGATTTGTATATGAGTTGCTTTTTTTCTTAAAAGCGAAAATTTTTCAGTAGAGTCGATGGTTTGAAGGTTTTCACTTTCAAATCCTGCCCTATCTACAGGGTTGCCAAGATGCTCATTAAAAGCAACACAAATTTACAACTTAATAATACCAATATATCCTGAAAGCTTCATAATTATTTAATAGCTCTGTTAAAAGCTACCGCTATTTAAAAATTTTCAAATTTTTCCCGTTTTCGGTTTAGGCACGTAGCGCACACATGGGATGAAAAAATTCCAAAACATTATCCGATTCACAATTAAAACACGTTCAAAATTCATTTCGTTAACTTAATTTTTGCAAAAATTATTTGTGGACAGAATAATAGGTAGATGAAAAATATGTTTAAAATGGCCGCTGGCGCCAAAGGGTTAGAGATAATCGACATTTAACGAACATAAGTAAAAAAAAAACTCTAGCGCACCTGAACCGCTAGAAACACTAATGTTCGAAGAACAGTAGAAGAATCGTGCAGGTTTTGAGTGCATATTCCACCACATGCGCTGCTTATTACGGCCAAAGTGTTTCAAATGCCATGTTTTACTTTTGTCTCAAGAATGCATTATAACTCATATGGTAGAAAGTTTCAGATATTACCACTGGCATGAATTTCAACGTTTATGAGAGCAAAACACGGGTTAATTATATTCGTTATCAGTTGCTTATTTCACAAAATTTTGAAAGCAGCATCTCATATAATATCAATGAAGAAAATGCTCAGTGCTTGCAGCACTGTAACTGAAGTTGGAGTTTGGGGCTGCGATCCGAAAAATTTGCAGAACTTTGGGAATTGAAACATCGGTTATTTATTTTCATTGTAAATGTTTCCGGTATGAATACTAACTGTAAGCATTTATTGATACAAAAGTAGCACAACCGACTCGTGCTGGCAACCTTTCGCCAGTATCAAAGCCAAGAATATATCACATCTGCTTCACATTGTTATATTACATTTGAAGTTATAGGAGTATAAAGAAATTTAGGGTTACCTGCAGCGAGTTTTTTCAAATAATCGAAAGCTTCATATTTGCTGTTTATTGTCACTACAATATCATTACCAATTGAAAATTCTACGATAAAACCGCTTAATAAAGATATTGCAAGCAAACACAAAACCAACAATAGCTGGCAGCCCTATCATGGCTTTTCAACCAAATTTGGCTTGAATAATGTTTATAATAGGTTCCAGTAATTGTATGAAATTCATATTGATTTCATGACTGCACTGGAAGTTATAGGGCAAAAAGTTTTATTTTCCTGAGCGAATTTTCACAAAAAGACACAAAAACTACCATAGCTGGCAGCACCAATCGAATTTTTCAACCAAATTTCTATCAAACAGAGTTTAAAGTAAGGTTCAGCTACTGTGTCAATTTCATGAAAATCTGGTAACTTATTCACATTTCATAGGACAAAAAGCAGTTTTTTTTCTTTGTAATTTTTCAAGATGGCACCACTGGAACAGAGTTGCCTACAATTCAAAATCGCTTCTATCAGACCTGGCCCTACTTAAGTCCAATGCATTCTGTAAATTTCAATTCTATCTGATTATTGATTCGTTAGTTCCCGTGAACAGAAGTTTTTGAAGCTAAAAATATAGGTTAACTGAGAAAGGGTTACCGTTCTTGTCCGACATGAAATTTCCAAAGTTTTACTTTGACTGTGTAGATTAAGCATAAGATTTGTATACAGATTGGTTTTATTGTAGAAACGGACATTTTTTAGGATATTCGATGGTTTGAATGTTTTCACTTCCAAATTTTTATTTTTTCAAATTTAAGACACCAAAATTATCATAGCTGGCAGCTCCAACCGAATTTTTCAACCAAATTTCTATCAAACGTGGCTTAAAACAAGGTCCAGCTACTGTGTGAATTTCGTCAAAATCGAACGATTCAATCAGAATTTATAGGGCTAAAAGCAGTTACCTTTTTTAGTGATTTTTCAAGATGGCACCACTGGCACAGAATCGCAAGGATTTCAAAATCACTTCTATCAGACCTGGTCCTATTTAAGACCAATACATTCTGAAAATTTCAATAAATTCTGCTCATTGGATCGTGAGTTTCCGTGAACAGAAGTTTTTGATGCTAAAAACATAGGTAACTTGGGCAAGGGTTACCAGGCGTGCCCGTTATACCATATCAAATTTTTTTTTTTGTTTATGTAAACAAAGCACAAAATTTACATATGAGTTGCTTTTTTTTTTAAGAAACGACATTTTTCCAAGAGAAACGATGATTTGGAGATTTTCACTTTCAGTGCCTGCCCTAGCTACAGGGTTGCCAGCACAATCATTAAAACGTACATTAATCTACAACTAAATAAAACAAACATGTCCTGAAAATTTCGTAATTATGGAATAGCTCTGTCAAAAGTTATCGCAATTTAAAAATTTTCAAATTTTCCCGTTCTCTTTTTAGGCACCCAGCGCACACATAGGGTTAAAAAATTCCAAAACATTATCCGATTCACATGTAAAACTTATTCGAAATTTATGTCGTGAACTTTTTTTTTGCAAAAATTATTTGTGTACGGAATAATAGGTATATTAAAAAAATCACTAAAATGCCCGCCGGCGCCAAAGGGTTAAAGATTATTAACTTTTTGTGAGACCTGGCACTATTCTGCATATACACCAATGTGTCCTGAAAATTTCAGCTCAATCGGATGGCGCGTTCCTGAGATTTTTTCACTGAAATTTTTTGATGATATATATATATATATATATATATATATAGAAATATGAATTTTTGGCCAAAGTGATTTTAATACTAATGTTCTTCTTCGAACATTAGTAAAAACTCTAGCGCACCTGAACCGCTAGAAACACTAATGTTCGAAGAACAGTAGTAGAATTGTGCAGGTTTTGAGTGCATATTCCACCACATGTGCTGCTTATTACGGCCAAACTGTTTCAAATGCCACGTTTTACTTTGGTCTCAAGAATGCATTATAACTCATATGTTGGAAGTTTTCAGATATTACCACTGGCATGAATTTCAACGTTTATGAATTTTGAAAGCAGCATCTCATATAACATCAATGAAGAAAATGTTCAGTGCCTGCAGCACTGTAACTGAAGTTGGTGTTTGGGGCTGCGATCCGAAAAATTTGCAGAACTTTGGGAATTGAAACATTGGTTATTTATTTTCATTGTAAATGTTTCCGGTATGAATACTAATTGTAAGCATTTATTGATACAAAAGTAGCACAACCGACTCGTGCTGGCAACCTTCTGCCAGTATCAAAGCCAAGAATATATCACATCTGCTTCACATTGTTATATTACATTTGAAGTTATAGGAGTATAAAGAAATTTAGGGTTACCTGCAACGAGTTTTTTCATATAATCGAAAGCTTAATATTTACTGTTTATTGTCACTACAATATCATTACCATTTGAAAATTTGACGATAAAACCGCTTAATAAACATATTGCAATTAAACACAAAACCAACAATAGCTGGCAGCCCTATGGTGGCTTTTCAACTTTATTTGGCCTGAATAATGTTTATGATAGGTTTCATTAATTGTATGAAATTCGTATTGATTTCATGACTGCACTGGAAGTTATAGGGCAAAAAGTTTTATTTTCCTGAGCGAATTTTCAAAACCAAAGACACAAAAATTACCATAGCTGGCAGCACGAATCGAATTTTTCAACCAAATTTCCACCAAACAAAGATTGGAGTAAGGTTCAGCTACTGTGTCAATTTCATGAAAATTTGGTAACTTATTCACATTTCATAGGGCAAAAAGCAGTTTGTTTTCTTCGGAATTTTTCAAGATGGCACCACTGGCACAGACTTGCCCACAATTCAAAATCGCTTCTATCAAATCTGGTCCTACTTAAGTCCAATGCATTCTGTAAATTTGAGCTGTATCTGATTATTGGTTCGTGAGTTCCCGTGAACAGAAGTTTTTGATGCTTGAAATATAGGTTAACTGGGAGAGGGTTACCGTTCTTGTCCGACATTAAATTTTCAAAGTTTTACTTTGAACGTGTAGATAAAACATAAGATTTGTATACAGATTGGTTTTATTGTAAGAAACGGACATTTTTTGAATATTTTCACTTCCAATTTTTTTTTTCAAATTTAAGACACCAAAATTACCATAGCTGGCAGCTCCAACCGATTTTTTCGGTTGGAGCGAAAAGGTATTTACCAAACGTGGCTTAAAATAAGGTGCAGCTACTGTGTGAATTTCGTCAAAATCGAACGATTCAATCAGAATTTATAGGGCTAAAAGCAGTTATCTTTTTTAGTGATTTTTCAAGATGGCACCACTGGCACAGAATCGCCTGCATTTCAAAATCACTTCTATCAGACCTGGTCCTTTTCATGGCCAATACATTCTGCAAATTTCAATTAATTTTGCTTATCGGATCGTGAGTTTCCGTGAACAGAAGTTTTTGATGCTAAAAATATAGGTAAATTGGACAAGGGTTACCAGGCGTGCCCGTTATACCATATCAAATTTTTTTTATTGTCTATGTTAACAAAGCACAAGATTTACATATGAGTGGCTTCTTTTTGAAGAAGCGGCATTTTTTCAAGAGAGACGATGATTTGGAGGTTTTCACTTTCAGTGCCTGCCCTAGCTACAGAGTTGCCAGCACGCCCATTAAAAGCTACACAAATCTACAACTAAATAATGTTAATATGTTCTGAAAATTTCGTAACGATCGAACAGCCCTGTCAAAAGTTATCGCAGTTTAAACATTTTCAAATTTTCCCGTTCTCTTTTTAGGCACCCAGCGCACACATGGGGTTAAAAAATTCCAAAACATTATCCGATTCACATGTAAAACACGTTCAAAATTTATTTCGTTAACTTTATTTGTGCGAAAATTATTTGTGTACGAAATAATAGGTATATTAAAAATATCACTTAAATGGCCGCCGGCGCCATAAGGTTAACAATAACTGACATTTAGTGTGACCTGGACCTATTCCGCTTATACACCAATATATCCTGAAAGTTTTAGCTCAATCGGATGGCGTTCCCGAGAATATCTCACTGACATTTTTTGATGATATATATATATATATATATATATATATATATATATATATATATATATATATATATATGGAATTATGAATTTTTGGCCGAATCGATTTTAATACTAATGTTCTTCGAACATTAGTTAAAAGTACATTTATGCTTGTATTGCAAAAATTGTAATTGCATGAAAACGGACCCACACTGGGCGCGTTCATTACAATGTTATTTTGTCTTCATAGACTGTAGTGATCAGCAATTATGGCAGAAAGTCACCGTCATGAGTTTAATTTCTGTTTAATTGTAGAAAAATAAGCCGAAATTTACTTGTTTATTATGAATTATTGTAAGTTTTATATTCTTTGTAATATTGAGGACTATGCATTTGTGTGTTGATTTTTAGTCTATCTGAATTCGAATGAATTGTTTCAAAATATTTTAAGACAGAATTTGTTTTAAGAGTATCGCCAAGCATTAGTTCACATGGTAAAATAAAATTCTTGTCTGTGAATTTTGTAATTTTGAGATGGGTAAACAGCTGCATTAGTTAATTGTAAAGGATAATTTTACTTAGAAGAATTATATTGGCAGGCGAAGAAGCTAAGCACAATAATTATATGATTTTTCTTCGATTTAGTCCTCTTGGTCATCTGAGTTCTTATTTGTTTGAGAATGTAAGTTGAAGTACATTTTGATTCAAAGAATAGAAAATATATAAAAAACCTCTAAAAATTTTCATGGTTTCAATCGATTGCTATTTTTCCATATTTCATTTAAAAGAAGTACTAAAAGACTAATTTCAAAACAAATTTAATATAACGACTAACAACCATCTTCTCTCTAACCATAATTTACAAATTTTTATTTAAAATCCCCTAAAATTTCCAAATATAATCCATCAACCTTCATCAAACTCAATAACTACCTCATCTGCTAGGTTCAAGTCAGCAATAAATTTTATAATTACCCAAGAATCTACAAACTTATGATCCCACAAACAAATTATTAGCGGACCCTCTAAAAAAATATTTCAATAAAATCTGTCTTTATCGCCCAACGACCTAATGTTATTACTAGGTACCTTGACACTATCTCATAGCGACCACCTACCGATTGTTGACCGTAAATTCTCATAATTACTAGACGAAACCCCTTTTATGTGCTCATTGTAATCCGATAAAATATTTTACTGAAGGTTATTTCGGGGCTCAGTAAAACATCATTACGGGAAATAAAATTGAAGGTAGCTTACATGGGAAACGTAAAGGACCAAGGATGAATGGCTATTATTATAAAACGACCGTTATAATTTAGAATGCTATTTATTGTGGCTTTGGAATCAGAGGTGAATATTGAAAGACACTTAAACTTTCAAGGTGAATCGATTTGAAGGCGGAGATTAGTGAAATTAGCTCAAATGATGTTTGTGTATCGTCCAATTTTTTTTTATTTTTGTTTGAATTGTTATAGCTTTGTAATATTGTAAAATCTTCAATATCGTTGGCAATGAAAATCAAAGTGATTTATAAAGTTTTTTATTTTTTGAACACAGTTTTGTCAAATCACAGATAACATTAAAAAAGAAGATATGAATTATGAGCAAGTTTCAAACCTGGTTGTGATAAGGTTTTGAAAAATTTCAATTCCATGTGTAATTTAATTACTTGAAAAGGAAAAAAAAATTTTCTGTAACTTTAGTAGAGAATAATCGCTGTCCTATGAGGTCATGCAAGCTCATCACGCACAGCTCTACTAATTGAGTATGAGCGTTTTTACAGCGATTCCCAATTCGGGATTGGGAATATACCGTAATTCGTGAGCTTTCTCTGCGTGTTATTGTATTTGTGTGTACACGATAATTCTGTGTACGTACACGTAGATTTTCATTATGGCGGCATCTGACTACTGCTGTTCACTTCGTTCGAGCATGTGCATGGACGCAGCTTTCCGATATGGCGGCTTCTGACTAAAGCTGTTTGCTTCGTGTCAGCACGTCCGTGTAGTCAGATTTCCAATATGGCAGATTCTGACTTATCCTATTCACATCGTGCGAGCATGCTCGTGCAGAAGATTTCCCCTAGCGGCTTCTGCTGATTGGTGCTCATTTCGTAAGGGCGTTTCCATACAGGGAAATTCTTTACATGGCGACTTCTGAAAAATGCTGTTCATTTCGCAGGAGCGTGTACAAACGGGCACACTTCTAATATTACGAGTGCAGTTCACTTCGTAGAAGCGTATTCATGTAAGGGAATTCCAATGTGGCGGCTTCTGAAATTCACCGTTTACTTCGTTGAAGCGCGTGGAAACAGGGAAATTTGTTTTATTGATGCTTCTGGCGAGTGCTGTGCAGTTAGTTGGTGCGTGTCTGGTGAATAGCGACGTCGCCACTTCATGCATCAACGTTACATGAACCATTTGAGACGATGGTTATGTGGTTTAGGCATTTGGCGGCACCGCGGCCGTGAATCGCATTCATGTTCTAAGCACATTTTAGCACTTTCGAGATATTCGATGATTTGTGTTTTGATTTGTACTGCAAATAAACAAATATTTTCTTTTTTTTTTAAGTTAGCTGTATAACCATACAGCACACAATTTTAGCAGGAGATCAAGAACAGAGGTCATTTTTGAATATTGGTTTTAGCATACTTCCACAAAAGATAAGTATTTAAAATTTAGCAGAATGATGCAGTAGAGCAGGGGTGGGAAAACGGTCGATCGCGATCGACCGGTCGATCGCAAACAGTTTGACAGTCGATCACAAACATTTTTAATAATTTAGTAGGTTAATTTAAAATGTGAACTAAAAATTTAGTTTACGATTTATTCAGTACATTTTGGAATGGGCCTTGGTAGATCCAATCGCACAGTCCACGCAGTTTCAGTTCACACAAAAGCTCGCAGAGCCTTGGTGGCGGAGAAACCAACGGGAAAATCCGAGATAGCTATGCTCTCGATTTGTGCAATTTATAGATTTATATCATTTTAGTAAAACTGCTTCACTAAATCTCGTATACGTATACGGTTGTTTCATATCCTTAAATCTCTCTGTTCTAAAGTACAACTTTATAATTTTGCTTCCCGCTATACACCTTGTCTGCATTTGCATTCGTCTCCCTACTACCGAGGTAGTAAATTGTCACACACAGCGCAACAAAGGTTAACCTCAATTTTAGATAAAATAGAATTTTAAATTAAATTCTTTTCACGCCAATTTAGTTTGTGCAGTTCATTCTTTCGAGCTAAAAAGTGACATTTGGTGTTTGAATTTGAAAATTGAATTGTGTAAATGTCTTTTCAATAACAAAATCGTTCGAAAATTGAAATTCTTGACATCTTATCCGTCAGAAATGATAAGTATCCCCGCTTTTCTGCATTTTCAAAATTTTCGCTCGAAAGAATGACCAGATAATGGAGACATGTCAAAATTTAGCTTCACGATTAACTCAGTACTAGCCTAAAAAATGAACTGCACCTACTAAATTAGCGTAAAATGATTGGAGACATGTGCCAAAGCTATTTGCATTTTCAAAGCGACAGCATGTTCCAAGCAATTTTTCACGCTTAAAAGTGAGTACAACTCTTGTTATTTTCAAGCTAAATTTTCGCCGAAATAAATTTCACGTCAAAATTTGCATGAAAATTTAACGTGAAATCGAAAACAGTACTAAACTTTAGATGGCTTAGCACAGGAAGGTTTTTGCAAAGATTTCTAAATCTTTTGCCTGAAATTATTGCATTTTTGGACACATTGGGAGAAAAACATGAACAATTAGAAGATCCAGTATGGGTAAAGATATTAGCATTTCTTACGGATTTTATGGGCCGTTGCAACTTGCTAAATTTACAATTACAAGGAAAAGGAAAACATTGTTGACTTGTTGAGTTCGGTAAATGTTTTTTAAGTAAAATTAAAACCTTTTGCTTCACAATTAAATAGGCAAAATTTTTAAATATTTTCCATATTTTGAAAAACATATTAAACTTACTAGTGAATCTAGCTGAAAGCTGAAAGACATTCTTCAGTTCGCGAAAGAGTCCGGGGCCTTCGATGGCTGCTTGGACTGATTTTTTTTTCTCCTGCCGCATTTATCTCGTAGCAATATGTACCAATAGGTCCATGTGTGGCCTTGTGCCAACTGGTACAACCTAACCTAAACTACTGGTGCATGTAATATTGAAATGTTTTGTCCTGAACTGGAAAATTTTAAACAAGAATTCGAGAGACGATTTGCAAATCTCAATAACCATCAACCGATTTTTGAATTTATTTCATTTCCTTTTAGAGAATTCGATAACAAGGATATTTCATCAAATCTAGCGCATGCTTTACAATTGAATTCATCGAATCTAGAGCTAGAAATTTTAACCATTGCCCGCGCAAATGAAAATTATTTTTTTTATTTTATTACCATAAAAAATATCCGTTATTGAGATTGGTGGCAATGAGGATATTTGCATTTTTATCGATGTGAAGCAACGTTTTCTCAAATGAAAATAATCGAATCGCAGCTTAGGAGTTCTCTGACTAATGACCACTTAACGGCATCTATTTGATTGTGCTTCAGTGCTTACAAGCCTAACTCTACAATACTTTTTGATGAAATGGAGAGTCACTCATATACATCAAAAATTAATCCAAAATATTTAAATGTACTCGCTAAAACTGCATGTTTTTTAGCCCATTAATTAATTGTTACAGGCCGCCTCCATTAGCGATTGGGCATAACATGGCATAACATTTCAAATTGCTAATAGAGGCGGCCTATGGTATGCAATATTTGATGGCATGCCATATATGGTAGGCAATATGCTATGCCATTTGCTTGTATGCCATCAGCAGCAGAATTTCTTCACCCTACACTTTAAATAAAATAATCGAATCCAGCATTTAACGCTCAGATACAGCGCACGTGCTTTCCGCTCAGATGCATTTTCGGAATGATATTGCATTCCGATGCATGCTGTTTGGTGGATGGCCACCAAACTGTTCGACGAAGTGAACAGCGGCCGCTAGAAGCCACGATATTAGAAATTTCCCTTTTGGACACGCCTTATTGAAAACAAATCACAATCTATGTGTTTGTAAACCAGATCGCCGCTCAAATTTCTATGGTTACACGAGATCGGGATTTCAAACCGGTTTTAATCCGATCTTCGTGTAGCCATATAATTTGATCCGGCACACATACATATGAACGCTTCGTACAAAACCGCTATTTGCAAATCAAGCTCCTGAAGAGCTTCCGTGCACGTACACAGTCTGCGCACACATACATGGAAATCGGGCTAAAGCTCACGAATTACGGTATATTCCCAATCCCGAATTGGGAATCGCTGTAAAAACGCTCTATTCAGCTTCCATGCAGAAAAGTTGGGCAATATGTAATGCAATGTGTACCGAAGAATTAAACTTTAATAGTTGGAACAGAAATAGAGTCAAACCTTCAACGCTGCTGTTTTGTGAAAAATTGCTTTTGAATTTATTTGAAAATGAGGATTTGTTGCGCGCCAGTCCGAAAAGTAGTGAGCTACTCACTGTGGAGTCAATACATGATATACATTTTTCGTTGAATTTTCGTTGGTAAGCAAAGTTTAAGTACAGTAAATCTGTCATTATAGTAATAAAATTACACAGGGTTTAATAGATTTGAATACAAAGATATATTTAAAAATACAAGAGCAAGTATTTAATATTTCACCAAGATTTTTATAAAAATTTAATAGTACAGGAATATATAAAAGCCTACAGTAAATATTTTTTGATAATATATCCTTTTGTTTTTTTAACTAATAATTATCTCTTTTCGAAAGAGTTACTGGCGGCACAAACATTTCCCATGGAGATAACTGCTTGAAATGCTCTAAACCTTTGATTTTTTGGTCTCGGAGTTTCGCTCCTATGTAGCTTCAAGCAAAGAAATCCAAAGGACTTAAATTTTGGCTACTTGGAGCCTTTTTATCTTTCGGTAAGAATTCGGTTAAGTTATCAGCACACCGTCTTTGAACTACATTCCCAGTGTTCGAAGGCACTCCGTCTTGTTAAAAGCAGTAATAATTAGCTCCAAACAAGTTTCTTAAGTCTTTTCATGAAGACTTTGAGAGCCTCAATTTTGCAGCTATTTTTCTCATAGAACGACCTTTTTTTCTCCGGATGTGCTCTTTAAATCTTAACACGTTGCTAGTACGTGCAGTGTGTGGACGTCCTATTATCTTACGATCCTTAACAGAGAATGTTTCCTTGTAACGTTTGATTGCTTTATGTATGAGGTCGCGCTTAGCATCTTAATTTCGCAGGTCCCGAAGAATTTCACAAGGTTTCATTCCTTTAATAAATTTTTGAACAACTAGTTCACGTATGGATTCCAACGCAGTACACTATCGAAATTGGACTGATATAAATATTTATTTTGAGTTCTTTTGTTCTGGTTGAATTAACTTTTCGCATAAAAACTGGAATAAGGAAAATAATTCGTATCACATTACTATACGACTGGTTTAATCTTCGGAAAAGTTTTTGAATTCATATCAAACCAATATTTGGGCGATAAAATATCAGCATATGGATTAATATTAATTACAAATCAAAGAAAATGATAACAAGAGCTATTATTATTCTCCATATTTTGATTGAGTTATTATCTTTCAAAAAGAAACTACCAAACTTACATTTTCTTGCATGTGTTCTATAGAACTGTACCAGCTCCACTTTGAAAACTTCCGAGTCAATACTTTCAATAGAGAAATTAAACTCTACTCATTATATCACAGAAACGCTTTCTCTATTCCAATCCACGTGGTGGATATATCCACTTGAGATGTGGCAGCATAGATTCATATAGAGACACGCTAGTCGAAAATAACTTCGTTTAGAGAAATATAGTAGAGGTATTCTCTATATGCAAATGAGCCATAGATCAGTATGAAATACCTAAAGGAATACATTCGAACAGATTTTATAAAAATCACAAAACCTCCAGAAAACTATTCGCTCCTTATTATTATAAAATGCTCGTAGGTAAACTTTATACATAGTATTAACAGTCAAATTGATATTCATAAAATTTCATATTACAAGATTGGTAGCTCTTTTTGATTTTCACGATTTTCACACAGCATTTATCGAAAGTTAGTTTTGATTGAAAAATTAAGATATGGTAATTTTTAACTTTTTTGTACTAAGAGATTCTCCTATAAAATTTTCAAATGCTATTGATTTGATGAAATGTTTTGATTGGAAAAAAATTTGAAAGCCCCAAAAACCTCTCCACCTCTATAATTTTTAGCTCAGTTGGCAGATCGAATGAAAATTCGCAGCGTGATTTGACCGTAATGTCAATCAGATTGGATATACTTTTAACGATGGTGCTTTCAAAGAGTTTCCAGGAAAAGGTATTTTAGTTTAATTTCTATTGCAAGATGTTGTAATGAAATTTCCATACGATGAAAATGTACATAGAAAATAAGTAACAAATCAGTAAATTTTCCAAGTTTTCGATTTTTTCAGGTGGCAACGTCAAAAAACTTTGACGTTTGGCTGTGTAAGAAAGTGCTGTCAGCACTGTAAATTTTCATCATTGTACTTAGAGATAAGTGGTCTACCTTAAAAGTAATAGCTGGAGTTTAAAGCCTCAACCTCTGTTCCTGCAGGCGCACCAAAGGAGCCAGGTCTCACCAAACTAGTGCTGTTTGGTTTTCTCTATTGCCGGATAGTGACTCAGGACATATTGTATTTTCCTGAGAATTCGGGCTTTTGACACCTGCTAGGGGTGTCACTGATTCATAGTTTCTTGAATTTGCTTCTAAAAAACAAGACCAATCAAAATGCCGACCAATTGTTGCCATTTAATTCGAGTTAATTCAAAGATCCCTTTAGCAGCTGCGAGATTATATAGCCCCGCATGGTTTTCCATTAGGACTAAAATTAGGATGTCTGCCGATTCAACTGGGGGAGCGATTTCTGCAAGTTGAATATTTTTGAAATCGAAAAAGTCAAAATGATACGAGTAGCTTTGTGTATATGCAGTTTTATTTGAAGATATATCTTTGTCTGCCATCGCATCGCTTTCAAGAGTTGAAAAATGCACAGCAAAGTGAAAAACATACTTTCGGACAATGCAAAAATGATAGATTAACTTCATATTCACGGTAACGAAAATTTCCGAACAAAACGCTCTACTCAAATCACTTGAATAATATGATACTACTTAATTGAAATTTTGAACAAAAATAAAATACCACCATCAATATCATGGCATATTTCAATTCAACTTTCACGAATAATCCCAAATTCAACTTCCATCTTCCTCCACATTTCGCAGAATTTCTCAATACGTGAAGGTTTGTTTACGTTTCGAGCCGAAATATCTCGTTAGCCATCTATTCATATTTATTTTACTTTGCTTATTTTACGGTTTTTAATCCACTCATATGTGTCGAGAGGTGAAAAAAGCATATGTTTGTTGTTGTTTTTTTGTATCTTTTTGGGGGAGCACGCATTCATTTATCTGAAAGGCTTTTCATTATTGGAAATAATGGAGTAGACATTAATGGGTGGCGTGAATGGGTAGATGGAATATACTGGCTGAGAGGATTTTTGATAAATGAGAGAGATAACCTTTTCTGCAGTCTATGACTCAAATTACTTTTAAAATATTAAAACCCAAATTTTGAAAGCCCAAATTTTAAAGCCCAAATTTTTTTGAAAAAATTGAGCAACCTTCTGATGAAATTTCGAATCGAATGGATTGAAACATCCATAGCCGCACGGAGACATAATACACATAATTGAAACTCTTTAGCTTAGCAACGAAAGTAATAGTTGCTGTAAGCGCTAAACAATAACTCGAAAAATAACGGAAAATTCGAAATGGCTTGGCGACATATGTGTACATATATTATTTAGGCGTCATATATTTTAATGAGGTCTTTATGAGAACATAAAACCTTCTTCCAATAAAAGATGGCGCTACTAACCACATTTCGATATCACTTTTTGTTTTTGAGCCAACTAGCTGTATCAAGCAAGCTCTCGGTACCACGCTTCATACGACTTTTATGTATTGAAATTCCTCTACCTACACTCAAAAAACTTTTGGTTTAATTTTACCCTTATAATAGTAGGAAACTGGTTTCCTACTATTAAAGATGTAAATTTACAAAAGTGCATACAAAGAATATTTTACGTCTTAAATGTGTAATTTTTTTTTACAAGCAAATCGTGTAATTTTACCCTAAAAAGATGTAAATTTAGGACGGAAACGCATGAAATGTATGTATCAAAGGCTAATTTTTACGAGTCTTTTATGGTAATAAGTGCAATTTATTCGTGAATGTCCATAAAATTTTTTAAAAAACCGATAATAAAAGGTGCGTTTTTTGCACTCTTGGGCAGGGTAAGTTAAGGTTAATTTAGGTAACTTACCCTGTCCAAGAGTGCAAAAAACGCACCTAAAGAATGTTTTATTAAACAAATGACATCAAAAGGTATCTATTGCGAACAATTTTAGGAAGTTTACACTACTGAACCAGGAATTGCAGCTAACCTCTAGATAAGTTTCATTTTCAATAAAATTGAAAAAAACTTAATGATCAAAAAGTCAGCCCCTCAAGACAGGTAACTGCCATAACATAAAATATTACCCCAAAATTAAATATCACTAACAAAAGCCTGTAAATAGGCAACTTTAAATGTTAACAAAGGCGAGAATCCTATCAAATCAAGTAAGCAAAATATAAATATTTTTCTTGTCAAATACAAAAACTTTTTGCAATTCCTTTAAGTTTATAATTTATTTTAATTTTATATATACACTATATACACATTATACACATTAACTTATAGCACTTATTGCTACACTTCTAATTAACTTATAGCTACACTTCTACACTGAAAAAAATACATGGCACCAGACGCCATAATTTATAGACTTCTGGCGCCATGTACATAGTCGATTTAGGGATAGTGATAAAATATAGCGCCACACGCCATAATACATGGCGAAAAGTACATAGGAGCAGACGCTATGCTTATAGCCCTCCACGCCATGTACTATAGCCCTCGACGCCATGTACTATAGTCCTCCACGCCATATACTATAGTCCTCCACGCCATGTACATGGCTTTGAGGACTATATTACATGGCATGGAGGACTATAGTACATGGCGTGGAGGACTATAGTGTATGGCGTCCAGGACTATAGTACATGGCGTGGAGGACTATGGTACATGGCGTGGAGGACTATAGTACATGGCGTGGAGGACTATAGTATATGGCGTGTAGGACTATAGTATATGGCGTGGAGGACTATATCATATGGCGTGGAGGACTATAGTATATGGCGTGGAGGACTATGATACATGGCGTGGAGAGCTATAAGCATAGCGTCTGCTCCTATGTACTATGGCGTGTGGCGCTATATTTTATCACAAATCGACTGAAATCGACTATGTACATGGCGCCAGAAATCTATAAACGATGGCGTCTGGCGCTATGTGTTTTTTCAGTGCACCAAATACAAATTCCACCAAATATAAATTCCACCAAATATAAATTCGATAAATTCGAGTCAACATACTCACTATTGAATGGTCCTGCTCCAGTGTGAAAATTCATTTGTCGAAGTATCGTAAATATCGCAGCCAGTACTTCAGTTCAAAATGAGTCAATTATGTAGACACAAGCTCTAATGTCCCTTGCTGACATTTATACGTTCTCTCACACAGCATGGCTGCGAGTTATAATTGGAGTGCCATGAGCCATATTACATGGCTCATGGCACTATGTAATATAGCGTGTGGGGCCATAATTTCTGTGCCATGTAATTATGGCGCTAAGAGCTATACTGCATAGCTCAGGGCACTATGTGCATGGCGTGTGGGACCATAAATGCTGCGCCATGTTACATAGTACCACGCGCTATGTAGATTCTGACATTATGGCGCTGGGAGCCATATTGCATAGCTCAGAGTACTATTTACATAGCGTATGGGGCCATAAATAATGCGCTATGTTACATGGCTCTGGGCGCCATGTGGATTTTTTTCAGTGCAATCAACTTATATCTACACTTCTACCTTTATTACACGAAAAGACTGACACAACTGCTGCTATTCAAAGCAAAGATAACGAAATGTCAGACTCGTTCATTCTAGCCAAATTACCGTCTTTCGTCACAATGTTAATCAATAATAAGTCAAATTCGAGCAAATGATACAATTTTACAGCTTTGGTGTAAATGAGAGTAGCGAAGTAGTAAATTTACACTCTTTTTGCTAACGTTTACAAAACACTATTTATTATTCAGCTGATATGACGTAAAAGCAAAAAATACACATCCAATGTGTAAAAAAAATTGTGATTCGTTATTTTAAACAGAAAAATGAATATATTTACTTTTATCAAAGAATTAATTTTAGACCCACTTTTTAGAGTGTACTAAACTACTGGCCATTCAATTCTAAAACTATTATCATATAGTAAGTACACTTTAAGTTTTGTTTTCATATAAAAATAAACAAAATTAATCTGGTCCAAATCATTCAAATAACGAGTTGAAGTGCTTACTTCCGGTTTTACACAGGAGAAAAAAAATTGTTTTTCAAATCTAGTTTCAAAACTAAAAAGAACCGTGAATTTTTTATATTTGGCTTCCAAAAAAACCTTTCATCAATTTTTTCAATTACTCAAAAGCCCATAGCTCGGCAACTAAATCTCATAGAAAAAAATAATTGCGTATCCACGTTCATATCCTCTAGAAGTACCATTATGCACAATATAAATGAAGTCCAGAGTCTCGACTTTTGTTCGTTGTCTGCTTCACGTAAAATATCCCGTAAATAAATTTGGAATATACTGAGGCTATGTACTATTAGATTTGGAGAAAAAATTGTAATGAAACTCGACAAAAATATATAAAAAATTATACTCTACATTTTACAATAAATAACCGAATGTTTTTCATTGAAAACTATACCAAGATAAATAATATTTTAAATTTTTGCAACACATTTTCGATTTCTATAAATATTTACCGAATTCAAACTCATTGAAAAGTTTGTTTCATTCCACCAAAAAACACTACTTCTACCACATGATATTAATTGCTTTCCTGAACAAGCATTTTTCACAACGAATGCTTTGTAGCATTTTGTGAAAACCACGAAGAGAAAACCAACATAGAGTCCATAAAAATTGTAACAGATGTTACTAATTGATAAGTTCTTTAAAGTTTAGTTTACGACTCACTTGGTAAGATACGGTTGCGAAAATGCCAAGCATTTCGATTTTAGCCGGAATTTTTCGTTGTTTTCTACGGTTTGGTAAAAGAAACGTAAGGTAAACGTAGGGTAAAAGAAACATGAAACTTTGCATAGAAAATAAGAAAATTCAAGCTGACGCAATAAATATTTGGAAGTAAGGATATACTGTGGGGGAGTAATCTTGCATATTTTCTACAGCTTCAAAAACTATTTCAATCGTTTGATTTTGCATGAGTTCAATTTTTGAAGAATCGGTACTAGGAAAAATTTGATCTATTGAAATGTTTTGCTGTTATATGAGTCGAAAAAAGCTGTACTTTGTATATATTTTGTATTTTTGTTAAAGTTTCAATAATATTTGTTGTAAACAACTTTAATTTATTAAAATCAATCATTGATTTTAATCAGTTTTTCAAATGGAATGAAAAAATATAATTTTCTAAAGCAATGGTCTTTGGGGCTTTTTAGCTGCAGGTGATTTCGTGGCTATATTTTTGTTTAAATAATTGCACTTTACTTAAAATATTTATCATCAAATTCTATTGGAAAAATAAACAAGTAATAAAAATGATTGTTGAGAAAACCTTATGATCATATTGTATTGATGTAATATTTTTCAAAGGATTGTGTTTTTTAAGTAGTTAGTTTCAGTTAGTTAGTTAAGCGAGTTTAGTTAGTTATTAACATCTCAAAATAATTCCTTGTTTATGTTTGGATTCTACTCTGGCTTGTCAACCATGCGTCATCTTGTTCGAGTGGGCATCTACATGAACGAATTGTTCAGCAGGAAATTAACTACGGGATTTTTGGTACTCGATAGCGAAAAAGCTTTGGATTCTTTGTTTGTCATCGAAAATTTTTGATCGATCAAGCTTCAGATCGTCAAACATTTGATTTCACAATGTGTTCCGCAGGAGTCATTCTTAACCACCATTTTACTCACAATCTTTCTGTCGCATATCCAAAAAACCTTAAACTGGGAATTAGTTCTGTTTGAGAGTGAAAAGTCATACCTGTCATAAAGTTTACTGTATCATTAAAAGAGAATTAGTAAAGCAGCACTCATGAAATTTTACACACAGTTTTTTTCGGATCCTGCCTGCTACATTAACGTATATTTGCAATTCTCGGTCACAAGAGCATTGATGGAAATGAGAAGGCGAAGCCAAGCACGGGGCTAGTCTTTCCCTGTTGGGATCAGCAGACATCCTAATTCTCTTCCAATCAATCAAAAACTTGATCAACTCCAAATTGGTGCAAGGTGTTATGTGCAGAAGGCGTGCAACGCAGACCTGCAGGGTACCCAAAATCCTGGTGGGGCTGTAAAATCTCGCAGCGACTAATTACCTGCTCGAATTAATGTGGATTGACGGCGGTTCGGTATCATTACTGGCTATTGCTTTATAGTAGTATAGTATATGGGACTCCTAACCAGAGCGGGGGGTCTCAGAAACAATCCAGCATCTTCGGTAACCAGACAGTGCTGCTTCGGTGAGTCCTGGTTGAGGGATCTCTCGAATGTGGTGGAGCAAAGAATGAAAGACATCCTATAGCTCACGAAAAAGTTCGGGGCCTTCGATGGCCGCTTGGACTGAACTTTCTTTTGGTCCTTTTATTTGGTTTAACTATGGACCAAATAAGTCTATGCGTGGGCTTGTGTCAGCCAGTATAACCTAACCTAACCTATAGTCTTTTATAAGTGTGATAAAGTAGCAACAAAACTTTGAAGCTATTAAAACATTTAAAGATATCCCATATAATTGTTTGTCGTGCTATAGAACGAGAAACATCGGAAATATGTTATCGACCACGTTTCGGCCAATCGAATCTGGCAAAACCCGCTTCGTAAGCAAAAAAACTCTAGCGCACCTGAACCGCTAGAAACACTAATGTTCGAAGAACAGTAGAAGAATCGTGCAGGTTTTGAGTGCATATTCCACCACATGCGCTGCTTATTACGGCCAAAGTGTTTCAAATGCCATGTTTTACTTTTGTCTCAAGAATGCATTATAACTCATATGGTAGAAAGTTTCAGATATTACCACTGGCATGAATTTCAACGTTTATGAGAGTAAAACACGGGTTAATTATATTCGTCATCAGTTGCTTATTTCACAAAATTTTGAAAGCAGCATCTCATATAATATCAATGAAGAAAATGCTCAGTGCTTGCAGCACTGTAACTGAAGTTGGAGTTTGGGGCTGCGATCCGAAAAATTTGCAGAACTTTGGGAATTGAAACATCGGTTATTTATTTTCATTGTAAATGTTTCCGGTATGAATACTAACTGTAAGCATTTATTGATACAAAAGTAGCACAACCGACTCGTGCTGGCAACCTTTCGCCAGTATCAAAGCCAAGAATATATCACATCTGCTTCACATTGTTATATTACATTTGAAGTTATAGGAGTATAAAGAAATTTAGGGTTACCTGCAGCGAGTTTTTTCAAATAATCGAAAGCTTCATATTTGCTGTTTATTGACACTACAATATCATTACCAATTGAAAATTCTACGATAAAACCGCTTAATAAAGATATTGCAAGCAAACACAAAACCAACAATAGCTGGCAGCCCTATCATGGCTTTTCAACCAAATTTGGCTTGAATAATGTTTATAATAGGTTCCAGTAATTGTATGAAATTCATATTGATTTCATGACTGCACTGGAAGTTATAGGGCAAAAAGTTTTATTTTCCTGAGCGAATTTTCACAAAAAGACACAAAAACTACCATAGCTGGCAGCACCAATCGAATTTTTCAACCAAATTTCTATCAAACAGAGTTTAAAGTAAGGTTCAGCTACTGTGTCAATTTCATGAAAATCTGGTAACTTATTCACATTTCATAGGACAAAAAGCAGTTTTTTTTCTTTGTAATTTTTCAAGATGGCACCACTGGAACAGAGTTGCCTACAATTCAAAATCGCTTCTATCAGACCTGGCCCTACTTAAGTCCAATGCATTCTGTAAATTTCAATTCTATCTGATTATTGATTCGTTAGTTCCCGTGAACAGAAGTTTTTGAAGCTAAAAATATAGGTTAACTGAGAAAGGGTTACCGTTCTTGTCCGACATGAAATTTCCAAAGTTTTACTTTGACTGTGTAGATTAAGCATAAGATTTGTATACAGATTGGTTTTATTGTAGAAACGGACATTTTTTAGGATATTCGATGGTTTGAATGTTTTCACTTCCAAATTTTTATTTTTTCAAATTTAAGACACCAAAATTATCATAGCTGGCAGCTCCAACCGAATTTTTCAACCAAATTTCTATCAAACGTGGCTTAAAACAAGGTCCAGCTACTGTGTGAATTTCGTCAAAATCGAACGATTCAATCAGAATTTATAGGGCTAAAAGCAGTTACCTTTTTTAGTGATTTTTCAAGATGGCACCACTGGCACAGAATCGCAAGGATTTCAAAATCACTTCTATCAGACCTGGTCCTATTTAAGACCAATACATTCTGAAAATTTCAATAAATTCTGCTCATTGGATCGTGAGTTTCCGTGAACAGAAGTTTTTGATGCTAAAAACATAGGTAACTTGGGCAAGGGTTACCAGGCGTGCCCGTTATACCATATCAAATTTTTTTTTTTGTTTATGTAAACAAAGCACAAAATTTACATATGAGTTGCTTTTTTTTTTAAGAAACGACATTTTTCCAAGAGAAACGATGATTTGGAGATTTTCACTTTCAGTGCCTGCCCTAGCTACAGGGTTGCCAGCACAATCATTAAAACGTACATTAATCTACAACTAAATAAAACAAACATGTCCTGAAAATTTCGTAATCATGGAATAGCTCTGTCAAAAGTTATCGCAATTTAAAAATTTTCAAATTTTCCCGTTCTCTTTTTAGGCACCCAGCGCACACATAGGGTTAAAAAATTCCAAAACATTATCCGATTCACATGTAAAACTTATTCGAAATTTATGTCGTGAACTTTATTTTTGCAAAAATTATTTGTGTACGGAATAATAGGTATATTAAAAAAATCACTAAAATGCCCGCCGGCGCCAAAGGGTTAAAGATTATTAACTTTTTGTGAGACCTGGCACTATTCTGCATATACACCAATGTGTCCTGAAAATTTCAGCTCAATCGGATGGCGCGTTCCTGAGATTTTTTCACTGAAATTTTTTGATGATATATATATATATATATATATATAGAAATATGAATTTTTGGCCAAAGTGATTTTAATACTAATGTTCTTCTTCGAACATTAGTAAAAACATGGCAAGAGAAATGCAAATTTCAATAAGAAGCATGTCTCGCATTATCGAAAGTGATTTAAAGATGGGCACTGGTCACTTATTGACAAATATTATGAAGAACCTAAGATGGAAGAAATTTCGGACTTTGCTTAAATGGTCCGAGGATGGAATGCATAAAAAATTATTTGCTGACGAAGAAATTTTCACGGTAGTTTCAATAAACAAAATGCTAAAATATAGGCTCACAGCTCCTATGTGCTGGTGTACAAATTGTGGTATGAGTTGGAAAGGATAGCATCGTGCAGAGAGACGCAAATATTAAGAGCCTAAAGCGGTGTTTTAAGCAAGCTGAGAATGATTTCTCCATACATAAAGTACGTACCACGATAGATGAATAACCAACTCGTCAAAAAGCCTATATTTAAGCTAAGTGTGCGCGTTTGGAATAATATTTTTGATATTATTCAGTAATAGATGTATACTTTGGACATGTTTACTTTAATAATTTTGTTTTCATTTCATAAGCGACAGTATTAATGACAGGACTAGGTATAATGGCGCTTACAGCCATGACACATGATCAGCAACGTTGAATTGTAGCTTGATCAGCGTTATTATAATTTTGCTGTCGCTTTAAAATCGAAAAAAGAGCAACCAAAACAGCCAAACCGAAGCCATAACTCTATGGATCAAAAAATTTATTGGACAGACTCAATATCTTACCTTGGTACGAACTTACATAAAAAGCAAGAATATGGTTGCCCGAAAGCAATAGAATTCATGTAGGGACTCTACCCGTTAAATGGCAGCTGATCAAAACTTTTAACTGTTCATTCACTTTTCTTATTCGTAATGTTCATTTTATTAATTATCACTTTTGGTGCCCTTTTATGGAAAAACTACTCTAAATCACATTTGATTAGCCTTCAAGTCATCCAAAATAAAACATTTAAAATGTACCTTTATATTATTCTACAAAACTCTTGCGTAATGAAACCGCTGTACTATGACCAGATAGTTTTAATCTCACCCATCTCATTAAAAGCTTCCAATAGAAGCTGAGCCAGAAGGGACAAAGAGGAAACCATTACGTTCGCAGTTCACTTGGGCTAAGTTTTCATACCTCTCAATGCAACAGAGCAAAATATACCTTTTGAATTTCATATTTATGACCCACATCGCATCAAAACTGCGGCTTATGAAGTCCAGAACATTATCACATTGAGGTCATCACTAACGCCATGCTCAACTAGCTGAAAACTGCCGGGAACTTAATGATCCTTAAATCGGGCAAAGACTCGTCTCAAGTTGAATCAAGTAGACGTCTTAGACTGATACTTAGCGTTTCTAAAATACTGAAGATAGTTTAATTACCGACGAAATAACCGACAAGAAAGCTACTTAATTGACGCCATTCTTTCAACTGGACTAAGGCAGATCAATTGCATCCACAACACAAACGGACGACTTTTGGATCTGATTTTTTCTACGAACTCATCTGATGTCTCTATTGAACGATGTTCATCTCCTCTACTTAATGAATCTATACACCATCCAGCTCATCATATCAATTTTCAAATTAATGACGTTATGCTAACGGAGCCTAATTTTGTAAACCTTTTTAACTTTAACTTCAAGGAAGTTGACTTTGATACGCTGAGTGAAGTAATGACCGAATGCGACTGGTCTTTGGTTGTGAATGAATCTAACGTAAACGTTGCAGCCATAAACTTTCATTCTGTCTTATTCGGTTGCTTTGGTCGCTGTATACCTTTGAGTAACTCTGTACCTTTGAAACGCATTCCATGAATCAATACAGATTTAATTAATCTGAAGCACTTGAAATTCAAGGCCTAGAAAGTGTACAGCTCGTCGCGTCTAGAGGTTGATTATAAAGTTTATGAGAAATTACGAAATAGATTCGTATCTGAAACCTCATCTGTCTACTCCAACTATATGGACGAGCTTAGACAGTCTTTCATAAGCCATTCCAAGCGTTTTTGGAATTTTGTAAACTCAAAAAGGTAATCTGCAAATAAGACTCCCCTAAATAGACTCCCCGATTTCAATAAACTTAATTTCAATTACCTAATAGACTCCCCTAAAACAACGTTCGGAATAAAAGACTTTTACATCGACATTCCCACTATGTTAAGATATATATCTCATCTTGAGAATAATTTTCATCCCTGTCCTAATGGATTACCGACCGTAGTACTTAAACGTTGCGCTAATATCCTCCCACTACTATTAGCTCATCTTTTTAATCTATCGATTTCGTTCGGTATTTTCCCAAACTTATGGAAATATTCTTCACTTACTCCAATCCACAAAAAAAGGCAGCAAAGAAGTCGTGCACAACGATAGGCCAATCGCCAAATTACCATGCGTCGCTAAGCTTTTTGAAGTCATAGCTATCGAGGTATTATCTTTTCACTCTAAGTCTTTAATCTCACCTTGCCAACATGGTTTTATTAAAGGTAAATCTACCACCACTAACCTTTTAGAACTTGCGAACCTAGTCATCCCTGCGATTGAAGAAGGTAAACAAGTTGACTGCATTTACACCGACCTCACAAAAGCTTTCGATAAGCTGGATCATGACATTCTTATATGTAAATTGCATCTTCTTGAGTTCCCTAAAAAGTTTACAGACTGGGTTAAATCTTATCTCTCTAATCGCAAGGAAAACGTTCAATTTCGTGGCATTCTATCCACTGACATAATTGCTACATCAGGTGTTCCAAAAGGCAGCCACCTTGGTCCCATTCTTTTTACCATTTATATAAATGACCCAGGGCCGGGGCGAATGATTTCTGCGCCCGGTGCAAAAGCCAGATGTTGCGCCTATGCAATACATTCAATGAATCCTAAAAGAATATACCTCATGGTCAATCAACCAATACTCGTACGTGTGAGTAAACTAAGGAATTAAGGGCATATATATATAAATATAAATATAAATATATATATATGTATATATATATATATATATATATATATATATATATATATATATATATATATATATATATATATATATATATATATATATATATATATATATATATATATATATATATATATATATATATATATATATATATATATATATATATATGCTAATATCCACAACACAGGAGGTAGAACATTAGACAAGTTTAGAGGTTTCCCCAGTAGGCCTAGTCCGTATAACTTAGAAAATCTACGCTCACCAGGTGCGGCTGCAGTAGGAAGGTTTAAAAATATTCTCAACGCTATAACTGCATTTTGACACATTGTTTCCAAATGTTTATCAAAAATAAAAGACAATACTTTCGTCGGTGAATGTTTGGGAAGCATAACTACAGAAAACATTTTTATCTCCTCAGATCCATTTATATCAGATTGACTATTTAAAATCAAGTTTTCCTCCAAACTGAGACAGTCTTGGGAAATAATATCTGGGGTACATTGAATTTTGCGAATATTATATAAGCAGCTAAGTATTTAATTGTGTACAATTATTTGGTCGAACCTTTCAGAAAATGATTGTAGTGCCTAGTCCAGTATTTTAAAATAAAAATCAATTTTGAAATTTTGAGCGGTTTGATTGAATTTAGTATCATCGCTTCGCGAAAGTTCGACAAAAGCCTCGAAAACTTTGCCTAAATTAAAAGCCAAAGGTCTAAGTGCATTTATTCTACTTTCCCACCTTGTTTCACACAACGGTTTAAAGGCCAGCGACACTATATACTTTTTCAAAACCTGCTCTAAGAGCCGGTTTCGTTTCCTATTTGCATTACACGACAATTTTCTGCTAACAATTGATGACATTCTAGTAGATAATCAATCTTTCATAAATATAAAATACAACAACAAAACAGCACAGCTACAAAGGCAATAATTTACCAATAAATGTTGTTCAGAAAAATCAGCTAATGCAAGCACTACTCTTAACATTGTACTAATAACACTATACTCTTATACCGTTACTCTTAAATACCGTTACTTAACGTCAGGAAAATGAAAAGCAAATTTATTGCACAATTGTTGCCAGTACATACAGAAAACTTTTATAAATTTACTCCCGTTTTCATATATACTCCCCACATAGATATTTTATTTTGATCTTAATCATTGAAAAAAGTGCATCAATATTCAACCCCAAAATTCATTACTAAACCTACAAATCAATATGCATTTCTAAAATTTTCATTAACATTTAGCGAAACCACTCTTCATCACAAAATACTTGCCGAAATCGCCTGAGTGGCATACCATAGTAAATGGAGCAATATTGGGATCTTGCGCCATGCCCACGTATGCGATCTTCATGAAAATTTCTCGCCATGTACAAAACTTCATATAAAAAAAACTTCTGTGGCGCAGACTTCGTCCAGTGCACCATTCGCTGCTGATCGATCGATCGATACATATTTTTGTAGGCATACTGCTCGTATGGAATAGACTAGGAGCAAAATATGCTGGTGCTACTTTTAAATAGTGCACCATTGCGTACGGGTATTAATGATTAAGTCAAATCCCAACGAGAGAAGTAAAGTCCAAGAATATTTTATGTAAATTTTCAATTAAGGATGGAAATATTACAGCAATATTATTAGTTTTATTCTTTTTTATCGAGAGATGTCATCGGCTGGTAAGGGAAATGATTTTTGTGGAAAAATAAATAGTGTTTTCTTGCATTGCCTGGAATGTGTAGGATTAGATTTAGATTAGAAAAGATTTTATTTTTAGTTTTCTTTTGTACATTATTAATCCAATTTAAGTACCATTAACAATTAAAAAAATTACTAACTAGCGGCTATAATATTTTGGCCTGCTGGCTCTTGATTGTTACTAATGTTCGAAGAACATTAGTATTAAAATCGATTCGGCCAAAAATTCATATTTCTATATATATATATATATATATATATATATATATATATATATGTACAAAAAATTTCAGTGAGATAATCTCGGGAACGCGCCATTCGATTGAGCTGAAACTTTCAGGATACATTGGTGTATATGCAGAATAGGTCCAGGTCTCTTTAAATGTCAGTTATTGTAAACCTTTTCGCGCCGGCGGGCATTTAAGTGATATTTTTAATATACCTATTATTTCGTGCACAAATGATTTTCGCAAAAATAAAGTTAATAAAATAAATTTCTAACGTGTTTTACATATGAATCGGATAATGCTTTGGAATTTTTTAACCCTATGTGTGCGCTGGGTGCCTAAAAAGAGAACGGGAAAATTTGAAAATTTTTAAATTTCGATAACTTTTGACAGAGCTATTCAATCATTACCAAATTTTCAGGACATATTGATATTATTTAGTTGTAGATTTGTGTGGCTTTTAATGAGCGTGCTGGCAACCCTGTAGCTAGGGCAGGCACTGAAAGTGAAAACCTCCAAATCATCGTCTCTCTTGAAAAATGCCGTTTCTCCAAAAATAAGCCTTTCATATGTAAATCTTGTGCTTTGTTTACATAACCAAAAAAAAAAAAAAGATATGGTATAACGGGCACGCCTGGCAACCCTTGCCCAATTGACCTATATTTTTAGCATCAAAAACTTCTGTTCACGGAAACTCACGATCCGATGGGCAGAATTATTTGAAATTCACAGCATGTATTGACCTTAAATAGGACCAGGTCTGATAGAAGTGATTTTGAAATGCGGGCGATTCTGTGCCAGTGGTGCCATCTTGAAAAACCACTAAAAAAGATAACTATTTTTAGCCCTATAAATTCTGATTGAATCGTTCGATTTTGACGAAACTTACACAATTGCTGGACCTTACTTTAAGCCACGTTTGGTAGAAATTTGGTCGAAAAATTCGGTTGGAGCTGCCAGCTATGATAATTTTGGTGTCTTCATTTTGAAAAAAAAAATTTGGAAGTGAAAACATTCAAACCATCGAATATTCAAAAAAATGTCCGTTTCTTACAATAAAACCAATCTGTATATAAATCTTATGTTTTATCTACAAGTTCAAAATAAAACTTTGGAAATTTCATGTCGGACAAGAACGGTAACCCTCTCCCAGTTAACCTATATTTTTAGCATCAAAAACTTCTGTTCACGGAAACTCACGAACCAATAATCAGATACAGCTAAAATTTACAGAATGCATTGGACTTAAGTAAGACCAGATTTGATAGAAGCGATTTTGAATTGTGGGCAACTCTGTGCCAGTGGTGCCATCTTGAAAAATTACAAAGAAAAAAAACTGCTTTTTGCCCTATGAAATGTGAATTAGTTACCAGATTTTCATGAAATTGACACAGAAGCTAAACCTAACTCTAATCTCTGTTTGGTGGAAATTTGGTTGAAAAATTTGATTGGTGCTGCCAGCTATGGTAATTTTTGTGTCTTTGGTTTTGAAAATTCGCTCAGGAAAATAAAACTTTTTGCACTATTACTTCCAGTGCAGTCATGAAATCAATACGAATTTCATACAATTAATGAAACCTGTCATAAACATTATTCAGGCCAAATTTGGTTGAAAAGACACGATAGGGTTGCCAGCTATTGTTGGTTTTGTGTTTAATTGCAATATCTTTATTAAGCGGTTTTATCGTAGAATTTTCAAATGGTAATGATATTGTAGTGACAATAAACAGCAAATATTAAGCTTTCGATCATTTGAAAAAACTCGCTGCAGGTAACCCTAAATTTCTTTATACTCCTATTACTTCGAATGTAATTAAACAACGTGAAGCAGATTTGATATATTCTTGGATTTGATACTGGCGAAAGGTTGCCAGCACGAGTCGGTTGTGCTACTTTTGTATCAATAAATGCTTACAGTTAGTATACATACCGGAAACATTTACAATGAAAATAAATAACCGATGTTACAATTCGCAAAGTTCTGCAAATTTTTCGGATCGCAGCCCCAAACACCAACTTCAGTTATAGTGCTGCAGGCACTGAGCATTTTCTTCATTGATGTTATATGAGATGCTGCTTTCAAAATTATGTGAAATAAGCAACTGATAACGAATATAATTAACCCGTGTTTTGCTCTCATAAACGTTGAAATTCATGCCAGTGGTAATATCTGAAACCTTGCACCATATGAGTTATAATGCATTCTTAAGACGAAAGTAAAACGTGGCATTTGAAACAGTTTGGCCGTAATAAGCAGCACATGTGGTGGAATATGCACTCAAAACCTGCACGATTCTTCTACTGTTCTTCGAACATTAGTGTTTCTAGCGGTTCAGGTGCGCTAGAGTTTTTTTTATTTTTATTTATGTTTATCTTTTGAGTTTTTCTTTTAATCTTACACGCTAATTATCATACCCAGCCGTGTACAGTTGCTGGGATTATCCTAGCAATAGCCACTTAAAATCTACCTTATGCTATGACTTAAGTCTAACTTATACCTAACTAAAACTAACTTAGCCCCTAATTAGACCTAATTCCTTATCCTTGGTCTTACATCTAGCCTGTTCTATTCGTTGGAAGGCCTACGTTGGGAGGCCTAGTTAAAAAGCGCATCCATGAGCTGTCGTTGACACGCTATTTTCGCGGGGCGCATAAATGGCTCATTAGAGCCACCTGTACGCCCAAGTGATCGTATCAGTCCGTTCTCATGTCCGTCTGTCCGTCCGTAGAATCTTGTTGTTAATTCTACAACCCGGTCTCTAAGTGGCTTAAGTCCCGACTCTTAATACATGGAATGTGTAGGCTGTTCTTATTCTTGCAATTGAAGGCAGGGTTTGCTGCAAGTCATTATATATCATGAACTTTAAGCAAAATAGCTTTCAACCATCATACGACTGCATTGCAGGTAATGACTGTATCATGTATGGTGATTTCATATATTGCTTTGCTTCCTGATGGGATTGTCGGGTAGAAGAAACTATTTTTTGAGAAGAGTTGACTTTTTAAGTAGAAAGAGAAATTCGAACATATTTTCTTTAAAACGGAAAATGTTAATAAGCATGACTTAAGCGACTGATAACCTAAGATCAAATTTTTGAAGGCAAGAGGGTAAATCTTTACGTTTGATTAGTTGCGCCCCCTTTTCGCCAGCGCCCGGTGCGACCGCTCCATACGCGCCTATGGAAGCCCCGGCCCTGAAATGACCATATCAGTTTTGTTCCAGGTTCTTCCATTCTACTCTACGCAACGTGTCAAGCTTTGATAGTTGGTGCACTCTAAACCGACTTTTACTAAACGTTGAAAAATGCTCAGCTATCTCATTCTCCCACAAATCATTTCCGATTAATTTCAGCTACACTTTAAACGATACTCTTTTAACTCGCTCTAATAAAGTTTGTGACTTAGGAGTACTATTAAACTCCGCTTTCACTTTTAATGACCACATTGACTCAATAATAATAAAAGCCAACTATGCACTTGGCTTCTTAAAACGACGATCTAAAGAATTCAATGACTTTTTTCTGACTAAAATCCTGTTCTGCTCTTTGGTTCGTCTTATCCTAGAATATGAGTGCCTGATGTGGTCTTCGTATTATAAAGAGCACATAGATCGAATTGAGTCTGTCCAAAAGAGATTTTTAATTTTTGTTCTTAGTTCTTTCCGCTGGTCTGATCCTATTTGTTTACCTCCTTATGAAAACCGCTTGCAATTATTGACCATGGACACTCTTGAAACTCGACGTCAAAATTTCAAAGCTCTATTCGCTGTGAAGTTACTCACTGGAAACGTGAACTCTGAGTTTTTGTTATCAAAACTTAACTTTCGTGTTTGCCACGGTGAACGTAGACATCATAGAGCCTTATCCATCCCGTTTCATAAAACCAATTATGGATTGAATGAACCAACCTGCGCAATAGCCCGAAGCTTTAACTCAGCGTATCAAATGTTCGACTTTAATTATACTGTTGATGTGTTCAAGTGTCGGCTTAAACGATCCATTAATTATCTTTCATAATTACATATGTAAATATATGTTTTTTTCTTTTGTAGTAATCATTCCGTTGATGAAATTCTCAATAAATGAATAAATATAATAAAATAAAATAAAAAGATAAATGCTCCCAATACTTGAGAAAACGAGCCAGATTCTTAAATACTAAATTAGATTCTGAAGACAACATAGTACAAGCAAGCTACTTCATAGAATTGTCAGATATCAGTTTTGTTTTTCAATGTAAATCAAGTCTTTGACGAAATATTGCACCCAGAGTTTCAAAACAGGTTCTTCCATCTTACTTAATTGATCAGACATTCCAGATTCGACATAAAAGCTTCATAAATTAAAAGCTGAAGTTCCCCAAGAGAGTATTGTAAGACTTGTGCTTTATATAATATTTACTTTTGATCTTCCAATAAGTGACGCAACAGCCACATGAACTTTCGCGAATGATATCGCTATTCTATGCACCAACTCAGGTCTAGATATTGCATTCCGAATACTGACTGAATACAAATGACTTCTAGGGTGGAAAATAAAAAATGACCAGATTTAAATGCGCCAACCTTACTTTCACATTGCTAAAATGACCTTAAGTTCGAATAAGCTTTAACAATATCTTAGTGCAAAAAACTCAAATACCATAGAGTGCACCTTAAAAGGAGGCTCATATTCAGACATCACTTTGAAGCTCAACCTCAGCAAATTCAATGGGATGGTCATTAGGAAATCAATACTCTTACTCGGCTCCATAGTGCTTATTTATGAATTAATTTTGAAGCTGCTTTTTACGGCTGATGATGCAATTTTGAAAAATTTACAAACCGCAGTGGAACATACATTCTTTGCAATTCTTGCTCACCATCCCAACGATTTGGATCTTTTAGAGCACTGACGGCAACCACGAAAACTCCTACTCTGTAGAAAGGATCTAAGAATCAGATCCAACCGAAATTGCCCAGAAAGTTCAGTTTGCTGTGATTAAACCTGGATCGGAAATGAAATTTCACCAAACATGAAAGCGAAAGTTCTGAGTTCACATTGTATTATAAGCAGCGCAGAAAATATTACTGAAAATTTCCGGTATCAGAAAAAAATCCATTACTAACGTGAAACGGCTAAGTATTTTTCACAACACAAACCAATGATTTTCAACATTCTTTCACCAATACCAATCACCATATCAGATTCTCTACAAACAAAATACAGTTTTATCTCCCTCATGCTCTGTGCATTCAAATTGTGCGTGCTTTGCATTTGCGTGCGTGCTTTCTTACACACGTGGTTTGCATTTCCCAACAAATATTGACTTGGACTTTAATAATTTATGTCCTTTACGTTCATTGTACTTCCGCATTCACACTTTCTCTGGCATCCCGCAAATCTGCCTCTTGAATCCATTTAGGATTTAAAGATCTCTGGGTTAAGCCAATTGTTGTACGTTAACAGATTCCGTCAATAAAATGTGTATAATGCTTAAAGCGCGAATCTGAATCTTATCACTCTTAAGCCATACGGCTGACTATGAAAAGAAAATTCAATATCTTTTCATTTCCGGCATCGAAACGAGTCTTACATTCTTGGCGGTGAAATGGATTAAGGAAGCTTCGAAAACTTGGCACTTGAAAAGGTTGAAACATCTCCGCAAAGAGATATTGAAAAAAACAGAAGACGAACATGGCAGATTAGTGTGATAAAGGAATAGGTCATGTTGTAAAAAAAGTATTGTTTTTCAAGGAAGTCAGGTGTGCTATATTTTGAACATAAAAGCACACTTTGAATCCGGTAGGTTAAGTAAGAATTTTCTGATTCTGCTATTATGAAAATGTTTGCATATGAATGTTTTTTTTTTCATCCACTGTTTTTAAATCAAGTCGTCGAAAGCAATTTTTTAAATCGCTTCGCCGAAAATTCGTGATATATATACATATATATATATATATATATATATATATATATATATATATATATATATATATATATATATATATATATATATATATATATATATATCAGCAAAATGGTTAAGAGAGATAATCTCTGGAGTGGCCGATTCGATTGAGCTGAAATTTTCTGAGAACATAGATGTACATAACAGGTAGGTCCATGACATGCTAAAATTCAGATATCTTAAACTTTTTGGCGGCGGCGGGCATTTAAGTGAATTTTCAGGTGCTCCTATATTTCCAAACAGTGTACATTTTTGTTAAAAAAAAGTACTAGGAATGAAAACTTATTATGTTCTTAGTTTGTTTATGATAAAGAAGTGGAAATTTTGAGCCTTTTGTAGGCGCTGAGTGCCTAAAAGTAGGCAAGGATTTTTTTTCAAATTTCGATTTGTCATAACTTCTAAGAAAAACAATTAATCATCGTGAGATTTTTAGAGCGTATTTATATAGAATAAATCTTTACACACATGGACTTTCAAGACTATGCGGGCAAATCTGTAGCTACAGCAGGCTCCTGAACAAAAATCCTTCAAATCATCGAGTCTCCTGAAAAATTTTTGATTTTTGAAAATAAATTCAAATTATTTATAAATTTTGACTTTTGTCCACCAAGTCAAATAAAATATTTCAAAATTCCGCGGTAAACAAGAACGGCAACCCGTGATCAAATTACCTCTATTTTCAGCACTCAAAACTTCTGTTCACGAGAACTGACGATCGGATAATGCGATCAATATGAAATTTACAGGACATGTTGAAGTTTGCTAGGACCAGGTCTGATAGAAGTGATTTTGAAAAACGAGCAACACTGTGGCAGTGGTACCATTTGGAAAAATCGCTGAGAAAAAAAACTGGTTTTTGGCCTATAGCTTCCGATTTAGCCACCAGATTTTCACAAAATTCACGCAGTAAGTGAACCTTACTCTAAAATAGACTTGATAGAAATTTAGTTGAAAAATTAGTATAGGGACGCCAGCTACGGCAATTTTTGTCTCCTAAATATTGTAAATTTGCTCAGGAAAATAAAGATTTTTTCCCTGTAACTTCCGATGCAGTGACGAAATCAAAATGAAATTCATGTGAAAAGCTTATCTTGTTGCGCTTTTAATTCTGTAGAAATTTTGTTGAAAAACCGTGAAAGGGTTGCCAGCTATGACGAATTTCGTAATTTATTGACATTTCTTTATCGAGTGATCTTGTCATAAAATTTCCAAACGGGAATGATCCTGCAATGACTATTAACAACAAATATTTACGTTTCAAAAATTTAAAAAGTTTGGACGATGGTAACCCTAAAATTTAATTCACTCCTATAGCTTACAGCGCAGCCATTCAATCGAAACGAAATTCATAGGCTGGGTTTAACACAACGTGAAGCAGCTATGGTGCTAGCACATGATTGCCAGCACTGGCCAATTTCGTAAATATTGCACCAACAGATGCTTATATTTTATATTCATAAGCAAATCATTTACAATACAATAAGCAACCGATATTTAAATGTTCCGAGTTTTGGAAATTTTATTGTTTGCTACTTGAATCTATAACCAAGTTTATTAGCTTATTCATCTGCATCATCCCCCTTCTATGGTAAGCATAATTTATGACAAACGACTTCGATTATATAAAAGCACTAAAAGATTATATAGAAGCAAAGCATCTAAGTTATATATCTATATGCTTTTAGAATCGTCAAAAATTGGTGCAACTGCACCAAGTTGTTTATATAATGTTATTTTATTTGAATAAAACTCTTTGCCCTATAGCCTCCAGTACAGTCATGGTATCATAACGAAATTCATATGGCAAATTTAAATTATTGTAGACAATATTCAGTAGAAATCTAGTTTGAAAAACAATGATAGGGCTCCCAGCTATGATTGTTTTTGTATTTTTTGACATAGCTTTAGTAAGTGATTTAATCATAAAATTTTCAAATCGTAGTGGTCTTGTAGTGAAAATACACACAAAATACTAAGATCTAGAAAGTTTGAAAGCTCTGTCGAATGGTTACCCTAAATTTCTTTGTATCCCTATAACTTCCAATGTAGTGATCGGATCAATACGAAATTCGCAGAGCAGGTTGACTTCAACGTGAGGCAGATATGACTTATTTTCGGCTTCGGTGCTAGCAAAGGACTGCTAGCACGAGGTGTTTTTGTTATTTTCGTACCAATAAATGCTTGCATTAAGTATTCACATCGCGAATATACAATTTTTAGCAATATATACGACAATACATACAATATATAATATATAAGACACTAACAACAATATAACAACAATATAACAACAATATATAAGACAATATATAACAATACACCCAAAATCTGCACAAATCCTCTACTTTTCTTCGAACATTAGTATTTCTAGCGGTTCTGATGCGCTAGGGTTTTTTTTTATTTATAGCGTATTCATTTAGCACTTCTGGATAGAAGTGATTTTCGTTCATAAAATTGTTGCAAATATTTTTGTTCATAAAATAACTCTTTATCGCCGTTTCGAGCCTGCCTTTCATCAAAACAGTTCATCACCTAGAATTGGTTTTATCTTGGACTGGCTTATTGCTTAGCGAAATTTAGTAGATTTGCCATAGCTTTTTTTATACTTATCAGATTTTAAAATGAGATCAATTAAAATTACATTTAATTAAAATAAATTTAATAATCTAATCTCGATTTTTCTCTAAAAGAACAAATCAAACATTTGACATTAGTGGAATTACTGCCGACGTTGGGCGCAAATATTTTTCTGTGACAAGATACCTCTTTTTGAAAAGTTCATTGGTGATTTATCTTTTTTAAAATTTGTTTGTGTAGGTTATCATTTTAGGGGTTTTCAAATTTTTTTTCCAATGTTTGTTGGACTCCAGAATATGTTGTCCATTCTTATATGTAATTACAATATATCCAGTTGAACAAAATAATTGCTTGAACTTTTACTTGCAACTCAAATATATATCTTAATTATCAAAAATGAATAAAATCCTAATGCTTATTAGATTCATTATAGAATTGATATTGCTTTGAACAATATTCAGCAAATTCTGAGTATTATTGGAATGAAAATTATGTCCTTTCTTCTCCTTCGCTTTGTCAACGAATCTTCTGACAAATTTCATAGCTATGAGGCGTTTCGAAAACGAAAACGATTTCCTTTGAAGTTTTCATATCACAGGTAAATGACGAATTCGGAAAATGAAATCTATTTAAATTGGAAACGATGGAATTTGTCGAGGGTGGGGTCTTTTTTCATAGCTCAGTTGATTTAGCATTTGGCATTATATTATTTTTAGATAGCTTTAAATAACTTCCAGTGAAAATGACTTTTTTTTTTATAACTTTCAGAGACAATGAAAGTGTATTGGTAGAATCACGAGAAGCGATAATTTGTCAGCTCTGATGGCATTCGAATAAATGTAAAAAGCGAAAGATGTTGAAAATTTGATAGGAATTTATTAAATATCATTATTAATTTTTATTATATTACTGTTCAACGGTAAAGTTAAAATACACTTCAAAACAAACAAACATCGTAACACTGATAAACTGACATCAAACGAGGAAAAAAGTTTATTATCAAAACATGTTACAATGTCAAAGCACTTTGCATAAACTTTGCTGTAAAATACGCATTTTTACCAAATTTATCCTCAGGTTACGGATTTTCTTGTTCTATAAACCCACTTTTGATTGACAAAACAAAAAAAAAACAAAAAAATCGCCCACTAATTATAATTTACATAGATAATTAAAATGCATAAATAAAAATTGATGGCAAATCAAGGCTGCTTTCAATTGTAGTTCACTTAAAAAAGCAATTCCTTGAGAGGCAGCTCCAAAAATATTGTGTGGATACAAATGAAATTCGCAGAGTTTTTTATTTTGGCGTGAAATATTTGTGCTAAACTTTTGGTTGTAGTTCTAGTGGAGTGTTACCATCCACAATTGTTCGTGGTAGGATATACTGCCATCATATCTTCATATGATTAGCATTCTATTATGAAAATAAGTCATATGTGTTTGAGTGGCAAGCATACGGTAGGTAGCATTACGGTAGGCAGCATACCAACAACAACAACTGAGGCAGGATTGTTGCTGTTTTCAATGACACCTACGTGTAGTGATGGGCGTTTCTGTTGTTTTCAGCCAACGAAAACGAACTGTTTTTTTTTCCAAAAACAACTGTTTTTTAAAACTTTTTTTCACTCGACAAGCAGCAGATTGATACTGGGTGCTACCATTAGTGATGGGCGTTTCTTTTGTTTTCGGAAAACGAAAACTGTTTGAAAAAACTGTTTGAAAAAAACTGTTTGAAAAAAACATATTTCGCTCTGATAAGGTAATGGTCGAAGTCACAGTTTGCGCCACGTAGGTAATAAAAAACATATTTCGCAGGTGTGTATCGAGGTGTGAAAAACACTCAAAATCATGAATTCCGAAATACGACCTAGAAAAACTCAAGGAAAACTCGGTAGCTATTACATACATGTCGACGCTCGAAAATCAACTCCAAGATATCTCGCTAGCAGGAGAAAACGACGCAGATATCGAAACCATGTGGACAAAGGTAAAAGAAGGAATCAAAACAGTAGCAGTAAAGACCTTGGGACATAAACGCCAAAACCCTCGGAATGACTGGTTTGATGATGAGTTTCAAGATGCTATTACGAAGAGAAATGAGGTTTACAAAGAGTTAATCCAACGACCAACACGGGCTAAAACCGAAAACTATAACATTCTCCGGCGACTGGCAAAAAAAATGTGTCGCCAAAAGAAGCGCCAACTTACCAACGACGAGATCCAGAAACTGAACGAAAACATGGCCTATAACGATGTACGAGTTGCATGTTCCTCAATCAAACAGCTACGCGAGGGATAAAAACCACGAACGAGCCTTTGTAAGGATGAAAATGGATCCATCATCAGTAACTTGGTCGAGATTAAAGGAAGATGCGCACGGTATTTTAAACAGCTGCTTAATACCGCGCCAACGAGAAACTCAGCAGATCCAAATATCCCAGAAGCAGAGCAGGACATTCACATCTCTCCACCAACATTCGAAGAAGTTCAGGCAGCCATACGTAGCCTCCGAATAAATAAAGCTCCTGGAATAGATGGAATGCCTCCTGAATTAATCAGAAATGGTGGAACTTTTCTTTGCAACATTCTCCACCAATTAATACTAAAAATTTGGGCAGCAGAACAGTTGACAAATGGTTGGCAAAAAAGTATTTTATGCACCATTTAAAAAAAGGAGACAAAATACGTTGCGGAAACTACAGAGGCATTGCTTTATTATGCTCGTCCTATAAAGTGTTGACCAAAATTATTGAACGCAAAATGAAACCCTTCTATGATAACATCATAGGAGAGTATCAAGATGGCTTCAGGTCCGGACGATCTACGATAGATCAAATATTCTCAGTCAAACTGGTGCTTGAAAAATGCTGAGAGGATAATATCGACGTGCACTAGGTCTTCGTAGATTTGAAGCAAGCATATGATAGTGTTTTTCACTCCAATAAAACTCGTCCGCATGACCAAGGTGACAATGATGAACGCCGAATCTCAGATCAAAGTCAACAGTGTAACCAACAGCTTTCATACTAACTCAGGCTTAAAGCAAGGAGATGGACTTGTCCCAATGCTATTCAACCTTGCTTTGGAACACGTCATCAGAAAAATACCAGCTAATTCAAAAATTCAAAATTTCAAGCAACATTATGGCACGTACCATACCAGTAACAAAGGAAGCGTTCCTAAGTTTGGAGTCAGAAGCTAAGAAAATAAATCTACGGGCCAACGGAAATAAAACCAAACTAATGACCCAAACAAGAAAAATTGCGCCAATCAGACGAAACTTGACCTTAGGAGACTACAATATTGAGAATATAGATAGCTTCATCTACTTAGGAGTCCACCTTGATAGTTCAAGCAGTGAAAAGGCGTACAATTCCATACTCCCCATCATCAAGTCTACGAACGTGATCAGGAATAATAAGCTTCGCATATACAAAACACTCATTAAACCTTTGCTTCCCTATGGAAGCGAAGCCTGGACTTTGACTACGAAGTCCGAAAAGGCTCTGGACGTATTTGAGCGCAAAGTGCTACGAAGAATTTTTGGCCCCATACAAAAGGGGCCAGAGTGGAGAATGCGATACAACAATGAGTTGTACCATATATATAACGACCTACCTGCATCCACTTGCATTAAATTACGAAAATTAGAATGGGCCGGCCAAGTCGACAGGATGGAGGCCAATAGACTACCTAAAAGAACGTTGAAAGGTAGAGCACAAGGGAACCGTCCAGTTTGTAAGCCGAGGAAACTTTGGGAAGACACGATAGACGCAGACAGCATGTCAATACTGGGGTTCAATAATTGGAGAACCAGTTTGCAGGATCGAGACGATTTTAGGCGGACGTTACTGCAGGCCAAGGGGCGATTTGGACTGTCACGCCATCGATGATGATGATGATCCTAACCAGCTCTCGATCGAGACACAAAAAATAAAAGTACCTAGTATTGATTCCATTTACACTAGGTTTTTGGTGGCTTTTAAGGATATCGCATAGTAAAAATATCCTAGAATTTTTATTTGGTTAAAAGACACTAATTATTTGATAAAAAGTAGGTCTTCCGGGAACCAATCTATGCTTTTCTCCCTTTTTTCCAACATTAAGGCGTTCGTTTAATCTACATAAACTTATAATAGTGCCTTAGAACTCCTTGAGCAGGGGGTGTTCGTGGAAAGGTGAAAAAAGTAGTCAGATTTTGCGCGCAAGATTTTATGAGTACGGTTACAGGCATTAGTCTCATTGATATTCAATCATTGGGGTTTCAAAAAATTTCTCTTCTGAATTGAAATACACCAGAATTTACAGTCATGCTAAAAACACACAGTTTTTCACAAAATGTAATGTTATTAAGAGTAAAAAAAAAATCATGAAACCCCTATGACAATATAAAGGTAACTAATTGGAAAGTAATAAACAAGTGAAGTATGTAACATTTACCGTTTTGGAGAAACCTTGCGAGCAAACTGTACAAAAAAAAGTTTTTAGAATAACATTTTTGTAGTTTTATAAAAGTTCACTGCCATTTAGTACAGGGACCTAAAGTGTTTTTTTTTACCATTTAGCGGGTTTTGGGACAAAAGTAATTCAGTTCTATGCATGCAAAATAAACAATAAAATCAAAATAGATTTTTTGAGGTATCCGACCCCCTTTACTCATTGAAATGCTTAAAACTACTGATACGATAATTGTCTAAGTAAAATATATGTGATCTAAACGCAATGACAGTTGTTAATGAACTTAAATGTCATAAATCAACACAAAAAAGACACAAGAGCTCAGATGTGATTTTCGACAAATATTCTTTTTAAAAGATGATCAAAGTAAAATAGTCATCCATCAGCGAACAAACAGCCGGACTAAGATCAGATTACTTGGTCCTATGCAGTCAGTACGATATTATATTCTAGGAAATAATTAACTACGACCATCCAAAAACATTTGGTCATTACAAAACTCCTACTACGACTACTAAAAAATATTTAACTGTCATGCATATTCTATCAATTTGTCTAAGAGCTATCTTAATTTTATTCACCTTTTAAAGTTGTTTTAGTAACACTCAGCCAGAAAATAAGCAAAAACTAACAATTGCATGTTGTTACAGCATTTATGTAGTCATTTAACTGTCTTCGGTGTTTTAATTTTATTTACTGGCAATACTTAATTGAATACATGGTAAATCAAACCAATTTGACCCATCGTACAACACTGTAATTTTTACAGATTTTATTTGACAGTTGTCATACAGCACCCATCTGATACTTCGGCCTAAGGAGATATGTTGCCATTTTTGTTATGGATTGCACTGAAAGCGGAAATTAAAATATTGCTGCTGTACGGCCCAAGATTGAGACTCTCCAAGAACAGCACATTGGCGTCGTTCTGTGCAGTTAGGCGTCCCTTATACCACTTTACGGCGTTATTATACGTGCTAAGTTCTAAATGTTCTCGTACATGAAATTTAGTTGACTCAACAACTGTTCCCGACCGATAAGTTCCGTCGCTGAGAGAATGCAAACTTTTTCGTTTGGTCCATTTAGCCTGGTTCATCTTGGTAAAACAAACTTTTTTTTTAAATGTGTAATCACAAAGAAAAAAAATGAAAAACATTATATCTTCTTTAGTATTCATTATATTTAGCATTCATATTTGGTATTTGATTATTGATGTGCATTCAAAACTTCTATCGCTGAGCTATACATTCAAGAAAAACTCAATTCCCCTAAAAATTCCTGTTTCCAAACTCTCATTTTTCTTTTTATTTTACCGTTGTATTCAACGTCACGATTGATTGCCAAAGAAAGTGAAATACAAACACGTTTGCAAAGTAAGCGCTAATGGCGATGATGATAATATAGAATAGGTGATGATAATAAAGATTTCCCGTTGCTTTTTATCATCATCATCAGGAGAACATGTTGCTAATGCCGTCAAATTGCAGAGCTGCTATGCTTATTGTTACTTGCAATTTTTTATTATTCAGCTCAACAATGCTGGAAGAAATTGATTTCAGTTGATGACAAAAAGCGAAGAAGACTGAATTCGTAGAGATAAAGAATAGGAAAGATAAATTCGCACAGTCATTTTCATAATTTCTACTAACGCTTGCAGTTTTTACATACTAACAATGACCTATTCTATTCATGATGAATGAAAATGCTTTTTATTACTAGTTAAAAAAAAGTTATTTGAAGGGTAGGAGTAAACGCTCATAATGGTGATATTTGAATAAGCTATGATATAAAAAAATTAAAATGTTCTCTTTGTAACAATTTGGTAATCTTCAGTCCAGTAATTTAGTAGTCCAGTACTTTAGTTTCAGTCAGTAAAATTCAGTCTTTTTTGCACATTACCAAAATTATAAAAAAAATATAAGTTTTCACCTTGAAATGTTCTAAATTTTAAAATTTATTTGTTAGAAATATTATTTCAAAAAGAGTATTTTTCATTATTTTTAGTTATGATCAAAACCTGTGATGAATATAAATAATTACTACAGCCAACAAAAATAAATGAAAATTTTCAACAACTTTTATAATATTTAATTTTGGTAAGCATGAAACATATTTCTTAGAATCATTTTCGTTTGTGTCCATGTTAAAAAGTTAAAAACGCAACAGACACCAAATTATAAAAAAAATACTATTAAATTACAACTATTTGTCAAAATCTGTAACACATTTTATAATTTCGAGAGAAATTTGATCTTCAACATAAACGTTTCTTTTTCTCAAAGCATAAAATTATTCAAGAGGATATTTCAATATCAACTCTATATTTAAGTTGCCTATTTATTTCGTAAAATAAATTAGCCAAAGTCAGTATAGTTTAAAATTTATAATCTCAAAATGACAAAAGTTTGTGCACATAACGCTTTCCTTTGTTTCTCAATACACAACGTCAACCATTTTTTAAATAATAGATGCCAGATTAAATTCACTTTTGATTATTTACACACTTTTTTTCTGATATCTATTTATAAATACTTTTTTCCCGATAAATTTTTTCATTAGTATAGATATATGTGCATAGAATATGAATCAAATTTTCCAAAAAAAGATTTAATTGCAGAAAAATTATTCTAAAATGCTTTTAATGCAGGAAGTAAGTGTAATTTTACTCATCGAAATTTGACGCCCAACGTGGGCAACGCCCAACGCCCAACGTATTTCATGCACTATTGCGTAAATATTTACATTGGTTTCAGAAATTATTAATTTTACTCAAAACTGAGCTTGAGATATTATTACAGGATATCGTAAAAAAATTTCTACGAATGAGAAACGTCAAAATGGCTTCTGTTAATAACAGTATGGGAATCGATTGACAGAAGTAGATTATATAAACATTTCCACGAGAACTTGAATGCAATGTAGGAAAGAAATTCACCACGCGAATCTTAAGAGATACTTGATCTCGTAACTTCTTTTCATATTGCACACCAGAGCTAAGTATACCACAAGGTTTGTCCGATTTAAATAAATACTTATGCACATGTGGAATAAAATTATTCAATAGCATTCAAAATTTACAACTTTTACAAACTACTATCAAATTCAATGACAACCATCAATCACCTCAAGTCTGACAAAATATTTCCAATACCTGACAAAACTCTCTCCACACGCCCGTCAGCCTCCAAAAATCTAATCGACAGAAAAATGCAATTCTGCACCAACCACATCAACGTCTAAAAAATACAAACTTTTCCAATAAAAGCTCATTCGATGCTGTCCGAAACCGAAGAGTTTTTCACTAATTTGAGTACAAATCGTATATGCTGCACTTCTCGATCGCAATGATGGCCGATGAACGACAATAATATCGACAGTTTAGGTGCCCTCGATTCGAATATTTGCGATAGATTTAAACTTTTGTACTATACACGATGCAATTCAGGAGCCTTGTCGACTACACACCTTCGATATGTATGTGCTCACTGTGAGGAGGCTGCGACCAACCTGCAAACTTTTCCTGTAAAAACTTTTTTAATGCCAAAGTTTTTGTAGATTTCACATAAATTCCCATGCAAATGGTGAAATTTTATTTTGTATGCAAGTATGTATCATGATTGTGTGTAGTAGGTGAATGTTGAATAGGAATTTATTTTGGCGATACCAAAAAGGAATTGGTAAGAATGTATGAATGCATTTCATACAAGTGGTGGAATGGTGAAAATAATGAAATATTTTTGGAATTGAATTGAAATCGATGAAGAATGGTGGTAGGTATTGGAAAACTTTTGATATATTTGCTCACTGTATTTTCTGGTATAAATTATATAGAAACTATACAATATTTAAGAGATTGTATTTCCTTAGGAAAAAGGAGAATTTAATGTAAGTATTGGGTAAGTATTCTGAGTTGTAACACAAAAAAAAATATTTATTTTGAAATATGTATTATATGAAATAGAATGTAAAAAACGGTTTACATACAATTTACGAAGAGTTGCTTGATTAAAAAATACCAGACTTCAAGGTTTAAAGTTTTGATTGCATTTTTTCTATTTGTTCTATCAAAAAGCGAATTTAATCACAAATCACACAATCTATTCAATTACGTAAGAATTCAAATAATTTATACGAAACATTCTGTGAATCGCAGCCTCAACTCTCTCCCAAACTAAACGAAAATAAGCTGATCAATGTACTAAATCAGACAGATATTTATCGACAGTTACGTGACTGAAATTTCACCTGGCCAGTGTCTGTCGCTCTCAAACCTTTTGTCTTCGGAGTTGTACTCGATCTACGTGACCACGTTTAACGATACACTTTGGCATGGGAATATTTCCTCTTTCTGTTTCGATTTTTTCAACATTTAGAATTGAAGTCTTTTTTCGACTCCTACAAGCATTGATGCCAATACAAGATAGAATTTTCGTGGCGGAAGTAAACAACAACCTTAAAAAGTGTAAAATACCTAATCTCATTCCTTTTCGCTAGTTTTTATTCTTTGTGTTTTTTCTGTGCATTTAAAGGTTCTTGTCGATACGTGTTTTGAATTTTTCAGCTCGATTCAAAATTAAATAATATTCTGCGTAGTCAGAAAACGAAAATTATTAAAAGTGTCTTTTGCATGAGTACACTTTTTTGTATGATCAAGAATCAGCTAACATAGTACTAACACAAGATGTGAAGTGATGGTTTTATTTCAATAGCTTTTTCACTTATTATTTTAAATTTTAATAATCTTCAAATATTAATCTTCAGTGTCACTTGATTAAAAATATCTAATCTAAGATATTTTAAGGGATTTAATTTTCCATGCTCACTTAATTTTTAATGTTACAATTTTTTATTTACAGTAAATAAACAAGCTCTGTCTAGAGTTTAAATCCAATGAACCTAATATGAGCCAATGTTTCTATATGAGCTCACATATCATTTGCAATTATTATTATTTATTATATATTATTTCAATTGTCCATTTTCAACTTAACTTAAAATGTGTGTAAATTCACAAAAGCTTATACTTAAGAGCTACACTATGTTGTTTAATTTTATTTTTTGTAAATTATAGCGAAGGCGTGACACGACAAAAAGGAAACAAAATTAAGTCGCTCACGTGGGTACAATCAAATCACTAGAACTAAGTAAAATTTACTGATGCGTTATTAAATACCAATATTTAAAAAAATCCTGGGCACAGGAGACGGTAGACAGACTTATAATCAAAGAAAAGTAGGCGAATCGTGCAGATTTTCAGCGCACTATCCACCACACGGGCTCTTTGGCACGATGCCATCATCAATGATAACTTCATCGAAAGTCATAGGGATAGAAAGATGTTTAGGCCTACTAACCAAAAAAAATCCAGAAATTGGAAAATTTAAATACTGGTTATTTATTTTCATTGTAGATGTTTTCCTTATGAATATCTAATGGTAGTATCTGTTGGTATAGAAACAACAAAAACACTTGGTGCTGGCAATCCTTAATTAGCATTTAAGCCAAAAGTATGCCACATTTGTTTCACAATGGCAACTCGCTCTGCGAATTTCGTTTCGATACAATAACTGCACTGGAAGTTATAAAGCAAAAAGCTTTATTTTCCTAAGTGAATTTTCAAAAATTACCATAGCTGGTAGTTTCAGCTTGATTTTCTAATCGAATTTCTATCAAATGCGGTTTGGAGTAATTTGTGAATTTTGTCAAAATCTGGTGACTAAATAAGAATTTATAATTCCAAATCGTCTGAACTCAAATCACGCTTATACTTAACACCTAGTAATACAAAATTTAAAGAAAGAAAATAAAATAAAACAAAAACACAACTAACTCGAAATTTTAACTCTAAAATGGTGCTGAAGAAGATGCAGATGAAATACAAAGCATTCAGTTCCTTTACGCAAGAGTCGAATATAATTATCAATAATATATTAAAATAAGATAAAAAAACATTAATTGTCAATTTATGATGAGGGACTCATAAATGTAACTAAGATATAAAAGACCGTAGATAAAGAAAAATAGCAAAACCAATATTGGAAACAAAATCCAATGGTTATTTTAACGGGTTCAACAGTTTTTAAATAGAAAAAAGCCAAGATAAGACTTTTTTTTCGAAAACTCTGTCTTTTTGGACTCGCCTCTTATAGTTGGTGGCAAAAGGTTAAATAGACGAGGAGCAACAATGCTGTAAAAGCAACTAAAGTACAACTTATTGCAAATGGGAACTACCACTAAATTTCTAATGTTTACCCGTAGATTAGCTGAAACATAAACTATTGATGTTTGATAGCCTGAGTTTTCGAAGAAAATTATTAATTAATAAAATTATTCCTAGTGCTTGAAATAAATAAAAACTTGGCATTCTACGGTGAACTTTCAAAATAATTCGAACGACATGTTTTCGTTTTACAATCAATGGTTCCAGTTTATTAAAATGTGTACCTCCCCAGCAGCTTAATCCATATTGTAGTTTAGACAAAAACAGACCGTTGTAAACTAATTTTAAAACTGAAAAGGGATCATAAAGACTTAAGTGATACAATTGTCTGACCAAATTGTTAAAGGCGTGATCGCTCCAATTTAATTTGGTGTCAATTAACACTCCCAGATATTTAAAATTATCAACTCTTTCAATATCAAAGCAGTATGGAGAACAGCTCGCATTTTGGTCAAAAGAATAAAAAACCTCATCTTCAGCTCTCATTGGTTAAAAAATATATTTTAAGCAGGCTGGGACGTGGAAAGTCATATTCAAATTAACACAAACTGATCTTACTAGGTTGAATATCATATGTTCTGTCTTGTCACTAAGCCTTAGTTTTTGGACACTGAACCAATATCTTAAAATTTCAAGCTCGTGTACTCATTTTGACATATATTTCAAAGTAATTGAAACTACATAGAATAGGAAAAGACAGCACCATATACAAAAGCTGTAATTTTTCCATTAAAGTTTTCAGAAAATAGTGAATTTATAAAAATCAGAAATAAGTCTGGAGGCAGGATCGAGCCTTGAGGAACTCCAATATTTAGAAGCGTTGCAGAACTCAAGATGTCATTTATTTTAACTTTCTGCTTACGACCGCAAAGAAAGGAGTGAAACCAATCCAAAATATTATCTCTTATTCCTGCACTATAAAGTTTTTGCAGTAGGATGGAATGATCAACCAGATCGAAAGCTTTAGTAATATCAATAAATAATGCTACGGGAATTTCAGACTCGTTTATTGCCTTGTAAATTTCGTGACAGAATTTTAGCAAGGCACCTTCTGTGGATTTTCCCGACATAAAATCAAACTGACAGTCGTTAGAAAACTTAATTTTATTTAAAAACGTCACTATCCAAATTTTTGAAAAAAAAAAAACAGATAGCGGAGAAATGGATCTATAGTTGGCTTAGTTAGTTTTATCGTCTTTTTTTATGAAAAGGTACCACAGCCGCCAGTTTTATTAAAATTAAAGATGAAGCACAGAATATCCAAAATTTGAGTTAAATAAAAAGCACAGAATATCCGAAATTTGAAAAACAATTCGATTTAAAATTTTGCTGAAGATTCTATCATAAGAAGATGACGCTGACGACTTTAGAGACATAATAATTTTGTAGATTTTTGAAGATGAAAAGTCCTCAAAAAATAGGCCACTCAACGAGATCCCGGCTGCGGATAAAAAAAAGAGTTATAATTTTACTTGTTCTAACAATACATAGCACATAGTAAAGAATGGAAGCTGATCTGGGACCGATGACTAAAGCTGCGGATGTAGGTACATTCTTTTTTTACATTCCTTAAATTGGAGGCAAGTCTGTTGTTGAAATAATTTGCTTTAATTGATTTCGCGACAAGTCTTTTATAATATGTTTGAAGCCTTGTATAAAGTGGGTGTTTTTTAATTTTTGAGCTTAGCAGGTTTTTTTTCTTGATGTTCTTAAGAAGCTTAAAATTCATCCATGGCTTTAGTGTTCATCCATGGCTTTATTAAAACGACTGCTACGGCTGCAATTTGAAATGTGACGCTCTAGGATGGAAAGAAAGCGGTCAAAGGCAGTAGACGGATTATCAGCCAAATATACTTGTACTTCCTCCCATATCTCATGATCTAAAGCTGTCTTCAGAGATTGGAAGTTAATGTTTTGACATGAAATGTAATTACGTCCAACCCGTTCATTTCTGTTACAAGTCAGCTGAATAAAAATCAAACTATTGATCCGTAGTATGCAGATTATATACCGTGGCCTTATTAAAAATAGTGTTGTTTCTAGACAGCCTTAGATAAATATGGTCTCGACAAAATTTTGAATCATTCAATTCACGAGTGTATTCAATAATTAAAGATTCGAAACCGTATGTTGCTAGATGTGAGATAAAGTAGTCAGCTTCCGAACTATTAGGTAAAATATTGATATTGAAATCTCCTTAGAGTATTACATTTTTATTAGTTATTGATTTCAGAAAATTCGAAAACTCATCGGTTAAAACACCAGAGCTATATTTATATTTATTTAACCAGCAATTCCACAGTTTAATGATATTAAATCGCATGAGGTTAATCTGAAATTGTGAATATCGCACTTTAATTCATTCTTAAAAAATACAGCTACAACTCCAGCAGAGTACGAATCATTACACAAAGCCAAGAAATTATAGCCAGCGATGTGAAAGTCAGATATTTCGGTGTTGTATGTCAAAATTTCAGATAAAAAGATTAGATCAGGAATATGATCCAAACTAGTGATATGCGACACAAAATGATCAACATTTTTTTCGGAAGCTTCTAATATTTTGATGAACGACTGAGAAGTTTGCGTTGCTATCACCGTTTGGGTGCTCCACACAAAGGCAGTTGAAAGAATCAGAGTCACAAAAGGAAGAAGAACTGGCAGAATCAAATAATAACATAGTGAATGTATGTTTAAATGTTTAAAATATCTTGACGACTCTTGACTATAATTGGAAAATGTCCTTTCTTTTTCCTTACTAGAATGGTTGAATCCTTAGCCCAAACAAATTTGCATCTGTTTTTTTGCTTTAGTAGTTTTGCCTTTTTTAACAGCGATCTGTTATAGCCAGTCAATGAATCGTTTATATAAACGGAATTGTTTTTTGACTATCACCAAAAATATCAGCTTTTAGTTTGATTTTCTCAGACCGCATCTTCTTCATTATCTTAGTTTTAGAAGAATACGATGAAAATTTAACACAATCCACTTTCAACGAATCGGTATGGTTGGTTTTTTTAACGAAGCAGCTTTTTATCTCACCTGCGCTTACCTCGATTCCAACCCCAACGGTAAAGACTTTAGAAATGTTATCGTTAACCGTTGAGCCGCGATCAATAGCGATAAGAAAAGAATAGCAATGCTATAATGTGTATCTTGTGGAATTTTTTAAACGCCCCCAATGGATCTGAGAAATTCCACCCATCGAGAAAAAAAAATTATTCCAAAGTAAATAGAAAAAAATCGCTCTTTTGGTTTTTGATGGGTAAATGTAGTTCCGATTTTAGTCACGGTTGAAATACTGGCACATTTTTCTGTCCTCTTTGATTTTTAACTGCAGTTGTGGAGAATAAACGAATGATATTGGACGATTAAGACGAAGATTTTTTAAATAAAAACGGAATTATTTTTTGCATCTAGCTGGATTTTGAGGTTTTTCGTTAGTAAACGAGGTGTGATCCAAAAGTAGTGATAATTGGTTACTTCCAGTTTAAAAAAAAAAATTTACTATCTTATATACCCAGTATGTCAGCATAAAAGAATATAAATCGGCCACGATTTTAGAAAGGTACATTCATTTGAATACAAACCGTCGAACAGAGAACATCAAAATGGAGAAAAACGAAATTAGAGCTGCCATTAAGTAACGGATAATGGAATAATATCTTCCCAAAACATAGACAGCAATTCGGTGAAAACATTAAGGTACGCTGCTCCTTCATATACTACCGTTACACGCTGGGCCAAAGAGATAAGCTGGGAAGAGCATTCAATGAAGATGAAAAGCACGAAGGAGGTCCATCCACGTCCCTCACTGAAAACAACGTGAAAAAAGTCGAAGATGTCGTGTTGACAGATCAAAGAGTGACCATCAAATATGTAGCTGAGGTCACAGAGACCTCGCATGGCAGTGTTCAAAGAATCGTTGCCAACGAATCAAATACAAAGAAGGTTTCTGAAAATTTTGAAAGCTGACTATAATAACATTGTTTATATCTCATCAATTTTCATCTCGCATACTTGAGTAGAAAGTTGGCGAACGAAAGTTTACTAAATTAAAATTTCTTAATTTGAATGAAGCACAGAAAATTTGAAAAACCTATCTTTTGTAGAAATGTGGAAATCAATATTGAAAAATGTACTCTCCATATATCTTCAGTACAGGAAACGCTGAAATGTAGATAGAACCTTTATCCTTAGAAGGGAAGTACTGTGTATATACGAGTACATCTACATTTTCCTAAAACTTACAGTATAGTATGTTCACGCATTCTAATCTGATTGAATCTGTTTGCTAAATATGTAAATTGATAATAAAATCAAAACCAACTATCCTCTTTAAAAACTATAAGTCAAATCAAAATTTGATCTTTCCTTTCATCCGATTCTTATTACTCATTTACAGTTTCCTTATGAAAACTTTGAACCTCATCTTGGCTTATTAAATGCTTTCATTGAATTTATGATCCAAATAATTCGATTTCCTGGATAAGTTCACTTCTCTCCCGACCAACTCGAACGTGTAGGGATGCTTGAGGTTCAGTGCTATTCGAAATTCGTCCTTACAGACACATGGGTTAATTATTTCATCTAGGAGAGAAGCTTTGCTAGACGCTTTGCTTATGTATTTCAATGAGTGATTCCTTCCGTTTTTGACGTACATATAATTTTCGAGTATGTATTGGATAAATCAATAGAAATGTGACTGTTAATGCAGATTTGCTCGTAAATCTTTGGCTACGAAATTATGTTCACACACAGATACTGACATAATTTTGTTTGTCTTTGAAAGGATAGCTGCGCATATATATTTATGGACGTTTTAGGTAATCATGTTTGTAGTCATCAATTAGTAATAACACTTCGGGACTCAAAGTATTTACATAATTTATTCTTTGTCCATAAAATAATAAACAATGCTACACTGAAAGAAAAATCTTGGTATAATCAACCATTTTCCTTATAGTGTCTACAGACGACGAACATGGTTCGCCGACTTGGCGTGCGAACACATGCAATTGTTGTTGTACGCAGGTAAGCACTTACCCTTTTCTCAGGTTCGCCAACATGTGCGTGAACATTGAAATTCAGTGCAAACTGATGCGCAATGTACGGATGTTCGGCATTTGGTGCGAACGTCTGTATCAAAGTTTTCGCACCAAGTTGGCGAACCAAGTTGACGAACATGTTCGTCTGTAGATACTATTAGTTGTTTTTGCGTCAACTACGGGCTATGGTTAAAACAACCATAAAAAAATAGTTGATTACTTTTATGCACCATGACGCGTGGTTGATAAACAACGTCCGTGGTGCAAAAAAGTACTGGTTCAGGCGGTAACGATGTATTGGTATAATTTTCTCTAAATGCTTGTATCATTAGAGGAGCATTGATAAGCCATAAACCATAGCAACATAATCCATCCAAGCCTTAAATAGAAACAGGACGTGAGACGTGAAATTGAGTTCATATGCATAGCTGCAAGCTGCAGCATCTATAAAAACAATTGAAACTGCTAAACAATTTCAGGCATTGGGACAATCGTATTCATTTTCGGGACTCCCTGTTTTATAACAGTGATCTGCAAACAGAAGACTTATATTTTGTGAATAGAAGAAGGGAAATATAAAGGCTTCACAGCATAACATGAATATGAATTATATCGAACAGCAAACCGAACACAATTTTGCCATGTAGCATATGAAACTTCTATGATAGAATAGGAGTATGAGTATGAGGAGTATGAAAAATCAACAGTTTGCCTTAGTTGTTTTTGCATCAACTAGGGCTATAGTTAAAACAACCATAAGAAAATAGTTGATTACTTTTATGCACCATGACGCGTGGTTGATAAACAATTTAATTCGTAGCATGAAAAACATCCAAATCTTGAAATCATTCTACTTTGCGTAGAGTAGTTCCAAAGACGTTGCTCACTGAATTACGTTTGTTGAAATCAACTATTGCGAAGTAGTTTAAGTACCATAAAAACAGTTGATAATTCGAAACGTTGAAGTTTTGAGTGAATTGATGAAAATTTTTCTATTTATCAACTAATTTTCGTGGTTATTAAACAATTAAAACAGTTGATTTCATGAACGTTGCGATATTTTTTGTACAACCAGAACCAACTACTTTTATATCGTTAAATTAACTATATTAACATAATAAAAATAACTATTTTCCGTAGTTCGTTTAACGATTTTGAATGAATCGTTGCAATACTATTAAAAATAGTTGAACCAACCAAGAGTTTTTCTTTCAGTGTGCTTTGATCTAATTAAAAGTTTATTAGCTACTATTTAGTTCTAAATGCAATTAAATATTATTAAAAAGAAAAAGAACTAAAATTACCATAATGCAAAAACTGGCTTTCAAAACAATTGCCACTAGACTTGAATTTTCAGATAAATAGTCGCAAATAACATTCAAAATTTTAAAAACTCTAGCGCACCTGAACCGCTAGAAACACTAATGTTCGAAGAACAGTAGAAGAATCGTACAGGTTTTGAGTGCATATTCCACCACATGAGCTGCTTATTACGGCTAAACTGTTTCAAACGCCACGTTTTACTTTGGTCTCAAGAATGCATTATAACTCATATGGTGGAAAGGTTTCAGATATTACCACTGGCATGAATTTCAAAGTTTATGAGAGCAAAACACGTGTTAACTATATTCGTTCTCAGTTGCTTATTTCACAAAACTTTAAAAGCAGCATCTCATATAAAGTCAATGAAGAAAATGCTTAGTGTCTGCAGCACTGTAACTGAAGTTGGTGTTTGGGGCTCCGAGCCGAGAAATTTGCAGAGCTTTGGGAATTGAAACATTGGTTATTTATTTTCATTTTAAATGTTTCCGGTATGAATACTAACTGTAAGCATTTATTGATACAAAAGTAGCACAACCGACTCGTGCTGGCAACCTTTTGCCAGTATCAAAGCCAAGAATATATCACATCTGCTTCACGTTGTTATATTACATTCGAAGTTATAGGAGTATAAAAAAATTTAGGGTTACCTGCAGCGAGTTTTTTCAAATAATCGAAAGCTTAATATTTGCTGTTTATTGTCACTACAATATCATTACCATTTGAAAATTCTACGATAAAACTGCTTAATAAAGATATTGCAATTAAACACAAAACCAACGATAGCTGGCAATCCTATCATGGCTTTTCAACCAAATTTGGCGTGAATAATGCTTATAATAGGTTCTATCAATTGTATGAAATTCGTATTGATTTCATGACTGCACTGGAAGCTATAGGGCAAAAATTTTTATTTTCCTGAGCGAATTTTCAAAACCAAAGACACAAAAATTACCATAGCTGGCAGCACCAATCGAATTTTTCAACCAAATTTCTATCAAACAGAGTTTAGAGTAAGGTTCAGCTACTGTGTCATGAAAATCTGGTAACTAATTCACATTTCATAGGGCAAAAAGCAGTTTTTTTTTCTTTGTAATTTTTCAAGATGGCACCACTGGCACAGAGTTGCCCACAATTCAAAATCGCTTCTATCAAACCTGGTCCTACTTAAGTTCAATGCATTCTGTAATTTTCAGCTGTATCTGATTATTGGTTCGTGAGTTTCCGTGAATAGAAGTTTTTGATGCTAAATATATAGGTTAACTGGGAAAGGGTTACCGTTCTTGTCTGACACGAAATTTCCAAAGTTTTACTTTGGCTTTGTAGATAAAGCATAAGATTTGTATACAGATTGGTTTTATTGTAAGAAACGGACATTTTTAGGATATTCGCTGGTTTGAATGTTTTCACTTCCATATTTTTATTTTTTCAAATTTAAGACACCAAAATTATCTTAGCTGGCAGCTCCAACCGAATTTTTCGACCGATTTTTTATCAAACTTGGGTTGAAGTAAGGTCCAGTTACTATGTGAATTTCGTTAAAAGCGAACGATTGAATCAGAATTTATAGGGCTAAAAGCAGTTATAATTTTTTAGTTATTTTTCAAGGTGGCACCACTGGAACAGAATCGCCCGCATTTCAAAATCACTTCTATCAAACCTGGTCCTACTTAAGACCAATACATTTTGTTAATTTCAATTGATTCTGCTCATCAGATCGTGAGTTTGTGTGAACAGAAGTTTTTGATGCTAAAAATATAGGTGAATTGGGCAAGGGCTACCAGGCGTGCCGTTAAACCATATCAAATTTTGTACTTTGGCTATGTAAACATAGCATAAGATTTACATATGAGTGGCATTTTTTTGAAGAAACGGCATTTTTTCAAGAGAGACGATGATTTGGAGGTTTTCAGTTTCAGTACCTGCCCTAGCTACAGGGTTGCCAACACGCTCATTAAAAGCTTCACAAATTTACAATTGAATAATAGCAATATGTCCTGAAAATTTCGTAATGATTGAATAAGCTCTGTCGTTAGCTCTGTCAAAGGTTATCGCAATTTAAAAATTTTCAAATTTTTCTGTTCTATTTTTAGGCACCTAGCGCACACATGGGGTTAAAAAATTCCAAAACATTATCCGATTCACATTTAAAACACTTTCGAAATTTATTTCGTTAGCATTATTTTTCAAAAATTATTTGTGTACGGAATAATAGGTAAATTAAAAATATCACTAAAATGGCCGCCGGCGCCAAAGGATTACAAATAATTGACATTTAGTGAGACCTGGCACTATTCTGCATATACACCAATGTATCCTGAAAATTTCAGCTCAATCAGATGGCGCGTTCCCGAGAAATAGTCACTGAATTTTTTTGATGATATATACATATATATATATATATATATATATATATATATATATATATATATATATATATATATATATATATATATATATTTATATATATATATATATATATATATATATATATATATATATATATATATATATATTTTTTAGTTTTTAGGTTGGGCATTAAAGTTGTTCCTCTAATACATATCGATATGTTGCACCCACTTTGGGTACTAAAAATAGTAGAATTTAATATCATGTTAACATCAGTTAATTTAGTTTTTCCTGAAAGTCAATAGCCTTCCCTTTGTCTCAGGGATAAAAATACTGCTAAATAGGAAACGCCACGTCACGCTTTTGATATTCTTATTATTACCGTATTGTATAATTAACTCTTTTCACATGCAGCGATGACGAAACTCAGTTTTCAAGCCAATTATCGTCAACAGTAGCACAAATATTATTCGAATTATCATTGTAACTGCAATCATCATTACAGCCAAAATGAGAATCATAATCGATATACCATAGCTCTTGTCTCATATATTACAGCCATTATCCGATAATCGAAGTAATTATCGAGCTCGAATCTGATGATTCTTGGCGTTGGCGCATCGAAACCAGTAAAACTGAAAAATAGAAACTGTCTGGTTCAATCCCGTATACATCACCAACAGAATAATTCTGGCAAAATATTGCAATTAAAATACCTGGTTCATGGTTTTACGGAAATACTAATAGTAAGGTTGTGATTTATGCCAGTTGTCATTCGATTGGAATACAATCAAAATCGCAATTGGCATTTGGATATGGCAGGATTTAAAAAGAATAGCAGAAGCGATGGCGATAAAAGTTGAAAGTAGGCCTTTGGAAGTGAAGTGAAGTTTATATAAAAGGCTGAGCTTCGTGATGGAACATAAAAGGTTTTGTTACATTGATATTACAGCGACTGCTTGCAGAATTGTTCAAGTTGCCACTAGAAAAATGAAATGTATCAATTGAACGCTCCCACTCAAAATACTAACGGAATGTAAATAAATAATATTCATACCTGTAGTAAATCAAATCAAAGCAGTTTTAAAAGTTGTGAATGGATTTATATTAAAATCGACAATTTTTTTCAAGTACCAGGATATTCTACAGACAAAAATATGCCGACTTTTTGCAAGCATAGTAATATGCTTATAAAAATGATAATATTATCTTGATGATGCTCTATACATTTCTTATGAATCATATTTCATTAGATTTTTCATCAGTCGTCGGAATTATTGGTCCACTGAACTTAATGAGCATGTATTCTAAAAAACATTCAAAGTTTCATATGCGGGTTCATCTAGTCTTAAAAGGGGCCCAGATGTGATATATGTTTTCTAGAGTCGTATTTTGTAGCCATTAAACATCATAGGAGACGGCATATTTTCTTCAGGTAGTGGAATGGATTCAGTCTAGTTTCACCATTGCGATTGTTGAGAAACCATGATTATTCAGTTTTCGAAGGTCTCTAGCATAATATTAGGTTTTCATGCTACAGACTCAACAGTTTTGCACTTCACCAGATGAGCTGGGCCTAATGAAACCATAAGACGATCATTACATTTCCCATCACTTGGAAGTTGCCAAGCCTAAATCGGCGAAAATGGAGATTGCTTCAAAATACATTTGTCTAGTCACATGCGTGCCGAAGATTTTAAAGAAAATCTAGGATAAAATACCTGAAAATACTAATTGTAAAACAAAAATTGGAGACTAAAAACGGTATATCACAAGCTGTTGAATTGGCAGCAATTGTTTGAGTGTTAATTTATAAAAAACTTAGTCTACTTGTAGAGTGCACTTACATTTTTATTATAAACTAGTGCTTCACTCAACAAAGCTATATTATGTGGAGACGAAAAATCACGCTATGGATGCTGGAACTCTCCGCAAATATTAATTATCAAAAATTCTTTTCCAGGATTTGCATTTAAGTCTTCGAAGTGATATCCCAAGAATAAGTCCCATTTACAACAATACGACATCAGTGTATACTGCCATTTGGCGAAATTCTACAGCTTTGCAACGATGAGCTTCGGTTCAACTGCAAGGCTTTCTCGTGAATTCCTCTGGTACCTACATACAGGGTGGAGTGCCACAGACAGATGGATTGCAAAATTGAATAAATCACAAACGACTGAACATTTTTCAGGTTTTTTATTTTTCCTCAATTTTAGAACAATGGAAATTTAAATTTACAAAGTTTTAAATAGTGTATCACTTAAATTTTCTGAAGTTTTCGTGCACTCTTTGAAGCATTCTGACAGTCCGGATATTGTTCTTGAGGGCTTCCTGGGTCCTAGAGCGGTCAATGTAAACTTTAAATTTGGGGCTGGTGACTAAGTGGGGACACAACACAAATCTCCCATCCTCCCCACTCGCCACGCCCACTCCCCACCACCCAAGTAGAGGAATGCCCCCACTCTCCAATCCATCTGTTTGTGGCGCTCCACCCTGTATAATGATAAACAATTATTGTTTAGTCTAATTTTTCTCTTTCGGCCTTTTTTTGCTTCTTTTATCGGAATCTTTTTAAAAACTCCAAGATCAATTAGATACATTACATCTAATGGGAATTGAGAAGCCATGACAACTCCACTTGTTTCCAACACATGTGGATTCTCTCGAAAGAAATTACTGTGTTGGATCATATGGGTTCGTGTCGAACAATCATCATCTGTTCTTAAATCACTTGCTCAAGTTTGCTAGCATAGTGGACTGTTGACTCTTGTGAATCCAATCACAAAAACTTGAGCCAGAGCGTCGCAAACAAATACCTTTATTTTCAAGTAATAAGGATGGGTCATTTAGCTCGCGGAATGAGTAGGTAGATAATTAATGAGAATAGTTTGATAAAACGTAATGAGCTCAGACACCCATTATAAGCATAAATAGCAAATTTTATTTGAATCGAGCAATTTCTCTTTGAGCTGTCATCGATCCAGCAATTCAATCTGGAAGAAAGTGTCAAACATGGAGCAAATCGAGCACGGCGCTGTTATAAAGTTCGTTGCCAAACAAAGGAATTTGGTTCAAACCATCACAAATGAGATGATATCCGTTTACGGGGACACTCGCTTAGCTAAAATCATGATTTACAAGTGGCACAGTCTTTTGAAACATAAAAGGAGCTCACTTGAAAACGAGCCATCAAAGTGACAAGTCGAAAAAGTGATATTGAAAGATGCTAGACTAAAAAAGAACAATGCAGCTCGCAAAAATGGTTGGAATTTTAAACACAGCCATTTAAAATGTTCATCATGATTATCTTGGCGTGCCTAACCTCAGCGCAAGTTGGGTGCCGAGAATGCTTACGCCGATGGATGGAGGTTGGAGTATTAAGTCGAATCGTTACTGGAGGCATGAGTTGGATTTATTGTTATGAGCCTGAGTCCTTACAAGACTTTATACAGTCGCACAAAAAACACATCACCACGCAAGAAGTTCAAGGGGTCATAGTCTGCTGAAAAAGTCATGGTGACCGGTTTTTGGGACTCAGAAGTTATCCGGTAGATCGATTTTAAAAACAAAGGCATCCCATAGCCGATGAATACTTATGCAAATTTTATATTTTGTGTAATAGTTTGTGTGGTATAGAAGATAGACAGCGAGGTATAGAAGCAATTTCTAATATATGATTAGTTTTTTTCTTTGTGCTTTTCAAAGAAGATATGTACAATTCAAAATAATTTTTAAACGTAGAAAACTCACTGTCAATTTTTTCATATACTTCAAGCATGCAGCAGTATATGACTCAAGGGTCACATAAACCTTTCATCATCATTTTATTTTAGAAAATCACACATATCACACACACATGTTAATTTTTAATTAATTTTCCTACCATTGTTTCTGAAATTTCACGAGCAATGCATTGTGATTTCTGTAGCATTTGCCTATCAATGAAAGCTTGGCATCCTATTTTCTCCAATTTTTTTATGCATAAATCGTTCTCTTTATGCATAAATCGTTCCTGGAAAATGTAAGCAAGGAATGATTCTGTATCTTAAAGCCTGAATTACATTGGCTCGTAGTGCAGTGCAGTGCACTGAAATTTTGAACTCATGTAATTGCATGTGGCAATTCACATTAACTGCAGTGCAGTGCAGTGCAGTGCAGCCGACTGCACTGCATCGTTTAGGCTAATTTCTAAAAATGCTGCAGACTGCATCAGCTGACATTCGTTTGAGAGTCGTTGACCGGGGAAGAACAGTTTAAATTCGAAAATGGAGGAACAATTGATAGAAGAAGTTAGAAGAAGACCGTATTTATATGACAAGAGTCATAGAGACTATAAAAAAAAGGAGAAAAGGGACAAAGCTTGGCAGGAAATCGGGAAGGAGCTAAATATTACAGGTAAATTATATATTCAAAAATATTGTGTGTTATATTAATAAAATGTTTATAGCTGAAGACGCGAAAAAAAGGTGGCGGACGATTAAGGACCGCTACATGCGATTAAGGCGGAAACAAAATCTACCGTCTGGAAGTGGTAGTGAGAGGGCGACAAGTACCAACTACAAATTTGGCGAAATGCTGTCGTTTTTAGATAAGTGCAACAGTGTGAATAAAAAGTAAGTTGAAATACAGTGCATTACAATACTGGAATATAATTTTATTATCTTGTAGTACACACTGCAGTTACGACCAAGAAACTGCCTCAAGATATTTTGAGGAAATAATTGAGGAGGATCATTTCGATGAAATCTTCAATGGTGGCAGTATAAGCGAAAGTACAATCGTAGGGGAGGAAAAAACGCAACAATGTCTATCAAATGAGGTAGATGGAGATGCATCTTACCACGAATTTAGGCCATCGTCCTCATCGAGCAGTGTGCGCGCAAGGAGGCAGCGGCGTGCTAATGAAGAGGTACAAATAAGGCAAACTAACGAAGAACTATTGAACTTAATGAGGAGTTTGAAAGATGATTTCCAAACTACCTCCGCAGAAGCGGCCTTCTGCGACAGCTTGCGTGTGCAGCTGGAGAAAGCGCATTTACCTCCAGAACATTTCATGGAATTCCAGGTGACAGTGCTGCAGAAGCTAAGCGAGCAGGTGGCAAAGGCTAAACGCGACATGCCATCAACAAGCCAGCAATTTTAGTAGTAACCTTAAGTAAGTTTATGTAAGTAGTACAAATTAGTCCATAAGATCATTGGTAGTTTAAGCAGTAAATTAGGTTCAATAAAAACAGCAATAAAAATATATTCATAAAAAAATTGGCATATTTATTAAAACCTCTGTACAATGTGTTCGAAACTTATATGTTATGTTCTAGCATTCGCAAGATATTCTTTTAAGGTGTCTCGGATTGCAAATGCATCTCTGGGAGCATTGAATCTTCTGAAAAACCTGCATGTTTCCAAGGATCTAACTTCCTTCCGCCATAATCCTTCAACTCTAGTGTCATCGTTAAAACTGTCGACGTATTACAGCTTTAGCAATTGTTTCCGCGTTGTGTGGGAAGCAATTTATAGTATTTAGCAATACTCTCCATCGCATCGTCATTATCCCAAATGTGTTTTCGATTTTAACACGAGCTTTGGATAAAGTATTGTTGAAAGCAATTTCATTCTCTGATAGAGGCGTTCTTGAATACGGTCTCATTATGTTAGTTTTCAATGGAAACGCCGCATCACCCACAAAGAAAAATGGTGCCTTAACATTGGAGCTGGGCAAGTTCTCATCTTCAGGTGAATCAATAGTTTTCTCCAATACTGCTTTCCCAAATGAGGACTCTTTAAAAACACCACCATCACTCTGTCCTCCAAATGCGCCAATATCAACAGCGGTAAAACAGTAATTGCTGTCGCAAGCAGCTTACAAAACAATACTATGATATTTCTTATAATTATAGTATACTGATCCGGCATTTGGAGGACAATTTATTGCAATATGTTTCCCATCTATTGCACCCACACAATTCGGTAGTCCAGTCATTGAATTGAAATCCGTCGCTATCCTCCGCCACTCCGATTTGTTAGGTGGTCCAAGATATAACCCATGCAGATCTTCCCAAATAGCTTCGCAAGTTTCCAAAACAATTTTACGAGCTGTGGATGCCTCTATTCTGAACATCCAAGCTATTGTTTGAAAATTTGCACCTTGAGAAAGAAACCTGAAAATTGGGAATTAAAAATTAAACCTGTCCCTTTAAATAGTTTCATAAGTACTTACATCAAAGTAATTACAAGGCAGCATTCTGGTGAAATAGATTTCCGTGGAGAATGTCTCGTCAACTTGTTTTGCAACAAGTTCAACATCAGATTAAATTGCACAACACCCATCCGAGTAAATTTCCTAAACTCAATGTCATTTTCCTCTTTGAGTATTTGAAAAATTTTCGTGTAAAATTCATGAAGCTCACGCTGCTTTTCGCAATTATAACTTCTCGTCCAAATCTTCTCTCTTCTTTTGTTCAACAATCTCAAATTATTATAAATAGCACAACCCGCTAATACAAATAGTTTTCTTTTCATTAATTGTTTTCCCAACATATTGAATAATCAAAATAGATGCACAATCGAAATATCAAACCTCCACAAATTAATTTGAAACTAACTGTCAAAGCACTGCACTGCTTTCAATGTGCTTTGCAATGCGTGCACTGCTTCGGCACCCCGCTGCACTGCACTGCACTGTATGCCAATGTAATTCAGGCTTAACACTTATCTAGATATAAGCATATTTATATAGATTTTTTCGCTCGTGTATTAATTTACGCGAATGTCTGTCAACTGGAGGTAGAATTCTATTTTTAGATCATGCTTGAGGCAAAAATACCCACATTATTTCTCTGTTTGAATAATTGCTAGCTTTTGCTTGTCTCCATGTGTGTCTCACATAAGTGGGTGATAAGATAAAGAATTTTTTTTAGATATAATCTATAATGTGAATGAAAATCAAGCTTCACGTAGGTCGGTAATCCTAAATTAATGACAGTCAGATATGTTCGTTGGTCTAAATTTTTATATAGAACTTCAGATCATATCCCACCAGCTCTGGCACATCGATTCGAATTTACGTTGATTTCAGACAACCATCAACGTGTCATCAAATCTACCACCGGATCTTTTCACTCCAGTCAACCATTATTATTTATGATGACGTGAGCTTCAGCGCCGAATCCTCGCCAGTTTGGAAATAAAGTGCTTTGTACTCGTCAAGCCACCATAATCAATTCAGTGGCCGCAATCTTTCAAACTATCCATCTCCACACTCCGCAGATTGATTTGCCAGGACTGCAGCAGCACCTGATTGATTTGATATTGGACCCGCGAAAATAGCGATGCTGTCAGCTTTGAATCGTCCCACGAATGAAAATCAATAATTGATTTATGGACGCTGAAAGGTTTCGGACAGATAAATCTGATCATGTGTCAGATACAGGAATTCCATTACGATCGGGTCGCGTTTTGAATATTAGCTGTTTCTGCTTCAATAAATTCTCGCTGTAATGCAGTTGGAATGCAGACGTAGTGTTTCGATGAGAAATTCATTTAATTTCATTCGTAAGTCCTTTTGAAGAGTTGAGGCTGTGGTTGTGGCTGACTGATTCGTGTACTAGAATCTATAATTGAATAGAAACCGAAGGAAAGTAGGAATTGGAGATTTTCTGATATATCTGGAAATTCACGGTGGTAGCAAATTTATTATTGAAATTTGCGGCTTTGAATGAAATTACTTTTTGTTATGTGTTAAAGTTTATTGATCGGTGATTAAAGTTTTTCTTCACTGTGAGTAAAGAGTATTAATGTATAGTTTAAAATTTTTTTTTTCGATCGTGCTTCATTTGAAACGAATTCACAACTTCAACGGCATTAGTTTAATATCCAAAATGTCGAAACTTATTTCTAGTTCTTGATTTATTGCCAGTATACTTTTCAGCTGACTTATTAACAAGACTTATTGCCTAAACTTACCGCATCTGCAAAATATATTCACAAATATGTGTGCTATTTTCATTGTATCTATTCATGTAAAATATTTCCTCGAACAACGAGCACTTCAAATAAAATTCAAACACATTATTTCTTAGCTCTTCTACTTGAAATTGAATAACTTTTCTCATTTAATTCGTCCTAAAAATTTGACGAAGAAACTTTTCCATAACTTTCCTTGCATTTTTCGTATTTCATTCGCTAACGTCTACGGGACATGAAGTCAATATACATTTTTAACAATTTTTTTATGTCCAAAACAAATGACAACTATACCTTGATGCAGTCCAAAAGTACATTTTTTGTTTTATTTCTGTGTTAATTAAGCTGATGGTATAAGGAGTGCATGAATATATTTCAAGTAATTAAAAATTCAAATGAGACATCCAAAAGTTATGCAAAAGTTCTTTTTTCTGAAAATGATCAAAGATATATTGCACAGAGCTGTAGCTAGTTTGAAGTAATGCATGCATTTTATATATAAAAAAACATAATGTTCTGTTATGTTCTGTTTTATTATTTTTAAAGCATTCCTAAATGGTTTTCCGCAAAAACAAATACTTTACACAACATGAAACTAAAGCTATATTGATACTGAAATATATGTTTTTTTTGCAATAAAGAAACACACAAGTCCTGCATTGATCGTATTTTTAAGACCTTGTGTAGTGATTTTATGGTGTAAACGCGGCGATTGGGCCAATTTTTGAACGCAATCTATTGTGGATGACATAAATCGAATGCAATGATAGGCTGGTTTTTACGTCAGACTATTAGGGAGGCAAGTCAGCGTCGCTCGTCGCTAAAAAAGACATGCATATTAGTAGCAAAAAAACAAGTATAAAAATATATACGCTACGTTTTATTTAAGAACAGGATGCAACACTTGTACTTTTAAAACTATTATAAATTAAATAAGCTCCTAAAAAACCTTAACTGTTTTTTTTTCATAGTACGTTTGTATTTTTGTTACTTTTAGCAGTCGGAACAAATGAAACTACTCCCAGAAAAAAGTCTGGGAACAAAATCAATTGATTTTTTAAAACTGACAACAGACGAAATTAATGATCACACAAATTTCAATTGACTAGGTCATGCTTATTTTCTCATTTCAACCCCCTCATCCTCACATAAATAAAAAAGACAATACACCGACGAAAACAATAAAACAAGCATTCGGAATTCAGAATCAGAGCATCTGCTTCTCTTCCAAAACGTATTATTCACAGTTTTCGCAATCCGCATGACAAATCGTTTCGCAATATGATGCAACGAGCAGTGAAGCAAGAACAATACCACCAGCAAGAATGACAAACAGCTTGAAAACAGCTTTCTAGTCGACTGGCATGATGACGCGACAGTCAGGGTAGTGACAAAGACAAACAATACAAGAGATTAAGGCAAACTGTCAATGGATATCCACTTTCTTAGATTGAGTCCAAGATTAGAATAGAATGAATGACACCCTCATTTTTTACCAAGTTCCGAAGTGCTGCTAGGTTGTTTTTTCGGGTTTTTAACACGTTTCCGATTTTTAGGTGTTCGTAAAAATTATCGTGGTGTGCAGAAAGTGATGGGGTGGAGTGAAGACATGTTTTGCTGAATGAATAAATATGGGAGTGCGTCGAAGACATATTGATACAATCAATCAATCAGATTGAAATGATTTTCGATTTTGATGAAAATGATAGCTATTGTAATATAGTCCGGGGAAATCTAACATGGTGCTTCGGAAAAATTAGGGGAAAGCTGAATTTTGGTCTGAACCTTGGTACTGGCGTGTTGAACAAAATGTCAAAAGTCCCCATCGATCCGAGTGCTGCGTTGCTTTTTCTAAAGGGTCAAAGATCACCAAAAGTGACCTTTCCTAAATATCTTAGTAACGGTTACGTCTTTAGAAAAACAATGTATGAAAAACAATGTAATTTGTAGCTGATGTCAAGAATAGGCAATTGACAGGAAAAAAAGTGATCCTATCTTGTTTAACAGTGAGCAAAGAATAGGCAACGAGCTCATATCTGAAGATTTGGGATGGATGGTCAGCGATACCATTTTCTAGCAAAGGGGGAGGCGGGAACTTTTCGCAGTACACTTTTCCACCTACCCTGGAGTCTGGTAGATAAGTTTGTGTTGATGTTTTTTTTATGCGCCTCTTAAACATAGAAAAACAAACTCACAAACATGCCAAGTCGTAATCAAAATCGGATAATATCAACATGCCGATGAGAATGAGGGTGCTGTTAGTAACAAATGTTTAGATCAATATATCTCAAAAATGGTTATGGTTACAGGAAAAAGTTGTAAGTCTTTTTTGTTGGAAATTTGCTAAGCTACAAATTACATTGTTTTTCATACATTGTTTTCTTAAAGACGTAACCGTTACTGAGATATTTAGGAAATGTCACTTTTGGTGACCTTTGACCCCGTATAAAAAGCGACGCAGGACTCGGATCGATGGGGGCTTTTGACATTTTGTTCAACACGTTAGTACCAAGGTTCACACCAAAATTCAGCTTTCCCCTAATCTTTCCGAAGTTTCGCCTTTTTTATGTCGGATTTCACTGGGCTAAATAGGTGGGGATGAAAGGTGCAAATTAATCGTTAAATAAATGAACATCATACAGCTGCTTTGAATTAATATTATTATAATACTTACATCAAATGGTAATATTAATTGATGCGATTTCAGTAGCCCATGGAAATTGAAGTTAAATTGTTTTATGTCCTTTAAAAAAACGAATATTTGCGCCCAATGTGGTTTTAATTAATAAGATAAATATTTAACACCGTAAGCTCCAACTTCTCTCTAAGAATGGTATAGTAATGCAACATAACTAAATTTTTCTTAAAACTAGGCTGGATTGCCAGTTTCAGTAGTTTCGGTGCCTTGACTTTTGAAAATTCGCTCAGGAAAACAAAGCATTTTGCCCTATAGCTTCCAGTGCAGTCATGAAATCGAAACGAAATTCATTTGGTAAATGGAGCTTTTTGTAGGCAGTATTCAATAGGAAACTGGTTGAAAAATTATCATTGGGTGGTCAGCTATGGTTGTTTTTGAATTATTTGCCAAATCTTTAGTAAGCGATTTTGTCATAAAATTGTCATATGGTACTGTTCTAGTAGTGACAGCAAACAACACATATTAGACTTCGAAAATTTAAAAACATTAGCGAGTGGAGGTCCTAAATGACCTTGTACACCCATAAGTTTGAACGCAGTCTTCGGATTGAAACAAAATTCGCAAGGTAAGTTGACTTCAACGTGAGGCAATGCTATTTTTGGCTTTGATGGTGGTAAATGGTTGTTAGCACGAAGTGGTTTCGCTATTTTTGTATCCATAAATGCTTACAAACATTTAAAAAATAAAATAAGCAACCAATGTTTAAACTTTCTAAGTTCTTGACATTTTTCGGATGGTAGCACCAAACATCTTTCTACCCCTGTAACTTTCGATAAAGTCATCGAATGAAAACGAGATTCATAGGGTAGCTTGATTTTGACGAGAAGCAGTTATGGTAGACAGTCTTTTAGTTGCAGTGCTAGTAAAGTGTAGCCAGCACTGAGTATTTTCTTCATTTGTGTTACAGAAGATGCTATTTTCAAAGTTGTGTAAGATAAGCAACCGATAATAAATGTAAGTGACAAGTGTTTGATTTTGCCAAATTTTGAAATTCATATAAGTGGGTGCCTTGAAAACCTTTCGCCCCTATGAATTTACATAAATGCATAAATGAGATCAAAGCGGTACATTGCCCTCGAAACAGGTTGGAGCACGAGTTGTAAAATATGCACTCAAAATCTGCACGATTCCTTTACTTTTCATCGAGCATTAATATTTCTGGTGGTTCTTTTGCGCTGGAGTTTTTTTTTATGTTACATTCAAAAAAGGTACAAAACGAAAAAGAGATTGTATTAGCTGTTTATATAGTTTTTAAATAACATAAAAAACTTTAAAAAACCCTAGTGCATCAGAACCGCTAGAAGCACTAGTATTTGAAGAACAGTGGAGGATTTGTGCAGATTTTGAGTATGTATCCTACCACTAGCTACTTAAGGACACCCTAAGTAATAATATACCTTAAGCCAATTAAATTTCAATGACTTCGTCGAAAGTTACAGCGATAGAAAGGTCTGTGGGGTTCCCATTCAAAAAATGTCCAGACCTTAGAAAATTTAAGCATTGGTAGGGCTTACAGCGGTTCTACCAAATGTTACCTGAACTATAGCGCGGACTAGTTGTTTACATCGACCTGGCATAAAATTTGGTCATGTCGAATTTAGTCCTTGTGTGTATATACGTGACAGCTGCCATTTAGTTTAATTTTAGTTCATACACTGTAATTATCTTTTCATTTGTCTCTCAAACATGATTATTTGAATGATTTTGAGTCAAACGAGAGTGTTGCGAGCTTAAATTCAACGTACACATATTGCTAACAGTCGCGCGAAAATCAAAACTTAGGTCAGGTGTGTTTACAGCGATATAATCCACGACCTATTTTAGGTCAGGTCACTTGAAACCGTGTACTGATCTATTGCTTGGGTCAAGTTCTGAGTGTTTACAGCAGGTGCACTAAATAATTTTGGTGAAATTGGGTTATAGTCCGCGGACTAACCGTCTGCTGTACTTATTACGTCTGCTGTACTTATTTTCTTTACTTATTTTTAAATGTTTATGTAAGCATTTATTGGTATGGAAATAACAAAAACGACTTGTGCTGGCAACCCTTAGTTAGCCCCGAAACCAGAAATATGTCACATTTACCTCAAGTTGAATTCAACCATCTCTGCGAATTTCGTATTGATCCGATCACTCCTTTGGAAGTTATAGGGATACAAATAAAGTTAGGGCTACCACCCGTAAAAGTTTTCAAATTTTCTAGATCGTTATATTTGTTGTTTATTTGCACTGCAAGATCGGTACGATTTCGACATTTTATGATAAAATCGCTTGCTAAAGATATGCCGAAAAAAACAAAACCAACCATAGCTGGCAACCCTATCATTATTTTTCAAACTTGATTTCTGCTGAGTATGGTCTACAATAAGTTCAATTTGCCATATGAATTTCGCTATGATTCTATGACCGCACTGGAAGCCTTAGGGCAAAGAGCTTTATTTTCCAGAGTGAATTTTCAAAATTCAAGACACTAAAATTACCATACCTGGCAGTACCAACCTAATTTTTCAACCAAATTTCCATCAAATGTAAATTTCCGTCAAAAGTAGGATTCAGCTACTTAGTGAATTTCGGCAAAATTGGGTGACTGAATCAGAATTTATAGTTATTTTTCTTAGTAAAATTACATCTATCAGACCTGGTCCTACTTCAGGCCAATACATTCTGTACATTTCAACTGTATCTAATAACTGGATCGTCCGTGAACAGAAGTTGTTGATGCTAAAAATATAGGTAAATTAGGGAAGGGTTACCGTTCTTGCCCGTTGTAAAATTTCCAATATTTTACGTTGGCTATATAGACAACGCATAAGATTTATATATGAGTTCTTTTTGCCAAAAAACGGCAATTTTTCAGGAGAGTCGATGATTTGAAGGTTTTCACTTTCATTGCCTGCCCTAGTTACAGAGTTTCCAACACGCTCATCAAAAGCAATACAAACTTACAAATTAGTAATACCAATATGATCTGAAAGTTTCATTATGATTTGATAGCTCTGTCAAAAGTGATGGCAATTGAAAAATTTTCAAATTTTCTCGATCTCTGTTTAATCACCTAGCGCACGCATGGGGTTAAAAAATTTCAAAACATTATCCGATTCACATTTAAAACACGTTAAGAATTAATTTTGCTAACTTAATTTTTGCAAAAATTATTTGTGGACAGAATAATAGGTATATTAAAAATATCACTAAAATGGCCACCGGCGCCAAAGGGTTAAAGATAATTGATCTAAATTTTTATTGATAATTCAATCTGTATGTACACAAATGTATCCTGAACGTTTCAGCTCAATCGGATGGCACGTTCCTGAGAAATGGTCACTTAATTTTTTTGATGATATATATATATATATATATATATATATATATATATATATATACATATATATATATATATATATATATATATATATATATATATATATGTATATGTATATAAATATATATATATAATAGTAATATTATCTCACACCATGCGTTGCTAATGTTTTGCACGGCACTGTGTATATATATATATATATATATATATATATATATATATATATATATATATATATATATATATATATATACATATATATATATATATATATATATATATATATATATATATATATATATTATATATATATATATATATATATATATATATATATATATATATATATATATATATATATATATATATATATATATATATATATATATATATATATATATATATATATACAGTGCCGTGCAAAGCATTAGCAACGCATGGTGTGAGATAATATTACTATTATATATTATTATATATTCGACCATATTCCGACATTAGTAAAAATCCGTGTTGCTGGCGGTTATTGCAGCTGTGTGTATATCCGTTTACAAGCAACTCAATGAGATTATATATATTTTATCATTACTAGTTTGTGTTAGTGATGCTACTCTAAGTAGGAAAACGGATAAAATAACGCTGATTCTTTTCGACGTTATCTGGAACATATAGAATGGAGATTTTATGTTTGATTTTTAAATTTGTATAAAGCTGTAGGATTTTACGCCTGCAGAAGTTTTACAACAATACAATATAAAATGACGAAATAATTCAAATATTTTTAAGGATACTTCATGCATGTTGTTCTCAATGTTTAACTATTGCTTGCGACTTTCTCTTTGGCCCTTTTCATTTTAGGTCTTTTCAATTGAGTATATCGGAAATTGGCTAAGAATGTTTATAAAAACATTCACAATTAACAGTAAAAACATCAAACGTATACATATGTGTATATTTTGGGCCCAGCGTAGCCTATTCACTTCGTACCATTAACGAAATAAACGAGAATAAATAATTAAATGTTTTAACATCAAATTAAATGAAATGTTACCACAATTTTAGTAATTCATATCACAAGATGATTCAATTCCATCCCTTCAGACCGAAAAACATGTCATTCAAATAAATTAACTGTGCACAAGAGCGTGTTAAACTAATTAAATCCTAGAATACGAATTCATAAGTGCCTGTAGCCCCCAAAATCAAAGTTTCAATGTTGTTTTAAATCGAACTTTTTTGACTCGTATCTCGTTACGCACAAAGTATTCTTTATGAAGCTCGGTTCAGTTCAGTAAAATTAGTGGTTTTATTCTGAACCTCATTATCATTTCGGCTATTTGTACATATTTAACACACTTCCAGTAACATGTTTGTATGTTTCCGGTAGATAATGAATTCAAAAGAGTGACAAGTGGGGAAGGCAAGCAATCTAACATGCACACTTGATGTGATTAATGGATAAATTTTAATAGATTTAGGCAAAATAAGTTGGGATGAAATTGAGATGTCATTTTTGTGGAATGTTAAAGTATTTGGTTTGATTTATGCTCTAGAACTATTGTAAGTATGTTCTTTCGATCTAATTTTGCGCAATAGAATTAAGCGAGTTTATTACCTTTTATTTCTTATTTATTTATGATTGATTGATGCGAGTTGAATAGTATTCTATTCGTTTATTGATCTAAATACTTTCAATTAATCTGCACCTCCTGCAAATAAATAAGGCAAATGATAATAAGCTAAGTTTGTTTTTATTAAAAGCATTGCTAGTTCAAATTTGTGCTTCGAAGTAATTTTAATTTAGTTTATTCGAATTTTCTATCCACTATTTAAAAATTAATTCAAAAATAATTTATCATTGTTTTAATGTGATTCAATTTATCAATCCATGAAATATACCATATCATAAAATCGTTTCCAAATTATGCATTAAATTAAGGCTGTTGTGATTGCTTTCATTACTATTTCAAGTAATTTTTGCAACACAGTTATCCAATTACTATATTATCCTCGTAAAACTGTTCATTTGCTCCTACATCACTTGACTAGAGAATTCAAGTTCGCTGTGAATATCATCCGATTTCGAAAAATATCACTCGAATCCGTCATGAAAGTCATTCAAACTCGTCGGCTATATCATCATACGTACATTATGTACTTGATTTGCTGTGTACTAAACATACACTTCAAGTTTAGAAAGCGAAATGAGCTGCAATGCAAATCACTTGGCGTATATTACGATTAGCTATCATTGACGCGATTAAAAGGGTGTTGTGAAAGCGATGTTAGCTCGATGGCACTCGAATAAATTCAACAGGATTTCGAAAAGCAGGAAAACATGCGGAAATTAGCGATGATAAATACGTGATATTCGATTTGGACTGTTTTTAAATAGTTTAGTATGAGGACTTGCCATGTAAAAAATGAATGAACGTATTATGATTTGATTCTTTGAAAAGTAGAGTAATTAGTGAATGTATTTTATTTCCAAGAGCTTTATTTGATTAATGGTATTTTTTGAAAAGAGATATGAAATATTCAACAACTTTTTAATGCAACTGAATTTTTGATTTACGGACTTATTATGCTACGATCCTAAAGAAATCCTTGCTTCAAACTCGCAACTTTAACATGTTTTAGGAATAAGTACAGAGCCTGCTATCTACTTCGATATTGGCGTCCGTAAATAGCGAAACACAAAGAGACCAGTACCACGGGAGCTAGCCATAAATTGGTGAGATAATAACCATGCAAATAGTATGAAGCAGACTCATAACTCGTAGAAAAACACAATAAAGTCAAAACAATCAATAAAGCCTTAAAAAATGTGATTTGAAGAGAGGCCATAAAAGAAAATACTAAATAGTTTTAGTCCGTAAGGGTAAAAAGCTAAATAGCGCTGCTATTTTCTTGATTTGAGTCTTAATCGTTAACAAAATGAATGGAAAATTACTTTTGATCTTCCAAAAGAACAGATATAGTGACGCTTGTTAAGATTTTCCCGAAATTGTGATAGCTATTAATTCATCGTATTATGTAAACAAAGTGATATCAACAATAGAAAATTCAAATTTTGCAGAACTAATTATTTCATGCAGGTTCGTTTATACATATATATATGTATGCATTGAGAAACACCAGATCACAAAAAATAAAGCCAAAAAAATAGAAAAAAAACACTAAGCGTTGAAACTAATTCAAAATCGAATGTTTTATTTTTTGGTTTAATTATTTGGGACACTCCAAATGCTGAAGGTTTTGGCGATGTAAGAAATTGATTTTAGCTTTATGGATGATGCATGGTTTAACTTACTGCATCATCCTTTCACTTTCAGATCTCATCTGAAACACCCCACTCAGCTATTGATCTGAAAACTCTAGAAAAAATAGTCTTATATTAATGACCGTACTTCCGATAGGGGCTGCAAAAGTAGGAGTATTTCCAGTGCTTTGAGTCACTTACGCCGCAGAAGCTAGACAATCAAAGAGCTTATCTGCTTGGATATTCCATTTATTGATCACAGTTTCTAGGCGCCTTCCAACTATCACCATAAACATGTTTTGCTCCTTTGACTAAGCTGAGTCCACAGCTCTTGTTACTTTAACCCTACTGCTTTAATGCAAACGCAATGCAGGGGATGTACCTGTACTGGACGGCAAGAGGCTCTTCAGTGTATGCGGGTCCTTCTTACTTTTCAGCAACATAAGAATGCCTATTTTTGACATTTACTCTTTACGCAGAGTTTTTTTTTTTGTTTTAAATAGAGAGATTTATATGCAAGGCTGCCTCCATTAGACGTGACTTTACTGCCGTATTTTCCCCAATCTGACTCCAGTAGAGATCACACAGTATTCAGTCTTTCTACGCTTCTCCCTGGCTTTGATCCCTGCTGTGGGCATAATCTAAGCCGCTGCCGAGTTTGGCGAGCCCAGCACAGGTGGCCTTCCAAATTCAGTCTGCACAGATAAAATCCTTAGAATGAAACCTCGTGTTGTTTTTCAGGTACTCTTAGTGTTATAAATATCGATGCACAGACATTATTCCACTACAGGGTAGTACCTAAAAAGAGTAATTATAACACAATGCAAAAACAATAACAATGGTAAAAAAATCCTAGACAGAAAACGATCACGAAGAAGTCCCAATAATTTCTCGTATACTGCTGTGGTCAAAAATGTAGATGATTTCTTTCATAAAGTGGATATTTTTTATTCATTTTTCCTGCGATTACATAGCCTTTAAATCAGTTCCCTTCCACACTATTTACTGATGCCAACGCTTTTTTTCCAATCCTCAAACTAGTTGCTAAAGTCAAACAACGGAATGACAATCTCCCCAGTCGATAACATTTTATTGGACCAAAAATATTGCTCCCTTCAAGAAGTTAAACCTCTGTTCCTTAACTTAACTGTCAATGAAGCCCTAGGCTGCAATATAATCTCTTAATTAATCCTAATAAGTAGCTGTATTTCTAGGAAAAGTTTCATATTTATAACTAAAAGCCTTAATACTTGCTTAATCACTAAGTTAATTGTTGCATCTTTAAAGCATATTCTCAATTCATTTCAAATTCATATCATCATCAATTTTATTTATCTTTAGAGCAAGGTGTCAACTGTTGTTTGAACAATTTTCATCCTTGAAATGTTTGTGTGCGTGATAGGGCAAACTCTATATAGCTTTATTGTAATATTTTCAATGCATCTTAACAAGAAAATCCGTTGGTAAGTTAAATAAGTCAGTCATAAAATTCGCAGAGCCGACTTGAGGTCAAGTTGTCCACAAAGCAATAACAAAGAAACTATGTAACAAATTGTGCTCAAAATTAACATGAGAGTCCATAACAGTCCTATCAACATTAGGACAAATATTTCAGCCATATGTTAACTGCGATTCACTTAAGAGATACAGTTCTGTCGAATTTTGAACTAATATTATGTTTATTATTTGGCAAATGATTGTAAGGCGTTTGAATTGATTTTCGTAGGTCTGATTTTTAACTCAGCTTTGCGTTCCCTAAATATTTCGATTTCTTTTTCGGGTTTCTGGTAAAGTGGTTTCGACTGTCAGGTAGTCCAACAGACGATTAATTTGATGCTGTTTGTGTGCAACTGTTGTTATGCCAGATTTGACCTGAAATCGGATCCTTTACTTTTTTGGTTTTTGGTAATTTTTTTCCAACTATAGATATCAGTAAAATTTTACCTGAATATGTAAGAAAAAATCTTTGTCCCTAATTTTCAGAATTATTTTGTGTTAACTATTATTTAAGTAATTATCTGAATAAACTTAGTTTTAGTTTTATATATTATTTGCAACAGAATATATTTACTTTAAGTAAATTGTTATATTTAGGTTTTTAACAGGCTATTATTTTATGTTTTATTATTTTTCAAAGTTACTGTTAGCTGAATTGAGCTAATTTTTAGCTCAAAAGATAGGACGAAGCATTGGCATGCTGCAAGTTAATTTGATATACCTTATAACTTCAGGCTTAACAATGTTCACAATGAATGTCTTCGCTGACAGATTGGTCACCTGAGCTGTTCGATATGGAGTTATATGGTGTAGCCAGGGTCTTTTTTGTTTTTCAGTGACATCTTTAAATATCAATTTGCACTGAGAAGAAAAGACTCTTTATACAGAGCCCTTTTCTGCCTTTAGTCGAAAACCTTATTTATCTGGTTAATTCCGATAGAGTCAATTAGACTGTATCGGCACACCAAGCAACCTTTCCCTCACATCTTCAGGTAAGCTCTAAAGTTCCTCTGCCTGCCATCCAGTTTTGATTGTTTTCCTGCATTGACTTGCACCTCCATTTTCAATGACAGCTTTCAACTATTCGTAGTTTCTTTCAAAACCTGTGTAATATTATAAATGCCATGTTATATTATAATTGGCTTTTATAATATGGGTCACTATGATTGTATATCTTGCGTGGCGAACTATGCCGCCGCGTAGCAAGACTACAAACAATAGTGCCACCGAATTAATAAAAAGACTAGGCTTATTGATTTAGTCCAGTTTCATGGTCGCCGAACTGGGCTGGCGTTCCAAGACAGACTAACTTTATTGTCTCATGTCCGATCTTAAATAGTAACATTTTCGTTAAATTAGTAAGTGAAAAATATGTGTACTAAATGTATGGATTGGGTTTTTAATGTTGCTTTTAATATTAATTGTATTGATTCTTGTCTTCGCTAAGTTAAGTCTATTGCTAATTTAAGTGCTCACCACTTTCGTAAAATGGCGCTAAAATCACAAAGTGAATATTTTTAATATGTAATGACATTTGTATGTGTTTACATATTATTATTCACAACACCTGCAATTAAAAACCTCAACAGGATTGCAGAATCCGGACTAAACAGATCCCTTTCCTTCTATACCTTCTCTGAGCATCTAGTCTGCATTAGGTTCAATTGTCATCTTTAGTTCAATCTTCCTTCTAAATAGTTTACAGAGATAAATTCCATGGGATAAAACCTCATGCTGTTTTCCAGGCACTCTTAGTGTTACATCTTGACAAGACCTTCTACCACTTCAACGGGAGAAAGTGCAACACAATGCAAAGACAATCGCAAAGATTAAAAGATACTAGACTGAAAGCAATCGTCTCAACTTCAAGAAGAAATACCAATTAATTACTCAATTAATGTCGCAATTGATTGATCAAAATTGTAACGGTTCAACATTTTTTTGTATGTGCTTTTTTTACATTTACTGAAACATTCAACGTCACTGAGTGGCATCTACACCTGAAAGTTAAAAAACTCCTAAGTTTCTGTCTGATGTAACTGCGTGCTGGACATCTGGTATGAATACCCAACATATACTTAAAATGTATCCTTTCTAGTGATGCACGTTTCTGTTGTTTTCAAAAAACGAAAACGATAGGACCAACTTATCCTGTTATCATCTATATGACTTTTCATCGAGCGATCTCTGGTTCCTGGCGATCTCTGATTCCTGGCTAATCTAAAACAGTCGGATTTCCACTTCGCCTCACTGAAGCATGAAATTTTTAAGAAACAAAAAAAAATGTTTCGTTTATTAAACATTCGCCCACTAGGGGGCCAACCTCTTCCGTAAGGCTGGGCATGAGTCCAGGGGCACCTTACCTCCCATGGTCTTGTAAATTTTACAACCCTGGTAGGTATGGAGACACCCTCGTGGTGACCTGCAGTCAGGAGGAGGGCCTCAACACACCCGGAGACGCCAACTGATGAGCCAGAAAGCATCTCAACCTTTTCCTCCTTGGCACTTTTAGTTTTTCCGGCGGATTTCATTTTGTCGTATCTTCGAAATTAGGCCGCTTTTTCACAGACTTGTTTGGAAATCTCGCCCGAAACAACTCAGAAAGGTAGATACAATTTTGTTTTTTGGATAATAAGGAAGTTTTTGCCCAATTTTTCCTATCAAACATTTTTTGCCCTTAAAATATCACTAATATACTCCCCGACCACTTTCAATCAACGAAAGCGCGGTTAAGGCAGTTTTTGCAAAACTATGGCCAAAAAAATCCCTTACTCACCTACAAAATCGACATTTTTATATCACAGTAATAGGTCTTGGCCCGTTATGTTCCAAACCACTCTAACCCGAAATTGGCCGATTTTGTCCGATTTCAGCTCCTTTTGCCCTAAAAACTTTTTGAATATTTGAATAAAATACTTGCAAGTACGAAAATAATCGCAAGTACGAAAATACTGTTTTCCGCAGCTAAACAGTTTTCCACTGCCAAACAGTTCGTTTTCACAAACGAAAAACGGTTCGTTTAAAAATAACGAAAAACGATTCGTTTTTAAAAAAACAGTTCGTTGTTTAGTTCGAAAATAAAATGGTTCCGAAACTTGAAAACGGCGCATTCTTTTTTCTTTACTATATAAAAAAGGTATTGTGCTAATACGCAGAGAAATTTTGAGCTAAATTTAACTGAATTGAGTTTTTTCGGAATAATCATTTTAACTTTTTACTAGAGTCCAGACAGGCGCGAAAAACGTATGAAACAATATATTTTACGAGGATAAACAATAATTTTCTAGTTAAAGGTATGGCATCGGAAAATAGAACTGAAAATTAAACAAAAAACAAATAGTTACTTTGCAACTCTCTATGTAATGCCTAGTACTATACTCTTCGCGAAACGAATTCAACGGTCAAATCCCATACAAAAAGAGCTTTTCAATTCGTCAGTAAAGCTCTTTTGTATGAGATTTGACCGTTGAATTCGTTTCGCGAAGAGTATAGTACTAGGCATAACAGGTTATATTTTATATTCAGTGAAATCATCAAACTACTTTTTATTGCCAATCTTTCTACATTCCTGTTTCTTCTTTCAACAGATAAAAACTCATCGAAACTAAAGGATGGTACTGAGTTCGAGTTCACGTGAAATTTTGACATGTCTCCATTATCTGGTCATTCTTTCGAGCGAAAATTTTGGTAATGGAGACAAGCAGAGACAGTGCTCATTTCTGACAGATAAAATGTCAAGAATTTCACTTTTCGATCGATTTTCTTATTGGAAAGACATTTGCACTGCTCCATTTTCAAATTGAAACACCAAATGTCACTTTTTCGCTCGAAAGAATGAACTGCACAAACTAAATTGGCGTGAAATGATTGGAGACATGTTTCAGTGCCATCTATATTTTTGAAGCGAAAGCAACTTCGAAGCAACTTTTCATGCTAAGAACACAGTACCAAACTTGCTTATTTTCAAGCTAAATTTTCGCCGAAACCAATTTTACGTGAAATTTTGTATGAAAATTTCACGTGAAATTGAACTCAGTACTATGCTTAACAGACAAAAAACCCTCAAACGCAAAAATATGAAAAAACACCTTAACTTGACATGTTTATGAGAGGGCATTTGTTTGCTCGAAATGCTTTCGTTGTTTCCATGCTTGTTGAATAAGATGGAAAGAAGCAGAACTGGAAGTTTTTATGACTGCTATGCCAGATAGAATACAGCGAATGATATGAAGGATTTGAGTGAAACTAATGCTCGTATCACTAAAGAAGTAGGAAAACGTTTGCCATTTGTCGGTTGGTAGAAAAACAGGCAATGGAATGAGAGTGCAAAAGAGATTAGGAATAAGCACGTGAAACATTTAAATCTTGGAAATGGTAAGATGGAGCTGCCATAGTTCAAGGATAATTCGAGAGAATCACATCAGTGAAAGCTCTTTATGTTCCGTTTCGAGCAATTGGTCTTTGTTCCTCTTGAGAGAACTTGGTCTTAATAAATTAAAAGATGTAAATCGTTGCCTGCATGTGAAACTAAGCACAAATGATTATTAAAATTATTTGATTATTTAAGCTTGAGCTCAATTAGTGACATTGGCAAACACAAAATGCCTATAGAGCATCTATTTTCATCGATAGTGAATGCCTTGTTCACATTGAACTACTCACTAATCCAATCAATTTAGGTTAATGCGGTTGCGATTACCAAGCAACTTGTCTCCGATAATAGGCATGACAATTCAGCATTTCTATAACATAGACGATGGATGCATTCAATTTAGAGATAAACCCATCAAACTTGTCTTCTTCGTTTCCATGTTCCCATGATCTTGTCAGTTGGCATCGAAATTCATCTAGTAATCCACATACCATTCCGATAATAATTTGCTTTATTATGCATGCATTCAGCTGAAATGATGATTCATTACCGGATATGACGCTTTATGCAAAGCACTAAAGCAGTTGGCTGGTCAAGAGTGTTTGCCTCACGTTTTGACATCGTCCGGAATGGAGTTAAGTGCAATGCAGAGCCTTATAATAATAATTAGTATTGTCATTGATATTGAATTTGAGGTCACGTTACGAGCGACAATCAAATAGACGACGCACAGTGGGCTGAATCCCGATTCTAGCTGGACAAAAGTCAAAAAATTTATGTCAAAATGTAAGGTTTTCAGGTATAGGATATTTTTCTTAAGGCTTCAGTCAACCTTATTCTACAAAAAATTTGTAATTATACCGAACAATAATGTGTAAGAACTTACTGTGAAAACGGTCGAATGGAAGTAGAGCGTGAGACGCTCTCCCGGTACATTAGTGTGACCTTCCTTTGTATTATCTGCTCGGTGACATGAATGTTTATTTTCGTTTGAATGTTAATCTAACTTGTTTAAATACTATTCAAGAAAAAGTTTCAAGCATTGAAAACGCCCAATTGAAAAAGGTAAGTTTATACCATTAGAATATAAGAGAGTATCATTTTGCTTCGTGGAAACTGAAAAATTCTTCACATTTTAACGCGCAACTTTTTTTCATTAGATTTCATTGACTTCAAATTTTGAGAGTTTCTTTACTATGGTATAATTAATAACATATTCAAAAATTGAGAGCCATAATTAACCATAAATTGAGTTATAACAAAAATTCTGGGATCAGAATTACAAAATTTAAATTTTCAGTTTCAATCCTAAACGGACCCTCATGTTCTATTTATACTCTATACCTTAAAGACCTTAAAATAAACATTTAATGCTTATTACTTTTTAAATCTAAATACTTTTTAATTTATTTATTCAATCATTATAGCTACAGGTTAATCTTAAATAAAAATACAGAATTCCTTTTTAAGATTTAAAGCTCACAGCCCACATAAGGCAAACTTGTGAGTGGGTGCGGCGTTACTTGAACAGTTTTAGCTATAGCTTTATAATAATACAATTGAACATAATTAATATGTATACAAACTATCTAATTATTCCATGTATAACTTATACTCATGAGTTGCATTATGAAACTTAATTTTTAAATAATAAACACTGAACAAGGACTATCAACAATATACTTTTTTAGGACTTTCCTGTAATTTGATACATTAATTGATTCTTTAATTTCAGTCGGTACTTGATTGTATAATTTTGGACCCAAATTACATGCATGCCTTGACGTTTTGGTCTTCCTATATTTTTGTAGAGCTAGAGGTCTCTTGACTTGTGAACGAGTAAGATAAAAAGAGTGCTGAATTTCGAAGTCATTGAGATGCAAGTAGACGTATTTAAGCAGTTCATAAACAAACAACTGTCGTATATTAAGCACATCAAACTCAGAAAAAGCTAAAGTGGTAGAATAGAACTTTGATTGTTTAATACAGATTTTTACCACTCTATTTTGCAAATTTTGGAGAACATTAATAGTCGCGGAATATGCTGAGCCCCACACCAAAATTCCATACTGCAATAATGATTGAATTATTGCAAAATACACCATTTTCATTTGTTGTGGTGGAAGTATATATCGAAGGCTATATAATTTATACAAAGTTTTTCTTATTCTCCCGCACAAATTTTCAACTTGAATATCCCATTTCAAGGAAGAATCAATAGTTATACCCAAGTACTTAATGGCATTGGCTTCTCTCAAGTTAATGTTATTAACTTTAATATTAAGTGACCTGTTGTTGAACGAATTTTTCCCAAAGCAAATGTATTTTGTTTTTTCTAAATTTAGGGCTAACTTGTGCTTACACAGCCAGTTATAAATAAGCTCCAAATCACGATTTATATTTGAAGCAAGATTATTCTCGTAATTATCACTATACAGGAGTACCATATCATCAGCGAAAGATACAATTCTTCCTTTAATCATGGTTTCTTCAAATTTACATAGCTCATTCACATATGTAAGGAAAAGTATTGGACCCAAAACAGTTCCTTGAGGTATTCCACATATGACTGGGAGATTATCACTTATGGATTCACCAATGCGAACATTTTGATTTCTGTCAGATAAATAAGATTTTATTAGCAAAAGAGCATTACCTCTCAATCCTACATTTCGAAGCTGGAATAAAAGTATATCGTGGTTTACTGTGTCAAAAGCTTTCTTGAGATCTAAAAAAATAGCTAGAGCTTGTCGGTTGTTATCAACTTCATTATTAATATATTTAGTAACTTCGTATAAAGCATCTGAGGTACCTTTTTTTGATCTGAAACCGTATTGATTAGGAGCGAAAAAAATATTTTGCTCAAAATACCACATGAGTCGAACTTTGATGCATCTTTCTAATAATTTACTCAAGCTTGAAGTAAGGGAAATCGGACGATAGTTACTCGGATCCAGCGGATCCCCTTCTTTGTAAAGCGGGACAATAGTTGCATGTTTTAGCCTGTTTGGAAAATCCCCTTTAGTCAAGACCATGTTAAATATAAATGTTATAGGTTCAACAATTAATTGGCCACAATTTTTTAGTATTTTTGTACTTATTTTATCAAAGCCAGACGACTTGTTATCTTCAAGATTTCGAATACGCATAAGAATTTCAGAGCTATCAATAGGTTGTAAATTCGTAATAAAAGTCGTGCATTCATTTTGGTGCGGTATGGAAGAATTATTATCACAGATAATCCTAGAAGCAATATTTTCACCAATATTTGTAAAGTGCTCGTTTAGAATATTGCAAATTATTTCCTCGTTTTCAACAACGTTTCCCTGCTTGTCGTTCATTTGTTTGATTCGTTGCTTTGTCGTACAACCAGAAGTTAATTCGTTGATCTTTTTCCATAACTTCCTTGGATTATCACGTAATTTTTCTATTTCTTTTTTAAGAAAATTATTCCTAGCAAATTTAATTATGGAATTGAGCTTGTTCCTATACCATTTATACTGCGTTTTCAGAGAATCATTAAATGGTTGATTTCTTATTAGCCTTGCTAGTTTATCCCTATATCTTATAGATTTGACTATTCCAGGGGTTGCCCATGCTTTTACAGGTGTCAAACTTGGCTTTAATATACGGGTTGTCTGTTTCGTGGACTGTTCAATAGCACATTCCAGGATTGTATAAAAATTGTCGAGAGCCTTATTGACATCTTCGCAAGAGTATAAATCTAGCCAACTCTCCCTGGCAATAATGTTTCTTAGTTTGACGTAATCTAGTGTATGAATTATTTGAGCCTTTTCAGAAATTCGCCCAATTTGAGTATTTTTAAAAGTTATCTTAGCCAAGACGCTAAAGTGATCAGTAATGTTTGACTGATAAATTGCCGGTTGAAATTGACATTCATTGGAGTGTTTGCAGAAAATATGATCTATACATGAAGAACCATTTAAAGTAGCCCGAGTTGCCCCAGTTAAATATTCATTAAAACCAAAGTTCATTAAGGTATCAACATAGTCTGAGCATAGACGCGAAAGTTTGTAGTCGGAAATATTAATGTTGATGTCTCCTAAAACAATATGGTTTTTGTATTTGCTCAAGCTACTTAGATAACCATGTAAAGAGTGTATAAAATTAGTTGGATTGAGGCTAGGTGATCTATAGATACAGCTGACAATAATTTTCACATTATTTGTGATAGTGAGTTCTAGTGAAATATTTGTAGAGTCAGTAATAAAATAGTTCAATTTTTTAAATTTCAAATTGCTTTTAACATAAACTGAGACTCCATCGCATTTGTTTAGCATGCATTCTTTAGTCACCATGATATAGTCATTGATGTGAAAAACATTGCTACTATCAATATCAGAAACCCATGTCTCAGTAAAGACAAGTATATCATAGCATACATCCATTTGATCCAAAAAAAACAAAATTTGTTCATAGTGCTTGTTCAGGCTTCTAACATTCATTGAAAATATGCGTAAGGCAGTGTTGGAATTAATCTCAAAAAAAGCTTTGCAGCTTATATTTTCCGTAAACACAAGGGTATTTACATTTTTATAATTATCTAAAAAATCACTTAGTTCAGACATCTAAACAGTTACGAAAGATAATTAAGTAATAACAAAAATGAAAAAAGTGACTACTCTAAGCTATTTAAAAAATCCAAGTTGCTTATCTTAATTGCCGCTGCACCATCTGCCTTTCTTACTAGCACATTATTGTTGCTCACCCATATATACTTGTATTGTTTTGGCTTTAATATGCGTTTGGATTCCCTCAAAAGCATTGCAGTATTTTGTGTGACTTGTTCCGATACATACACTCTGCCATCACCCAATATTTCACAAACCGACTTTGCATCAATACCAGCAACATGAAATCGTTTGGTGTATGACTTGTGAGCATTCAAGAAATACTGACGAGTTGCTCTCCGAACGAAACTGGCAACAATAACTGTTGAAGTTTTTGATCCGTTCGCGCTTCGCTGTCGATGAGCACAATTCAAACTCAAATCATCCAGCTCGCAGCCAATAGATTTAGAAACTGCTTTGACGATTTCAATTGGATTTTCGTTTTTTGTTTCCTTGACACCACTTATAATCAGATTGTTTGCTCGCATTTCGTATTGCTGTCTATCGACTTGCAATTTCAAGTGATTAATTTCAGTTTTAAGTTTAGAATTTTCATCTTTTAGCTGCTGTACTACCGTAAGGAGGTCGGTTACTTTGCGTGAAAAGTCATCAAATGTATCAGACACAAAAGCAACGCTGCGCCGCAAATCCCCAATTTCGTTTTTCGATTCATCAATTTTTAATATAAGCTCATTTTTGACTTTGCTTATTTCATCAATAGCTTTAGCCATCGAATCCTCGATATATTTCTTAACGGAGGCTGCAATGTTGTTCGTGATTTCGCTAGTGTCGATATTCTGGTGGAATTTTGCACTTTTACATGGATCGCACTTCCACGAATCACGCTTGGAACCAAGCTTTCGAAGATTTTCCGCTGTTTTGATGTTCGTACACTTCGGATGGAAGAAATTATTGCACCCCGTACACATGATTATGTCTTTAGGGTCATTAAATTCTTGTTTGCACAAATTACACTTGCTAGCCATTATAGAAATACACGGAAAAAAAATTTAAGCTCTACTATGGTGTGTTAGCACTGTTAGCTTCACGCGATAATGAACATAATGAATTATGTTTTTTTAAAATTAGTTTTGTTTATTGTATATTCGTAACTACCTGTCTTAATGTTATAACAGCAAGAGATGTAGTTAGGGGAAAGAACATCATTTAAATCATTAAAAACCATTAAAATTTGTGTGGTTGTAAGCCTAATGAAATGAATTCATTAGAAAATATTCAAAATCGACCGATTAAGACGGAAAGCTTACAATATGGTCTCAGTACTCTACATACATGGATAAAATTCCTAAAATGTATCGTGCATATAGCTTGCAAATTGGAATTCAGAAAGCCAACCATGCGATGAAAAAAATATCCAAAAAGCTTTATGGGATTCTATAGGAATAAAAGTGGACAAAGTGGTTCAAGGAAGTGGGACGTCCTACACCGGGAACTTGTCTCGCCGATTTTTTGAGCATGCAGATGAAGCCGATGCAGCTACAGGAGTTGATAAACGATTAATTAGTAGATTGGGAACTATTGTTCAGGTATTTATAAAACAACTTCCTCAAATTGTTCACTATGGCAGTCCTTTTTTCTTATTCGTTCTTTCTTATTGTTGCAGGCAATTTCAAGCGGAAATACGATCAGGGAAGAAAAGTTCAACACGTTTGATTTTGATACGCCAAGCTGTTTGTAGAGCTATATGGCTGGTACAGGAAGCCTCCCAGCGTACACAAAATCTTTTTGCATGGCTCTTTAGCCATCAAATATGCTCTTATTCCAATAGGGCAGCTTTCAGAGGAGGTACAGGAGGCAAGGAATAAAGACGTGAGGTGATTCAGAGCCCAGCATAATAGAAAGTCCTCATGCATAAAAACCTGTGAAGACTTAGTTCACATGCTTTTGGTTTCATCGGATCCTGTTATTACAAGCCTTAGAACTTTCCAGAAGGTCCCGTTGAAAGAGCTGAGTCCTGATGCAAGGGAGATGATCGCGGATTCAGTGGAAGAGGATACGAAGATTCTCTGAGCGAATCGGAAAATGATTCTGATTTTGAATTTTTGTAATATATATGTAATAAAAATATGTACTTGATTTTACTGGAAAATAAAAAAAATATGTTTTAAAAACTGACACGCCTACTTTTTATCTCGTATATTTTTTTTAATTATTTGTTTAAGCTATTCCAACCTTTAAGCCCTTGTTAAGCCCATAAAATAATTTTGTCCAGCTAGAATCGGGATTCAGCCCACTGTGCGACGCCTGAAATGCTGCTCGTCGGGAAATACAAATTCGCTATGAAATGCTTGGGACGTGTGATTGGTGCTAATTGAAGTCATGAAGTGGTTAATGTACGGTCAGTGATGAGGGTTAGTAATTGTGAATATCTTTTTCGTTCATTTTCAAATCTTGTAAATGTGTTGAATTTGTAGCACCCTGAAATGACGAATGTCTTTTTTTCTTTCTTTTTACACGCGAAATGTCAAATGGCATTCCCACCTGCTAAATCTCCTTGCAAAATGTTATGACGTCAAACGTCACTTGACCGAGTGGCCGCTCCATCATGCGTTACCTCCACGGTGACATTTCGGACGGATCGGGATCTAGAATCGACGGAAAGAAAGGGATTGGCAGTCGTGGTTGAGAAGTCGTGGAAGGAGGTAGATGAGCACGGTGTTGTGGGATGGGGAGAGAGATCGAGGCGGATCGGAACAAGTGAAGACCGTGAAAAGTAATCGAGAATTATTTCGGGCATCGGACCGAATTTCCTCTTGATACGGGTGCGAGGGTGTTCTTCGACCTTCGGGGAACGGGTTCAAATTAGAATTTTCTTCGGAAGAATCCGGAAAACGGAGAGTGCTTGAAATAAAGGTTACTATATTAAATTGTGTGCTCACGTGTCTCGTAATAAGGCGATGAACAGATTTGGGAAATCGTCGGGCTGTATTAAGGGTATATTGTTTCGTGTATCGACATGTTGTTTCGTGTATCGGCATGTTGTTTCGCGTATCGACACTAAAACAGGTCCACCATTTAAAATTGGGGGTTTAACTGATATCCGTACTGAAGACGGTAGAATTACCAATAGCGAAAAACACAGAACTCGACAAATCAACGTCCGTATCGATGAAATTACTTCAAATTTCGGCACCGCCAAGACGATTATTTATAAAAATAGCTTTTCTATTGTGTTATCATTCTGGAAGGACACCCTATATTAATTTTGTAATGGAGAAAACTAGGAAGACTTCGTAGGTAGGGTTTCCATCCAAGCAGGTAGCAGAGACTAGCCGCTAGACTTGAATTTATGCTAATTTCTGGTTGGAATCGTACTCAAAATCGTGGTCTTAATTTTCAAACCCCACATCAACTTGATTCGTTAGTGTATATAATGAGATCATCACGAGGCTATGGCAAATGAAACAATCAGAACGGTGTCCTCGTTCGTCGCTATGCCAGAGCGAATTACCAGGATCCGGGTATATTCTATTCGGGATCAAACGTCAATTTTAACTCGCAAGCGGTTACAAAAATCATAGAGTAAGCAGTAAATCATTTATAATCAAGTGGGAGCATGCAATTAAGGAATGATGTAAATAATACGGTATGTGGCATTGCTTATTTTAAGCTTTGATTGTTTGCTTGGTATTGAAGTAGCGGGAAAGAAAAATATATCAAAAAATTTCTAATGCAATTAGAAACACTATCATTATTAATCATAATTTTTATAACATAATCGGCTGAAGATTTCCTATCCGCAAGGTTAAATTTTTTTTCCAATTTGCATATCATTTTACTAATAAAGCTGCTGATATTAATATAAAATGAACAAAGGCTTTACTAGGAAAAGGGGAAGAAGATCGCATGTTTTTTTTGCGCAAACATAAATTTCCTTTGCAAAACGAAATGAAAATTGTATAACGCATATTTACACAACCTTATTATTTTGTTAATTAATCAGGCTATAGAGAAGAAGAAAAAAAAATGGAACAATCTTATATTTTGAATGAATGTAGCTTAAACAGTAGTGACGGTTCTAAACTATGTAGATGATATGCAGTAAATATTCAATTATTAAAGTAGAAGGCTTAGATTGATAAAACTGGCGGAATTTGAAAAAAAAGAAACTAGAACATATAAGTAGTTTTATCATAATAATATGCAAGAGACATAATGTGAATAGCTACCAAATAGATGAGTGGAATGAATTTGCACTTTATGGAAAGATAGTGGCCACTATTTCGGTAGAATAACACCTGATAAATTTGACTAGTTTAGTTGTTATCAAGTACGTAATAATAATGTGTATTTAAAACTAAATACTCGGCCTTCTTATTGGGCGAAAGCCCGAGCAGTTCTTCTTCCTTTTCAGGGTCCGCGCGTGGCCTGGCTGGCCAATGATAAAATAGTGTTTCGTGATTTTTCGGCATTTTTCAGCATTTCTTCAAGGGAGGGATACTGGCCATACCTTAATTGTAGTTTCTGGTGTTTTATTGATTAAGATTTTTTTGAAATTTATGGCCAGTATCAGTGGGTGGAGGACCCCAGACCATCGGGGTCAGGGCTCCACTACCATCGGGGGCCCGGGGCTGTCTGCCTCACCCGGGTTCCTCTGAAAAGAGAGGTAGTTTTTTTTCCCACATTTTCCCTTTTTAGATTTTCAATTTTCTGGCTCCGTGCGTTGTCACGAGCACTGGGTCTGCTTAGTTAGCCCATGTTGCAGAGCCTGGGTAGTTTTCTTTACGGAACTATGCCCCCTTTTGTCCCTGGGTATTTTTATATACCAGTTTGCGGCTACATATTCATGATGGATGAATATTAAGTAGCATCCCGTTTCTTAGAGAGCAAACCAACTCTATTTTTCATGGACCCACCCCAGCCGCAGCGAGCTAACAAAGCGGCACCCCAGCATCCGTTGGGGTTGGTTAAAGGGTGCTCCGCTAATGCAGACGAGGGGCCTTCACGGCCATTTCTAGGGCACCCTGCTCTCGGGCAATTCTTTTTTTTTGTTTTGCCTCTTGAATGGCAGCAGCTATTCCTTCACTTGTGCTGGACTTTTGCCATCTTGGTTCCGGACTTCGGTCTGGTTCTGAAATGTGCTAAGTCTAAAACCCCTCCATCTTTTAAAATCGCTACAAATTTATAAAAAAAAAACCGATTGTGGCAGCAAATTTAGAAGATAGTATAAAAATTCCCAAAAGTTTGTACGAATAATTCATTTGGATTGAAAACTATTTGAAAAATATTATCAAGCACCAAAGCTGTACGAGATTGAACAGCCATGCAAAATGATTCATTTTGATATGTTTTTTCACTTATTTTAAATGTTAATTTTACTCTGCATAGAATTTTCTTTAAAAAAAATGCTAAAGTTTATTCAGATGAAATTGAGCTCCCCACACTGGGCGTTAAAAGTTTTTACAAAACAAACTCCTCTTTTGGCCATGATACAATGAAAATCATAATAAATTGCCTGAAATATTATTATGAAAAGCTTTCGGAGCAAAATTTTTTACTGAATAGTTTGAAGAATGAGGAAACATATAATAAAAAAAGAAATATTACACGTGCAGCTTTTTGAAATTAAAATTTTCAAAAAGAACGCTCTGAATGCTTTCGATTTTTTTTATATTTTCACGTTTTTAACAATTTGAATTCTACCAAAAGGATTTCGCATGAGCCTCACCGTTTACATAACCTCCACAAATTTCAACCTTGACCACAAAATATTTTTCACTGGATCCGCGCTCCAAGCAATTCTTCCATAATATTCACCACCCATGGTACTGCAATCATTCACTCATGAATTAATTTCAATCGATTTACGGTGGCTTTTTCTAAAAGTTCCAATTAACTACGCTTGTGACGATGAATTCAGGCTGGTCAAACGATGTTGGTTCGTTGTTGTTGGGTCCGCAATTTGTAGTCGTTGCGTAGCATTTTATGCCTCGAAATTGGAATTAATTTGAAGGTGCAACTCATGTTGAGGGCGTTTGATGGCTCAGCCAATCAATTCAATAGGTAATTTGGTGGGAAAGTTGCAATTAAATATTGTGTGATGACGAACCGATCTACAGAATGGTGATCAGTGTGTGTATGTGGGAGGAAGTGACAATATATTTCGTAGTTGTTGAGTTTCCCAAAAGATATTGAGTGATATTCAACGTTTTTTCTCTTCTGTTTGAGACTGAAAGGTAAAGGGTGCATAGTGTGTAGATGGAATGTTTGTGGCTGCAAAATGCTGGGAGATAGTTTTAATCGATATGTACAATCAGTTTCGGGTTATATTAACATTAGTTTTAATAGGATGCAAATGAATTGCAATGAAATCAATACAAAAAACTCTAGCGCACCTGAACCGCTAGAAACACTAATGTTCGAAGAACAGTAGAAGAATCGTGCAGGTTTTGAGTGCATATTCCACCACATGAGCTGCTTATTACGGCCAAACGGTTTCAAATGCCACGTTTTACTTTGGTCTCAAGAATGCATTATAGCTCATATGGTAGAAGGTTTCAGATATTACCACTGGCATGAATTTCTACGTTTATGAAAGAAAAACACTTGTTAATTATATTTGTTATCAGTTGCTTATTTCACCAAACTTTGAAGCAGCATCTCATATAACATCAATAAAGAAAATGCTCAGTGCCTGCAGCACTGTAACTGAAGTTGGTGTTTGGGGCTGCGATCCGAAAAATTTGCAGAACTTAGGGAATTGAAACATCGGTTATTTATTTTCATTGTAAATGTTTCCGGTATGAATACTAACTGTAAGCATTTATTGATACAAAAGTAGCACAACCGACTCGTGCTGGCAACCTTTCGCCAGTATCAAAGCCAAGAATATATCACATCTGCTTCACGTTGTTATATTACATTCCAAGTTATAGGAGTATAAAGAAATTTAGGGTTACCTGCAGCGAGTTTTTTCAAATAATCGAAAGCTTAATATTTGCTGTTTATTGTCACTACAATATCATTACCAATTGAAAATTCTACGATAAAACTGCTTAATAAAGATATTGCAAACAAACACAAAACCAACAATAGCTGGCAACCCTATCATGGCTTTTCAACCAAATTTGGCCTGACTAATGCTTATAATAGGTTCCATTAATTGTATGAAATTCGTATTGATTTCATGACTGCACTGGAAGTTATAGGGCAAAAAGTTTTATTTTCCTGAGAGAATTTTCAAAACCAAAGACACAAAAATTACCATAGCTGGCAGCGCCAATCGAATTTTTCAACCAAATTTCTATCAAACAGAGTTTAGAGTAAGGTGCATCTGCTGTGTCAATTTCATGAAAATCTGGTTACTAATTCACATTTCATAGGGCAAAAAGCAATTTTTTTTTCTTTCTAATTTTTCAAGATGGCACCACTGGCACAGAGTTGCCCACAATTCAAAATCGCTTCTATCAGACCTGGTTCTACTTAAGTCCAATGCATTATGTAAATTTCAATGGTATCTGATTATTGGTTCGTGAATTCCCGTGAACAGAAGTTTTTGATGCTAATAATATAGGTTAACTGGGAAAGGGTTACCGTTCTTGTCTGACATGAAATTTCCAAAGTTTTACTTTGAACGTGTAGATAAAGCATAAGATTTGTATACAGATTGGTTTTATTGTAAGAAACGGACATTTTTAGGATATTGGATGATTTGAATGTTTTCACTTTCAAATTTTTATTTTTTCAAATTTAAGACACCAAAATTATCATAGCTGGCAGCTCCAATCGAATTTTTCAACCAAATTTCTAGCAAACGTGGTTGTAAATAAGGTCTAGCTACTGTGAGAATTTCGTTAAAATCAAACGATTCAATCAGAATTTATAGGGCTAAAAGCAGTTATCTTTTTTAGTGATTTTTCAAGATGGCAACACTGGCACAGAATCGCCCGCATTTCAAAATCACTTCTATCAGACCTGGTCCTATTTAAGACCAATACAGTCTGCAAATTTCAATTAATTTTGCTCATTGGATCGTGAGTTTCCGTGAACAGAAGCTTTTGATGCTAAAAATATAGGTAAATTGGGCAAGGGTTACCAAGCGTGCCCGTTATACCATATCAAATTTTTTTTTTGGTCTATGTAAAAAAAGCACGAAATTTACATATGAGTGGCTTTTTTTTGAAGAAGCGGCATTTTTTCAAGAGAGACGATAATTTGGAGGTTTTCACTTTCAGTGCCTGCCTTAGCTTCAGGGTTGCCAGCACGCTCATCAAAAGCTACACAAATTTACAACTAAATAATATTAATATGTCCTGAAAATTTGGTAATGATTGAATAGCTCTGTCAAAAGTTATCGCAATTTAAAAATTTTCAATTTTCCCCGTTCTCTTTTTAGGCACCCAGCGCACACATAGGGTTAAAAAATTCCAAAACATTATCTGATTCACATGTAAAACACGTTCGAAATTTATTTCGTCAACTTTATTTTTGCAAAACTTATTTGTGTACGGAATAATAGGTATATTAAAAATATCACTAAAATGGCCGCCGGCGCCAAAGGGTTAAAGATTATTAACTTTTTCTGAGACCTGGCACTATTCTGCATATACACCAATTAGGCTTGAAAATTTCAGTTCAATCGGATGGCGCGTTCCTGAGATTTTTTCACTGAAATTTTTTGATGATATATATATATATATATATATATATATATATATATATATATATATATATATATATATATATATATATATATATATATATATATATATATATATATATATATATATATATATATATATATATATATATATATATATATATATAGAAATATGAATTTTTGGCCAAAGTTATTTTAATACTAATGTTCTTCTTCGAACATTAGTAAAAATCGATGTTTGATACATTTCAACGGTATTTGAGCACTTACCTCATTAAAACCAAAAAATTAAAAGTTTTTATTACCTGCTGTTTTAACATACTCGTATTTATTGCGAAACAAAACATGTGATTTTTAAATGCATTATTTTGAATGCATGAATAAATTTACGTTCTTCAGAATTTCACATTAATCAAGAGTTTGTTGTGTGAAAATTATAAAGCATCAAAATTTCTTTCTATTTTTTATTTTCAAAAAATTAGAATCTTTTGCGCATATTTGCATAAAAATTCTCAAATAATTCTTTAAGCTGAGAAACAGCAATTTCGCAGAATTTTTTTCGTATTAACTTCAGGCAATGCCTAAGGTTATGCATTCTGGTTTTTATATTCTTTAAAATTTACGTGCTTGAAAAATATTACAAATTGTTGAATACCCCTAGGAAATATAAGAAGCCTTTCAAACCTCAAGCGGAAATAAGCAGAATAAGAAGAACTAATTTTCTATCAACATACACTTTCGTTTGCGGGAATATATTAAAAGATTTAAAAAAAATCGATGAGACGATGAAACACTTATTTTCAGGAAAAAATGCTTATTTTGTGAAATTTCGGTGGTTTCTATTACAAGAACGATAAAAATGCTCACTGTTGGCAACACCTAACCAGTACAGCAACCAAAAGTCTACCACATCTAAATGATTTAAAGGTAAACAAACTATCGGGTTGCTACCGTCAAAAGTTCCAAAAGTTTAACAAAATGGAATCGATATATTTTTGAAGTTATACTTCTTTTGGCTAGTTGGGTAGGCATTAAAAAGCATGGGTGAAAATTGCTCTGATCCGTCAGATTTTTTTTAAAACGCTCTGAAAGAGAAAGAAGACGGAGAGAAGAGGGGTGACTAGGCTTGGGATAGAATCGCTCGGATCCGTCAGATGTTTGTTAAACGCTCTTATATATTATATATTGCAATGCTTAAAGGTAAGTACGCAGTCTTGCCTGAATTTCGGTCACTCGGTTTTGCTATTTATTTCTACACGAAAAAATTTTCGTGTAGAGAAGTGTAGAATATTACAAAGTGACAGTTCATTGCGCTCAACTTTGGCGTCATGGGATTTAGAAATTAGCTTTCTTTGAAAATAACCTTTACAATCTACCAACTGTATACGAAATACTATATGTTACTATTCCATCAATGCTTCTTTCAGCTCTTCAATTTTAAATTCATTCAAGTTTGCTGCCTCATCATACTGCTATATTATGAACCAAACCGAAGTTTATGAAAGAAACCAAGTTATATTAGCAAATTTTAAAAACTACTCTCACGTTAAATTCAATTAGACTGAAAGAAAATAGGCGTAGTTTTTCGAAGTGAAACAATTATGTAATCTATTTAATAATTGTTTATTTGATATATATTTCCTTCACACGAATACATAATTTTCATCCATGCATTTCATATCGCGTATACATGCGGTGTTGAAAACTTTAGGTCTAATCGCGTACCTGAATCTATTATAACATATTCAAATAGATTCGCATCATTGCTTCAAGTAAAATTTTGCAGCAAAAAGAAGCCAGCTGCCAAATTATGTTACTGCTGCAGTTTCCTGAAGTACGCGAACAGACCTTTTATAACGTCGCACTAATTCAATTAACCAACCAGGTAATTAAAGTGCTTCCTAGCAAACGTATCTGCCAAAAAAACCAAATGTGCTGGAAAATCATTGCTTCAAGTTCTGTACGAACTATCCTACGCATAAAATTAGAAGACAGAAAGTTCCGACGTACAACAAATTTCAAATTTTCAAACAAAATTCAAATTTGACGCGCGGTCAAAATGGCCAAAATGATTGCTTTCCGTGACCAAATAAATAGCAGACCATTTAATTCAGGCACCTCGTGCCTGAAAAAACTCTCCACTTGTGCTGCAGAGCCACCTACGAGCGAAGAGCAACACTGAAATTCTGACACTTTTCAGGCAACGTTTCAAGACGGGCAGCGTACCGATTTTCTCAAGTGACCTGAAAAAAAATTCAGGTCCGGAATTCCGTCACTCTTTTCCCATGCATTTTAAAGGGGACAGGAATTCTGGCCCGGCAGCGTACTAACCTTTAATCAATTTGAAAAGCACGTGTTTACGTTCTTCAGAGTAATGGCATAACTGCGTAGTAAAAGAATTAAAAAAAAATTGTTAAAATCTCTTGTAGTATCTGGTTCACTATTTTGACCTAAAAATAAATTTCATAAAACAAAGATTATCAACATTTGTCCGGAAAAAAATTAATAAAAAAAGATTATTAGCATTTGTGCGAAGAACTACACTGCATTTACAAGTATGCTTACAACTTTGGACTGCTGTCTGCTCGCGTTGTAATTCTGCCTTTACATGTTTACTTATAATGCTGCTGTGTTACGCTGATTGACAATGTTCATACATAGGTATAGTGTATCTCATTGCAAAATTATAGTTAGGTTTGTGTTATAGTGTCAAAAGGTTAAAAATTTTGCAAAACTGGTTTCAATTTGTTATTTTAGGGTAATTTTTGGGTTCCAATAGTGCAGGTATCTATATCTCACCTTATTGCAAAATTATTGTTAATAGGCTTGCATTATTGTATCTGAATATTTAAAAATTTGAAAAACCGGTTTAAATTTGTTATTTTAGGGTAGTCTTTTAATAAATTGGAAAGTTATTAAAAAATCTTTATTTGATAATGGAATTTCATTACGAAATATAAGATGAGTTTGGAAAATTAAGAAATAATTTCTTCATAATTAAAGCCAAAAAAGTATAACTTCAATCTGTCAGTCCCCAAGAACTGCCAATTTTTGTTTATTTATTTATGTTTTAAAATTAGATTTAGTGTTTAAGATTACATTGTAGACATCTTATGACAGCATGGTAAGCTATAGGCCATAAAGATTTGATTTGATTACGGGGTTTGGAACTTCAATCAGACTACACTCTGCGATATTGCATTGGATCTGATTATCAGGTCGTGAGATACCATGGACAAGAATTTTGGGTTCTTAAAAATAGAACGTTTCGTGAAAGATTCCTTTTCACGTATGGATTCCTTTTCACGTATCTTTAACAAAATGTCATATTTTTTAACTGACTTTGTAGAAAAAGTATGAAATCTATCAATCGTTTGAATGTTTTCCATAATATGATTGAATGGAGTTTGCTTTCGGTCTTTCTGTAATTATTTTCTACGCACTTATTGAACAACTCCGGAAATTTATTTAGAATGTCGAAACATAATTGTTCATCAATATTTTACCCATATAATCCTAGATTAAGCCTTAACTATTTTAACTACGGCCATTTCCAAGCTTTTTTTCACTTTCAAAACCATGTTGACCACCTCGCTAGCTTCAAAATTTTTATTATATCTTAGAAAATGAAACTCAACTCTACCCTCTTTATTCATTTCCAAAGCTTCTTCAAACTAAAACACGTAAAACAATAAAGACCGTTCACATAAAAAATTTATTCATTTTATCTGAAAAGTTGAAGAACAATGTTGTCTTCCAGCTTTTAGTTTCCACGGTCACTATACAGTGACAAAGTCAAAAGAACCGTGAAAGGACTTTGATAAATTCCTTGTCTTTTTCCGTCTTAGATTAAAAAGTTTCTCATTCTCCAAAGCTCTTTCGCTGTCAGTCAAATTCAGGACTGAAAGTAAGTTTCAAGAATTTTTTCTTTTCATTCGTATATAAGAGCTCTATTTGACATGCGAACTGTGCAGGGATGTACAGAATTGTATAGAAAATTTACACTAAAGATGAAAGTTTATATGCAATTTGTTTAAAACTGTTTGTTTTTTCGAATTAGATTGTTTTGTGTATAATCTTAAACAAATTATAGTAAAAACGTTATTTAGTCCTTACCACTAAATTAGCTCAGAGTTTAGATATTTAGAAAAATCCTTTTAAACTTCCATATATATTTCATAATAACTTTATTTGAATTTAATATACTAAGATGTTCTGTGAGATTTTTTTCCATCAATCTTTTGAAAACCTATTGCTTGATTAAATAGAACCTAGAAAATTTGTTAGACCTCAATTGGAATTTCAGAAATTTTCCTCATGGCTATGATAACTCCTTAAAATTAACTTTGCATGCTACAAATGAACTCGAGTTAAATCATCAACATGTAAGGCTTGAAAAAATTTACAGGGTTTGGTGGAAAATGAAAATTTGTATAAATTTACCTATATTAGTTTCACTTAGTATACTTATTTTGTTTATTTTTCAGAAAGTTGTTTTTTTCATTTTTTGACAATGGTTTGTATTTCAAATTTAGATTTCGATCTTTGATAGATTAATTTTCATTTGTGAATTTTTCGATTGCATCTTTCTTCCAAACTGTTCAGAAAAATTACCAAATTTAAACTAAGAAGTAAAATATAAATCAAAAAGCTCCACACTATGCTTGAAAAACATTAACAATTCACTCTATGCCACTTTAAATCTTTTATTCAATTAACATTTCAGGATTATTTCCATCGATTTAAAAATCAAAACACTTAAAGACTTTATTCTATCCTCCATCTCTTTTCCGGCTCCTGTGATTCTCTCATTTGATTTTCAAGTCTCGAAACAAATATCACTCCAGGAATACAAAAGTCAACATCATTTAACCCCATCTAGTACTTAAAGACTCTTGATGCTCCCGACGGCCGTGATGGGTCCTGGCGGTGACGATTCTGCCACCGATATCATCTGCAGCAATTCAAATAGAAACGTCACGAGTAGCGAATCCAATCCCGGGATCCCGGATCCCGGGATCCCGGCTCATTTCTGGTCCCGAAAATCCCGGGATTGATGAGTTCTAATCCCGGGATTTTCGGGATCAGAAATTGGCCTGAATTCCGGGGCCGGGAGTCAAGCATAATCAGCAATCAAATTACGGCAAGACTCGAAAAGAGCAAATAGAATCCATATTTATGAGAAAGCAATTAGCATGCAGGTTCACATCAAAATGCGTAAAGAATAGAGCAAAACAAACCGATGTAACAGTTAACAACAGAATACAAAGGGGTTTGTAAATAAATAAGTATGGACTGTTTCGCATTTAGTGCATTCGTTACTTCGAATGATTTGAGGAAATTAATACTAGCGAATGCATACACAGATTTACCAAAATCCTCAATAACAATCAAAAAAAGGCTGTGGGCTATGCAAGCAGGATAAAAAAAAATAATAAAAATTAGATAAGACAGGCTAGTATCTCAGGTGAACGATTCAGTTTGACGTTTGATGAGTGGACCTCGACAACAAATAGGCACTATACAAATATTAACATCTACTTAGTGAATTCTTACTGGAGCTTGGTGCGAGTAAGTCGAGTAATCAATGACAGTTGCAAACTACCTATATATATTAAAAGAGCGTTTCGCTGAGTTTGATGTTTCTCTAGGAAAAGACATTGTTACCATCATAACTGATGGGTCAAATGAAATGCGAAAAGTAGGCAGACTAGTTAATACAGAGCAACATGTTTTTGGCAGTTTGCGATGTTCTCTATAATAGGAGGTCCATTCTAGATCAAAGAGTTGATGAAGCAGCTGATAATCTGGACGAAGACCACGAAGATTTGGACGCTCCTGAATCACCTTACTACGTTGAACCCGGTCGCGTGCAAGACACGCTTGATCTGACGAAGGACATCAGCGCATGCATAAAGAAAGTTCATAAGGTAGTTTTATATTTTAAAAAAACTCCAGCGAAAAATAATAACGATCTTCAAAACTATGTCAAATCCGAACAAGGCATTTAACTGTCTCACTTACTGGATTGTAAAACAAGATGAAATAATCTCTTGACAATGTTTAAACGGTTTTCCATTTTGAAAAATAGTATACATTAATAGGCCTGCAATATCCAGAGCGATTAAAAGGAACTGAGTTTGATTCGATTCAGAAACTTGTTGAAGTTTTACTCCTTGTAAAATTGACTGTGGAGGCCTTAAATCGCAAAGATGCAAATTTATGCACTGCTAATACTTCATCAAGATTTTTATTTAGGCTGCTAGGAGAAAAACGGTCCATTCTTGTGAATGTTATGAAAACCGCAATATTGGACCGAATAACAGAGCGTCCGTGTACTGAGCTATCTGGTTAGCTAAGCTATCTCCAGAATCTACATCGTGCCAGCAAAAATTTACCAAGTGAAATAGAATCTCTATTTTGGAAACCAAGCAACGCAAATATTCCTTCAATGATCTAGATGCTGAACCCTTTGCTTGCTAGCCACAGAAATGAGGAGAACCCAGTAGATACCCATGTTGAATCAGAACAAGGTAGTCGTCAATTGATGCTACAAGAAGAGCTGCAAAAGTATGAAAATAATCAATCATGAAATGCCGCAAGAAACTTATCTAATTAAAACTATTGCAAAAGAAATGAAACTTTTCGAAAGTGGTGGCACTCGCATAGTTTGGAGCAGGCTTACCAATATTTATCGACCGTTTCCGCGGCGTCCAACATCGGGAATAAATTTAGAAGCAGGCTTGGAGACGATACTTTGGATACTTTGCTATTGCTTCAATGTTACTTCCGAAAAAACCAATGAACTTTGGCAGAATTTTTATGTGTTGAATATTTTATATTTTAAGAGTTGTGATTTATTGTTGCGATTTTTGTCGTGTTTTGTTGTTGTTATTTGTAATAGTTGTAATTTTAAATATTTGCTTTCATACTGTCAACGTCTCGGATAATTAAAATTATTGTTTTTATTTGCATTAATTAAATAAATTAGTAATTATTCAGTAACATATTTTTTATACAGTTTTCAGCTTACTTATTGCTGTAATTTTGAAATGATGGCACATAATATAATCTGTTTATTAAAAACTTGACTTATTTTGTTGTGTTATATTTTGAACCTCGAATCCCGGGATCCCGGGATTTGAGATTTTTTAATCCCGTAATCCCGGGATTGAAAAAATGGTTCGGGATTGGAGTCCCTAGTCACGAGACAACGATGACATTGAAGACTATCAGGCAATTTTATCTATCTTACGCTTCGCAACTGATGCGATGCTATTGCTACTAGCAACGATTCACTTGGCTCGGTTTCAATATTTTGTGTTGAGCTCGGGATATTCGAGTAAAGAAATAGCGGAAAAAATGGCTCGAAAGCTTTGTCGGAGAGCATAATAGCAGTGAAAGATGAAGAAAACGAAAAATTCTTCAAGATGAAAAAAAATCAACAACAACATCGAGAGATGCAATTTATCTTATCAGTGTGAGTATTTCATGATACTCTGGTTTCATCACTTAGTGCGGAGCGAAGATATCATAGATACAGTGAGTTCGAGTAAGTGGTGGCTTCGGGTAGAAAGTATTGTGAAACCATTTCTTTTTGATTGACTGATTGAATGAATGAAAAACAAATGTTTAAGAGGGAAAGTTGAGTAAGGTCATGGTGATTTCAAGTAGGGTCGGAAAACAAGTATCAACAGATTTAAGTAGCTTTAATACTTTAAAGTGAAAGTATGAAGAGAGAATGTGAAGAAGTGAAAACTAAGAAAAATATTTACTTAGCTATAAAAAGCTTCTAATACAGAAGAAAGCAAAACTAGTTTTTTTTATGTTCGGAAAAGAAATAAGTGAGAAATTTTCTTCAGAATTTGATTGCTAGTAAATTTTGTAAGACCTAGAATGGTTTGAATTGTATTTAAGTGAGTGAGCATCTATGAGGTGTATATATTTGATATAATAGACAATGATTGATGTTTTATTTTAATAATTTAACCTGCAAATGAAAAGTGCTAAGTTACCAGTAATCTATCAAAATATGTATCTTCAATTTATTACAGATCATTTTAAGTAATTTATTTATTTAGTTATTCAACAATAAAAAAAACTCAAATTATATAAAATATTTTCATGAAAAAACTAATTTTTTACTTAAGGGGTAACCCCCACTTGTAACTTTGAAATTTTTTTCCTTTTTTTCTTTAACTATCTGAAAATACGTCCTTCAAATTTCAAGTCGATTCGAACAAAATTGGCCGAGATATGAGCGTTGAAAGAGAAGAAACCGTTACTTATACAACTGTTACTTATACTTATAAACGCTTTTTTCTCGAAATGGCCATTTTGAAGTCGGTGACCAAAATTACTCGAAAATTACTGAACTGATCTTTTTAAAACTTGGCAGGCTTCTTAGGCTAAAAATGTAGTATTTGATCGTTCGGTTTTTTTTATATAAAATGGCCGTTTTATAGCAAAAAGAAGACCGTTTTTTTACGTGAAAATCGAACCATTAGATTTGACTGTCCGCCATTTTTTAAAAAATGAATATTGTTTTAAATCCGTCGATCAAACACTAGTTTATACTGTTATTTAACTAAATCCATCGCTATTTTTTGCTTCAGGTGATCCAGTTCGACACAATGTTGGTCATCGCAAAAAGTAAAAATTAAAATACCATTGTTTTGACGGCCATTTGTAATTTAACAATGTAATATTTTTCAATAAAAAAATTACTGAATAGTGTTCAATGTATGTACTTAAAGACAATATAACAGTCGCTTAAAAAAATTTCGTAGTTTTCTTTAAAAAAACCATGAAAATGACCTATTTTTTGCGCTACAAGTGAGAGTAACCCCTTAATATAAGTTACAATTCCCTGGAACATAACAATATTTTGAAAATAATATGTTCTCGTTTTGAGTTTCTATCAGGTAATTGTCAACTTCTGCACCCAAAGGATCAGCTTGTAGCATGATCTGCTGAAAGTGCAGTTAGGTTGGCATCTGGAGCCCAAACCACAGTGATTAGCGATCCCTACTGCAAAAGAAATCCAGAGATGTGATATACAGGCTCTTCGAGTTATGGAAGTTTGTGGGTTGGGGCGCTCCCGTGAGCCAAGTCGATGGGAAGGGATCGAGCGATGTACTTGTCTGAATTGAAAACCGCGCTATCAACTTTGTCAGCTGCTATTTGTCACTCAATGATCCAATCAGAGAAGTTTGTTGAAAAATGGAAGAAATCAAAGAGACTTATTGACACAAGGGTGATTTCTAGCTGAGAGCTTTGAAGTGCAAAATCCAGCTCAGAGAACAAGGGTAAAATTGTTAATAGAGATGGTGTTAGCGAAAATATTGTATCTTTAAAACATATTATATATAATATAACTGAACATATTTTTTTACAAATCTGACAATTGATGTTCCAATATGCTTGAATTTTGGTGTTTCCAAAGATGCGAAAGGAGAAACCTGAGGTAAGCCAGAACCAACAGACTGATGGTCGAAAAATAATTGGCTGGTTTATTTCCACGATTAACATAAAAAAAATACCTCTATCTAGCGTATCGGAACCACTAGAAAAACTAATGTTCGATCCACAGCAGAGAAATCGTGCAGATTTTGAGTGCATATTCTACCACACGAGCTCCTTATTTAACCAGTCTGCTTCGAGTATCATATATTGCTTTGATCTCAAGAATGCACAGGAATTGCTGATATAAACGTTTTTTCATAAATGAAGAAAATACTCAGTGCTTGCAACACTTCGGTAGCACTGCAACACAAATTCTACTAGAACTGCTATATGTTAAAATCAGCCTGGCCTATGAATCACGTTTTGATGACTTCGTTGAAAGTTACAGGGATCAAAAGTTGCTTGGGTTACCATTCGAGAAATATCCCGAACTAGGAAAATTTAAACAATTTAAAAATTTTTTAAAAAAAAAACTTATACAATTAGTTATTCGCAGTACGAATACATAATGAACTGATTGGTACGAAAATAACAAAAATGTCTCGTGTTGGCAACCATTTGCTAGCACCAAAGCCAAAACACATCACACTTGCTTCACGTTGAAATCTACCTACCCTTGCCATTCAATGACTGAATTAGAAGTTAACCCTCCGAGAACACAGGGGGTCAAATTGACCCCAGAGACATTTTTGACCAATCGCAGCGCTTAGGCCTGCGGGAAAAGGGGGGTACTGTAGGTTCCTTAGTGTATTTCTGTGCCTTGACTTTTAGTTTAAACCGTTCTCATACAGTCCCATGTCGTCAGTCGTCGTTGAGAAGCCTTTGAAGCAGATCAGGGGGTCAAATAGACCCCATGTGTACTCGACGTCAATTTTGAGGTAAAATTCAATATTTTTTTTACTTTATAAATCGATAGATAAATTTAAAATAGCCAAAAACTAATTGTTTTGAATATGTACCAATTTTTTCCAGCTTGTAAAAACTGTTTTTAAAAAACCGATTTTTCCTTTCGAAGCTAGGTATATTTAGTTTTTGTGACAAATATCGATATTTCGTGGGTAATCTGCCCTCTTCTTCTTCAGTGCCTATCGGTCTATCGATAGACACTGACGCTACCAAAAATAAAATGTGCCATTGCTGCCTTGAAAGAAGTTGTGGCTCACCTCGTCGAGCCATATTTACGAGAAAAATTAAATAATACCATTCTACGTGTAGACATTCGAAAAGGGATCCAGAATATTTTAGGAATAAATATCCCAAATGTTCCTTCAGAACGTCCAAAGCTCAATAAAAGAGCAAGATGTTTATTGTGCTCTTGAAAACAGGACCACAAAACAAAAGATGTGTGCGCATCTTGCGATCGACCGATGTGCGACGAGCATCGGGTATTTTTATGTAATGATTGTGTTGGATATGAAAAATTTTTCAATTTCTTCTTTATTTTGTCAATATTTTTGTACATTTTAATGAATAAAAAATAGTTTTTTCTATTGAAAAATGAGAAAATTCATTATTTTTTATACCCTCAAAATTACTACTACCAATATGCTTAACGAATATCTTTTTTGCAACCCTTTATGTAGGGATGATTTTTGTAGTATTCTAACCATATAAATTTTAAGTTCAAAATATTAAAAATCAACAAATTTATTAATTTTTTTTTAAAATATGCAAATATAAAAAACCTTCAAAATCGCCACCGTAAATATGCAAAATAATTTTTAGCCAAAAATATTGAAAATTAAAAAAAAATAACGATGTTTTAGTAAAAAACCTGATTTTCGGCAAAACTGTTTTTCGCAAATTTTCTTTAGGTATGTTGAGGACATTTAAGGCACGTCTTATGCATAAAAACTACAAGAAAAGGTCTCAAACTATACCTACAAAGTTTTCAAATTAAAATCTTCAGTGGCGGCGATTCTGTAGACGTTCAAAAGTGCTTGGGGTCTATTTGACCCCAAGTGTTCTCCATGATCGAAAAAAAAGATGTGTACTCGGAGGGTTAAAGGAGTACAGAGAAATTTGGTGTTACCACTCTTAAAACTTTTTAAATTTTCAAAATCTTACTAAGTGTTGTCTATTGTCACTACTAGATCATTAACATTTGAAAATATTATGATAACATCGCTTAGTCAGAAAATTACCAAAAAAAAACAACCATAGCTGGCAGCCCTATCATGCTTTTTCAACCAGATTAGTACAGATTGTTGCCTACAGTAAGGTCCATTTATCATATGAATTTCGTTTTGATTTCATGACTGCATTGGAAGTTATAGGGCTTTATTTTGTTGAGCGAATTTTAAAAATTCAAGACACTAAAATTACCATAGCTGGCAACTCCAACCTAATTTATCAAATGTGGCTTGGAGTAAAGTTCACGCTGTAGTAACTTGAATGGCAAGGTCAAGTAAGATTTTCCATGGGCGACACAAGGATCAGTACACTGATGAGCCTCAACGTTGTTGAAATTTCAGTGGACTGCAACGATAGCGAAACTAAGGCTAAGAAATTTAACGTACCAGAGCTAGGTCCATCTGTTGATTTATAATTTAGAAACGTTTCAAACAGCTGTGCACCCCAAATGGCAAAAATACTGTATAATTGATGAAAAAGCAAATGTTTCAAACACTTTTTGAAGAGGTATTCCATATATCCCGTATGGGCCCATCATTAAGATAACCCTTATTTCTACTGAAGAAGAATACTGCAGCGCGGTGGTTAGAATATAAGCCAAATTTTAATAGTCAAATTGAAATTGAAATTGAATAGAGTGTAGTCTAAAATTGCAAATAAAATTCAATTTCTTATTAGAAAAGTGGCATAGTTCACAAAATCAAAATTTCACCACGGGACAATAAATAGCGAATGTTAATCGAATCCAGCATAAAAAAACTCTAGCGCACCTGAACCGCTAGAAACACTAATGTTCGAAGAACAGTAGAAAAATCGTGTAGGTTTTGAGTGCATATTCCACCACATGAGCTGCTTATTACGGCCAAACTGTCTCAAATGCCACGTTTTACTTTGGTCTCAAGAATGCATTATAACTCATATAGTAGAACGTTTCAGATATTACCACTGGCATGCAATTCAACGTTTATGGGAGCAAAACAAGGTTAATTATATTCGTTATCAGTTGCTTATTTCACAAAATTTTGCAAGCAGCATCTCATATAACATCAATGAAGAAAATGCTCAGTGCCTGCAGCACTGTAATTGAAGTTGGTGTTTGAGGCTGCGATCCGAAAAATTTGCAGAACTTTGGGAATTGAAACATCGGTTATTTATTTTCATTGTAAATGTTTCCGGTATGAATACTAACTGTAAGCATTTATTGATAATAAATGCAATAAATATAAAGTAGCACAACCGACTGATTATGAATTGATAATAAATATAAAGTAGCACAACCGACTCGTGCTGGCAACCTTTCGCCAGTATCAAAGCCAAAGCCTGCTTCACGTTGTTTAATTACATTCGAAGTTATAGGAGTATAAAGAAATTTAGGGTTACCTGCAGCGAGTTTTTTCAAATAATCGAATACTTAATACTTGCTGTTTATTGTCACTACAATATCATTACCAATTGAAAATTCTACGATAAAACCGCTTAATAAAGATATTGCAAAAAAACACAAAACCAACACTAGCTGGCAACCCTATCGTGGCTTTTCAACCAAATTTGGCCTGAATAATGTTTATACTAGGTTCCAATAATTGTATGAAATTCGTATTGATTTCATGACTGCACTGGAAGTTATAGGGCAAAAAGTTTTATTTTCCTGATCGAATTTTCAAAACCAAAGACACAAAAATTACCATAGCTGGCAGCACCAATCAAATTTTTCAACCAAATTTCTATCAAACAGAGTTTAGAGTAAAGTTCAGCTACTGTGTTAATTTCATGAAAATCTGGTAACTTATTCACATTTCATAGGGCAAAAAGCAGTTTTTTTCCTTTGTAATTTTTCAAGATGGCACCACTGGCACAGAGTTATCTACAATTCAAAATCGCTTCTACCAGATCTGGTCCTACTTAAGTCCAATGCATTCTGTAAGTTTCAATTGTATCTGATTATTGATTCGTGAGTTCCCGTGAACAGAAATTTTTGATGCTAAAAATATAAGTTAACTGTGAAAGGGTTACCGCTCTTTTCCGACATGAAATTTCCAAAGTTTTACTGTGAACGTGTAGATAAAGCATGAAATTTGTATACAGATTGGTTTTATTGTAAGAGACGGACATTTTTTAGGATATTCGATGGTTTGAATATTTTCACTTCCAAATTTTTATTTTTTCAAATTTAAGACACCAAAATTATCATAGCTGGCAGCTCGAACCACGTTTGGTAGAAATTTCAACCAAATTTCTACCAAACGTGGTTTAAAGTAAAGTCCAGCTACTGTGTGAGTTTCGTTAAAATTGAACGATTCAATCAGAATTTATAGGGCTAAAAGCAGTTGTCTTTTTTAATGATTTTTCAAGATGACACCACTGGCACAGCATCGCCCGAATTTAAAAATCACTTCTATCAGATCTGGTCCTATTCAAGGCCAATACATTCTGCAAATTTCAATTAGTTCTGCTTATCGGATCGTGAGTTTCCGTGAACAGAAGCTTTTGATGCTAAAAATATAGGTAAATTGGGCAAGGGTTACCAGGCGTGCCCGTTATACCATGTCAAATTTAATTTTTTGTCTATGTAAACAAAGCACAAGATTTACATATGAGTGGCTTTATTTTGAAGAAGCTGCATTTTTTCAAGAGAGACGATGATTTGGAGGTTTTCACTTTCAGTGCCTGCCCTAGCTACAGGGTTGTTAGCACGCTCATTAAAAGCTACACAAATCTACAACTAAATAATACCAATATGCCCTGAAAATTTCGTAATAATTAAACAGCTTTGTCGAAAGTTATCGCAATTTAAAAATTTTCAAGTTTCCCGTTCTCTTTTTAGGCACCCAGCGCACACATGGGGTTAAAAAATTCCAAAAAATTATCTGATTCACATGTAAAACACATTCGAAATTTCTTTCGTTAACTTTATTTTTGCAAAAATTATTTGTGTACGAAATAATAGGTATATTAAAAATATCACTAAAATGGCCGCCGGCGCCAAAGGGTTAAAGATTATTAGCTTTTTGTGAGACTTAGCACTATTCTGCATATACACCAATGTGTCCTGAAAATTTCAGCTCAATCGGATGGCGCGTTCCTGAGATTTTTTCACTGAAATTTTTTGATGATATATATATATATATATATATATATATATATATATATATATATATATATATATATATATATATATATATATATAGAAATATGAATTTTTGGCCAAAGTGATTTTTATACTAAGGTTCTTCTTCGAACATTAGTAAAAATCGCCAAGAAGTTGAAGAAAAATGTGTTTGCGACAAATTGTACCAATTTTAACAGCTTAATTTTAAGCATATAACTGACAGTATGACTAACAAAAGCTCGCTTAGCATCGTCATGAAACTAGGAGTTGCACTGACAAAAAAAAATTATATCTTCTTTTAAAATGTCAAAAAAGCTAAACGTAATCAAATTTCATGTTTGAAATACCATCATTCTAAAAAAGAGCACAATCAAATCTCCCACTTTATAGACAAACAAGCTCAAACTAAACTTTGGCTCAGTTTGTCAAGCAACCTTCAAAGACTTTCTAATCCTGTCAAATCAATCTCTCGGCTTCTCTCTGCTTACCGCTGCTGCACTAGTAACGAACCAAACAGAAACGAACAAAAAGAACGAAGAAACCACCACAAGTAAGGCACCACCACGTTACGTAAAAGACAAACTTCTTTCAAACTGTTGTAAATCAATACCGGCTGTGATCAGAAAAGTTTAATCGACAACTTGATTGTAAATGATTTGCTGCTGAACAGAAGTAGTAAATCTGTGAATTTGTAGACTGTGATTCGTTTGGTGTGTTGCTGTTCGCTTGGAGTTTCTTGTTGGTGTTGTTTTGGCAAATTCAGCTAGATGAGATTTGTCTTTGTTGACTTCTTCATTGAGAAAGATTTCCAGAAGATTCGTACTGAAGTTGCGAAAAGATTCAACTAGGGGAAAATCAGGAAAAGAAAATCATCCCGACCTGCATTACGTTGGGGTGGTATATATTTATTTGGTCTTGTTCTTCGTTAATAGGATTCTGGCTTGTGTTGGCGGAAAACTTATTTAACTTTGTCAAGATTTATTGTAATTACAGTGAATATGGTGGCGGCATGTTCTTGATCTCGGTGGATTTGTAATCCGTTTGTTGTTTGAAACGTTTTTCAAAGTTCGAGTTAATTTTCAAAGCCTACTGTCAAAACGGTGTATATTTTTAATAATTTTTATTGCAAAATGGATAAAAGAGTGTGAACTTTTTCCATAGAGAAATGTAACATTTAGTATTTTCGAAATTTTTGGAATATTTAAAATTCTTATATTTAGACAACAAAACTTCAAAATTCACATCAAAATTGAAGCTCGTCTAGTCTTGTACGCCATTTAGTAGTTTCTTTTTAAATCACAGGTTATTTTGACACTGAAAGCTCTTTCCAGTTCGAAATCTTAACAGAAAGTCAGTTTCATACCTCCGCAGAATGAAATGAGTCGCTTTACGCTTAAACAACATTGGAAAATATTGAAAACTTATTTCCAAAAGGAGTGTTGTGTAGCCCAAACAGTGCGTTTTTGGAAAATTTATTTTGGCCTAAATGAAGCACCCACCGCGCCTGCTGTACGCAAGTTTGTGGAAAAAACTCATGAAACTGGCATGTTAGTGGACAACACTCATGGCTCCCGTCATCATACGGTGCGCACAGACGAGAATGTGGCTACTGTAGCCGAGAGTGTGAGACTCACTTCACAAACATCAACTCGCCGTCGATCTCAACAGCTCAGCATTTCATGCACTATCCTCAGGAAAGTTCTGCAGAAAGATCTCGGATTATTCACTAACGAGGTCCAATTGGCTCAGTAATTGAAGGCGCACAGCCATGCGCTTCGTTATTGCTTCACAATTTGGGTCTCAGATTAGCTTGAATTGGACGACGATTTTGGGCGAAAAATCATCTATTTTGACGAGGCGCATTTTCATCTCGGCGGCTACGTTAACAAACGAAATTGCTGCATCTGGGGCTCGGAAAACCCGCACGTTATTGTCGAGAAGCCAATGCATTCACAGAGATAGACATTTTGGTGCGGATTGTGAAGTGGTGGCATCATTGGACGACTTTTCTTCGAAAATGAGGCTGGGAACAACGTTTCGCTCAACGGTGAACGTTACAGAGCCATGTTATCCCACTTTTTTTTATTGAAATTAAAGACATGGATTCGGATAACCTCTGGTTCATGCAAGATGGCGCGCTATGCCACAATCGATTTTTTACGCACCCAATTCCCAAATTGTGCTATCAGCCGTCTTGGCGATGTCAATTGGCCGCCTCGGAGCTGCGATTTGACCCCATTGGACTTTTTTGTGGGGAACCGTGAAAGACCGATGCTATGTGAATAATTCCGAAACGATTTGAGAATGAGAATGTTTATTCTTACTAACAAAGCCATAATATAAGGAAAACAATTAAATTTTGTTCATTTTATTGCATTTTTCATTTTGTTATTTGGCAAGTCACTGGCTCTTAGTATCATGCTCCTCAAGTCAGTCGAGGAAGTAAGCATTCCACATACGTATGAGTTAATTGTATAGATTTGAATGAGGCTCTCTATCAGGTTCGACTCCTACACTAATTCCGGGTTGCTATTGGATTACTTCAATTTACTTTAAAATTGATCAAAACAGTGTAAACGTAATCAAGCTACGAAGCTAGAAAGTTCATTTTTATTCCATGCAATATGATATGAATAACGAAATAAAACTTATACTTAAAAAATGATGAATAAATCAGGTAAAACTCTTTAGTTTCAAGTGAATTTTTAATATTAGATTAAACTTCATAGTGAGAACTATTGCGAATTTTTTTTTGAAATCTCACTTCATTTTTCTTCCAAGTCAAAGTCCCAGAACCACTGAACCATTAGGTTCGCTAATGAGCTTCGCAATTTTGGTTGCATTTGTTTTCCTCTCAAATGGACTTCAATATTTGAAAAAAAAAACAACGATATGCAATTCAAAACAATGATATACGCTATTCGGCAAGAGAAAAGTTAATACACACGGCAAATCAAAGAGATACAACAAAAAATTGAAATCAAATAAGTTTTAAAAATAAATTATAATCAAATAAATTAGCAAATAAAAAAGCAAACAATTCAAAAAGTAGTTATGGTTAACACATTTTTTCACGAGTGGCCTAAATATTACAGCTTCAAATAGTTTTTAAACTTGCGTCCATATTCATTGAAGTGCACTTCTGCAATGATTCTGGGAGTTTGATTTTCAGGAAACAAGAAACAACAAAAACCGCATAGCTTAAAGTGCTTTGCAAACTTAAGTCAACAAATTTGAAAGCTGATATTGGAAAATATTTTTCACACTTACAGATGAAACTTTTTAAGGACCGAGAATACACTTTGAAATTGGAGAGGGTTCTTTCTCATTTCGTATCCGGTTTACAGAGCCGCTAAACAAGCTTCGCTAAAGAGCTGGTTCCTTTGGTGTAGCCCTGATGCTATAGAAAAGACCTAGCCGATATCAATTATTCCATTATTCAAAGGTTGTTCAAATAAGTCAAAAGAGTAAAAATAGGCATTATTTATTGGAGTAACAATTAAAAGAATATGTATCGATATATTTTCGTCAAAAAAAGAAAAAAAATCAAATATATCTGTATCCGCTAGTGGAAGTGGATGCTTCGTTTTGCCATTTAATTTTTTTGTAGGTGTAAAAGCAGATTTTTCAAGAAAACTTAATTACTGATGGCCAGTCAGCAAATTAATTAATACGTTTCTCTGACATTGTTGTTTTGATCATGGATCAAAACTGTTTTGAAGCCCACTTTTCAAATGGGGTTTAGTTTTCAGGTTTGAGAGTTCATCAAAACGTAAGTTGTTTAAATAAAAACAAAATTTATGTTTCCATACTCTTTATTGTGACTACACCGCATACCTTGAGGTTTTTTCTACAGTTTATCTGTTAGCTTGAGGGTCTTTGAGATTGTTACAGTCGATGAGAATGAGATGTTCACAGGCAAGCGTGTCAAGTAAGACTGCCATGTTGTTTCGACTGATGGCTTGGCACCTTGGATTGATTGTCAAAACTCGATCTACTATTCACCACACACAGTCGAGCCAAAGAGTGGCCCAATGGCCTAAGTCCATATACTTTGGAATTATTGAAAATCCAACTTGCTTGTTTCAGTCCATGAGTCTATCCGAGCTCCCCCACGCACAGTGAGATATTGGCCTTGCCTCAGGCCATTTGTATCGATATACTGCTCGTGAATGGGGCTAACTAATGCTCTAATTGATATTTTATATTATTTTTTTATTATCATTTTTATAACTTTCATATTGAATTTTATTGATTCTTTTTCCATCTTGTTCTGATGAGTAGTAACAAGCCCTCAAAATCCTTAATTATCTCCGCAACTTAAAACTTTTCTCGCCACACATAAAGACCCATCAGCTCTGTCAGTTACAACTACGACACTCAATCTATTTGTAATTTTCGGAACTTTCTGAATGTTGAAACAGGAAATAGTTTTCCCCATGTAACCGTCACGGTATCCTTAAAACCGTCACCTTCATATCGCATCCCGTCATGACGATGAACAGCAACGGTAGCATCTATCACGCCAAGCACAAATCCTGATGTATTGCACTCATTCTGTTGCATCGTGTGTCTGTCGCTCGCATGAAAATACATGTAGTCGTGGCTGGCTCAAGGACATAGAGCACGAGCACAAGAGCTTAGAGGTTCATTATCTTAGAAAACGATAGTGTCGCTTATGAATGACTTTGAATACTAAATGGCTTGCTTACGAAGGAAGATATCCTCTATTCGAGACCGGGGCTAAAGTGCAGCGTCGCGTCATTGTTGCTGTCGTCCTTGATGCCGTCGTCATCGTCGTCGTTGTTGGGTGTTTGAAAAGGATGTGCGGTTTTCAATTTTGCAACCGACTTGGAACCGAAATGGTTCAGATGATGTTGTCGGTCGGTGTGATAAATTGGATGTGAAGTGTATGAATATTGTAGTTTGATATGGTTCCTGGTGAAGGAATCTGTGATCATTGCAGGTGACAGATAGTTATGAGATATTTTGTGGCGACATGAAAGTTAATCTTGAAGAAAGCAAATGGCAAGATGTTAGATCGAAAGATATTTCTATGGCGTCTGACGCTATCAGAATTCACTATCTTGGTATGTAAGGACTTTGAGGGGTTTTGTTGATGCAATCAAAAACATGCTTTGAATTTGTGATTATATTCATTTGAAACAATGTGTTAATATGAAGACAGAATTTTCAATTAATGTATAATGACAGTGAAATATCTTGCCAATTTCAAACGTACATCACTTTCAACTCATTTTTTAAATTTTTTTTTTCATTTTTTATCCATATTTTCAATACAATTGTAATGATATACCATCAACATGCATGAAATAAATCAAAGCAAAACAAACAAGTCAAAATAGAACACCATTTAGTTCACTAATATTGTCTACGTAATAGCAGACCACACAATGCTATACACTTGCGCTCAACTGACCATATCAGGTTTCCGAGTAGCGACCGTGAATATCCATGCCATATGGTATATTCAAATGCAATGCAGAGTCATGTTGCGATCGATAATAAATTATGTGTCACCATGGCACGCGACCCAAATATTATGTATTTTGGTTACAGTGTGAATAAGCGCACATGGCGATAAATCTTGTACATGTTGATTGAGTGGCGCTAGAAATATTGGTCAAGTGTAGCGTGAGAAAGTAGAACACATGTGATTCATGTAGAATATTGTGTCATGGGAAATTTATGCGTTATTGATTTATTTCAGGGCATGCTGAGTTTAGATAATAAAATAGGTTAAGTTATGTTTGTAATGTTTTGTAAGAATCGTATATAAGGAGTGGTAAGAATGTTTGGAAAATAGATTCATTTGAGTAAACGTGCAGTACACTGTTTTCTTCTACTGAGTCTCTGCTCTTGCGAGGTTATACTTGCAAAGCATAACTAAGCACGGCAAATGTCTAAGACCACTCAATCAACATGTACAAGATTTATCGCCATGTGCGCTTATTCACACTGTAACCAAAATACATAATATTTGGGTCGCGTGCCATGGTGACACATAATTTATTATCGATCGCAACATGACTCTGCATTGCATTTGAATATACCATATGGCATGGATATTCACGGTCGCTACTCGGAAACCTGATATGGTCAGTTGAGCGCAAGTGTATAGCATTGTGTGGTCTGCTATTACGTAGACAATATTAGTGAACTACATGGTGCTCTATTTTGACTTGTTTGTTTTGCTTTGATTTATTTCATGCATGTTGATGGTATATCATTACACTTTTACCCTTTTTTTGATTAGGGTTCATTTGCAACAAAAAAAATGAAGACTAATCACAAACATTAGGTTCAATAGTCCCAGAAGGGGTTTTTACAATAATATTCTCTTATCTTTAGTCACAACAAAGTTTATCATTCTTAATGTATTTTAAAATATAACAAAATTTCTCTATTTGTAGGTTCAATATTGTGTTTTTTTTTTTCGTACACAATAATGCTTACTTAGCTTAACTTAACATAATGCGTATCATTCTGAACGTTTTTATTACAAAATTTTTCTATATGTAGGTTCGTATATGTATATTTTTTTATTTATTTATCTACATTGTCGTTTATGTTACATGTGTGGTAAGGTTTTAATCTGTTTTTATGTACTAATTTACGGTTTCCTGCTATGTCTAATGTGACATTACAGTGATCCATGTCCAATACTCTATATGGACCTTTATATGGTGGTTGATGTTTCTTTCTATTTTCATTTTTCAAAAGTACTAAATCTCCTATCTTAGGATTCAAAGAATGTATATTTGTTTGGTTCATTGTTCTTTTGATTTTAACTTTTTCAATCAAACTTCGTGCTCTATTGATCGACATCCTCAATCTTGCCTTTAACTCGTTGGCATAATTATCTAAATCGTAAATCACATCCTGATTATCAACTATGTCATTTGGTAAGTATGGAAGTTTACCGAAAATCAATTCAAATGGAGTGTAGTTTGTATCTACATTTGGGGTTGTATTGTACGCAAATGTGTAATATGGAACCCATTTGTCCCATTGTTGGTCATCAGCAAACGAATACATATACTCGTTTAGTACTCGATGATTCCTTTCTACTACCCCTAAAGTCTGGTGGTGATATGGTGTTGAAAATATTTGTTTTATTTTTAGCAAATCACAGATGTTGCTCATAAGCTTATTTGTAAATTCAGTACCTAAATCAGACTTGAGTATTTTGAAATGTCCATACTTTAATATAAACTCATTAACTATTCCTACAGCTATGGTTTGTGCTTCTTTATTCTCTATTGGGAACGCTACTACAAATTTAGTCAGTTCACATTGTAAGGCTAATATGTATCTATAGTTATTAGATATCCTTAGTGGACCTACGGTATCTATTTGTATTTTTTCAAAACTCGTTGTTGGTGTGTCGGTTCTCATCATTTCTTCTTTTGTGTGTCTCACCTGTTTGTTTATTTGACAAGGTGTGCAATTCCTTATGTGGGATTTAATCATACTGTTCATGTTTTTCCAGCAATACCTTTGTTTTAGTTTTAACAAAGTCTTGCGAATCCCTAAATGTCCTCCGTGTGGTGAATTGTGATATTCCTCTATTGATTTCACCTGTTCATCTTTATTCGTTATTCTATCGGGCGGCTTGTATATCATTATTCGTAGTTTCTTATGCGCATTATCTTTACCTTTTCGTTGCAACAGGTTAAATACTTTCTTAAATTCTTCCTTGTCTATAGACTCCAATATAATATGATCACTTGCTAATGAGAGTTCTTGGATTTTGTTACGTCTAGCAAAATCTAATAGTTTCTCCATAATCAAAACGTGTTCTGAATGTGGATTATCACTATTATTCTCATTAAGTTCGTGTCTGTGGGTACCCCTATTTATTGTTAGCTTTGCATTAACGGAAACTGGTTTCACGTTAGATATATCGCTACAATATACTTTTACAATATCTTTCGTACGTACGATATTAATACTTTTATTTTCATCATTGCGCAGGATAAATTTTAACTTCATAACACCGGTGATATCCGACAAGCTAGTGCAATCCCAACAATAGAATTGATCAGGTTCTACTTTTACGTGGCTGCTTTCGCTGCGGGTTTCTTGCTTTTTATCCTCTGTTTTGTTTGCCATGCCCCTTGTAATTGCTAATAGTTTACGCTTTGCTGTTTCATCTATAACTGGAGGTATCAATGCTTTTAAAGAGTCAGAATCCAACTCAATTCTTGACAAGGCATCAGCATTCGTGTTCATGCTGCCTTTCTTGTACACAATCGTGAAATCATAATCTGATAAGTCAGCTCTAATTCTAGTGAGTTTTGATGAAGGATTTGCATGGGTGAATAAAGATACTAGTGGTCTATGGTCTGTGACAACTACGAACTTTCTTCCGTAGAGATAGGGTCTGAAAAAGTTTATGCCCCAATGTATGGCTAAAAGTTCTTTTTCTATGACTGGTTTGTTGATGTCGTGCTTTGCTAGCGACTTGCTTGCATACGAAATTGGTAAATCCTGCCCAATTTCACCTTGCGATAATACAGCGCCTAATGCGTAATTAGATGCATCAGTTGTTAAAATGAATGGTTCTTCGAAATTTGGATACTGCAAAATTGGTGGCTCAATTAATTTTTTCTTAAGTGTTTCATACGCTTTTTGACATTCTTCGGTCCATTCAAACGTAACGATCTTTTTCAATAGCGAATTCAAACTTTTGGCAATTCCGGCAAAATTTGGAATAAAACGCCTGTAGTAGTTGCAGAACGCAACAAATCTGCGTACTTCATCTGCACATTTCGGAACCGGATAGTTTCTGATCGTCTCAAATTTAGATGGGTCTGTTTTAACACCTTCACTGGTTATCAAATGCCCTAAATACACTACTTCCGATTTCAAAAAGTGACACTTCCCAGGGTTCAACTTCAAGTTGTACTGTCGCATTCGCTGTAACACTTTGCGAAGATTATCATTGTGGTGTTTGACACTGCATCCAAAAACTATGATGTCATCTACGTATAGGAATGCCTCATGACTTAAACCACTCAAAGCTATCGTCAACATCCGTTGGAAACTGTTCGACGAAATCTTTAATCCAAATGGTAGTCTCTTGAATTGATAGTGACCATCACTGGTCGAAAACGCGGTGACGGGTCTAGATTCTTTCTCAAGTTCGATTTAGTGGAATGAACTAGTCATGTCCAAAGTTGAGAAATACTTCGCTCTACCGAGCCTATCTAGAACGTCTTCCAATCTAGTCAAAGGAAACTTATCATTGATGATTTTGTCGTTCAATCTACGAAAATCCACTACAAGTCTCCACTTAGCTCTACCATCTGAAGTCTTCTTCGGTACAACCAAAAGTGGTGAATTGTATGGGCTTACTGACGGTTCGACAATATCATTGTCCTCTAAGTCTCTGACTTGTTGTCATATTTCTTCGTTTTGAGCTTGAGGTAGCCTATAATTCTTAATGTAGACCGGACTATCGTCTGCCATCTGCAGCTTTTGTCTGTAGAAATTGTTTGTTGTTAATTTCTCTTCATGGTGCCATCATTAACTGCGGCCTCGCCGCTTTGGTAGGTAGAATCCCTGTACATTCCATTCTCCACAGTTGGGTTAAACTAACTTTTACTCCACAACAGTAAGGACCCAACGTCAACACAAATAAACGGAGAAGTATCCCAAGGCCCGTCAACGAACATATTTCCTGACGACCCCAGCATATTTCACAATCTTCTGAACTCATGTACATTTACAAGTGTTTTTTTTAAAGCGAATTTTTTATGTGATTGTGATCAGAAAAAAATCAATACCTACGAGCTATTTGTAAGCTAATATCCATACTGTGCCCTAAGCTTTAGAACAAAGATATGGTCGTAGCTGTGAAAATATAGTAACATTTTGATCAAAAATATATGAATGAAAGAGTCTCGATAAAGATTCAGGATTTCAAAACTTTAATATTACTCATTTCAATGATTTTTCAAATCAGAAATAACTACAAATAGAAACATTTGTTTCCATTTTTGTCCCTACCGACATTGCTAAGCATTTGCTTCAAACGTTAATCCCCAGGGCTTTGGAATTATCACAGAAAAAAATTATTTGCATATTATATTTTGTTTTAAAAATTTTTCTGATGCTGCTAAATTGATTTTATTATAAAGCATCTTCACCTTATTATGGACCTTTACATATGACCACTGGTATTGGAGAACCTAATATTTCAAACAGTATTTATTAAAAAAAAAATATAAGAAAGTAATAACATTTTATTATTTTCTTTCTAGAAGTTTTATTTTCAGACTCCACTTAGTACAAAAAAAATAAATAGTAAAGCAATTAAAACTTCAGTGTTTTTATTTTTATTTTGTACGACTCAATAAAGTTCTTAATCGTAACACGCTCTAATTAAGACTGACCCAATCGTCTACGTACATTCAAAATGTCAATTATCTTAGCTTACTGTTTAATTAAGTTTATTTAGAACATAATTCAGTGTTGAGTGTTTATAATAGTTAATTCAGTGTTGAGTGTTTATAATAGTCAATTCAGTGTTGAGTGTTTATAATACCATACAATTGTGTAGGTGTCATATACATAACTTGTATGATAGTTTTGCAATGTATGAAATTATGATTAAATGATATTTGATTTAGGTTCTGACATTGTAACCCCTCCACCGCAAGATTGAGGCTCCGACGAAATTATGTGTTTACAACTTTTGTTAATGATTTTTCGTCTTAATATAATTTTCTTACATATGACATAGAGTATTGCTATGATAGCGATTGAAATAATAGTCGTATTGATTCCTATGTTTGTAACATGGTAAGTATGATTTTTATATTCAAGTTTTTGTAATAAGTTTCTATTATGAATATTCTCTAAGTACAGTTCTCTTAAGTTTAATTCTTTTACTACTTCATGTTCCTTAGTTCTGGTTACAAAGTTTGGTAAAATTATTTTATCCAATACAGTATTTTCATAATTCGTAAAAGTTTTATTTTTAATAGAAATTTTGCAATTTTTGAATTTGATGAGGTAATTCCCACTAATATCGACATTTATTTTACTACAATTATTTATTACATTAGTTCTAACTAGGTTTTTTGTAATGATGATACCGGAGATAATTTCTTTGATTTCTTCATTTGTTACTATGGTTTTGTTACATAATGCTTCCTTTGAGTTAATAATGCCCTCTATGCAACTGTCAATCAACGGTATTAAGTTTTTTTCCAAGCTTTCCTTGACCGGTAACTTATATATATTATTATTGTCGTCAATTAGGACTTCGTTAGTGTGTAACGACAAGGACTTCTTATTTGAGTCAGGAATAGGTTCAATGAGTACTTTAGAGTATTTTAGATTCGAAAGTTGGGGTATGAGTAAAGCTATTACAATTGTATCTTGGTAAGTTGTAACAACGGTTTTAATATTTTGGTAACTTTCTAAATTTGGAATGAATTCTAACTCTTCTGCTGAGAGTATGTTTTTTGACAATATTCCGAGTCTGCTGGAGAGAAGTACTTGTTCAATGTCGTCTATATGGTTTTTAAGTAATGTTATGTCGTAGTTTATATGGTATGCATACTGCATGAGTTTTACTTCGTCTTCCAATGTCGTAATGCGGTTAGCGTATTCGTTAGTGAAATTGTCTATATATTGTTTCAGATATTTTTGTTGATGATTGATGTGAGTGGTTATATTTTCGATTTGATCCGATATCTGTCTATTTATTGAAATTTGTCTATTGTTTTCCTCGATTAGTTTTCCGTTGTTATTGTATAGTTCGTTAAGTCTGGTCTCAATTTCTATTTCGTCTTCATGGTCCATGGTTCCAGCAATAATTTTTAAACCTTTGCCTATTACATTGATGAGTCCGCGTTTGTTCCTAAAGTGAGGCTTGATACTTTTAATTTTGTTTTCCAATAAGATGAAACTTTGGTTTAGAGTTTGATATATATGTCTTATTAATTCAGGTTTTGATTGAAGCGCCATAAAAGTGGATTTTATATAATTTGCTGAAGTTTCATATGTTGTTAAGTTAACTATATGTAACACTTTGTGATAGTGGTTGATCATGCTAATAGTTCCAAGATCGAGGGTAATATATCCGTTGTTGCTGTTCAGGTCATTAACATGAATTTCCTGACTTTGGGCATAAAATGTGTTGGTGAAGAGTAAGAATGTTGATAGAAACCAAATCATCATTGTGGTATTTTTCATTTGCCTGTAAAAAGTTATGAGTTCTGTTAGTCTCAATGTGTCTGTATTAGTTTTAGTTTAAGTAACGCATATTGGTATTTACAATATGGAGGGTATAGAAAGAAATAATTTTTTCCCTATGGTAAACGGTTATGAAAGAAGTTTTCCTTGGATTATTTCAAGTATCATACGGTTTCGTAAGTAAGGAATGTCTGTTTGCGTAAATGTAAGTTCACGTCCTTTTGTAATATATTCAGCTATTATGCAACTAAATACACCGCAGTCACTTGTGTTCGTTTGTCTTGGTGTGTCGAGTACATTTTCTTTTGTGAAATGAGTTGTGTCGTAGTTTGATTTAAGTTTATCAATTGATTCCTTCTTTAAGTAATCTTCTATGCTATGTAAGAGACTAGTATTCTGTCCGCCTAACGAGTCGTAATATTTAATTGTTTTAGTTCTAAAATCTATAATGGCTAGGCACCAATGTGAATTGTTGATATGAACCGGTATAATTATCATATCGTAAGAGAAAATGTTTATCGTTTGAGTCCAGGGTCTGACTCCTTCGTAGCCAGATTGTAAAAGTTTTAATGTGAAAAAGGTATTCATCGCATATACACGAATTCTATCGGAGCCTGCTTTATTATTTTCACTTCTATCCTGAATGAGTTTTACATAAAAATTCAAAATATTGCCATTAAGCCAATTACTGCCTATAAGTGTGGAAATGTCACGTCTAGTGATTTGTAAACCAAATTTGGAGATAAGCGTCTCATTTTCTGGGCCTTGATATTTCGCCTTTTGTATCAGGGAATTTTGTTCGTTAGTAAATGGTGGAAATTCTTTCAAAACAGACGGTTTTTCGCGATTATAACAGGGGTCGTCAAAGGTAGTTAGCTTTTTCGATTTGTGTTTTCTACGTTTCGGTTTACATTTAAGGCTAATAGTAGGGCTTTCAATGGTTTGGTACTTCTTTTTCCGTTTTACGTGTGATTTGTAATATTTGTATCCAGAGTCAGTCACAATGTGGTCTTCATCGAATTTTCTTGCTGATACTTTCCTAAATTTGGCATGGTTTTTTCCGCCTCTGACTTCTTTCAGGAAGACTGGCCCTTCTTGTATGCTTGTTTCTTCGCGATCTTTGTTTGCTTTGCTAATGGCTTTTTCTTTCAATTTAATCATTCTTTCTTTGATGCTCGGATAGTCTGCTGGAGTTACGATGCCCGAAAGGAAATCCTTAGGTCTAAATCCTGTAGTAGAGTGTATGGTGTTATTGTAGAACATAACGGCCTTGAGTACTTTAGTTTCTACTGTATCAGTATCTTTTTCTGGGTCATGCCTTAACAATCGTATGTGTCCATTTAGTGTGTTATGAAACCGATTTATGTCTGCGTTAGAGGTGTGGTTGTTATTGGACGTATAATGGATTTCAATATTACGTTCTTTGAAAAACTCCTGGAGGGGGAGTGCTTTGCAGCCTAATTCATTGTCAATTATCAACTTTTTTATTTGTCCCACTACACCTAGATACTGTAGAGTGACACGCTTAAATTCTGTCCAAGTTCTGCCGATTATTTTGAAAGCTTGCGCAAATTTAGAGAATCGGTCTATGAAGGTAAAGAATATTGTTTTATCAAGACTATAATAAACATCTGCTTGTATTATGTCTCCGGGTGCGTTCGGGGTTTCGGTGATTTTAAATTTTTCTTTTATCGGATGGCGGTCGTATTTTTCAACATTACATATTTCGCAATTATTAATGAATTGTGTCACACGGATTTTCAGTTTAGGGTTATAAAATTTCATTTTGAGCTCTCTAAATACTTCGTCTATCCCTCTGTGGTTGTTACGAAGGTGTTCCTTTTTTATCTCTTCTACTAGTTTTTCTTCGTCTAGAATATCTTCGAGTAATGTTTCGCAGCGTATTAGCTTGAAATTATCGTTATTTGAAAAGTTTTGGTAATAAGCGTCCTGAAGTGTTTGAAAGAACTCGTCATCTTTGACAAGTACTGCGTTAAGTCCTTTGGGGTTGAAATGGTTTTTCAAGAGGGTTATCGCTGTTTGATGATCGAATATTTTGACGAATACCTTTGTTCTATTTTTATCGAAAACTTTCTCTTTCTTTACTCTCAAGGACCCTGAGGTAGATTTGTAAATAACAATTTGGTTTTTGAAGACGTTGATGGCTGATTTGCTTGTCGGGAAATCATGGTTATTTTCGATTAGGTTAAGTTCTAGATTTTCAATCCTGGACAACGCATCTGCTGCACTATTTGCGGTTCCTTTTCTATATTGGACCGTATATTCAAATTCTGATAGCTTTAAGCGCCATCTAACCAATTTCGAGTTAGGCTCTTTAATAGAAAATAACCAGGACAGTGGTCTATGGTCTGTCTCAACGATAAACTTTCGTCCAAACAGATATGGGCGAAAATATTTCGTGGCCCACACAATTGCCAACAATTCTTTTTCGATTGTGCTGTAATTGACTTCATGCTCGTTTAGTGTCACGCTAGCGTAGGAAATGGGATGACCTTCTTGGGACAATATTGCACCTAAGGCATATTGGCTAGCATCGGTGGTTAGCGTAAAGATTTTGTTGAAGTCAGGGTACCGCAATATAGGATCGTTAGTGAGGAAGGTTTTCAGAGTTTGGAAACTAGTGAGATATTCTGGGTCGGATAGGTTTAATTTCGAATCTTTCTTTAAGTATTTAGTCATAGGTTTTGCGATTTTTGAATAGTCTTTTATAAATTTCCGGTAAAATCCGGTTAGGCCAAGAAATTGCTTTATTTGTTTAGGGGTTTTAGGTAAAGGGAAGTTTTTGACACATTCGACTTTTTGGGGATTTGGTTTAATACCATCGGGTGTCACGATATGCCCGAGGAACTCCGTTTCCTTCTTTAAGAATTCAGACTTGTCCATTTGGACTTTTAAATTTACTTCTTTTAATCGCTTGAAAATTTTATTTAGAGAATCTATGTGTTCTTGAAGGGAAGTAGAAAAGATGATAATATCGTCGAGATATACTAAACAGATTTTATTGATATAGTCACTAAGAACGAAATTCATAAGTCGTTGAAACGTGGCGGGTGCCGTTTTTAGCCCAAACGGCATACGCAAAAACTCGTAGTGTCCGTTTTCCACACGGAAAGCAGTTTTGTGTATGTCGCGTTCATCGATCTCAATCTGGTGAAAGCCTTTTGCCAGGTCGAGAGTCGTGAAGTATTGGCAGTTTCCCAGTTTTTCCAGTATTTCATCAATATTGGGGATTGGAAACTTGTCGTCAACGGTGATCTCGTTTAACCTCCTGTAGTCAATGACAAGCCTCCATTTGGTCTTTCCACTGGCATCTGCCTTCTTAGGCACGATCCAGATCGGTGCACAGTATGGTGAATTACTAGGTCGTATGATATTTTGGTCTAACATTTCACGAATCTGTTTCTCTACTTCAGTTTTATGTACATACGGATATCGGTAAGTTTTACAATGGATCGGAATGTCATCAACGGTTCGGATTCTGTGTTTAATGACGTTAGTAAATGTTAGATCTGAATCTTCGTTGTAGAATATACTATTGTATTTTTTTATTAATTTCGTAAGTGAAGAACGCTCTTCAGAATTCAGATGGTCGATCCTCAGTTGATCGATTATAGGGATAGCATCAGTTTGTTCTATTATGTTGAAATTAAAGTCGTTCACTTCAACCACTTTCAACGGTTGAGGGATACATATTCTATTGGAACATGCTCTTAATCTTTTTACACTTGCGTTTGTTTGGAAGTTATCAACGTCGTAAATGCCTTCCCGTATGAGATACGATCCATCTTCGGCTCGGGTCTCCGGTATAAGGGCCAATCCGTTCTTCTGTGATACGGATAAATTCATTACGATATCTTCGAAAGCATTCGCTTCAGATTTAAGCTTAACTTCCGTACAAAAATTGAGTTTTATTTTTCTAACTCCAATAATTAAATGTTCGTTTTTGAAGTCGATAAGAGCATTGATTCGGTGCAAAATGTTGTTTCCAATTATACCGTCGTATTCGTCATGGAACTTACAGACTAAAAACTCTGCTTTTTCGTCTGGGTTTCCTAGCTCTTGGAAGAGCGGTATATTTACTTTACGATCAATTTGGACAGTATGGTTAAGGGTTTTTAAGGTTAGAGGGTTTTCTAAAACTATTTCCCATTTCGGGTGGCAAATTTCAGGATTTATAACTGAGTGTGTTGCGCCTGTGTCGATTATGAATTTTAGAGGCTTGGTGTTTGATTTTACTATTATATGGGGTAAACCGTGTCCGAGGCTGCGGACTGAAAATTCTCAGAATGGATGTTTGTTGGTTGGTTAGAAACTTTTGCCAGGTCAACTTCCATGGGTTCTGGCCTATTTTGATTAGTATTATTGCTCTGTTGGTGGAAGTTTTTATTCGGATTCGAATAGTTATTTTGGTAGCCATTAAAACTTTGTGGGTTGGTATAGTCGAAAGACCTACTTGTATTATATGGGTTTGATTGGTTTTGGTTTGATCTATTGTTGGGCTGATAGTTCGTTTTGTTGTTACCGTGTTTGTTCGGATGGTAGTGTTTTTGTCCGTCGTGCCGAAATTTATTGTTATGGGAATATGACTGGGTGGATTTGGTTTTTGATTGGTCTGAAGTATTAGACCATTGGTCTCGACGGTTGTTTTTATTTTTATTTTTATGAAATTCTCTACTGTTGGGATTCTGATTAGAAAAATCGGTGTTTTTACCAAAGGGATTGAAGAAAGCATATCCACTTTCATGTAGTATGTTGATACTTTCCTCAAGGGAACTCGGATTTCTACAGAAAAGAATAGAACGCATTGGTTCAGGTAATTTATTTTTGAATACACATAGAGCGGAAGATTTGTTAGCTTCTATATTAGTTGTAACCAAAGTTTCGTCTGTTAGACCTTGTTTAGTTTTTATGTTAAGGCGACGCAAAATGCCTTTTATCTCGTTAAAGAAATCTACACTATTGGATTTGAATTTACACGCTCGTAACTCATCGAACAATTCTTCGACGGTTCGTCTGTCACCGAAATTTTGTATTAGGGTCGATTTGATACTACACCACGTTGTCATGTGGACATTGATTTCGACTACTTCTCTCGCTCTGCCTTTTAATTTCGACTTTATCATGTCGGAAAAAACACTTTGTGATAGCTCGTCATACCTTGTGAGCAATGGGTGCACTTTGTCTATTAAATCGATAAAATTCTGGAGTTCTCTATAGTCTCCATTAAATTCCGGAAGTCTAGAGAGATACCTTAAGGGGTCTATGTTTAGAGATAACATAGTTGTATCTTGAGGTTGATCAGAAAAGAAATTGCTTATTATCTGTGAAAGCTGGTGTGATTGACTTCTTGCAGTTTCGAGTTGATCAAGAAGGCTGGTTGAATTAGACTCTGACATAGAGACAACCACATACAATTAAAGAAATAGGGAAAAACAAGCAGTATAGCTTGGCAAAAAGGAGATACGCGGTCGCGAAAATTGCAGAAAAGGCACGCACATCAAAACAAGTAACACTCGCGGAACGTTTTCACACTAAAATCACTACACAAAACCTGTACACTTCCAATAAATTCTAACAATCAATTCAGAAAAAAAAATTTTATAGATATATTTTGTATTTTTTAAATATTCAATAAATAAATTTTCAATAATATTCGCTTTTAGCTATTTTTTTTTATATATTCTACCACAGTGAAATCTATGATTTAGCGACAATATTCAATTTTTAGCTTATCAATAAAATTCAAATACAAATTTAAAGTTGAATTGTAATAAATCGAACAAATTAATACATCTGACCTTTTTCCAACGGGAGATGCTTTTCCTTTTTCAACAAGAGGTGCTCTTCAACGGTAGGTGTTTTTCCTTTTCGAACGGGAGTTGCTGTTCCTTTTGTACAGGATATGTTCTTCCTTCTTGAACGGGAGGTGCTCTTCTTCTTCAACGGGAGATCGAACAAATTACAAATTTGCAAATTCCGTCCGTAATTGGTCGTTGTTTAAGTCGTGGGACACCAACTAATGTACTTCAGGTGTTTGCGGCGTATACGTACGCGAACGAATCTTCTCGACGCGGATACGTTTACTGAGTCGCGGAGTCGATAAAAATTTTAATTCGGATCACACGCTAAAATATTAAAATATACGCGTATCTTTTCGCGGCGTGGATCCTACCGACTGCGCCAGTTTTATTTTCAGACTCCACTTAGTACAAAAAAAATAAATAGTAAAGCAATTAAAACTTCAGTGTTTTTATTTTTATTTTGTACGACTCAATAAAGTTCTTAATCGTAACACGCTCTAATTAAGACTGACCCAATCGTCTACGTACATTCAAAATGTCAATTATCTTAGCTTACTGTTTAATTAAGTTTATTTAGAACATAATTCAGTGTTGAGTGTTTATAATAGTTAATTCAGTGTTGAGTGTTTATAATAGTCAATTCAGTGTTGAGTGTTTATAATACCATACAATTGTGTAGGTGTCATATACATAACTTGTATGATAGTTTTGCAATGTATGAAATTATGATTAAATGATATTTGATTTAGGTTCTGACATTGTAACCTCTAGACTCAGATCCCTTTCAAACATCCAAAATTCACTGAGGATTTGGCAACAGAAACCATACAAATACCAAGCTTTTTATTTTTGGCATTAAAATGCATCTCCCTATCCTCCTTCATGTCAGATATAACGGTCGTTGCTGTCTCTAATGCAAACACATTGTTGCATAATGCACAATGGTACTAAAGCATGGTGTCGCACACAGTGTCATATTAAAATTCATGTTGTTTTCGATTTGAATTATTCATTGCTTTCGCTCAGATTTTCGCTTTCGACGAATCGTCTATTCTCTTGACATTTTGTATATTCTTTGTAGTTGTCAGAGGAAAACTGAAATTTTCTTGTTCATATAATAAAAGACAATAAATTTTGTTTAAGTATAACGTACACACATTTTATATTCATATGAGAATATTGTTGTGTATGCATTTTTGTCTACTCAAGTATTAAAAAATACTGTGGTTTTTTATATATGCAGCTCTGGTAACAAAATATAACTTTAATAATTTACATTTTCGTCAAAGACGATATCGGTTTGCTTTATAATTTTAAAGCAAAATATTTTCAGCGAGAAATTACTAAACAAAAATAAATCTATTTAAACATCTATGAAATTTTATTATAATCTTTATTTGTAGTCTGTAATACCCTTGCTAGATAAAAAGAAACTCTTGTGGATCGGTTTCTTGAAACAAAAAGCTTCGACGAGAAGCAGCAGGAATTTAGAATTTTTTTCTTTAGTTTTACATAGCTGAAATGTTTATAAAACTAGATTTTGTACTTACGACCGGATTAATTGGTTGGGTATTTAAGATATGTTAGTTTAATTTTTCTCAGTTTCTTTATCATTTGCAAATCAAATATGTTGTTTACTTTGTTTCAAAGACTAGGTAAGTAGGTAGGTTGAAGTGGCTGCGGATCAACAGAGGCCTGCCGACCAGTGCTGTCGTTTTGAAAATTTTCAGAGGAGTATATTTCCTAATCCAAACGGAGTACTTTACATTAAAAGGGAGTACAATCGTTTTTTATGTAATGCTAGTCAAACAGAGACTATGAGTTTAGACTTGCTGGTTTCACGTAAGTTGGATGAATAAAGGTCCAACCAGTTATGACTGGTTACGCGACGTATATGCGCCATGCCATGCAAAGCGTATATGCGCCATTGCAACCAAACACAAATATCGGAACTGCCAGAAAAGTGGCAGCATATTGGGCAAGTTTTTGCTCAATTATTGTTATTTATGAGCTGTTCGTATGTGAAGTGGTGGTGAGATAAGATTTTGGAAACAACGTTTTCTGGTCGCAGATGTTTTAAGTGTTTTATGGATTTTAACGTTAAAGCTCTCTTCAAATTGGCTGTATTCCGTTTGCCGCTTAGAACTGTGGAAAAAAATGTAAATATTGCGGGCCAAGACTTCAATGTGCTGGGGTAGTTTTTTTTCGGGTGCTGGTCATATACAGGTCGTAACACACAAATTTGGAAAATCTATTTCAAGGAAGAATTTGACACCTTGCTTATTACCCATCATAACCGAAGCTTCGTCTGAAGCGAATTTCACTAAGTTTTTCAACGAAATATTTAAATCGTTGAAATACTTCGGCAAATTGTAATATATTTACTTTGCATCATATTGAGAGTGCCGGCGAAAACAAGTAGCAGTAAAAATTATGTTATGTTTAGTAATAATAGTAATAGATTTAGAATAATCTGTGATTTCCCGCACGTATTCAAACTTTGAATGAGTTAGTTGCGGTGCCGCACCGCAACCGCACCGCAGCCGCATCGCAACTGCACCGCAACCGCACCGCAGCCGCACCACAACCGCATCGCAACCGCACCGCAGCCACACCGCAACCGCACCGCAGTCGCACCGCAACCGCACCGCAACCGCAGCCGTGCGGTTGCGGCTGCGGTGCGGTTGCGGCTGCGGTGCGGCTGCGGTGCGGTTGCGGCTGCGGTGCGGTTGCGATGCGGTTGCGGTGCGGCTGCGGTGCGGTTGCGGTGCAGTTGCGATGCGGCTGCGGTGCGGCTGCGGTGCGGCTGCGGTTGCGGTGCGGCTGCGGTGCGGTTGCGATGCGGTTGTGGTGCGGCTGCGGTGTTGTTGCGGTGCAGTTGCGGTGCGGCTGCGGAGCGGTTGCGGTGCGGTTGCGGTGCGGTTGCGGTGCGGTTGTGGTGCGGTTGCGGTGCGGTTGCGGTGCGGCTGCGGTGCGGTTGCGGTGCGACTGCGGTGCGGTTGCGGTGTGGCTGCGGTGCGGTTGCGGTGCGGCTGCGGTGCGTTTGCGATTGTGGTGCGGCTGCGGTGCGGTTGCGATGCGGCTGCGGTGTTGTTGCGGTGCAGTTGCGGTGTGCGGTTGCGGTGCGGCTGCGGTGCGGTTGCGGTGCGGCTGCGGTGCGGCTGCGGTGTGCGGTTGCGGTGCGGCTGCGGTTGCGGTTGCGGTGCGGTTGCGGTGTGGCTGCGGTGCGGTTGCGGTGTGCGGTTGCGGTGCGGCTGCGGTGCGGTTGCGGTGCGGCTGCGATGCGGTTGCGGTGCGGCTGCGGTGCGGCTGCGGTGTGCGCTTGCGGTGCGGCTGCGGTTGCGGTTGCGGTGCGGTTGCGGTTGCGGTTGCGGTGCGGTTGCGGTGCGGTTGCGGTGCGGTTGCGGTGCGGTTGCGGTGCGGCTGCGGTGCGGTTGCGGTGCGGTTGCGGTGCGGTTGTGGTGCGGTTGCGGTGCGGTTGCGGTGCGGCTGCGGTGCGGTTGCGGTGCGGCTGCGGTGCGGTTGCGGTGCGGTTGCGGTGCGGTTGTGGTGCGGTTGCGATGCGGCTGCGGTGCGGCTGCGGTGCGGTTGCGGTGCGGTTGCGGTGCGGTTGCGGTGCGGTTGCGGTGCGGTTGCGGTGCGGTTGCGGTGCGGTTGCGGTGCGGCTGCGGGGCGGTTGCGGTTCGGCTGCGGTTGCGGCTGCGGTGCGGTTGCGGTGCGGTTGCGGTGCGGTTGCGGTGCGACTGCGGTTGCGGTGCGGTTGCGATGCGGCTGCGATGCGGTTGCGGTGCGGCTGCGGTGCAGTTGCGGTGCGGCTGCGGTGCGGTTGCGGTGCGGTTGCGGTGCGGTTGCGGTGCGGTTGCGGTGTGGCTGCGGTGCGGCTGCGGTGCGGCTGCGGTGCGGTTGCGGTGCGGTTGCGGTGCGGTTGCGGTGCGGTTGCGATGCGGCTGCGGTGCGGTTACGGTGCGGTTGCGGTGCGGTTGCGGTGCGGCTGCGGTGCGGTTGCGATGCGGTTGCGATGCGGTTGCGGTTGCGGTGCGGCTGCGGTGCGGTTGCGGTGCGGTTGCGGTGCGGTTGCGGTGCGGTTGTGGTGCGGTTGCGATGCGGCTGCGGTGCGGCTGCGGTGCGGTTGCGGTGCGGTTGCGGTGCGGTTGCGGTGCGGTTGCGGTGCGGTTGCGGTGCGGCTGCGGTGCGGTTGCGGTGCGGCTGCGGTTGCGGCTGCGGTGCGGTTGCGGTGCGGTTGCGGTGCGGTTGCGGTGCGGTTGCGGTGCGGTTGCGGTGCGGTTGCGGTGCGGTTGCGGTGCGGTTGCGGTGCGGTTGCGGTGCGGTTGCGGTGCGGTTGCGGTGCGGTTGCGGTGCGGTGGCGGTGCGGCTGCGGTGCGGTTGCGGTGCGACTGCGGTGCGGTTGCGGTGCGGCTGCGGTGCGGTTGCGGTGCGGTTGCGGTGCGGCTGCGGTGCGGTTGCGATGCGGTTGCGATGCGGTTGCGGTGCAGTTGCGGTTGCGGTGCGGCTGCGGTGCGGTTGCGGTGCGGTTGCGGTGCGGTTGCGGTGCGGTTGCGGTGCGGTTGCGATGCGGTTGCGGTGCGGCTGCGGTGCGGTTGCGGTGCGGCTGCGGTGCGGCTGCGGTGCGGCTGCGGTGCGGTTGCGGTGCGGTCGCGGTGCGGCTGCGATGCGGTTGCGGTGCGGCTGCGGTGCGGTTGCGGTGCGGTTGCGGTGCGGTTGCGGTGCGGCTGCGGTGCGGTTGCGATGCGGTTGCGGTGCGGCTGCGGTGCGGTTGCGGTGCGGTTGCGGTGCAGTTGCGGTTGCGGTGCGGCTGCGGTGCGGTTGCGGTGCGGCTGCGGTGCGGTCGCGGTGCGGCTGCGATGCGGTTGCGGTGCGGTCGCGGTGCGGCTGCGATGCGGTTGCGGTGCGGCTGCGGTGCGGTTGCGGTGCGGTTGCGATGCGGTTGCGGTGCGGCTGCGGTGCGGTTGCGATGCGGTTGCGATGCGGTTGCGGTGCGGTTGCGGTGCAGGTGCGGCTGCGGTGCAGTTGCGGTTGCGGTGCGGCTGCGGTTGCGGTTGCGGTGCGGTTGCGGTGCGGCTGCGGTGCGGTTGCGATGCGGTTGCGATGCGGTTGCGGTGCAGTTGCGGTTGCGGTGCGGCTGCGGTGCGGTTGCGGTGCGGTTGCGGTGCGGTTGCGGTGCGGTTGCGGTGCGGTTGCGATGCGGTTGCGGTGCGGCTGCGGTGCGGTTGCGGTGCGGCTGCGGTGCGGCTGCGGTGCGGCTGCGGTGCGGTTGCGGTGCGGTCGCGGTGCGGCTGCGATGCGGTTGCGGTGCGGCTGCGGTGCGGTTGCGGTGCGGTTGCGGTGCGGTTGCGGTGCGGCTGCGGTGCGGTTGCGATGCGGTTGCGGTGCGGCTGCGGTGCGGTTGCGGTGCGGCTGCGGTGCAGTTGCGGTGCGGCTGCGGTGCGGTTGCGATGCGGTTGCGGTGCAGTTGCGGTTGCGGTGCGGCTGCGGTGCGGTTGCGGTGCGGCTGCGGTGCGGTCGCGGTGCGGCTGCGATGCGGTTGCGGTGCGGTCGCGGTGCGGCTGCGATGCGGTTGCGGTGCGGCTGCGGTGCGGTTGCGGTGCGGTTGCGATGCGGCTGCGGTGCGGTTGCGGTGCGGTTGCGGTGCGGTTGCGGTGCGGCTGCGGTGCGGTTGCGGTGCGGTTGCGATGCGGCTGCGGTGCGGTTGCGATGCGGCTGCGGTGCGGTTGCGGTGCGGTCGCGGTGCGGCTGCGATGCGGTTGCGGTGCGGCTGCGGTGCGGCTGCGGTGCGGCTGCGGTGCGGCTGCGGTGCGGCTGCGGTGCGGTTGCGGTGCGGTTGCGGCTGCGGTGCGGTTGCGGCTGCGGTGTTGTTGCGGTGCAGTTGCGGTGCGGTTGCGGTGCGGCTGCGGTGCGGTTGCGGTGCAGTTGCGGTGCGGCTGCGGTGCGGTTGCGGTGCGGTTGCGGTTGTGGCTGCGGTGCGGTTGCGGTGCGGCTTCGGTGCGGTTGTGGTGCGGCTGCGGCTGCGGTGCGGTTGCGGTGCGGCTGCGGTGCGGTTGCGGTGCCGTTGCGGTGCGGTTGCGGTGCGGCTGCGGTGCGGCTGCGGTGCGGTTGCGGTGCGGCTGCGGTGTGCGGTTGCGATGCGATTGCGGTGCGGTTGCGGTGCGGTTGCGATGCGGCTGCGGCGTGGCGGCGGTGCGGTTGCGGTGCGGTTGCGGTGCGGTATGCGGTACCATAAGCGAATGGTAAGCGGTACGTTAAGCGGTATGGTAAGCGGTATGGCAAGCGGGACTGTAAGTGGTACGGTTAGTAGAAGTCAAGCTGAAAAGTCGAGCATTTCATTGCAAGTTTGTTGCCAATAATCTTCTCAACTTACCGTTGATTTCATCATTCACTTCAAACAGACAGCTGAAATATTCTTCACAGAAATTTCCGAAATTCTTCAAGAAAAACAATTTACGCGATGAAGCAAAGTCAATGGTGTCGCAAAAAGTAAAGAAAGATTCAAATCACTTCACTACTTTTACGCCAAAGCCCTCTACCTCACCCTACCCTGCCACGACCGATGTTAGCAGAGGGCACCAACAAGCAATTGCTATCGCACCGTCGGTCGATTCCCACATAATATATAATGAAAATTAAGAACAGTTCACGCGGGAGGGCATTACACAGCAAAACTAAGTACTTCTAGTCTTCTTCTTAGAAATGGAGAGTAAATGTTCTAACTACACCACTATACAATTAAAAACCGTCACGGGTTATGCTTTAACAAATTCTTTATTCTACTGGAATTAGATTTAACAACAAATTTCAATTTTCAATGAATGTACAAATTTCTCTAACAACCGATTTCCTTTCACACCATCTAAATTCAAAAGTCAACTGTACAGTGAAAATTTCGGTACTTTCTTTTGCTATACAACTTTCTCTTAATTCTCTTGTTATATTTCTAGTTTTACCAGTATTCTTCTTCACGGTGAATATCAAGTAAAAAAACAGTTGTGAATGGACATTTAACATGTAGTGTCAAATGACAAATGTCATGTGACAACTGTCATCAGAGTAAATACTGATCGCGAACATTGGAAATTGACCTTAGATAAGTATATATTTTTGTTGTCTTGAACTCGATCCTTTTGTTGTTTTTTCCTTTCAGGTTCCTGTTTTGGAGAGGCCGCCGTTGCGTCGCAACATTCTCCCCCAGATGAAGCGTGTGTAGTGCCTCAGTATTATCTATTGGGCTGACTTCTGAAATGGTAAGTATTAATTGGCTAATCTATTTTGATAAATGTTGTTTGTATGTCACGTCCGGGTCTGGATACTATTTAGATCTAGATTCCTATCGTTAATGCTTTGTCCGATGTGCCGGTTAAGCTGATGGATTCGTTCAACTCAGTTTTGGCATGGTGAAGTTGTCCCACCTATGCTGGGCGTCCACCTATACCATCACTGATTTGTATGGAATTCCAAAGACTTCTCACGTTAAGTAGTTTCGCGAATTTATTTGATATGGCAAGGTCTCATGGAGGAAAAGGATGTGTAAGGAACATTTTGATAGAAGGAATTAAAGGTGCATTTCTTATGATGTATTTTGCGTAGGTACTAGTGCAATTTTTGTGACTGATCATTTGTATGTCTTTATATTTGACCATACGGTTACTACTCGTACTAGGGAATCGTTTCCTGGATGAACCTCTATAATTCTGGCTAATGGCCAACGATAAGAAGGTAATTTTTCATCCTTTAGTATACACAAATCGCCCACTTTGACATTGTTTTCTGTTGTATTCCATTTGGGCCTAAGTTGCAAGCGATTCAAATATTCGGTTTTCCACCGTTTCCAGAAATCTTGCGTCATCTTTTGTGTTGTCTGCCATCTATGGAGATGGTTGATATTGTCGCCTTCGAAATCTGCTTCGGGTGGTGCTAGTAGTGTATCGCCAATCAGGAAATGTGCTGGAGTAAGTGCCGTCGTGTCTGTTGGATCGTCGTTCAAGGGGCACAGGGGTCGAGAATTGAGGCAGGCTTCTATTCTAATTAAGATGGTGGACAATTCTTCATACGTTAGAGCAATGTTGCCCACAATTCGGCGCAAATGAGACTTTATAGATTTGAATCCGGCTTCCCAGAGCCCACCAAAATGCGGCGAAGCTGGAGGATTCAAATGCCACGTAACGCCATCATTGGCAAGTATTTCGGCAGCCTTTTTGTTGATTTCTGATAATTTGTTCAATTCAGCATATTCCCCGACAAAATTTGTTCCACAATCGGAATACATATGTCCACTAAATCCTCGTCTTCCCATAAATCTTCGTAATGCTGCAAGGAATAACAACAATTTCGATATGTATAGCTTTTGCTACTAAACAAATAAATATAGCCACGTAGCCCTTCGATGTTTTACTACCTCTTCCTCGCCTGTCTTTTATGTCGAATGGTCCACAAAAATCAACACCCGTATGTGTGAATGGGCGAGAAATAGTTACGCGAGCTGCTGGCAAGTTTCCCATCAGCTGAGTTGCACCGTTCGCTTTGGCCCGAAAACAGCGGATGCATTTATGTACAAAATGTTTGATCCGGTTGCGACCATCTATCAGTCAAAATCTTTTTCTCAACGTGTTCAGCATTAGTTGAGTTTGTCCATGCAAGGTTGCTTGATGGACTTGATGCAACATTAATTCAGTGAACCTTCCATTTCGTGGGAGAATTATTGGATGCCTTTCATCAAAACTCAATTGTGCATTTTTTAGACGACCTAGCACACGTATTAATCCAGTTTTGTCTATGAAGGGGTTTAATTTGATCAATTTACTTTTTTTTTCAATTGGTTTGTTATTCAAAAGACAGGCTATTTCTTGTGAGTATTCACTTTGTTGAGCGTGTTTGATCCAGAATTCGAATGAGTGTCGCAGCTCTTCACTGGTTAAATATGGTGGATTCTCTGTTCGATTTATGTTCGGTCTGCGAAAACGGAAGCAGTAAGCGGTAATTCTAATTAGTTTCGATAATGTTGAATATCTTTGTAACCAAGTGTCTAAGAAACTTTCTGTATGTATTCCTACATTAACAATGTAATGTTTTCGTTTTTCGACTTAAACTGATTTGATATCTCGCATTTTAGGCCATGCATCGATGTCTTCGGATAACCAGCTTGGTCCGTGCCACCATAGCTCATTGTGTATTAAATCGATTGGTTTTACTCCTCTGGAAGCTACATCTGCTGGATTGCATTTAGATGGAACATATCGCCATGGTATGTTATCAGTGTTCTCAAGGATGAGAGCCGTTCTGTTAGATACAAATGTAGTCCATTGAGTGGGGTGACCTTTCAGCCATGCTAGCACGATCTCTGAGTCACTCCATAACCAGGTAGGTATGTTTTCAATTTTTAATGATGTTGTAACTTCTTTTAGTAATCGAGACAATAGTACAGCTCCGCATAGCTCCAATCGTGGAATACTAACTGGCTTCACTGGTGCCACTTTGGTTTTAGCCATTAATAGATGACTGTTGACAGCCGAGCCTGCACGCCCTACCACATAGATTACTGCTGCGTAGGCACGTTGAGAGGCGTCACAAAATCCGTGAAGTTCTATTTTCGAGTTTTGTTGGTAAGCTACCCATCTTGGGATTTTAATGTTTTCAATTTCCGGTAATTGGCTCAATAATGTCATCCATTCCGTGTTTAGTGCAGTTGATATTGGTTCATCCCAATCTTGCCCAGATAACCATAGTCCTTGTAGTAAAATTTTAGCTGATACCATAATAGGTGCTATCCAACCTAATGGATAGTAGAGACGTGCAACTTCCGATAAAATCGAGCGTTTTGTGTAGGTTTCTAATTGCTTATGCCTTTTCAATCGATAGGTGAAGAAGTCTGCTAGCGGATACCACATTATTCCTAGCGATTTGTATCCATTATCCATATCCATATTGATCGCATCTTGCATTTCAATGTCTTCAGATGGGATTTCTTCTAAAATTTGTCTGTCGTTTGTTATCCACTTTCTCAATTTAAAACCGCCAGAATTCAACAATTTAATGAGTTCGTCTCTTTTGATAATGCATTCTTGTAGACTATTTCCTCCAGATAATAAGTCGTCTACGTAAAATTCTTCGAAGACTGCTTTACTTGCATTTGGATAGCTTTCAATTTCATCTATTGCTAATTGGTGTAAAGTTCTGATTGCTAGAAACGGTGCTGAAGTAGTTCCAAAGGTTACGGTAGTCAGAACATAGTCTTTAACTAGATCAGTTGGCTGTTGCCTCCAAACAATTTTCTGAAATTTTGCATCTTCTGGATGCATATCTATTTGTCGGTACATTTTAGCAATGTCGGCCACCATTGCGAACTGCTTTAATCTCCATCTTATGAGAATTGATGTCATGGTGCTCTGAATGGTCGGTCCTGTCAATAATATATCATTCAAATACACCCAGAACTCGTTTTCCTTGATGCATCAAATACCACTCTTAATTTTGTAGATGTGCTTTCTTTCTGCACTGCGTGATGTGGAATGAAGTTAGCTGTGCTGCGTTTGGTTCCAGCTTCAAACGTGACTTCTCTACAAACGGGAACTTCCTTCATGTGACCTAGACTTATATATTCTTGCATTACTGCTGAATATTCTTCTTGAAGACTTCTGTCCCTTTCGAAGCGTTTCTCCATCTGCATTAAACATTTGATTACATTTTCTCTGGAAAACCCTAGTGAATGTTGACTCTCTGTGTTTCTAAATGGCAACCGAACTTGATATCGACCGTTTTGCTTTCTCTTGACATTTACCTTATAGTGTTCTTCACATGCTTCTTCTTCTTGAGTAATATTTTTACCCTTTCCAACTTCCTCAATCTCCCAAAAATGTTTAAGTTGCTCACTAATTTTCACGTCCTCCTCTATTTGCACATTAAGTGTGTGCACTATTTGCGCGTTGTTATCGCTGAATCTACCTGATATTATCCAGCCTAGCTTAGTAAGTTGTAGCACTGGACCTAGAGTCAATTTTCGAATTTTTCCAAGTAATAACTGAGCGTAAACTTCAGCTCCCAATAAAATGTCAATCTTGCTCGGTTGGTCAAAGTGAGGATCAGCCAGATCTAAATTTCCAATCTGTTTTCGAATTGATGTGGAAATTGTTTGCGATGGGATGAAATTTGTCAACTTTCTCAACACGAGAGCATCTACTTTCAAATATTCGTTTGTTTTGGTGCGAAGTGTAATTTCCAAATTTCCGTTCGTCGAAATACCCTTTGTCTCTCCAATACCAGCTACAGTGATGTTTGTCTATTGCCTTTTCCCTCCAATTCTTTGAGCTGCACTCTCTGTAATGATTGACGCCTGTGAACTTTGATCCAGCAAAGCGCGTAGTGTTATAAATCCAGTCGAAGACTCAACCGTCACTAATGCTGTTGCTAACAATACCGTTTTTGTAGCATTGCTAGTCGAAGAGTTTATCTTCGTGACTGTTGTCACTGAAGTCGAAGGTCTATGATCCAAAGAAGTCAAAGTCGATGGTCGAACATTGTGTGAAAACGAGGTTGAAGGTTCTTGATTGAATTCTAAGATGGGAGGCAGATTATTTTGAGTGAATGAATTCGACGTCTGGTTTCGATGCCGAGATGAAGATTGAGACTGCTGCGGAAGGACTCCAGTTGTAGATACATCGGGTTTATGCAGAAGTGTGTGATGTGCCTTTTTGGGACAGTTTCCGACTAAGTGTCCTTTGTTCAAGCAATTGAGGCACAAACCATTTCTTTTTACCATATCAAATCTCGTCGCATGATCTGATTGAAGAAAAGTGGTACATTGTCTCAAATGATGTGGCCCCTTACACGAAATGCATATAGTATGCTGCTCGTGTTTTGTCAAAAACAAATTATGTGAAGATCGAGTGGGTTTATGTTTTTCTACCCCAGCAGCCTCTAATGCTCTAAAACGACGCAGCAAGAACTCTGTGAGGTCTTTAAACGATAATGTTTTTTTGTGCGCAGCTTGCTGTTGTTCCCAAATTTGACGAGTCTCAGTTGGTAGTCGTTGAGTTGTCAAATGCACTAACATTGCATCCCAAATATTTGCTACCTCTAAATTGACGATTGCCTGAACGCTGTCGGTAGTTTTATCGAGTAACATTTTAATAGACGAAGCGGATTCATTTGCATTATTGATGGCCAGCAACCTTCTAAATTGAGTATTTAATAGAACGCGCTTATCATCATAACGTTCTATGAGCAATCTCCACGCTGAATTATAATTGGATTCAGTGATCGAGTAATGTTTGAGAAGTTGTTCAGCTTCCCCCGAAAGACTGCATTTTAGGTAGTGTAACTTCTCTACTCGAGATAAATTAGATTTGTTGTGAATCAAAGATACAAACAAATCTTTAAAAGAAGTCCACTCCCCATAGTTTCCGTTAAACTTCGGCAAGTTTATGCGTGGAAGTCGAACATCCATGTCATCGTTTGATCGACAAGAATGATTTTGTATCTCATTGTCAGCCTGTGCTGCCTGTGCCCCTTGTTCCAATTTCAGATCTTCTAGATCTGTTTCAAAACTCAAATTGAGTTCTTTAAAAGATAAATACAGTTTATCTTTGAAATACTCTAAATCCAGATCGGTTTGCTCTTTGACTAATGCGAGTATCTTCTGATGCGTTTCCAGGAAAGTTTGCCGAATTTCTTGCACTCGCTGGAGCAATTTCGTGGCATATGCAAGAGTTTTTCGTACTTTCGCATCCTTTCTGAAGTTACTTTGCATTTTATTCAATTGTTCGAGTAACAATTTCTGCTGAGTTAGTAACCGGTCCATTGCGTTGGATTATAATTTTTGCGAGTTTCGATATATTTTCGAGTATATTTTGCACTATAAATGTAAATATTGTACACTACAATTGATTACTGACACAATTAGAACTGAATGAATGATGGTGAAATCTTCCTATCTGTCTAGCTACTATGCCTCAATGACTCAGCTTATTGATTTGCTGATATCACGGCAAAATTGTCTCAAATCTATGCTATATGATTTAACACCATCAATTCGCACCCAAATAGCGCTAGTATAATTAGTGTCAGTCAATCACGAATTTTGCACTAATCAAATTAACCAATATATGTTCAGTCCTTTGTAATTGAGCAAGACTGATGTGTTTCCAGTATTTGATATGAAATGCGGGATTATGTATATTGGAATAGATGTAAAAGGAAAAATGCAATGGAATATAATAAAAGGATGGAACAAGGACTTACCAGACCTTCTAATTGCCGTTGCTATCCGGTTCGAAGGACCAATAAATGTTCTAACTACACCACTATACAATTAAAAACCGTCACGGGTTATGCTTTAACAAATTCTTTATTCTACTGGAATTAGATTTAACAACGAATTTCAATTTTCAATGAATGTACAAATTTCTCTAACAACCGATTTCCTTTCACACCATCTAAATTCAAAAGTCAACTGTACAGTGAAAATTTCGGTACTTTCTTTTGCTATACAACTTTCTCTTAATTCTCTTGTTATATTTCTAGTTTTACCAGTATTCTTCTTCACGGTGAATATCAAGTAAAAAAACAATTGTGAATGGACATTTAACATGTAGTGTCAAATGACAAATGTCATGTGACAACTGTCATCAGAGTAAATACTGATCGCGAACATTGGAAATTGACCTTAGATAAGTATATATTTTTGTTGTCTTGAACTCGATCCTTTTGTTGTTTTTTCCTTTCAGGTTCCTGTTTTGGAGAGACCGCCGTTGCGTCGCAACAGACGCCGTAAAAGTTCACGTCGAAATTGGGTTTCTATGACATGTACTAAGCAACAATGTTTCAAATTTGGAATTTGAAACCAGTATGAGCATTAAATGTGTTCCCAATGAAAAGGGAGTACTTTGGAATTGAAGGGAGTACAGTAGTACGGTAACTGAAAACGGAGTACAAATACTCCGATCGGAGTACAGCGACAACACTGCTGCCGACAGACACAGCTAGGCAAAAGAGAGACCCATTGTGGTGCCACAATAACTCATTATTCTCTCCTACTCACTGAAATCAGGAAACTATCTGCTTCCTTTGACGAACCACACTATCTGTTTTAAATTGACCAGTGACAGTTCGGTCAGATTTAAGAAAAGGGTGCGCGAAGCGTCGCAACCTTTTTCCTTGCCAATGCCGGGCACTGGCACACAAATGGAGGACGGATTCGTCCTCATCCTCAAAGCCACAACTCTGACAAAAGTAGTTGAAACCTGCATCTAATCGTTGCGCATGCCGTTCGATGAGGCTTGGCCAGTAAGAACATCCACAGTGCAACGCAGACCGCTTCGAGTTAAGCCTAGATGCTGCCTGGTGCGATACGCATCCATTAATACCCATGAATGCCTTGTTATCGCACAGGATGCTTCATCTGCCCAGGACTTCCTAGTGTCCTCAAGATATTTTTGCCTGATGGATAATTTGACCGATGACATCGGTATACCTATTGAGGAACGTGAGACCTCCGGTAGCAAGGCGCGAGGCCTAATTAGCTCATCGGCCTCACAGAAGCCGTGAAAACTCTTATTTCCAGGCTTCCAAATCAATTGAACAGCCGAATGTTTCGACATCTCCATAAGAAATAGATGCACGGACACTGTACACGAACCAGCAAAGGGCTTAATAACTGCTTGGTTATCTGTGAAAATACCATTACTGACCCCGAATATTCGATTATACAGAAGCCATTCAATTGACTGAAAATAGCCTCAACTCCTACGTGAAAGCACTACAGTGGTCATATAGACGGACAGACAGCTTGAGATTCAGCTTATTTGTATGTCAACACTCCCGACTCCATTGTTTATCTTTGAGTCATGAGTGTACACATGGATAAGGCCCCTTTCGAGGGTGACACTATTGCGCCATCAAACATTAAAATAGTCCAATATAATATTATTTGGGAGACAAATTGTTTGGACTTGGTTTTAACTGGTTTCAAAGCCTTTACACATAGAAACTTAAATTACGTATTTATTTTACAATCATAAATATTTTCAATTAACTTTTTATGACAAGTGAGCAATTAAGATTGTTGTCTGTCTAGTAGCGTTCAATAATTCAATTCAATCTTTAACTGGCTTTCAAATTAGCACACAATTAGCACAACACAATTTGCCTTGTTTCTACAGAAAAAAAACCCAAATGAAATTTTTTCCGCCTCCACATCTATTAAGCTCAGAAATAAATTAACGCACAAATCATTATGAGCGTTATTGAAGAATAAACGTAGCAGATGGAATTAATTTCACAGTTCATTTACATCCAATTTCAGGCCGGACCAATATGTTCGCGAAATTTCGAAACGATCATAGAGAGAAGGAAAAAGCGATGGTCGCGCAGTGTCATACTATCAAGATGATGATTTTTCTAAAACGACAATGGCAAATATTATCAGATCCAAACAAGAAAGGGAGAAAAGCTACTGCTTCTGATGGTAGCCAAAACTAGGGGGGATGAAAATGTTGGAAATAATAATGAATTGAACTTTAATTAGGGTCAGTTCGTCTGTAAATGATGTATAAATTTGGCAAAAGGTAATGAATAGGGTAGAAAATGATTGGCGCTTTATTTCAGGAACATTAATTTGAATAATGTGTTTTATGTATATTTATGATTAAAATTCAATCACGTGGTATTAAATATGTTTTAGAAATATTTTTCGCTTCCGGAAAATTTAAGAGTAAACTTTAATATTCAAAGAACCTATCACTTCAAGTTTTTTTTTGAAACCCTATTGAGTGATGAAAGTTCAATTTAAATTTTAATATATTTTATCATATAGCTTCAATTTCGATTTTCAAAAGGTTTGTTCAACGAACAATGGCAAGTGATTGGAATCAATGAAATCATTTGCCAAGAAGTCACAACCGACTCTTAAAAAATATTTAAAATTAATTCAATTCAGAACAATGAGCGCTATTTTAATCGCAGTCATTATTTGTTATCTACAAAAAAATCTAATTTATACCGAACAAAATATACTTTTTCATAAATATGTGAAAGATTTCTGTAAATTCTAATCATCTTTGAATAACAATTTAATAACAACATATTTTTATTAGAACCAATTTTTTAACTGATTATTTTTTTACTCAAATTAACTTTTTTGTTTTCTATTGAAAATATCGGGTTTTATTTAGACCTCGAAAGTATGAAAATTATGAATTTTCCTCAAAAATTTTTTTATGCTTTACAAGTAAGCTGGATATTTCAGAGATTAAGCCCACATTGGGCGCAGGAATTTTCCTATAAAAAGTTGCATAAATGGAAGCATTTATGGCTACCAGTAGGCCAAGTTTTGCTTAGAACATAAAAAACAACCACCCAAAAATACCTTAAGTTGGTTTTGTACACGATGCTACCAAAAATATTGATATGGAAAAACCATAAATTTAATGAAAAATCATAGTAATTTTTTTGTGAGTCCGTGCAATAAATTACTGAAAAACTTCAACGGCGCTAATTTTACTTCAAAATATGGTATCGTTTTGATATTTAGGTTCCAAAAATTCTGTATTCAACATTTAAACTCCTCGCATGATTCCAATCATTCTACATCAGAAGGAAGATTAATATCCACTAGAATCATTTTAATACACCCCAGCTACTATCTGAATGGGACGATTAACTAACGTGTGGGAGCACCTAATACACAACATAAATACACATCCACAATCCACAAACGCTTGACACGTCAAACAAACACCAAAATTTACAAACACCAAGTAGGCTAAGATAGTTGTAATTTTTTATGTTTGTAGCTGTAAATTGAGTATACTTTTAACCTTCTAGAAAAAGCAATAAAAATATTTTTATATCACTTATTCTACTTTATTCGCAAGTTATTTAAAATAGATTACAAATAACTCTTTTAATTTTTTCATACGATGGAACGCAATATAGAGATGCGACAGCTGGTGCAGCCCAGGCGGGCTATGCAGTAACTCCGGCCACAGCGACATACGGTACTCAACGAACCGGATACGGTGAAGCTTATCAGACAGTTGCGAATCCGGGCGCTACAGCAATGAACGATTATGGTTACAATATAATGTTGCCAAAACATATTACCAGGAAGCTGGAGTTACGTCAACCACTTCACCTCCGCAACCAATGATGTAACATCAATGGCAATAGAACAACATACACCCACACCACCCGACATCCTCGGGCTAGGCATCATCTTCAAATCAAGACGAGCGTTATGATAACAGGTCAGTCGACTTTAAACAATATAATTATAAAGAAGTGGATTTTACTCCGCGTTTAAACAATTTCTATAGTCCACCGTACAGCAGTCAGGTGCCCAACCTACCAAACGGCCACTACGATTTGTTCCAGCGCAGCCGAGCACGTCATCATTTGCCTTACAACTGCAATATCAGCTGCAAAAACATCCATCAACACGAACTATACCGTTGTGAAAAAGACGTTCTTTATCAACTAATCTATAAAAGCACCGAGCATCTAAAGCATTATGTATTTCGAGGTGTTTCGTGAAGAAGTACACACTACCTCGCGGATAGGATCCAGAGTAAGTCATGTAAACTTTGACTCACGACGGTGCGCTGACGGTAAGAAGCACCAACTCCATAGCATATTCCTGAAATCGCAGAGGAAGCCGTTCCCATAAACCAAATAGCTATTACAAATAAGGATTGTAGTAAAAAAATGAATTTTAGTGTGAAATTTACAGCATAGTGGAATTTTTTATATGTATTGAGTACAGAATTAAAAAATATTAAAAAATATTTTTAACATACACATCCGCCATTGGCAGCGCTGCTGGTGACTGCCTAAGCCCCGAGAGCTGGCCATCGATCATCTCGGTCCCGTATAAGCAGTCGCCATGGCCATTTTAACAACCGCGACCGATGGCGGCAGCCACTAGCCCCGAGGTCTAGTCATTGACCATCTCAGTAGCGCTGCTGGTGACTGCCGCAGCCTTGAGAGCACGCTGATTACGGACCCCGAGAGCTGGCCATCGACCATCTCGGCACGTACCCGTACAGGCAGTCGCCAGGGCTAACAAACCACTATTCTCCACTTCCTCGACCTCAGCGTGATCCTGACACTTGGAGGGGAGTAGTGTGGGAACACTTAATACACAAAATAATCCAACAACAAACAATCCACAAACACTTGACACTTCAAACAAAACACCAAAATTAACGAACACCAAGTAGGCTAAGATAGTTGTAGTTTTTGATGTTTGTAGCATGTAAACTGAGTATCAGTGGCGAGGGGTGAAATATCGATGAAGGGAAGCCGAATAACTATCTACCATTTTTTATATAATCATGATGTCTGTCATGCTGGTATTTGTCATACTTACTGATTTCTATTTTATTCTCGTCACACTAACAGACAGGTTAAAAATTCGTTATTTAAAAAATGATAAGCACATGTATATCAACAAATTAAAGAGCAGTTTTTATAGGGTCTCGTACAATAAACATGAAACCATTTGCTTTACTATAAATAATGTTCATAAAAAAGAAGCATTAAATAACATCGGGCTGAGCTTGCAAAATGCTAAATGGAAAAATTGAAAGCAGGTATTTTGCATCCATTAAAGTAAAATATATCTTGGAAATAAATCGGTTGAAATGTAAAAATTCACGAAAAAATACCAACCCATAACATAAGGGTATATAGACAATTCCTCATTTATTATACTTTCAAACTTTTTTGCGATGGTTATAATTTACAATTACAATGTTTTTAAGTGTTAATGTATAAACTTTAGGCAAACATATTCAAAATATCAAGTTTCAGATTTCCCACGACAAATAGTTTTATGTACATTTTTTTTATTTACTGATTCCTGTTTTTTATGAATTATTATCTAATTAGAAAGAGGAAAAATATTTTAATGCAGAACATGTATCATAAAAGAGTTTAACGCAAGGAGGAACTCATTTCTAAAACTAATATTTGACAAATTTTATTTTTTAGGTACCCAGTAAAGTTTTATATTCACATCCATACCTCAAATATATAGTATTCACGTGCTGTTTTTTATGTGAGCAATACAACAATCGAACGTAATGTTCACATGAAAAAAGCACAACGGTAATATTGAATGAACCGATCGAAATTTTCTTCCACTCTCGAACCATTCGTAAGCCGATCCATCACGGCTTATTTTTCCCCTGTTAAAGCGAGACGATGCTAGCATTTCAGCAAGGAACGAACAGAGACAGACACAAGACAATACACATTTGGTCACAGCCTCAAGTGGCTCGCGAATAAGAATCTGAAAGCCGGACAATTTCAGCTTATGAATGGGAATTTTCGCGTTATCGTTTCATGCAGAATATGGTTTGATCTTTATTCAATTAAAATTTTATGTACATATTAAGGTGCATACATGTTTTGAAAAATCCCAAGTAGGTCCATATTTTCGAAAGGGAAGCCGGAAGAAATCGGGTTGTATGGACGCTTCGCCACTGCTCAGTATACTTTTAAACTTCTAGAAAAAACAATAAAAACATGTTTATATCACTTATTCTACTTTGTTTATAAATAGGAAGAAATGTGCACTTCCTAAAAACCGAACAAATTCGGATTATTGGATCAGTCTTTTATCTACTATCATGCCATGAAAAACACAGGATTTGAGAACATCATCTCACCGAGCATATTTATTTACCAACACTTAATTTATTTACCAACACTTAACGTATCTGAACCATATCTGCCACCTTTTATAAGGAGAAAAAAAATGTTCCTGTCATCTCTCGTATACTGAATCAATTTGTCTATTTATTTACCATTTCATTATTTTCGGGCTTTTGTTGTAGTTTAATCGAATTAGATTCGTTGGGAGATGCGGCCGATGCAAACGACAAAGATTGCAATGGTTTACGGGTGAATGACATAATGACCGGAAAACATTAAGATTACTTTCTTAAGGGCTAGAAGATTGCGATTTAATAGGCTACAGCTGTTGAACGATTGATAACTGAAAAAAGATGTGGGATGGAATGAAAAGTTGATGGCAGAGAAGAAAATTGTTCTACTTGTTGATACAAGAGCGAATTGTCATATTTTGATATGATGGGATTTGTAGAATTTAAAGACTTTTTTGGAATGATGTTTCAGCAGATTTGAAAGTCTGATCGTTTATGTTTTAAGAGGCATAAACAAATGTGCTACTTGAATAAGAATATTTTAAGAATTGAGGTAAATTTTCGTTTGATTAAGCTTTTGCATTTTAAGCATTTGGAAACGCTTTTATTTTTCTGTGTTAGGATTCTTCAAATTATTTTATTTAATTAATCGGTCTTGAATAAACAAAAACCGACAATATACCTAATTAAGGATATTTATTTATGTTTTTTAAGTCCGTTGAAAGCATACTACCAAAAATACAGCGATTTGTCAAGTAATAAACTATAAAATTTGCAAATGATATTTAATATTTGCTTGCTTGAGGCAAACTTTCATAAAGATTTTAATATTTGACATATTATGCGCGACTCTCCAACCTACATTAGGTACGTGCATTTTTGGATGAAAAATACCACGAATTGCAGCATGAATACTAGTTACTAAGCAGGATATTTTTGCTTCCATTAAAAACAGCCACAAATAAATACAATAAAACTGATTTTGTTGCGCCAATTTCGGGAAACATAAACAATTTAAAAAAATAGTATTCCATAGAAAGTATCCCATGATTCATCTTTTCATCTCTCCGGAACAGCGTGGTCTCATTGGGAGTAATTCTACTTTGACTAGACTTATCTTAGATCGTTGGAAGCATCTGGACGTAGTGTACATAGATTTTTCAAATCTCTTTACAGCCCTTTTAAAAATAGGACAGTTAAGTTGTTCTGGTTTACTCCTTTCATGGTTTATAATCATGTGCGCAGAGTTACTAGTAACAATCTTCTTCGGTTCAACCTTCTCCTGGTGTTCCGCAAGGGTCTATTCTTGGTCCTTTACTTTTCCTGATTTTTGTCAATGACCTTCCTTCCGTTACCGACTCCTCTTATTAACTGTATGCTGACGATCTGAAACTGTTCCGAGTCATCAGGTCAGCTTATAACTGTAATATCCTTTAGAGTGATCTGTGTGCTCCTCTCAATTGGTGAAACCGCAATTCTTTGTCCTTGAATGTTAGCAAATGAAAACTAATAATATTTTCTCTCATTTTCCTTATTGAATTTTCTTATTAATTTTCAAACAACTATCTGTCACCCGTTAATCAATTCGGAGATTTGGGTGTGACTTTTGATCCGAACTTGAAATCTCTTTTCAATGTTTGTTTGTTGTGTAAAAGTAAATAAGTAAAATCAAAGATTTTTTATATTATTATGCGCTAGCTAGAAAAGTGATGTTTTCTATCCATCACTTTCACAGCAATTGGACAATATGTCCAAGTCGACAGCCAGCAACCAAATGTTGCTTCATATCATTCCTAAAACAATTCATGGAAACTAATTTCATATCATACTAAATAAATAATAATTTAAAACTAAATACCTTTTATACATCCATCTGAAAAAACACCAGAAAAACACACAGTGCAAACCTGAACACCACCAACTTTTACTTTGTCACTCTTTGTCAACCCTCCTACCACCAAAACTCCAAACTCTTTCCTTCCAAATCCGAATAAATGGCTTTTTTGGTAGCCACTAAAACGACCAGGTATTTAACTTTGAAGGCAAGAATTCCAGGTCATAGGATTTGCGAAAAGCAGAGTATAATTATAATGGTCGCTATTCAAACCGTTGGCTACCCGCTCGACTACCGTGGTCTAACCTACGACGACGACGACGCATTTGTTGAAATTTATCGTGGAATTTGCAGTTTGCAAAGTAGTGGAAGGCTACGTCGTTGACTACATGGACAATCGGGGGTAGAAATTTAAATTTCTCTATTTGCATTGAATAGAGGACAGAACATACGTTTTGGTTTTTCTGTCGGAACGTTGTCGTTGACACGAGCTGGCTGGGCCGGTGACCGGGGTACGGGTCGAATTCACTTGGATCGCTTTCAACATTGCTTTTTCTTTCGGCCATAAGCTTACCTGAATTCTGAATAAAAACTATGTAGTTGGTATGGTTGCCGTTTCAAAAGCAGTCAGTCGTTCATGAGAAATAGATTTTCGTCCAACTATGATTTAGGTCGTGAGGGATAAAGGAATTCAACTTTTTGTGACTTTACTGGGGAATGCTCATACATATGTATATGTGAGTTGGAACCATTGTTTGAAAGATTATGCAATGCTTTTAATGAAACTATTTAAATGTGAACTGCATGCATATCAAAGATTATCTGAGGTATTTAAACAAGATTTTAAATTTTTCTACTTCAACATTGCTTATAATTCTAAAAGAGCAGATCAATCCCATTTTCTGACATTTCATCTTCAAACTAATCTTTGAGAGAGAATACTATCAGGACTTCATCATTTCGTAGCAGTGAAGAAAATTACAGTAACAATTCAAGTAAACTTATGATCCATGACAGCCTCCCATCGACCTGCTATTGTTGTCATTCACTCAGCTCCGGCAGTATGGCCACTGAAACCTGAAAGCATCAAATGTTACTTAATATCCCGTAAAGTTTCTTCATTATATCCAACATTACGCATTTCGTCTAATGTCCGACATCTGTCTGCTCTCCCACCGCAGATTCTAACGAATTTGTCGAATCATCGTTATTTTTACTTGCAGGTTTTCCTTTTCTTTTCTCTTGTATAATGAAATTCATTGGTCTTGCAAAGGATTTAGTCACTGCGAAGTTGAAAGACTTCTCGAGTAGAATGGGTGACGGAAAAGCCGGAAGAAGGAAGCACATATGATATGGTTGAAATATGTAATGTTCTATGTTCTATTTACAATTACAAAATTAATAAATGATAGGAAAAAATATATGTATCTATTAGTGATTTGGAACTTCGTTACTTTTGAGTAATGATAATGATTCATTACTTCAAAGGTAGTAATCATTACTTGTATATCGTTACTCATTACTATTACTACAATCTGCAAGGACAACTCAGAAAAATGTGCACCCTTACGACAACAACGAAAAATGTGTACTCTTACGAGCATGATATTCTTAAAAGATTTAAAAAAACATTCATTAGTAAGAAAACAATTTTATTTGTAAGAAAATAAAAAAAAATCACTCTTGACAAATAACAATAGAAAAAGCACTTGATACCAAGCTTAATGAAAATTTAAATATTTTTTATTCGAATTTAAAATAAACCATCATCCGCAAATTCCTACTCCGGCTGTCCGATATTATCTGGCCTGTTTTCGGAAATATTCTCTAACTGGGAACAGAAGTTGCTGGTACTCCTAAATATTTTTTCGCGAACTTTCCTAATCTTGGATTAATTTGGGACCTTGTTTTCCACCATGTAAGAGAATTTTGATTCCTCCAAATGTAGGGCTCTTCACCAAGTCGTCATATTTAAATAAGGGTCCCGGATGTTGGAGTTGATATGGCACATGCAACTATTGTTTCAAATGCAGACCACAATCCAATCTCCTCATCAGGTCTAGTTGCTGTGCTTGGCATTGAACTGGCTATAGATTCTTCAATCCCAAGAGCATTACTTGAAGTTTGAATGACATCAACTGAAGCTTGCATGTTAGTTTGCTGAGCTTTTTCCTTCAGTTCGTCCTTCACTCTGATTCATCGACGAACTCGTACTTTTTGCAACGCGGGTTTAAGTACGTTGCTTTGGTAAAATTGGAGTGGCACTATATCTTTCGGAATTTTTCGTTTACAAGCAATAAGTCTTCGAGCAACATAATCGAATCAGAGCTTTTAAAAGATAGTTTTGTTCTATTTAAAATATCGGTTAATCGTTTAGATAGTTAATTTTCCTTACATCTCACACAAGAACTATGCTATTAGGATACAGTGTTTGAACCTTGATGTAATATGCCGCTACGTTATTTCTTCACTACGCTGTGATAGTTCCTATATTTTTTCCTACATAATTTAAATTAAATTTCGTTTATTCCCATGAATTTGATACTTATAATGACAGTTTGCAAGTATTTCGTGCTTCAAATAGAATTGTTCAAAAAAAAAAACTTTTTATACGAATATAACTTTCTTACTAGAGTTGGGTCGTGCTCGGATTTTCACATACTAGGTATTACTAGTACGAGTACAAAAAAAATACCTGCTACAAATACCTGTTCCAAAAATACTTGCTAGTATTTTTTGAAGTGTGTGCATATATACAAGTACATGCGACTTGCAGTGATGTAATGAAACGGTATGATTTTCTCTCCCCCACCCACCAGACACAAAGTTCCCAGGCTACAATGATGATGGTGCAGATGACCGTGAAAGGATACCGAGTCATTAGTCCATGCAGCTTGTCCGTAACGGTCACTTATTTGGCAAGTCTTTCTTCAATCTAGGAGCCATCTAAGGGACAGCAATCAAATTCAATCAATTTAATTTGATTTTCATTTTATTATATGAATTCGTTCAAATTACCAGCGTCAAAAATTTACTAAGATCGATCGATCTTTGATACGAAACTTTTCCTGGCTAATCTAAAACAGTCGGTTTTCTACTTCGCCTCACCAAAGCATGAAATTTTTTCGAAAATTTTATTAAGATATGATAAAAAAAATTTCGCCTATTAAACATGCACCCACTAAGGGGTCAACCTCTTCGGTAAGGCTGGACATGAGTCCAGGGGTACCTTACCTCCCGCGGTCTCATAAATTTTACAACCCCGGTAGGGTTGGGGATACCCTCTTGGTGACCTGCAGTCACGAGGCAGCACAGCCGGAAAAGCCAACTGGCGAACGAAAAAGGATCTGAACATTTTCCTCCTTAGCACTTTCAGTGCTACTTTCAGTTTTTCCGGACGAGTTTCCAGCGGATTTCATTCTGCTGCATCTTCGAAACTAGGCCGCTTTTTCCCAGACTTGTATGGAAACTTCGCCCGAAACTACTCAAAAAAGTCCTCGAATTTATGGTAGACAAAAAAAATTTTTTTTTGGAAAAATGGACGTTTTTGCCCAATTTCCACTATCAAAAATTTTTTCACCCTTAAAATATCACTATTATACTCCCCGACCACTTTCAGTCATCAAAAATGCCGTAAAAGTAGTTTTTGCCAAACAATGGTCAAAAAAACCCTTACTTTCCTACAAAACCGACATTTTTACACACAGCAATAGGTCTTGGCCCGTTATGTCCCAAACCACTCTAAATAAAAAAAAACTCTAGCGCACCTGAACCGCTAGAAACACGAATGTTCGAAGAACAGTAGAAGAATCGTGCATGTTTTGAGTGCATATTCCACCACATGAGCTGCTTATTATAAGCCGTTCACACTAGACTCTAAATCAAGTAGATTTAGAAGCTGTCAAAGTTAATCAGGTAAGCGTTCACACTACCCGAAGTGATTTAGAATGAGGAGATTTAGAGAGCGAACTGTCATTCGAATTTGTGTGTACAATTTTTTTTGCATGAAAGTTGTTCAAAATGGTGCAGAAACATGCAAGAGCATTTTCTTTTCATTTTGTACAACTCACATTTTCCTTTTTTGTCCAATTTTTGCTATATTTGAACGAAATTCGAATGACATTTCGTTGAAATCTACTCTCCCTCTCACGGATGGAATTAAGCACGCTCTGAGAACAATTCAGCCCGGAAAAATTCACAATAGTACCTGATTTGTACTTGATTAACTCTAAATCTACTTGATTAACTCGGTCGGAAACCGAAAAAAATGTATGGGTAATCAGGTAGATTTAAGTTGATTTAGCTCTAAAGCGATCAGCTGATCGAAATCGCCTGATTTAGAGCCGAGTGTGAACGGGCTATTACGGCCAAACTGTTTCAAACGCCACGTTTCACTTTGGTCTCAAGAATGCATTATAACCCATATGGTGGAAAGGTTTCAGATATTACCACTGGCATGAGTTTCAAAGTTTATGAGAGCAAAACACGTGTTAACTATATTGTTGCTTATTATTGTTGCTTATTTCACAAAACTTTAAAAGCCGCATCTCATATAACATCAATGAAGAAAATGCTTAGTGCCTGCAGCACTGTAACTGAAGTTGGTGTTTGGGGCTGCGATCCGAAAATTTTGCAGAACTTTGGGAATTGAAACATTGGTTATTTATTTTCATTGTAAATGTTTCCGGTATGAATACTAACTGTAAGCATTTATTGATACAGAAATAGCACTACACCATTTGAAAATTCTACGATAAAACCGCTTATTAAAGGTATTGCAATTAAACACAAAACCAACAATAGCTGGCAACCCTATCGTGGCTTTTCAACCAAATTTGGTCTGAATAATGTTTATAATAGGTTCCATTAATTGTATGAAATTCGTATTGATTTCATGACTGCACTGGAAGTTATAGGGCAAAAAGTTTTATTTTCCTGAGCGAATTTTCAAAACCAGACACAAAAATTACCATAGCTGGCAGCACCAATCGAAGTTTTCAACCAAATTTCTATTAAACACAGTTTAGGTTAAGGTTCAGCTACTGTGGCAATTTCATGAAAATCTGGTAACTTATTCACATTTCATAGGGCAAAAAGCAGTTTTTTTTCTTTGTAATTTTTCAAGATGGCACCACTGGCACAGAGTTGTCCACAATTCAAAATTGCTTCTATCAGATCTGGTCCTACTTAAGTCCAATGCATTCTGTAAATTTCAGTTGTATATGATTATTGGTTCGTGAGTCCCCGTGAACAGAAGTTTTTGATGCTAAAAACATAGGTTAACTGAGAAAGGGTTACCGTTCTTGTCCGACATGAAATTTCCAAAGTTTTACTTTCAACGTGTAGATAAAGCATAAGATTTGTATACAGATTGGTTTTATTGTAAGAAACGGACATTTTTTAGGATATTCGACGGTTTGAATGTTTTCACTTCCAAATTTTTATTTTTTCAAATTTAAGACACCAAAATTATCATAGCTGGCAGCTCCAATCGAATTTTTCAACCAAATTTCTATCAAACGTGGTTTAAAGTAAGGTTCAGCTACTGTGTGAATTTCGTGAATTTCAAAATCGAACGATTGAATCAGAATTTATAGGGCTAAAAGCAGTTATCTTTTTTAGTGTTTTTTCAAGATGGCACCACTGGCACAGAATCGCCTGCATTTCAAAATCACTTCTATCAGACCTGGTCCTATTTAAGACCAATACATTCTGCGAGTTTCAATTAATTCTGTTTATCGGATCGTGAGTTTCCGTGAACAGAGATTTTTGATGCTAAAAATATAAGTAAATTGGGCAAGGGTTACCAGGCGTGCCCGTTATACCATATCAAATTTTTTTTATGTCTATGTAAACAAAACATAAGATTTACATATGAGTGGCTTTTTTTTGAAGAAGCGGCATTTTTTCAAGAGAGACGATGATTTGGAGGTTTTCACTTTCAGTGCGTGCCTTAGCTACAGGATTGCCAACACGCTCATTGAAAGCTATACAAATCTACAACCAAATAGTACCAATTTGTCCTGAAAATTTCGTAATGATTGAATAGCTTTGTCAAAAGTTATCGCAATTAAAAAATTTTCAAATTTTCCCGTTCTCATTTTAGGCACCCAGCGCACAGATGGGGTAAAAAAATTCCAAAACATTATCCGATTCACATGTAAGACACGTTCGAAATTTATTCTGTCAACTTTATTTTTGCAAAAATTATTTGTGTACGGAATAATAGGTGTATTAAAAATATCACTGAAATGGCCGCCGGCGCCAAAGAGTTTACAATAATTGACATTTATTGAGACCTGGGACTATTCTGCATATACATCAATGTATCCTGAAAGTTTCAGCTCAATCGGATGGAGCGTTCTCGAGATTCTCTCACTGAAATTTATATATATATATATATATATATATATATATATATATATATATATATATATATATATATATATATATATATATATATATTTATATATATATATATATATATATATATATATATTTATATATATATATATATATATGTATATATATATATATATATATATATATATATATATATATATATATATATATATATATATATATATATATATATATATATATATATATATATATATATATATATATATATATATATATGGAAATATGAATTTTTCGGCCGAATCGATTTTAACATTAGTAAAAAAATACTCGAAAATACGAAAATACTCGAAACGAAAATACTTGCGAGTATTTTTTTATTTGCAACTATTTTCGTACCGCGTACGAAATACTCGTGAGTATGAAAGCACTTGCAAGTATGAAATACGAGTGCACATTAATATTAGGATACTATAACGTCACTGTTTGATTGAAATGAATCAAACGGACGAAATTTATTGGGTAAATTCTGAATTACATGTATAGTTTACAAAAATACTCGTACCTAGTATTTTTGAATTTCGTACTAGATACTGGCTGTTCCAAATAAATACCTGTTCCAAAAAAATATCTGTTCCAGTATATATGTACGCTTCATCTCTATTTCTTACATAAGAGTGGTGACGTATTCATTAGTAATCGTTATAATTGCTGTCATAACCTTTCTCATGATGAATTCAAAAGCCACGAAACATCCAGCACTCGAATCGTTACTCATTTCATTCCTCAATGTAACGAAAGGTAACCATTACTTTGTCAAGCTTGTTCATCTGGCACGAAATACATTTTTCGGTAATTATTACTTTTCATTACTTTGAGTAACCATTACCTTTAAGTCGTTCATTACTTTCTGAACACCACTGCTCTCTTTGCATAAATATGAATAATGTATCTGTTTCTCTGATGATTCTGCTGATGAAAAAAGATTAAAATGACTTACTTGGTCGACGGCTGGCCACTCACTGCCTCTTGTCAGACATTAATTTTGCTTCCGAAATGCATCCAACTAGAGTGGTCATACTGCTACTTTCAAAATGCCTCCAAAATCTCCCAAATACCTTACTTTTTGAAAAATTAATCTATAAAACAAACGAAAGAAGGTTATTTTATTTTAGTTATAAAGTTTTATTGTTGCATACCATTTAGATTATATCGGAGAAAATAACAATGCATTCTTCTGCATGAACACATTTCATTTGGTACATATCTTCTAAATGGAATTGTCAGTAGACTCAAAGCTAATACAGTCACTTCTGAGATAGCCACGCGCTTTCATTAGGCTATTAACATTTGCAATATCAAATTTATTTCTTATTTTATGATTTATTATGTTTGTAACTAATCTTCAAAACTCAAATTTGTTGACGCTGAATTTCCCTCAAAAGATCTCCCATTAATACTATTCCCCAAAATGGCCCCCACAACTTAAACAAGTTAGCGGTCTTATGAGATTTCTGTCCATATGTCCTGCATATGGACAGCAACATGTATTGAATAAGAAACTATAATACCAGCTCAAGAGGACCCAACACTTTTTTTAATTAATTTAATTAGGATAAAACAACATCACATCCTGTGACAGAGTCAAGAATAAAGATAAGAGCCGAGATGAATTATGGCACTATTGATGCGTTTTTCGAGATTATACCCCATTTCCCTTTTGATAACGATGTTAAATTTGACATAGTAAGGAATAAATTTGCATCAACACCTTGCCAGTCTTTAAAATGCTCTGGGCTTCATTAAGGTTTTAGGCGGAGGAAAATCAAATATTGCTTTGAACTTCTTTAAATTGGCTTAAATGCTATTCTGAGCGATTATAAACTCGATGAATCCCACTGAATTTGTAGAGTTTATATTGAATATATTTTCTGAATATATATATATATATATATATATATATATATATATATATATATATATATATATATATATATATATATATATTATCTGAATATATATTCCACAATATATTCGAAGATCTAACATTCTCAAATATTGTTATGTCGACCATCCCAACCCGACATCTTTTACTCATGGGTTCCAGCAAAATGTCGTCGAAAGCACGTTGAAGTAAAGAAGGCGAGTTTGCCAACCCAAAGGAAGGCGAATAAACTCTTATTTTCTGTTATTAATGTAAAATGCTGTTTTCCGCATGTCAAGAGAATGTGGTGAAAATCATTTTTGAGATCTATCACTGGAAAGAATTTATTGTCAAACAGATTAGCTAAAATCTCATTGATTTCACGTTTGGTTAGTGATCTGCGATAGTAATGGAATTTAGTTTTTCTTATGTCCACCATGAATGTGTAATTTCGCTCAACCTTTCTTGGAAACACTCAAATGAGCCTTTGTATGGTGATCTTGAGGACCTTGTTATGCCAGTGCACAGCACTTTCTCTATCCCCAGCTCTTTGATAGGCTTCAGGGCGGCAGAGTATAGATTTGGTCTTGCATATACGGGATTATTATTTACAGTGCAGATTTCTCCTAATAGGTTGGCGGTATATGTGATTGTTTTCTGGGATTCGAAAATAAACTGGAATGCTTTTTGAGAACAGTTTGAAGGTGCAACTTTTGTTTATGGGATAAATATGTGATTCTGACGTCAATCAAGTTAGCTGACTGTGACATATGCTGCGAAGCATTTTGCTTCTACTTCCACCGTCGGTTGAGTAAAGTAAAGTAACCCCACGACAACCCTGATACGAGTTTATTGGTTGAAGCACAAATTTACGATCAATGTGAATACGAGATTAATTTTGATTAATTCCACATCTCAGTTTACCCCTGATTAATTCAGGTATCTATTCAGAGCTAGGTGAATTCAAAGCTGGGTGCGCGGACCCTCATCCAAACCTAGATTCGAACCAGAGACCCCACACACAAGAAGCCAGTGCTCTACGCACTAGACTAGTCAAGCTCGTGATATTTTTACTCTCAAACTTCTGTGTGAAGCGTACGTTATTGTTTTTGTGAAGAATCCATTTATAATTAGCCTTCTTGGAGCGCAAAGTGGTTTTTACTCAGGTCTGTTGTTGATAGTTAAAAGTTACTGAGATCAAGGTCCGGTGGTTTTGGCTTGGACTGGTAAAAATAGATTTTATTCATTTGCTTATTTATATTAGACCACAGATAAAAAATCCGCTTGAAAAATTTAAAACTATAAAATTTTAAGAAAGTGAAATTAAGATAATTAGTGACTAACTAAAAATTTCGACTTAAAATAATGTATCCGAGATATATTTTTTAAAATAGGATGAATTAAGATCAAGAGCTCTTCAAACTGGAGCTTATCATACCTGCCTAGCATACATTAAAGAGGGAATGAAAGAACACCTCTATACGAGCACAAGGGACATTGAAGGTAACCCGGTGTCATCCCACAAAAACATAGGTAAACATATACCGGAGAAAAAAGCCGCTAAATAATTTCAACGAAATATCATTGGGCAAGGTATAATCGACGGACGCTTAAGGAAAAGAGATTCAAAAAGTTAAGACGCTGTTTATGGGGGCAATCTTCAGCCGTTATCTCTTTTACAACATGAACCCGAACGAGTATAGCTACAGCCCCAAGAAATTCATTTTGAGTCTTCACAGCAGCTACAACAGCAGCATCTGGAAACTCCATCACAGCCTGATATTTCTATGCGTCATCTGGAGTAACATTTTCTTAAGGTTCAGGTCTTGTCTGTGCCAAGTATTGTAACCAATTTGACTCTGCAAACATCTAATCTAGCTCGGGAATCTGACTTTAGTGCGAATGGTCTTATTATAGCTACTACGCCTCCTCTGCGGCTTTTGTTATCTTTGTTATCTCAAGTCTTTGCTGGTGCATCTGAACGTTACATAATGAAATATATACATCGAAGAATGGGAAATTTCACGAGCGTCTTTTGCAAACTAAAAACTTATTTCCAATGATAATTTTGTGGGCTCATATAAACTGACTTTCCCAGCCGCTCATAGTGTTGTTGGGCGCCTTGACCTCTAGCCCACGGGTGTTCTAATCAAGACCATTGAGCACTTGATTACATATATATTGTTTTTAAACTAGATGCCATAAAGTGGTATACCTTTGTTCAGGAGCTGGACGTAGATGCTGGCCTTTCAGCGTTTAACGCTCTAATTTCCATCTTATCTGTATACATTCCTACGACACGTGCCCGCAAATATTTTAGTCCTCCGTTCCTTTCCTTAGTTTTAACAGGCATATTCTTCAAATATTGTTAGAACCTGTTCGCTTATAATTTGCTTATGCTTTAATTTTCTTTCCCTATTTGCTAATACTTATTTTTCATTTTCGCTATTATTATTACTTCTATTATTTTTCCGGTTATTTTACTTTTATCGTGTTTGGATTACTCAATTTTCATTTATATGCCTTGTTTTGTTGTAATCTAATCTCTTATTTTATATATCTCACGTTTCCATTTTATAATTGGGTGTACAATCTGTTCAATGTATTCTTAATAAATAAATAAATGTATTCTCGTATTCTTTCCATTTGGACTTTGACTTTCTTTCTTCTATTCCATTCTAGTTTGGTCTTCTGATTTTATCGTAGTGGCTAAGAATTATGTAATTGAATGTTACAATTTATATTTTCTGGGTCGAGATAGCTTCGATAACTGACTGTTGTTATTTTAACTGAAACATTTATGGCTTACTCTGTTTACTTATGCAAAATATGACACCCGAACACCAAATTATGTTTGCGTGTTAGGTGCATCATGTGTCTGTCTTGAGATCAGTTTTTACTATCTGAAACTATGGTACCGCTAAAGTACCGAATTTGTAAATGTAAGGTGTTCATTATTAACTTATACCAGTCACAGTAAAAACAACCAAAAATCTACCAAGGCCTTTATGGGCCATTCAGACATGCGTCCATGCGTCCAAGCGTCCAAGCGATCTAGCGTGTTTTGCTTACACGAGTCAATTTGATTTTGTTTATATAGGCGGGTCTAAAGCGAAGGAGGTGGAGTATGCTGATTAATGTACAATAGAGTTTGAAATGATTTATTTCGCTCAGTAGCATGTGTGGATGATTCGTTGATGATCATTTTAATATATGTTTTGTGGATGATTATTTTATTATATGATGATGTGGATAATATTTTTTTTGCATCCTTACGTGCATGACTATTACGAAAAAATTTGAATGCATACGAATAGCTAGACACAAACAATTTTATATGAAGGTATATATAGTCATATGGATAAATATATCCAATTGTCTGCTACCAATTTATTTTTACGGAGAAAAAAATGGGGAAAAATTGAGGAATGAGAATTAGTAATGTTTTCAAATTGATCACAACGATGATTTTGAAATTTTTAGGCGTTTGTGGGCCCTGGCTGTTTGAAAATGATTTTATTTTAAAATTTACATTTATAATAACTTGTTATGTAAAGGTGATATCATGAGGAAATACACACGCGGCGTAATGTTTACTGCAAATATATTGGATATTATATTAGGGCTGCCTGGTATGGTTTTTTTTTCTAATTATTTTAAGAGCGCATGAAACCATACAATTCGCAAATGATGTCCATACAGTGAAAGTAAACAAGCAATATTTAAATTATGATAAATTTTTAATTGTTTCCGCGTGGCAAATCTAAAAATTTTTGCATTCTGCTAACTTGGAAGTAAGTCAGTAGATGTAAAATGAATTTGTATGATACGTTGATTTTTACGAAACAATTGTGATGTTTTTCAAACAGTTGGGATGCTTTTCTTCCATTGGTGGTAAACTGTTGCCGACAACCAAAATGACCAGCGTTTCTGTACTTAAACATACTGCCGCTAATTTTTGTAATGATAAACATGCAATAGTTGAAATAAGCTTAAACTATTGCTGAATTTCGAAGAAAATTAGTATTATAACTGTTTCAATTGTTACAACTGTTTCAAAAAAAAGCTGCCATACCAATAAGCCCTAATAGAATATCCAATATATTAGCAGTAAGCATGATGGCTCGCGAAAATTTCATAATGATATCATCATTTGACAAGTTAACATAAACCGAAACCATCATTTTCAAGTTGTCAGTGCCTCCAAACGGCTGAACATTTTTAAAATATCGTCGTCACCAAGCTTAAAACCATAATAATACTGATTTATCATATTCGTTATTTTTACAATTTCTTTTTCCATATAAATAAATCTGTGCCTCAAAACTATATGTATATGTATATATATATATATATATATATATATATATATATATATATATATATATATATATGTATATATATATATAAATATATTTATATATGTATATATAATATATGTCAATGTATAGTATCTAGGTATATATATATATATATATATATATATATATATATATATATATATATATATATATATATATATATATACACATATATATATATATATATATATATATATATATATATATATATATATATATATATATATATATATATATATATATATATATAAATACATATATACATATATACATATATATATATATATATATATATATATATATATATATATATATATATATATATATATATCATTTTAATTATATTCGTATATATTCAAATAGTATGAAAATAAAAAAAACATCGTTGCAAGCGTGCAATATCCATCCTCTTATCAATCCATCCATCCACTGATCATCTCGAAATGACAAAGAGCGAAAGTAAAACAATTAAGTCAATGGTATATCAATCACCGTATCCGACTACTTTCGCCTTAGCCCCGCCTACAAAAAACCGGATTTGAGTTGACTTGACTCGTGTAATCTAAAAACCCTTGGACGCTTGGACGCATGGACGCATGTCTGAATGGCGCTTTAAAGTTAATCCAATAATTCTTATATTCATCGAAAAGCATTTTGTCATCCCGATGCATCGCCAGCCTACCGATTCGATCACATCGCAAACGTCCCTTCCATATCATTCAGATTTATGCTAATTCCACGCGTCCACGCGTCCATGCGTTTTTAGATTAAACGAGTCAAGTCAACTCAAATCCAGTTTTTTGAAGGCGGGGCTAAGGCGAAAGTGGTCGGATACGGTGATTGATATACCATTGACTTAATTGTTTTACTTTCGCTCTTTGTCATTCCGAGATGATAAGTGGATGGATGGATTGATAAGAGGATGGATATTACACGCTTGAAACGATGGTTTTTTTTTATTTTCATATTATTTGAATTATAATAATTATAATAATTAATATTTGAAAACATCGTCGTGATCAATTTTAAAACATTACTAATTCCCATTCCTCAATTTTTCCCCATTTTTTTCTTCCTTCCAAACAAATTGGTAGCAGACAATTGTATATATTTATCCATATGACTATATATACCTTCATATAAAATTGTTTGTGTCTAGATATTCGTATGCATTCTAGTTTTTTCGTAATAGTCGTGCACGTAAGGATGCAAAAAAAAATATTATCCACATCATCATATAATAAAACAATCATCCACAAAACATATATTTAAATGATCATCAACGAGTCATCCAGACATGCCACTGAGCGAAAGAAATCATTATAAAATCTATTGTACATGAATCAGCATACTCCACCTCCTTCGCTTTAGACCCGCCTATATAAACAAAATCAAATTGACTCGTGTAAGCAAAACACGCTAGATCGCATGGACGCGTGGACGCATGGACGCTTGTCTGAATGGCCCATTACGCCTAACAGCATATTTGCTTTAATGTGTTGCTCCACCAATTGTTTCTGAACTTCCTAAACACAGTCCGGAAATCCCTTACCTATTCAGTGTTCGTGCCATGGCGTGGCTTTGTCCACTCCGAGCATGGCTCAGCCACGCCAGCTTTTGCCTGCTGGGCCACCAGTTTCACCACATGCAGTCGTACGTAATTAGAACTAGCAATACATAGACCTATGCTGTAGAATTCGAAACCGATTCATAGTATTGCCTAGTATTATACTCGAGCGAAACGAATTGTCGCGAAAAGTACCCTTTCAGCAGCAGCGAAAAAGCATGCCGATATTGATAATAGATGGCACTATTTTGTGAGTCAAATGCGAGCACTAGTCAAGTTTGAGGCCGGATGTAGTTGATTGTCGAATATGTCTGCTCGAAAGTAGCTCAAACGTAAATTATGTGAACTTGCTTTAATCAGTTCAACAATATAAAACAAAGGCATTAAAGCTTTTTTAGCGAGGAACATTAATGAAATGAGTAAACTAATTTATTGAAAAGTCAAAGTAGGTTTTAGCGTGACTGGAACGACAGATTAACTTGATACGGCATTGAATTTGGAATTTAATCGAAAGTCTCAGTTTGTTTGCATGACAATTGAAGCGTTGGTTTCTAAGCTCAAGAGTGAGGGAACAATTTGAAAGTGTATGATAAAAATCTATTGATCGTTCTTGCGATTATGGCCTATAACAGGAATATATTGGTAATAAATATATTTGGGAATAAGAAACCAAATGACATTTTTGCTCTTATAAGACACTACAAGAGTCTTATAAGAGGAAAACTGAGAGGACAGTTCTAGTAATATCAGCCTTGTAGGTAATTAGTGTGCTACTAGTATGAAATGGGTAATTTATGAGAGCTATTTTAGCCTTATAAAAATGTTTCAATTTTTATAATGAGACTAATAAAGCTCTTATTGTTTAACTTTTAATATGCTTATTAGTGTACACAAGTACTTTTGTGAACGTGTAATTGTGAGATCAAAAGTATTTTTATAAAAGGTGCACTCTCCGTACAAGAGTCGCTATGTTTCAAAAAAGGCTAATATAAGGTTATAGTTTTTATAAAAAGTTTAATATTAGATTATAATTCTTCTCATATGGATATAAATTTACCTTTTCATTACATAACACCTCTAAAAGATTATCAGTCTCACACTGAGAGTGTTATGAAAGTTACATATAGTCTCAAACAACAGAAACAAGATATCTATGTCGGCACCAAAACGCGCATTTAGCCACACTTGAATAGTTTCCGTACATTGTCATCTAATTAAGTGTCCTGACTATCTACATACAATTCAGCATACCAATGTATCAAAATTAATTATATATCCTTCATAAATCATCATAGCGTAATGTGCTACTTAACCAGCGTGTCAACTCAGTATAGGTACATATACGGGTCAAGTCTTCCAGGAAACCAGCCTAGTTTTTTATGTTTATACTATGTCAAAATGAACTTCTTGTCCTCAACAATAAATGTAACACCCTCAAAAACAATTAAGAAATTTTTCATCGGCATGCAATAGCATATATTTAAAATGTTATCTGTCGCACAGACTAGAGGTATACTTTCTTTATCTCCCACACATTTTGTGTCGACGGATCGATCATCTATGTTTGAAAACTTTTATAGTTTTCAGTGATTATTAGTCAGTTCAGCTTATTATACGTAGTGTTAAATAGAGATACATTTGTAGCAAATCTACCACCGGCATTTCAATAGGGAATAAATACACGCAAGACAGAGGACATATAATAAAAGTTCAAAATATCAGCAATAAATATCTTCAACTAGCCATCACTAATTGCATATGATCCGTAAACGAATAAAAAGTAACAACAATAAATATTCAATTTGCATTATAGCATTGAGGGAGAAAACTGATGATCGCCGTACATATTTCAAGATATATACGTATACACCTAGCATATTAAGTGCAATAATGTTTTCCCATCCCAAAAAGAATGCAGCAAATACACGCGAACACACAATAAAACGTTAAACGTTTTCATTTTCAACTGGCAACCACTTCAACCAACAAACATTACTTATTTCGCTGAATTAAAAGGGATCCGACCCATTGAAAAGCTGCGAAATATTACTTACCGACACCTATCAGCATTTTCAATTCGCGGTTTGCGCCTTCGATCTCGTTGATTAGAGTATAATACTTGTTCGCCAGCGAATTGTTCACTGACGAATTGAAAAGCTCTTTTTGTATGGGATTTGGCGGTTGAATTCGTTTCGCTCGAGTATAATACTAGGCATATCTACGACTGCATAGCTATGCATGAGTATCTATTTTCTAGGCATTATTATGATGCTATGTATGTCCAGATAAAATCGAACCTGAGAGAATATTCCTTCTGAAGAGTAGGAGCACTGCAAGTCCGGTTGTGTTATTTTGCAGAAATAAGTGTTTACCCTGGTAGCCGAACGCAAGCAATAGAGACATCCTTAGCTAGGAGTAAATGCTGGCTTTCAGTTGAATCACAGGCCAACAACGACAAGACTGACCATTATCTTATAGACGACACATTGCCAAACGTGCTTGCTTGTAAACGTTGGTATACAGGTGGGCTTATTAAATAAGCATTTTCTCGAGAAGCTCCGGCTCGCTTTCGAATTTGAATTGAGATATTATTCTAATTTGATGAGGTTTCATGTGTCCTGTAGGAACAATTCAAAGCAAACCATGTGAAATATTATCTATATGATAGTAATAGTCTTAAGATGTTGCTTTAGCCAAATCCTTAGAGCGATGCACACAAACAGCTACGCTGGTCAAAATCAAAATCTCTTGTTCTCACCTGGTTGTATTGCTTATCGTTACGGTCGGTTGATATTATTTTGCAGTAGTAATTAATGGAGTTAAATGTGTTGTGTTAATGTATATTATAGATTAAAGACTGAATGCTGTTAGGCTGTAAATCGGCAGCAGGAGCGGGTGCTCAGTTAAGATATGTATATATTGTGCATTATATGCTCTAAAGTATCTAATATTCATGGAATCGAATATGCTTAAGTATCGAATTAATGCATTGAAGTTGTGATTCCATAATGAATGTCAGTTGATAGTGCTACAAAATTATCAAATAATATCGGGTTGGAAAAGGTTTTTGGCAAATGATGCCAATTTACTGACATTTCAAGAATGTTAGAAATTTTAACGGACAAGGAGTGATGACATAAAATAGTGCTTAAGATAATATGATTTAGTAAATTCTGGAAAATTCACAACCTACAAAAATTTGTTCGAACATACCTAAATTTATGAACCGTTTACCCACACTGGGCGCAAAAGTTGACATGAATATTAATTGATATATTCTGAAATTTCTTGTAAGAATTCCAATCAAATCAAAACTATATTTACATTTATTGATTTTGTCTAAATTTGCTCACTGAAATTATATTATTTTTCATACAAACCATGCAGACTTAATTTTTCAATGGTAAGGTTTATTTGAGTTTTTCTACAACTGCATCTGAGGAAATTACTTCCATTGATCAGAACGAAAAAATATGTGAACAATTTACGAATCATGCTTATTTTAACATCCGAGTAATCTGTATTCAATACATTTTTACCAGGCATTTGCAATCGATTCAAGCTGTCGCGACCAATATGGACGTGGAATCTATTTTCATATCGAAATTGTTGTGTCTGATGTCCATACATTACGCAAATATTTTTTTATTTTATTATGACCTGAATGCAAAAGCTCGTTTTGCATGTACAAAATATCAATGGACTCAATATCGTTGGGCTCAGCTATAGCAGACCATAAAAATGGAGCAGGAAAAAAATGTTTTGTCGATAACAGTTGTTCAGCTCCATAAAAACAGCCGGCGTGGAATTAAAAATTACAGAAAATATCATAAATTGCTTGATAACAATGATATTTGGTTCAGGCAGTCTGGAAACGAATTTGTACCATGTGACAGTTGGTTTTAATTCATTTTTGCTGTGTGAAGGCTTGTGGTTGGTTTTATTGGATTCGTGTTAAGCACGCAGGGTACATATCCAACAGAATTATTTTTTTTTTTGAATGAGAATGGCGAAAGCTAAGGTGAACATGTAGAGGTAGATGATTTTGATGATTTGTGGATTCGTTTTTTTGTGAAATTTTTCAACTAGTCCGACTACAACGCAAAACATATTTCAGTGACATGAAAAGTCCCACAGAGTAACCATTCCACCCCATTGAACCAGAAGTTCAGGTAGTAGTGAGACACATGGCGCTCATAACTCTGAGAGTTTCCAGCCTGGCGGTAGTAAGCAGTCAAGCACACTTCCGTTGTTCCGGCCGAGGCAGTGACACAAAAAAACTTCCAAAAAAGCTATCCTCGTAGAGACACCAGCAGTAGCAATATCAATTCTCTCCCTCTCACCCTCCTTTCACCACGCAGCCTTCAAAACATCGCCAGGACCAAAAGTTGACAAGCATCACCTTCGTTCTGTTTTGTAGTAGAATGCAGCAGTGAAAACTTTTCAATTGAATTGACGTGATACGAAATAAGGAAAAACTTTTCTACACTTTTCAACGGGCTATAAAACATCCGACAACACAATATAAAGCACGTAACGTGTCCAATGCATAAACAAAAGAACTGACTGCGCCCGAACGAAGAAAAATAAAGTGAATAGATATAAATGAGAAAAAAACACACACAAAGTCCCAAAACGGTTGAATTGTTGTCGAAAAATAACGAGCCCAGCTCTAGCCAGACGGCTTGGAAAAGTCCAACTAGAGTTCCCTGGTCTAAAAACAGATAACAACAAGACAGTATTGTTTTGATAAAAGAGTTCAGAAGGAAAGCAGTGACGATGCGAGTGGAAAGAACTATTAATGAAAAAAGTTTCACATTAAAATGCATAACATTTGTAATGGAATAAGTGTTTATCGTACTCTGGGTCAAAAGCAATAACGGTTGTCTGTATTGAATGAGTAGCGAAAAGCTTCCTATTTGCCAGTTAGAGTTTTAGAATCTTTCCGTTTGTATTCTTTTAATTTTCTTAGAAACTCTGAAAAAACTCTATTCAACAAATCCAATGAATAGTGTCTTCGATTTTGTTTAAGACTAGACTTTAATATCCCAAGTTTACTATCTCCTGAAGGTCACTGCTGTATTTTAAGTCTTATGAGTTTTTGAAAATGAAATAAATTTCCTTTGTGAGCAATATTCCCAAAAATTTAATTAACTTCGTCACATGCAAACATATGCCACCAGATAGCATATTTCCACCTGAATATTAGTTCTCTTCATCTTCGCTTCTTGACCAAATTTTTCCCAGCTTTGTTTGAAAACTTCAAGTCTCTTTTATGAGAATTTCACAAATTTATTTACTGGACTTTGCATCCAGATTGCCTGGAAGTGGCTATTTTTTCGTTTAATCTTCTTCGTTCATAAATAGTTGCAACGTCTGATGGCTATGACTACTGAGACCAGGGACCGAAGGTTTGTTTGTCAGTGATGAGTGCATTTAGGCAAATGAAGAAAGCTTAAAAGCAATTTCGTTTTAACATATATCAATGAAATTTCCTGCCGTTGGTTTAGCATCAGCATCATAATACCATCCGCACCAGAACACTCGGTTGAATTAGAGGATTATTTAAATTTCAAATTTGAAAGTTAATTTGGTTAACAAAAAAGTATAGCATTTCAAAAGAAGACTTTTATTGGAGATGAACGAGGGAAAAAACTCAGTGCAGTAGTCGGGGGTGTACAAAAAAATATTTTCGGAAGCTGGAGATCACATTTTTCAGTATGAATAAAAGGAAATTGTTAGTGGCAAATCTTTATGTGGAAAAACAAGTGGCACCAAAATAAATCACCGACTGTTTCTGGCCTAATTCTTATCTTAATGCCTGTTTTAAATGGTCGAATCAAATGAAGTGGAATATTTATAGAATAATTAATCTAATGGATTTAAAAAAATATGCGTTTATTCTACTTAGTAACCAAGTGCATAGAAATTCCAATTCTAAGATGAAAACAAAAATTTCATAACGAATTTACAGAACTACGATTTAACGAGCAAAACGTGATAGACAAGAAGTATGTCAAGAAGTACCTCCTCCAGCTGCAACAATTGAAACGGATCTGGAGAATACGTAGAGTATATTAAGCAAAACAAAGCTACTTCAGGAAATTATGACACTCCAAAGCTCGAAGTCAGTAGTGCTGAAGTTCTGATGTCTTCTGTTGCGGTTAACCAAAAAACACCAAAAAGAACTTTTTTGGCTTTGACCGTTTTTCTCTGGATCTGACTACCTTTAACGGCCAAAAGCGCCAAATATTTACCGGAAGTGGAATACTTGTAGAATCATAAAATACTTGAATATGCGACCTTTTTTCGTGGCAAAAGGAAATTTTATAAGATATTGAAGATCCGTTCCAACTTATTCTGTTTAAGAAAGTCTATGAAAAAGTTTCAAATTATAGTTTTCAAATACTGGGCTCCACTGAAATAACTGCTTCAAATTTGCTTCACCAGTCCATTGCGTGAATTTTCTTTAAATCGGTAACTGCATCAACAGTAACAGAAACATTTTATTGGCTATTATCCGGAAATTTTAAAAAATTAATGAAATGGAAACTTTTGTTCCTTATTTTAATTTAAGGGGTTTATTATTTGAAAACTTGACCTGATGCTTTTTTGGCACTGCATCCCAATTTAGCCACTGAAAATATACCAGATCTGCAGGATTTCATTTAGATTCAATGCCTGGCATTAAGTGTTTATTATCTTCAAAATTATTTTAAGTTGGCACCGCAAGCACCGACTTGCTAACATATTATTTTAGTTTCTGCCAAATTTACTCCCACAAAAGGTCATTTCAACATATGAATTTCATCGTGATTTAATTTTTCAATTACCACAATTTTTGGATGTCAGAAGATCAAATTTTTCGTTAAAGTATTATCGTGCTTGTCGGAAACAGAATTTCAAAAACATTAAGATAAAGCATTGAAATTATCACTTGTTTGCCTTTTTTCTGAAAAAAAAACGATAATATTTAAGGAAACTCGATATTTCAAGCAATTTTGATTTCTGAGCCACCCGCAGCTTCAGTGTTTCCTACATATTAACAAAAAATCACAAACTTATCTTTTATCCTATCAACTTATCGAAACACTACGAAATGCTAACAAATGCTATAAAAAACTTTATATTTAACTTTCCACACTTTGAGCAATTCATCTTCCACATAAGCTTTCAAAACACTATCATAGCCAAGCTAAGAATATTATCTTTTGAAATGTTATATACTTCATCTTTGCATAGAAATATAGAGTATTTTGAAAATTCACTAAAATGCTCGCTGCCACCAAAGCGTTAAAGATGCTCGTATTTTTATTTTAACGAATCACCAAGCCGAAACGTGCCCAGAAACTGTGGTGATCTGATACTAAATGAGCAAGTGGCGCATTCAAGCCATTCCGGGACTAAAAAATGTGTCAGCTAGACATTTATTTGCAGTAAAGAGAAAAACTGGTTTTTGAATATTTTGAAGATTGTTAGGAGTCTCGAGTGCTAGTGATAGTAGATATGAAAGAGTGTTTAAATTTTTTTCAATATAACATGATTTCAAATAAAATTTGCTGCACTTTACCAAAAGGCTTAAATTTGAAATATCTTTGAAATATAAATCATGATCTAGTACTGTTTTCGGGTGTATCTTATACATTTCATGGAAACATTTTTGAATTTCACTAACGGCAGGAACTATTGTTTCAGCTCAACTGTTTTATTTAAAAAAATTCTTAAACTTTCATGCAAATTGAACGAAATTGCTTTTAAATTGTATAAAATTCATTACTTCAACGTAAAACTACATGAAACTGTTTTAAAACTCTTTAACACGAGAGCGAAATACCGCGCCCAGCGTGGGCAATTAAATAAATTCAGAAAAAATCACATCTTTTCAACTGATCAGAAATATTCCATCTAACAATTTGCCAATCAATTTCCTCAGAATTAACATAAGTGCATTGAATAAAAGCCTTCACTCTACACATTCTTCGATTTCCATCAAATTTAACACAGTACTCATTCACAACAAAAGGTTCACTTTAATATCCATCCTTGACGAACTTTGAAACACTCTGTTCAGATCAATGCTTTTAGTTCTTAAACTTCTGAAAGACTTAAAATATAACATCCTTCCTCTCATCATATCTTTTCTTGTCACTTACAAACCCGAAAGCATCAGCTACTAGTTCTTGTATTATAGCTATCGTTAAATACGAGTGTGTTAGTTCTAGGATGAAAATCGAGGTGTCGAAAGGGTTCTTCTTTCTATATCTTTATTCACAACAGCGGTAGTGAAAAGTGGAAAAGGCAAACGAGTGACACTCGAAAAGATTGTATTTAGAGGTTGGGATGTGGGAATACGTTTTGCGTGAGAGAAAATTATGTTTAATATTGAAAGCATTATTTTGTTGGTTGGTAGATATGAATTTTGATAAGATAGATTAGGTGGAAAGTTTTTGTAAGTAGTTATGAATATTTTTGAATACTTAATAAGTTTTTTTTAAAGTGTTGGCATCTGTTTGATGTATACTAGGGTGCGAAATTTGGTTTGGAATATATGAAAAATTATTTGAGCTTATCCATTTTTAATGACTGATGAATTAATTTAGAAATTTTTCGAGTCCAACCATGTCATAAAATATTAAAAATAATGTTTTAAAGCTAAATTACATTGTCTTGAAGTGACCCGATTTCGCCTACCTTCAAAAATATATATTTCAATTAAATGCCAATTTTCCTTTAGAAGCTGGATGTACTTTACTTTCATTATAGTTATGCATAGTTCGAGAGTAATCTGTTCTTTTTTTAGTGTCTCTATGAGGTAATCTAAAACGCGGTAATTTAAATTTTAACTTCAAATTTGAAAGATATTAATCCACGGTTCGGTGCTGAGAGAAAGTGACTGGTCAATTTGACTCAGCAAAAAATTGTATAATCTTTACTACAAATTAGAAGATGTTAAGTCCTCAATTGGATTTCTGAAAGGACGAGCGAGTCGAGGCAGATCAAGTCAGTCGAAAAGCCAGGCCAGAGCTGGGAGGGAATTCATTCATTGAACCGAAACTACTAGAGCCGATGTAATAAATATGCAAAAGCTCCATACGGAATGTAGTGTCATGATGATGATGATGATGATGAGATATGCAGTCGTTGGATAAAAATTAAATTCGCAGTAAATGGTGAACTTGAAATGAAGCAAGTCTAGTAGGTTTTGGAGGCAGTAGCTGGATAATTTGGCGACTTTTTGCACTGATAAAGCATTTCATTTATTATATAAGAAGCATTTTTGGTAAAAAATGCTTCCAAAATTTACACATATTCTCACTTTTTCCTTAAAATTCAATTTGCTTTGCATTTTCAATGTGCTAGGGTTTTCTTTTGATTAGTTGTAGCATATACTTTAATCCTACAATATTTCCTGAGTTTAATGACTAATCCAACTGCCACTGTGTTCATGTCTGTATTTTTTCTACTTTTCATCAGCATACCCCAAAATTACTACAAAAAAAAACAGGGAAAAGAGGTATGGAATCGACGCGGAAAATGTAAATATGTACGGGTTCACACTGTCGCATTACCTAAATGAAAAAAAAACCATGATACTCTTCAAAATCACTTAAACACTATCGACCGGAACAAATGAGATTGGGAATATTAGTTAAAAGGATGTGTAAAATATTTGTTTCTAAATACCGAAAAGAGTTTGAGCTAATAGCGTGTATATGACAATCTGAAAAGTGTGGCTTAGTTGCAAGTTGGAAAGAGAGATTGACGTTCTGAACTGGAAAATTCTGTGAGAATTGGTATTGATTGGTAAAAAAAATTATATATATAAAAAAATAAAATTGGCATTGATGTGTTCTGATAAGATTATTTCCAATAACAGTGAAAATTTATTAATTTTATTTAAAAATTTTGTTTTTTGGTTTTGGTTGGAATTTAAAGAGTTCATTTTATTTTTAATTTTTCAATCGTTTTTGGTTTTTGCTTTAAGATGAAAATCTTGAGATAGGTAGACTTATAAAATTTAGTTTAAATGGTATTTTTTTTTTTTTTTTGTGTGGGTTGGCTCATGTTTTAGTAAGTGAGAGTGAGAGTGAGAGAGTGTATATATTTAAAAGTTTTGTTGTACGCACATTTTTTACAAAATCTATCTAGAAAACAGGCTGGTAAAATATTAATAGGCTGATCCGGGCCGAGCGATCCGACAATCTTTCCCATGAAATCTTTAAAAGAATATTTTATTGGATTTTTTAATTTTGTTTTTTTTTTCTCAACTACTCTAATGGTACTCTTAGTGACATACAAATGTACTCTGATGAATCGATGAATAAACAATGATCAATTCTGCTGATCGCAAGAAGTTTCCTGACCAAATGAACAATGGGACGGGTGACAATTCGAAATTCATCTCAGTTGATATAAATCTCACTTAGCCAACAAAAGGGATCACGAACTTTTCATAGTCAACAAACAATCAATAATAATTATGATCAAGCACCCCCAAAATTATATGTATTTCTTACTTAGCTTTTTGTATTTTTCCATTTTGGGGATAAAAAAGCATTATTTAAAATTTTTAAATTTTAAATTTTCTTTAAAAATTTTAAATTTTTAAATTTTTGTGTAAAAATTTTAAATAATAAAAATTAAAAAAAAAGCATTGTATAAAAAAAACAAACAATTGTATAAAAAATTTTATTTCAACATTATTTTGAATAGTCAGTCCAACAGGCTATTTATATCAAAACACCGTAAATCATTAGATAATTTTGTGTTTGAATATCTACGACAAGCTACTTTTCATCTTTTGTTCCCTCCAACACTCGACCACACTAAATTTAACTTCGAATCCTACACACCTTATCATTTTTCAAATATAACCTCATTTATCCCTTCTCTCTAATTTAATCCCTTGATACTATCATTTTTCACATCATTACTCAAATTCACACTCGAAAAATCTATATTCACTCCGGAAAATCTGGTTGGGGATCAATACCTTGGATTTACTTATTGTCCAAAAATATATCCAGTCTTTCAATTCACTAAAGATTTTCTGCTCTCCCAACTAAATCCTTCAAATTCAAACTTGTCCGAAAGAAATACCAAAAATACAAGAATAAAAATAAAAAAAGGAAATCAATTCACACAAAAGAAAATTTACTCAGCTAGTATATAATGTTAGTAGTTTGAATAATAGACGAAAACGACGCAATGTCAAGAACGAAAGGTCTCAAGATGCTGCTGAAACGACCCAGTCTAACAAATGATTTATTCGAGAATTCGAAAGAGAGGAAAGCCATCAATCAAACATTTATGAATAATTCTCAAGGACTTCAGTTGAAGTGATATGAAATGTTGGTATAAATACAGTTGTTGGTGAAAAGTATCTGAAAGTCATAAATTTACGATGGATTATAGTAGGGTTTGCCAAAAAATCAAACTAATTTGAAAATATTATTTGTTACTTGTGGAGATGGTTTTTTTTTTTGCTGGGTGACGAATAAGATGAAAAAGTTTGGCATTGGGTTTGGTGAATTTGTATTAGAGAGAATTGAACCTCAATGAGGTCGGTTTTGGTTGAAAAATATTATTTATAGTTATTAGATGAGGATTTTGAATACAATAATATCAATGAAAAAGTATTTGAAGCATGGTATAACCCAATTCAATTATATTTTACAAATAACTGTTTTATTTCGTAAAAAAAAAGAAAAGATAATTTGAATTACAATAACATCTTATACGGCAATCAAAACATTACGAAATATACAGAGTACAGTGATAGGCAAAAGCAATATGATTGTGGAACTTTTGGGTTGTATGCAGGAAAAACTGTTTCTACGGGAGCCACTTTATTAGACATCTTTCCAATCATCAGGTCTCCGCAAATACTCTTGCTTTCTGGGAAAAAATGCCAAAACCCATAATCTTCATGCTTTGTATCCGAAAAAAAGTGTCCAAAATTTTGAATCGGACGAAAACGGTAACCCTTCACCAGATCATTTATATTTTTATTTGAAATTTGTGCTCACGAGAACTCATATCCAGATCACCAGATCCAATAGAAAATCACAGATAATATTGATCCTAACTAGAACTAGGTCTGATTGAAGTTTTATTAAAACGCTGGCAGCCCTAAATGAGTGGTGTCATATTGAAAAACTACTCACCAAAACAAAAGCTCTTCGTCCCACACATTCCAATGTAGTCATTAGATTAAAACGCAACTCATTCAGTAGATGGAACCTTCTGTAAGTTTAGTAGGGCTTTGGTCGTAAAATTGAGATAAAGCTGGCAATATTTGCCATTTTTTGTCATTTTTCTGTAGAAAGACATGGCACCACTGAATTTTTTTATTTATTTATTTATTTATTTAGTGTCTAAATCCACAGAACAAATCCAATTATTGATTAGACAAGAAGAAAAAAAAATAAAAATAAATACAAGTATATGAAAAAAATAAAAAAAAATAAATACAAGTACATAAAATATGTAAGAAAAAGAAAATAATATGAAAACCAAGAAAATCAATAAGAAAATAACATGAAAACCAAGAAAATTAATAAATTCAGAATGGAATAACAATACAAAAAAGAATAAAAAGCAAATCGATCGGAAAAGAAACAAACAAAATGAGTAAATTAGGATATATTACGATTATAAGAGATAACGTTATTTTTTAAAGTATTTTTAAACACAGATAACGTTTGAGGCAGAGGACCAAGGTTAAGGCTATTGTGCTGACGAGGCAAACGCAAGAGGGGGGAAAAGAAATAGGTGTCCGTACGGGCAAATGCAACATTAAAGGCAAATAATGTTCTATTGAGACGGCCCAGTTCCCTAACTGAAAGTTGAATGCTGGGGTCAACCAATATACTGCCTTTAAAAAGTTTAAAAAGGAGGCACTCGTCGAGGAACACTCTGCGTGACTCAAGGGAAGGAATTTGAAGGATGGAGAGGCGCATACTGTAATCACAATACGGAATACTGTACTTATAGAACAACGAGCGGGTGAATCGGCGTTGCACGGATTCAACCGCATCGATCAAGTATCCATAATGTGGACACCAAATTTGGAAACAGTATTCAAGAACACTACGGACAAAAGAAAAAAACAGATTAAGAGAGGTGGAAAGATTAACAAAACGTTTAGAGGATCTGATGATGAAGCCGGAAAGACGAGAAGCCTTGGCAGTGACGTGAAGAATATGCAAGTCGAACTTTAATTTGCAGTCAAAAATCACGCCAAGGTCTTTGATATTAGAAACAGCATTGAGAGGAGAGCCAAGGACACAATAGGAGAAGAGCAAAGGAGATATTTTGTGGGTGAAAGACATTTGATGACACTGCGCAACATTCAAAGTGAGGGAATTAGCAGTGCACCAGTTAGCCAAAGTATCCAAATCGCACTGCAGTATGGTGCAGTCACTAGCGGATTCAATCACTTTGAAAATTTTGAGATCATCAGCGTACAAAAGGCAGGGTGAATTAAAGAGGGAGGGAAGATCATTAATAAACAAAAGGAACAATAAAGGGCCAAGAATGGATCCTTGCGGAACTCCTGAGGTAGGAAAAAAGGTGTAGAAGAACAAGAGTTAACAGTAACGATACAAGAGCGATCACAAACGTAGGAAGAGAACCAACAAAAAAGAGCGCCAGAGATACCAAATCCAGCTAGCTTTGATAGAAGAATAGCATGGTTCACAGAATCGAAGGCCTTGGCAAAGTCAGTATAGATGACATCTACTTGCTTTTGCTGGTCGATTGCGGAAGCAACGGTGTTTGACAAAGTCAATAAGTTTGTAATCGTTGACTTACCTTTGATGAATCCATGCTGTTCCCTGGCCAGCAAGGGCTGGACGAAAGGGTACACTCTATTGTAAACGACTCTTTCGAGAAGCTTACTAAAACAAGGTAAAAGGAATATGGGACGGTAATTAGAGATGGAAGAAATATCACCAGCTTTCAGGATGGGAAATATGTTGGTGGATTTCCAAAGGAAAGGGAAGGTTCCGGTTGAAATGCTGAGGTTAAAAATTATTGACAGAGGAACACACAAGGAACATGAAAGGGATTTGGTGAAAAAATTTGGAATGCCGTCAGCACCGAAGCTAGTGCTTGCATCAAGAGATAACATTAACAATTCTACTTCTAATGGATTAGTAAAAAAAAGCGGAAAGGGTACAATCAGGAACTGGAAAAAAGGTCCGTTAAAGGACAATGAGATTTGAGTAGAAGTAAACACAAAATATTTTAATTTCAAAAGTTCTGAAATTTTTGAGGCCAGTAACCCATAAATTATTTCAACTCCTATAACTTCTAAGCATAAGTAAGTACTGCATTTTTTTAGATTATACTTCTGCAAAGCATGTAATTAATCAAAGCGCATGTGTTTGTGGCTGTCATCAAAACTATAAACTGTGGGAATTTGTACGTAAGGTAAGAGTGTCCACAAAGATAGTTTTTTTAAATTAAAAAAAATAAATTAGAAAAAAAAATTATATTTTTATTTGGTTTTCTACCTTTCCTGTTGCTTTACAGGAATAATTGGTTGCATAGGAATTTGCTTTCGGTTTTCCGTACAGTTGAACATATGAATGGTTTTTTGAGTCTATTTGGGGTCTTAACGGTAGAATGTAAAGCCATCTTAGCTGCTTGGTTGTTGTTCTTGATAAATTTCTTCATTAAATACACGGATTATTCTGTAGTGTATGCAGTCCCATACGTTAGGTGAGTTTAGATGGCAGTAGACGTTGACAACGTTTATTGACGAATTATCCATCGAACGAAAAACTTCTGGTTATGCATCGTTGATGCTCTTTGATAACATCACTTTTCTCTCCTTTAAGAGATAAATGATGTATTCGCAAACAGTTTCCAGAAAATTTTTAATGCACAACACCCATCAAACTCACACCTTTCTTTGTTTCATTCTGCTCCAACAGCTTCTTTCAGCCGATTAAAATTTCACGTGACGAAAAACGTAAAGTAAGTTCGGAACTCGACCGCAACAAAGGTCTTGGGCTTGATTTTGTTCCTCCAACTTTCTTGCACAAGTGTGTAGAGCAGTTTATAGCTCTCTTGCATATTTTCTTAAGAACTTTAATATATCGTCGACAAACCCATCTTGCATTTTACATGTGGATGACTTCAAGATATTTGGAGCGATAAATTTTCATAAAAACTGTAAACATCTTTCAAGTGACTTTTGCACTTCGAACAACTGGTGCTCTACCATTTTTATCACTCTGAATATTTCAAAATTTCCTTAAACGTATTACACTCTTAAGAAATTTTTTTAATATAATTTTTTTTGCTTCATTCTTGATTCCTTTGATAGCTTTAAATATTTTGGCGCATTGTCATCTCGATTGTTTGGTTTTATCTTAAGTCTTCAAAAACTTTTGTGAAAATGTTAACCCATGTGCACTTACTCCTATCGTTTGTTTCTAATGCTCTTGAAAAGTGTGGTCAAATGTAATGTCCTCAGATTAAGTTTCTTACAACCGCTTTGTGACTGTGTTCAATGTGAGCGCAAATGTTGCTTTGTTGTTCAAATTTAACATTCTTACGTATGGCGAATGTTTATAATCAGATCGCTACAATAGATACACACATTTATTTAACGTCCCGTACGTGCGTGCGAATTTGTATTTATATTTCTGCAGGACTGACAGTCGACAATAGGCTATCTTGAAACGATTTAATAGAAAAAAAAACGCAAAACGGAATGCTTCACAGACTCAAACCACTGACAAAATCAAACAAAACTAAGTATCACGAACAAAACGCCACTTTACAAATAATTCTCTACAGTAATGCGCTCTGCCATACTGTAGCACTGGCTTCTACCGGATCAAAACGAAATCAACTGCATCAACTGCGAAAACAGGTAATCCAAAACATTCGCAGTATTATTTTTCAAATACAAATATATAAATTAACAATTATAAGCACGCAATAAAATATATCTGAATATAAATTTCAAATACTAATATAGAAATAAGAATTATAAAGCACAAAATAAAATATATCTATATATAATATGAAAAATATAATTTTACGTTCTTTCTTCTCAGTCCTGTTTAATGGCTTTTGGAATTATTATCACTTTAACTCTCCTTCAGTCGAAATTTGATTGTGAAAAGATAAAACAAGAATTTTCAAAAAATAGCACAAGTTCCAATGATTTCTCCCTTTGCAAGCTATTTGCCCACATTGGGCGCGAATATTTGCTATCTAATTGCCGACATCAAGTACAACTTAAACATATTTTAACTTTATTTTCTCACTAATACTAGTTCAAATTGAACATTTTACACGGTCCCGTATGCAAATACGAGCTTTATCCGCTGCAATACGAGCTTTATCCGCCATAAGACAAGAGTTTTAAAACTTTCCTGCCCATTTTTGTCATGTGATACTTAATGCAATCGGATACCTTTTCTTCACCCAAAAACATCAAGCTTGAAGTACCTTCGTTCTTAAGAAAAACTAAAAGCCTGTCAAGTAAAGGTTCAATATTATCTGAACAATAGTCTTACACACTCTTGTGTTGCACTAAAATGGCTCTTTAGAATTTTTACTCTCGTCTTTGTGATTTTGGCAAGGAAAAATCTTTTGTTGCAGTACAGTAGCCAAACAGAACCAAAATGTAGAGCATGCTTAGCACATAATGGACATACTTGAGATTGTGCACGATATTAGAACGTTTCACTTTGCCGGATTTCTTCATAAAAATTTCTTTTTGGACACAGTAGGCACTTGCATCAATGACACTTGTAACCTCTGCTTGTTTCATATACAATTCTTCTTATATTTTCACTTGCACAAGTCCAACCTTTTTCCCTTACTTACTTCAAACATGGCCAGGACTCCTTTGTTATCTTTCATTTTCATGGTTTTTATAAATATTTTTTTGTTTGTTTCAAGGGACATTTCATGTGCTCCACGTATTCGTTGTCTGAGTATCATTAGAAAAGAAGGACAAACTAAAGTGTAAAGTCCGATAAAAAAGATTGCAGAAAAAGGTTAGAGAGGATAGTTTCGGGGAATAATTTGTAGCGTTTTTAATATAAAACTAAGACAAGATGACTGAGTACAATAAGAGAGAATGAAAGATGTGGAAATTATTAAAAAAAGCGACTCGTTCGATTTAAGTGATAAACAGTAAAAAGTATATTACAAAAATAAAACATAAAAACTTCAAGGATCTTCATTTGCAGCCAAAAAGTGATAAAGGATTTCCGTTTGACAACTCAAGGCGATGCAGAAATTAATATAAGGAGTATGTGCAGAAGTTTCTGTTACCGAAACCGTAAAAAATATTTCCATCAAAATACAATTGTATTTAATTTTCAAATTTTAGCTTCGAAAAATAATTTAAAAATACTAAACGTACTATCACACCTAGAGTTCTTGTCTTCAGTTGTATGCTTATTTACACATCGGTAACGGTACAAACAACTCAAAATTAAATATGCATGGCTGTCATTGTGAACAAGTATGAAATTTGAGGTTTAGTCTACTAAAACTTGTATGTACACAAGTGTTGAAACTTAGCAATTAACCGCACGCTAAGGAGTTTCGGTGTTGAAATGATATCGGCGGTCATTAGGTGAATCACTTATACGCTGTATATGTATATAAGCATTTACGTGATGTTGTATGTGGTCAGTTATGAAAACAATTATGCATGTATTCCGACAGTGACTCGGATATATTGTCAAATGCCAAGGTTGTGTAATCGTGCATTAGAAGGAATCTAGCATGCAGCTGCATTTCACGCATATCACATAATTATGAACAAGAATTCGAAATATTGTTCTCACGAGCGGATTATGTGGGGATTTTTCTGTATAATTGAATATTTTCAAAGAGAAAGTTGTTGATAAGATCATTATGCTTGTTAGGTTGCAATTACGGTATTTGATGCAAGCAAGCGATTAAAGGAACAACAGTAGTATTAGTAAAATAGGAGTATTATGAAATTAGTAAATTATATTGAGAAAAGGAAATGTAAGCTTTTGATGCCGATTTTGGTGATGATTCCGTGAAAATAAAGAAAAATGAAACATACACAGGCACAATCAATAGTTTTTCGGTGCAGTTATTATTTGGATCCTTTCAATAAATTGATTCTCTTATAAATTAATTCCTCCTCTTAATTGTTCAACCTAGAGAAAAGCTACCAAGCTCATCAAAACCAGGTCAACAGCAGCGAAGATAACCGAAATTCTTTCATCTCAAAATGAGAGATGAAAACAGATTCAAAGAAATTATATTTTCCCTTCTATCCGTCAAAACTAAAACCCTACATTAACTATGACAAAAAAATTCACACACGGCTGCTTCTAGTCAGTGGATTATTGTTCAATCAATCTATACTATTACTTTTTAATTGTTGTCCTACCAGCCTTCCTGGGTTCATAGCAGGAAAAATTGAGGGCCCTTATTTGCGTTCTAGAGAAAGATTCTCAAACATGCATTCACTTTTTGCTGCGACACAGCGCCGCCGTTTTCATATATACAAGCGAGGGAGTAAGCCGCGCTATCTACCACCCAAACCTACCAGAAATGTAGGAAAATTGTTTATTTAGTTGTTATAACTGGACTGTCAGCAGGTGTCAAGTTCAGGCTAGTTACTACAGGAGTTTTTGTAGCAGTTTAATCTCAGCTGTCAGCGACGGCAGTAAAAAGCCGATCACCCAACAAGACGATTACTATAAAATGCCACAGGATGGTACGTTTAGTAAAAGGCGATACGACTTTTGCCAGCGACTAGAAAGTTTTCATGTAAACGATGCAGTGTTGAGATAATAATTTTTCGCAAAACTGGCTCCAGTATATTTTGGACCCTTTGCGATCAAATCCAAAACATCAATGCTGACCTCCGAGCTGATCGATACGAAAGGAAAAGTACAGGTTACTTACATTTGAAAGACCTCAAACAATAGGTATAGGGAAGAGCCCCAATTTGAAGACAAGAGGGCCACTGTAATGGTATGGCGGCCATATTGACTGAAAAGGAGCGATTTAGTTTGTACAACAAACAGTTCATGGAGGGGAGTTGTGCCACCATTGTACCTGAGCAACGTGGAAACTGTGCTACTGATTAGAGTATTGATAAAAATTGCTAGATAAATATGGGGAAAAGTAAGCTAGTCTGTAGTCATTACTAGTTTTGCGGTTACAGCTGTCAGCCGTTTATTTATCAATCGTTTTGCGGATGATTGGTATCAAGCAGAGAGTGTGTTTTTGGTGGACTGACTCTTTGGTGGCAACTGATTTGATTAGTTGGTGGACATAGGAGAAGGAAGTTTCGAACAGGCCATGTGGGGTTTGCTTGTGCTACAAGGTCACTTGCATAAAATCGTGCAGTTTCCGGTATCAAGGCAGAGCAGCTGATTTTTAATGTAAATACGATTGTATTTAATGTATTGATTTGATTTCTTATATTCATTTTTGAAAAGAATGCATAGAGCTGTAACTTGGTGAAAATTCATATCAGCAAGAAAAAAAATCGCGCTAGATGATCATTTTTGAAAAATTTCTAAACACTACTATTGACTATGGTTAACTCAACAATTGAATTTGGGACCAGTGGAGCTTCTTCCGGATTTTTCCTTTTCTGTTGGTCAGTGATATGTTATAAGTTATGGGCCAGGTTTCAGGTCGAACTAAAAAATTCGGTTGATTTGGTGGCTGAACACACGATGCTCTTCTACACGAAGAACACTTTTACAGATGTTTTTTTGAGTTCGCATCATGGCCAAGCATAAATCTGGTTTAAAAGACTTTTCATTGCGTCGACACCTACAAAAACATGGCTATATTTCGCCAGATCTTTAGATATGAATATGCTACTGTTTTGATAATGGGCAGCTAGAGTTGGGCAGAGACGTCGCATATCCTGCCGAACCCTTGTAACGAATAAAATGGATTGCTGCTCATAATTTTGTCATCAATAAAGTCTTCAGGTATCCCCAGTGTAATACACCATCCTCGCTGCGGAGAATTTCATATCATCTTTATAGATTATACGAGGGCTAAGTAATCCCGCAAGGAGTGCCTGGATGTAGTTTTCATACTGGTGGTACATCAATGCTGCCTTAAAGGATCGGTTCCAGCGTTCAGCAGTTATCCGTATATCCTTGCATCTTATAAAGGTCGTAAGTGAGTGGAACAGCAAATATTCGTACTGACTGAGTTAGTCTTTCGTTACAAGTAGCCGCTTGCCAAAACGCGCGACCCAGTGATAATGAAAGTTGTTCGCCACCGGCTTTGCTGTCATCTTCATGACGGGTACCGCTTCCATCTACTTCGAAAAACGATCAATAATCATCCACCGACCAAATTAATATGAACATGATCAAAATGTTTATTTGGCACTGCAAACTGCAGAGGAAAAGTGGTAACATGTTAACTCACTTTTGATTTTTGGCAGTTGGCAGTATTTTTGTAGATCATTGGCCAAACAAATTTTTCTCGAAGTAAACGAATGGTTCCAAGGATGTGACAAGTGGTGCATAGAGTTGGACCTTTGAGTTAATGTTGATTGCTTTAGTTGTCGAGAGATGGTGCTTTACGACTCTAATTGATGCTACAACGCTGCTCTGCAGCACTTTCTACATGAGAATAGATGATTCTGCACCATATTTCGATGATGAGACAGCATTGGTGGGACGTTGATGATTCTCCTCGACAGCAAATCTAAACATGACCACCGTTGAATATGGTGAATAAATACTAAAAAGGTTTGCGACTGAATTTTGTGTCGTAAAGCGTTAGGTTTTCAATCGTTTACAATAGAGTAAAGTAAGAAAATCAATAAAATAGGGAGACTTTTTCCCAAAAAATACCATTTATTGTAAAAAAAAACCAATCGTTTTTATACCATAATTAAAAAAGTCACCTTGGCAATTCAAATTCCTCATCGTTTTGAAATTCATTGCACAGACACAACAACCTATCATAAAAATTCAATACGAAAAAACAAGCAATATGACACTAATACCAATCAACATCAAAACTATTAAAATAAACATCACAAACCAATTGAAAACAGCTCAGTTTGGCTTTACGTCTGACCATTTTCCCACACAACCAGAGTCATTTGCCCGTCTAGCCAAATCGAACAGCTGCCGAAATATCCAAACGCACGCAAAACGCGAAAACAATTGAAATTGAGTTGGATCCTAGGCACAACTGTAGCAAATGGTAGTTGTTTGCTGTTATGAAATTACATTGTCGGGCCTATTGATGATATTTTTGTAATTGAATTGATGTTGGAATATTTGTAATTGAATTGGATGTTAGTGGATGGATGTAGTTGCTTTAAATATGGACGCAGCCGGTTTAAAAAATTTAAGGGTTTTTTTTTTATTGCGTTGAAATTATCAAAAGGTATTGTTGGCTATATTATTTATAAAACCCAGAAAAATATGTATGTATTTCGGTTCTGTGGACAATGGTAAATTTTTTAATTAAAACTGAAATGATGGACATTGCTTTTATTTTGCTGCTTTCGAGTTTCCTTAATTTTTGCTTTTTCGAAAAATATGCAAATGATCTATCACTCTTATGACACGATTTTGTCAGATTGAGATTTTTAAAACTCCATATCTCACAAAAAAGTAATAATTCATAAAATTACTCGTTTTGTGAATTTTCAAATTTTTGTTCGCGGTGGCTCAAGATTGGACCAGCAGATCAAACTGAAATTTACTGAACGTATTTGTCTTAAGTAGGAGCAGATCTCATGAAAATAATCCAAAAATGTGTCAGAAATGAAAAAAAAAACAACTTTTTTTATCCCTATTTCTGGCAATGTAGACATAAACTTTAAATAAAAAGCCAAGAATCAATCAACGCGAATGCGAAATGCGAATCGCAATTTTTGACAGGAACACGCGAACGAATCGCATTTGAAGAACCAATCGGTGCAATTCGCATTAGCGTCAAAGTGTAACTTGAAAAGTGAGTGAGGTATTTGAGTTCGTTAGTGGTTGTAGGATACGGTGCCATATCCGAAAATTGTGAAATTAATTGAACTTACTTTGTTTTAAACCTGAAAATAATTTGTTTGTTGCAAATTGAAATTGTTATGTGAAAAATACATGACATCCAAGAAAAATACCTGACCAAAATTTTGAGTGGCGTATTATTGCTATTAGTAGATGCAACGCTACCGAACTCTAAGGGAAGCTATCCAAATTACTTATTAATAAATAAAAAAATAATTTAATAATATTCGGTAAACAGTGTAACAATATATTAAGATTATTACATAACATAAAATTATTCAAACTCCCTGATCTGTAAAGCATATTGTAAAAATTATATGTACATACTGTGATGTTTCCATGTTGATTGACACGGGTGTGAACTATCAGACAACAAACTAATTTACTTCTCTTCCTTAATAAATGTGTTACGAAAATTTCAAAACCACAAATTTGAAATTATAGTCATATTTTCATAAATATATTTCGACAGCTATCTAACAAAACCATAGTCATAAAAAATTTTTCACACCCACTACTTATTACGAACAAAATGAGACCATCTCTTGCCAGCTGAAACAGTTTTCTATTCAAATCTTTCTGCGAAATTAAATGGAATTTCTTACCTAAGTTACTGCGCTACAAAACCTATTGCGAAAATATCCAATCGTGAAATCTACTTATTTTCACATAAAAACCAATAATCCTTTTTTCTTTCAAACCAACCGCCACTATAGTTTTTTTTTACCCGAGACCCAACCTACTATTATATGACATACATGACGTACATTCTCTTTTCCCGCAATTGGCCATTCCGACAATTCACGCGACCAATTTGGTCTTTGCTCAATTTTTCCGCATTCGCATGTTCCTGCGAATTCGCATTCGCAGTGATTGGACTTATTCGCTGCGTCTTGCATATGTTTTCTTTATGTTCAAACCATTCGCATTCGCATTCGCGTTGATTGAATCTTGGCCTTAAATTATACAGGAGGTTGACCTTTATGATAGCCAATTTTGACAGACATTTTGCAGAAATATTAGGATTGGGTTACTTGCAGGCTACAATAATTTATCACTTTTTTACTAAGACATACTACTAATAAATGTTAAAGCTGTGGTCACTCAGCAATGAATATAAGTAAATATAATTAAAACTAAACTACGTTTAAATTTTGAACGGAAGCCCTAAAAATCTTTCCGTAATAAACTTCCGATACAGTCAAAGTTCACCAAATGAGCTCATTAATCTTGAACATGAAAGATTGCCAGTACGAAAATTTTTTATTATTTTTGTACGTAGAAAATCTAACTAGAAACTATCATGCTTCATTTCATCAAATTTTTATATTTGATGTTAGAATACGAAATCACTTTTCCTAAATTTTCAAATTATTTCGACGTTCGATTCAGTTATCGGATCAAAATGAAATTCATATATTTTGAGTCTCAAAATAACACCTGCCATCATATTCTTTATCTTAGAATAAAGCTGACTCTGTATAATGGCAAAAAGCTTCCCCATTTGTTCAGGAAGGCTTTTTGCTTTGAAAAAAAATGGTAGAATTTTGGGTTTTTTGGGTAAACTTTGTAGCTCACGAGATGCGCACCTCGGTATTTAGCGCACTTTCATTTCTGGTCTCGTATCTCAAATATCTTTGCCATCATTTTGTGACCCACCCGTTTCGCTGCAACAGAGCTGATATTTTTTTGCTTTAGTATTCGTACTAGGCTCAGGTTGGTGAGAAATGATTGAGACTGTCGTTGGGAATCCACTTGGGATTTGACTATTGAAGCATTGGTACGGTAGCCTCATTTCTCTTACTTGGATGAAATGACGATTAATTGCGTGGATATAAAGAGCGTTTTCTTGGCTTGATATCTCGGAAAACTCGTCTTTCGAGCTGGAAGCTTCCACAAATGTGCTGCCTTTTTTTGCATCGCTAAAAGAGGCTGGCTTTAAAGACGAAGTTTGAAGCCTCTTACTCTTTTCATTTTACGGGGATGTTTTCAATTTTTTCAAAATTATTTCGCTTAGTTTATTTTAAAAAAAAAAATCTTTTCTTGAAAGTTTCTCATTGAGGTTGGTTTTTTTAAATCATTTTTTTTGTTTAAAAATCAGACCTATTTTGATACCGCATATGATTGTGCTGCGCTAGGACCGATTTCTTGCTGTCACTGATTGTGAGATTAACACTCGATAAAAACGACAACCGAACAATATTTTTTTCTAATCGATAGAAGAGGTAGAACAAAATACAAGTTTAAAATCAAGCACAGTAAAATCAGCAGGCTAAAACCCATCAACGAATCCTTTTCATCTTTCCAGATTCGGATTGCTGCGAAATCATTCTTCACACAAAACTTTTACGGTTGCTTTGACCAACAGTGTGTTCTCAGAAATAAGATTTAATATTCACTTGGCGAAACTTTTGTCAATGCCTGGTGCAAAGAGGAATACACCAAGTCATCTTAAAGGCGTTAACATTTTTCTTTCACGCTGATATGCGTAAATTAATTTGTTTCAGATTTCGCCGATGCCGAAAAATGCCAATGAGATTGAATGTGAAAATCATGAGAGAAAATCATGGAAAAAGGCCTAGCTAATCAAAACTGTCCTGTGGCTGATTTACAAACCAAGGCCTTGAATTTTTTAAAAACAAAGCTGAAGAAAATTACGAGAATTTTCTTCAGCAGAGTCTGAACAATGGTATGATGAAAAAAACTCTAGCGCACCTGAACCGCTTGTTACCCTCCCGGCCTAGGGAGGATATCCGGCTGAGGCTCCTTTTGGGTACCGGTTCAACTCGTCGAAGACGGGTCGTGGGCGCCACTAGCTCACCCCGAATTTGAGCCTCTAGAGCCGCGAGCAACACTCGGCTCGCCGGATATCGTCTAAAATCTTGCCCTCAATTACACCCCTAAACTCGGGATCAATATTAATTTCCCGAGGAAGACCCAATGTACTTAGGGGCCCTTCACACCTCCTAACTTCTGGTCGAGCTTCAGCACAATTATATTTCCACGAACTTAGCCTACACCCACTCGGTCACTTATTCCGCCTAACAGGAATCTCAAACTGACTCACTAACACGTATCTCAAATTCAAGTTGTTTACTTTATTTAACAAAACCAAGTCCTAACTCGCAACAAATCTCCTATGCTATGGTTCTGTATAATATGCCTACAGTCGCGACCACCGACGCCGGTACAACCACTCTCTATTACAATCTATGAATTTAATTATTAAATTTCAATTTCGTTTCACACTACCGACGCCATTACGACCATTCTCTATTACAATTTTATGAATTTAATTATTAACGTTCGATTTCGTTTCACACACCGTCGATATACTTCTTTACGCTTACGCTCAAACTCCTAACGTCAAGATCTACTTCACACCACCACTCAGTGCTAACAAAATTTTTCACATAAGTTTCAATCAAATGCTACCCATTTCTATATATATATATATATATATATATATATATATATATATATATATATATATATATATATATATATATATATATATATATATATATATATATATA